>CM031233.1:77564062-78764062 GCA_018340775.1 Taxus wallichiana var. yunnanensis | reverse complement strand
AACAAATCTTAACTAACAAATGCAATGTACTTACGTTTTGACAATTCTACTATTAGCATCATTTTAGATCTGGATAGATTTTTTGGTTATCGAACTTGTTATATAGTTAGACACACTCCTAAAATTTATAAGGAAACCATAGATGATTCTATTATTTATTTAATCCTTGGTCTTGATAATAATAAGTATGTACATGATGATTCTCCTACTAGTCAAGACAATACTCTACCCGTATCTCATACTTCTTCTATTTATGAAAATGCTACTAGTTCTCCTACGTATTATGTCTATGATACACTTAATGACATTCTCTTATATATATCTTTGTTTGATTTTTATGAGACACTTGATAGTCATGATTGTGTCTCCTTATTTACTACTGATTATGAATCCCTCGTTCCATTGTCATCTTATTTTGAGATTATGTCTAGCAACATGCATGACTCATCTCCTTCTATTAGTTCATCTTATCCTATCACTTCATCTCCTTTTATCATTTCATCTCCTCCTGTCACTTTGGCTCCAGCTATCACCTCATCTCTTAGAGACGTTTTGATGCTAGTCCTACTACTTCTATGGATGTTCGATGACCTTTTCCACCTACTACTTCTTCTTCACCCACTTCTATTGTGCCCTTAGATTATGAAGATCCTATGTCTTATCTTGGTATTCCTATGATTACTCATAATGGAAAATTGTAACCACTTAACACATTATTTCCATTCTCGATTATTCCTTCACAAGACATCTTGTCCCACACGCATGTTGTGGTCACTTATAATCACAAATCCAATCTCTCACATTATAAATCAAATCCTACTATGATTTCATTGATAACAAATCATTGTATGGAAACCCTATCCCCAAGAAGATTCAAAAATCAACATTTCCTAAGGATTTTATGATGCCTACATTTAATTGTTTTGATGGTACCAAAAATCCCTACTTACATCTCAAGCATTACCTTATGGCTATGGCTTCACATTATAATGATATATTGTTACTCAAATCCTTTCACCACGGTCTCACATAAAACACTCTTGAATGGTACACTCATCTACCATTTGGATCTATCAATATCTATTGTGAGATGGAAGAATATTTTCTTCATCAATTCATAGTCAACCACGCCCCTAGAGTTACATATGATCATCTACCTACTTTACATCAGGAAAAATAGAACCTATCATTCATTAAATTTTACGATTCAATGCATGCTTGCACCAACTAGTCCTTCAACCTATTGATTTTTTGAAACAATTTATCTTATTTTGTGGTTTGATTCTATCCTTAAAACAATGATTGCATGATATGACACATGTTAATCCTTAACATTTTTATTCTCGTAAGATCATTGATCTAGAAAAATATATTCTTACCACACATGTTATAGATCCTCCTATTACTATTGTTGTTACATCATCTATTACTTCTATGCTCCCATTTGTTGAGGGTCCTACATGGTCTCCATCACCTCCACCTTGTAAACAACTCCACTCACCTCCACCAATCCAACATCTTTTATCTCCTCCACAATGTAAGATTACGCCTAAATAATTTCCATCACCTCCTTGGGATCTATTGCACATTTCTCATGATGCTAAACCTCGTGATGTTTTATGTAATTTTCTTGATAGGTGCATGATTATCCTACCCTCTAATCAGCATCACCCTCTTAATCATTTGCAACAACAATGTGATAGGCCTTACCTTGTAATTATCACCATATCAATATCCATAAATATAATGATCATTACGCACATCATGATCACTCACAACAATTAGAAGATAAGGGCGTCATTTCCTTTGTATCTTGCTCACGTGAGCACTCTATATCTCCACTTCCTCATAGGTAGGTTATTACTCTGGTCAATTTATCTCCTTCGTCTAGTTCTAACGTCATTGTTTTCCCACCTCCATAAGTTCTTACTCATGCACACCCTCCATCTCATCCATCCCTCATAGTACCATATAATTTTACACATAATGCTACTACCTGCACATTGGCTTCCACAACCCTCTACATTTACGCTTCTCGTATCCACTTAACCAATCATTGGCACCACTCCACGTGACATTCATTTGGCTCATACATTCATGTTGCTTTCATACCACATGATTCTACCTTGCTCCACGTAGGATTGGTATTTTGTAGGTGATTTATATCACCTTCCCCTTAAAATGCACTCATGTTCTTATGGTTTTTATATGTGTGTTCATGAATAAATTAGATATGTTATGGAAATGAAGTTAAAACCTATAACCTCAAAGCATGAAGATAGTCTACACTAAACCATCATGATAAGGGATAAACAAGACTAACATATATCATTGTATGAACTAGATTAAATCTAAACTAATATGATAAAGATACTCTCTACTCTTTAGATCACTTAATTAAACATTGAACCTAAGAAGGTCAACTTAGAAATCAAAGGTGTGATTAGTTGTTTTATGGTTCTCAAGCTTTCAAGAATGGATTCTCACCATTAATGGCTTCAAGGCCAATGGTTCTCTCTATTTACTCAAAACTTGGATTATGGATGCAAATGGAGGTTATTAGCTCAAGATCAATGAAGGGGGTGAGTTTAAGATCAAATGTATTATAGCTTAAAGCTAATATAAATGGAATCCAAATACTAGGTGTTCTTAGTGTTAATAAGATATCCTAGGTGTGAAGGTGTAAGTTGAATGGGTAGGATTAGCCTTGTATTTATAGTTTTCCAACTAGAAGAGTTTGAACTTTAGGTGCATGTGGGACTAAAGTCTAAAAATAACTTTAGTATTAGATTAGGAAAAACATTCTTTAGGCTTAGTTAAGCTTGGTTTAGGCTAGATAAACTTGATTAGCAAGTGATTAGAGAATCATTGAGATTTGGGAGGGGTCCTGGATAACCAATTGTGATCTGATAGATATCCTATGAAACCAATAAAAGTGGTTTAGAGAGAATTAGGGAGGTTACGAATGGTCAAAAGAGGAAATTTTAGCTAATAAGAGAGATATTAGCCAAATACGTTAATTATAGGATGAATACGACGAGAGAAGGTGTCATTAATGGGAATCCGAGAGTGGAGGAAAGAAGGGTTGATTAACGAAGTGTCATTAATTTAATGGATTAGATGAAATGCTAAGTGTAAGCATATGCTAGGTTTCTACATTTTCCTCTCTTTGAGGTGGCGTAAACAACATCACATCAAAGAAAGTATACAAGTATAAATTGGAAGAAAATTTTGAAGGGATAGCAGAAAAATGAGTAGAATGGAGGATGCCCCCTCGATTGTCGATGGGGTGATGAAAGAACTCGATCAATGATAAAAAATATGACAAGAAGAGAACAAAAGAAAGAATAGTGTGAAGAAGAAAGGGGATATAGAAGAAAAAAGGAATATGAGGAAGAGGGAATGAGCTAACATCCATCCAAAGTGCCTTTTAAACAACTTTATTTTTCATCATATTGCTAAGGATCTTCATCATCGGTCCTTATTAAAAAGAATGAACAAAAGTTTAGTATGACATGAAAATCCATATACAAACAAATGTCCATTGCTAAAAGCACTAACTCCATGAAACATACAAAATCCAATGCAATACGAGAAATTAAAATATGCCTAACTCCATGCAACATTAAAAATGCAATGCAATATGAGAAAGTAAAAGATGCCTAATTAACAGAGAAAACACAACGTAATATTTTTGTTATCAAGATTTAGTTCCAACTTATGCAAGTTAATGACAAGGGTTAATGACGGTGCCCTAAGTAAGGATACATGTGAGGAGAATAATGTATGACACTTCCATCCTAGTAAAAAGCAATGTGCACTATGAAACAGTACCAAGCAACTCGTTGTGCCCCAGAGTACACGAGACAAAGTAAGTAGTCTAGCTTTTGTTTATAGAGGTAGATCAAGATGATCCACGAGTCACACACATAAATAGGTGAGAACTAAAGAGAGACATTTTGTAGGATGATTTTAAATTTTCAGAAGTTTTCTTAAACATATTTGAATGTTTTTTTTATTTTTCTAACATATTTGAATGTTGTGATTTTTCTAACATATTTGAATGTTTTTTATTTTCAAATATTTCTAAAAATATGTACAGAAGATGAGGAAGTGTGGATATCCCTAGCGATAGATGGGATGTACAGGGGCATAAGGCCATGTGCATATGATGTCCCCAGCGTAAGTTGACCTAAAACCACATGATAGAAAGGAAATGGAAGATTGTTTTTGTTAAAGGGGACAAAGATGTCCGAAAACATGGAAAAAAAGTAATCATATACACATGGATGTTCTAAATGAACTAATAGAATGATGTGAATGATATGAATGTAGCTTAGAAGCCTCGTGATGAAGAAGTGATTAGCCAAAGGCACAAATCATGAGACGAGATAAGGACTAAAGTAAGAGTCTAAACAAGGTCCAAAAAAAGACACTTGGTAACATACTAATCTTGCCTACTCATAGAGATCCAGTGTGTGGAAGTTGAAATTAATTACCTCTTGAAGGGAATATTTAATAGACAAAAAGTGAAGACACCCCAGCCAATGTGTAGGAATGATTTATTTTGAAAGGTGATAGGTGATTTGTGAATGAAGGGTGGAAGGATAGCCGTACATTGCTCCACTACCAGCCAAGCGTCCATAGCCTCGATGGAGATTTATTTGATTCTAATCACAACATTTCTCTACTTCTAGTCAGGCATCCATAGCCCCAATAGAGATTATTAGAAATACCCCAAGAGAGAGTTATATATCAATTTGCTTTTGCTTTTAGCATTTGAATTTTTATTTTTGATTTTTGATTGATTTTGATTCTTTTTCTTTCTAAAAACTTATTTCAGCTCTCTTTTTTGACAAGGGGTTAAGAACCACTGATGTCTTGATGGAAGAAGGTGGAATTGATTGTTATGATGACATTAGCTAGTGTTAACAAATATGTCAAAAAGTTATTTGCAACAAGTTTATTAGATGTTGACAAATGATAATATCTCTAAGATGTCAGTTGTTCTTTAATTTACCAAGGTGATGAAAGACTAGGGTCAAATAGATACCATAGAGATAAATGTCACAAAATGTGTGTGAAAAGGCTAACCGAAATATCACCAAAAGGATGAAAATGGAAGGTTCCTTGTAGAGGAATGATAAGAAAGGGAAGAAATAACATCCATGTGTATGCAATACCTGATTGCAATGTTTGAGAAAATGTACCTTTGACTTTGCTTGTGTTTTCTCAAAAAAATTGTATTTTTGAATTATTTTTTAATTTTTAGAATTTTTAATAGTTTTGGAAGGTTGGGACCAACAACATCACTCCATGTGATAGGATCCAACAATGATGTTTGTGACTTCCTTGATAAGGGAGACTAGGTGCATTTTTTTATCAAGCATAATATTTTCTCCAATCTCAATGATCAAGGTGAGCTCATACTCAAAAAAATGACTGCAATTTATCCTGAAACATGGATTTCATGTCTTTGGATCTTGAGTTCCCTATCCAGAGGTTTATGCACTTTATTCCATACTTGATGGTTACATTGATGTGCATTCTTGAATTGCACTTGATTTACAATTTTGATATTGTTCGAGTTGTTGGGTGCTTTCAAGCTCTTGCAAGTTTTGATTTGATCTTGATAATGAACCTATTTCGATTTCTTATATGCTGACGTCTGAATTTTTTGGCCCTAAGAAGTGGGAGAAGAGAGCGAACATTTATGATTGATGATAGGAATGAGAGAAATGATGGTGGACTTTCCCAGTCATTGGTAGAGGGATGGAGAGGATACGGTCCAAGAATTGAAGAGGATGGGCTACCAAGAGGTGAGCCACTAATAGAAGATGATGAAGGGCTACTAGGATATGGCCCTAAGATGGAATAAATTGGGCTATGAGGACACGGCCCAAGAATAGAAGAAGATGACGAAGGGCTGCTAGGGTGTGGCCCAAGTATAGATGAGGAGGGACTACTCGAGAGGTATCCCATAGATAGAAGAGGATGAAGGGATACTAGGACGTGGCCCAAGAATAGAAGGTAATGGGCTACCAAGAGGTGACCCACAAGTAGAAAATGGAGGACTACCTAGGGGTGGCTCCAAGATAGAAGAAGATAATGGGCTACTCAGCGATGACCCAAGGTGAGATTTTGATTGAGGAATGATGATAGATAATGAATGATTTGGTAATGAGAAGATAGGCCATGGATCAATGCTAGACCCTGGTATCTCATCATGCTCAAAAGAAGGTGAAGATGGAATAGAAGAAGAATCATTTTCCATTACCTTTGAATTTTCCTCTATCTTCTATCGAAAAGGATCAATTTTTTTCCCAATATGTGAGCGTATCGAGTTCTAGAAAGAATCATTTTTACAATCCTCTAGAGTGATATCTTCATGTACTCTAATTATTTCTTCATCCTGAGAGAAATCAATCAGTAGAGGTTGTTTTTCTTTGGAAATAAAAGGTTGAATAGAAGGAATAGGTCTGATGAGTGGGGAAGATTGATTGCTAGAAGAAGATGACTCAAGAGAGGAAGTATGATTGGAGGAAAATGTCTCATGAATGGACGATTTGGATTTGGGCCTACGACATTTTTCTAGAAGATGACATAATGTAGGTTGGAAAGTAGGATCACATAGCCATCTGTTAAGTTGTGACGTAGGATTCAAATTAGATGATTGACTAGAGGGAATTTGAGTCGTGGAACTCTTCAACGGAGGAAGACGTCATTGAGATAACTGATGAAGGAGGTCCTATGAAGAAAGGGAGGACCGTGACTCAATACTTGAGTTGGATGTTTGATTGGTGGAACTTGGAGTCACACAAGTCTTCAAAGGAGGAAGACATCATTGAGGTGATTTGGAATAAAGGTCTTGTGAAGGAAGGGAGGACTCGATTCGAGATTTTATATAGGGGTATCTGAACAATAGTTGGGATCCGAGTCTTCAAAAGAAGAGTGGGAGTCCGAATGGTAGTTTGGATCTGAATCAGAAGAAGAAGAGTGGGGGGAACCTAAATAATAATTTGGATCAGAAGCATCCAAACCATACCATCGACTATGAGCTGAAGGTGGGGAACAAGGTACCCAGATGGGCCCTCTAGCACGAAGAACCAAACAAGGTTTAGTTGTAATGGGAATATTTTGATGTGAATACCTAAACCTAGGTTCCATATTGTAGTAAGTGTGAGAAACCACATGATATTCAGTCATTTTTGGCGTCATTTAGGTGCGAATGCCTAGACCTAGATAGTGTGATGGAACTCCTTCAAAGGGAAGGAAGTGACATGTCAATTTGGGTAGCATAAGGGAAACCAACTAGACATTTGGTAAGTATGGAGATGCATGTGTGATTTTCTGAAGAAGGTCTAAGGAAAATAGACATTGTGATGATGTAATCTTGATGAGATCAAAAAGGATTGTCCTAGAAAACAATTTTTCCAGATGAATAATCACAAGGAACAATCATGCAAGTGTGAAACACAAATCCAATCAACAAGGAAATACACCCTATGCAAATGCATGTGCAAAGTGAGTTCAATGCAAATATGATCAACACAATGTCAATATTTACGTCAAGCTCAAAATGAACAAGGTGTAAATATTAATAAAGGGTAGACGTGAATCCCAATCAAAGGATACAACGACACGTTCAACAACCAACAAGGCCAAAATGTTAAAGGGTGAGGTTTACAAATGTAAGCCACATAACCACACCAATTGGACATGTTAATCAAGCTTACGAAGAAGCGAGATATTAGTGTCAAAGTGGTATCGAAATGATGCAAACAAAGTAAGTGACACATTTAAAAATTTGGGACAATGTTTGAAATAAAACCAAGTCAAGGTATACTGAGGATGTGTTAAAATGTGCACAGTGTAATGCCACAATGCGGATACTTAGATCACGTTTACAAAAAACACAACATAAGTATCTTAATTGTGTCGAGACAATGCAAACAAGGTAACATGTCAAAGGGAGATCAAATGATGAATCAATCTGAACTATGATGATGATCTTGAAATCAAGATCAAGTGGCCATCAAAGATATAAGGATGCATCCACGCACTTTAGACATTTAACAACTCAGCCGCAAACATGGATGAGCATAAACAGACAAAAAAGTGGTGAACACTATCTATGACAACACTCCCAAAAGATGCCTTCTATTGCCCCAAATGGGCAACAAGAATGCAAAGGTGTATATCAAAAGATGAAAAATAAACTAAGCGCCACTTGGGCAGAGCTTCGCCTCGTCTGAAGGCGAGAAAGAAACTAAGCTAAGTGAAAACGTCGTCTAATTTTTGTGATGAAAGGAACTTAGATCCAAATTAAGTGGATTCTTTTCCTTTTTCCAAAAATAAGGTTTTGAATCCAAAACGTTATCACTTCGTGATGGCCAAGATGTGATAAAGGACTAGTAAAGTGGGCTCCAAGATAGAATGGCATCCTTAATAAGTTCTCTCAATTAGGTGTTACAAATCTATATTAAGCGAGTGTAATTTACCCAAATAGTCCATTTCCTATCTTGGGAGTATCTCATATTTACTTTACCCCCTTTGAGCACAAAGGGAAACTAGTGCATCCACGTGTGCTCTCCCTGGGGTTGCCATACGGACAACCAGTAACTCTATCTCACAAGGTGTACTAGTCAAGTGGGTAAGCGGAGTGCTTCTTGTTTCATCCACGAGGTTACTCAGAGGTGGATTACTTTAGGGTTTCTAGAACCACCCCCATTTTTGTAGTGTAAGGTGTTATGCCGAAGGGGTTATGTTCAGCTTAAAGCGATAGGGACGTACCCTTTTCTGAAAACTGTAATACAATGTTTTGAATATGGTATGTTTTTTATCTTTCTTAACTTAATGTGGTTTTAAGTTGCACAACATTTGGCAACCTGGAAGAAACATGTGTATTAGAGGGTTTGTGTTTTGTCTTTGACACCTTTCTTTGATAAGCGTTAGGTCCTAAATACAATGAGTTTAGTAATTTTCCATTGTAAATTGATATTAATAAAGGGAATTTACACCTTGCTTTTGATTCCTAATATTTCCAAAGGCGCAAAGGAAGAGCATATGCATAAGTGTGCAAATTCTTACTAAATCACATAAAAATTACTTTATCTTTTAGAACAAGTGTTTTTAACATATGATACAAATTTTTGCAAGTGTTTTTGATCTCCAAGATCACTTTTGAAGGTGCGAGGAGAGAGCATACACACTATAAAAACCTTTCTCAAGCTAAGAAATGAAACAATTAACTAATTTAGTCAAGAATAAAACCAAAATAACCCTTCGAACAACTAATTAGTGCTAGAAAAATATTTCAAAGTGTTAGAATGGCCAAGAAAACATTTTTTTGAACTTTAAGATACATTAGAAAATGACCATTTACCTAATAATGTAAACCATAAATTTTTGGTAAGTCAAAATCCTAATTTTATGATTCCATTGTGTAGTTCTCTTCAATACCTTTCCAACGCAATGAAAATGGAGTCATTTTGAGCTCGGGAGAAAAAGTTATGGCCTCTCAGAAGATTGGTGGTGAATGTAGTTCGACGCATACACACCCCTGTACTGACATGTGTGCCCTTGTTTCAATGCAGACGCACCCAGAATGACACCTACACACACCCCCTGTAAAATCTGCAAAAATCATAGAATTTGAAATTTTTCAAAAGAAAACAGGTTACAGGTTAGTCAAAGTGTCCTATTTCTATATCAAACCCACAAAATACATGCAAATGAAGGTCATTTATCTAGTGTTAGAAACAGAAATGAGGAAATAACAAGTGATTTGATCCAAAAAAACTTGAAAATGAACTTTGAAGAACTCAAAAGACCTCCATTAATGGAGGATGGACATAAGTGTCCCCGAGGTGTGCCAAATGTGTTCATGGATAAATTAGATATGTTATGGAAATGAAGTTAAAACCTATAACCTCAAAGCATGAAGCTAATCTACACTAAACCATCATGATAAGAGATAAACAAGACTAACATCTATCATTATATGAACTAGATTAAATCTAAACTAACATGATAAAGCTACTCTCTACTCTTTAGATCACTTAATTAAACATTGAACCTAAGAAGATCAACTTAGAAATCAAAGGTGTGATTAGTTGTTTTATGGTTCTCAAGCTTTCAAGAATGGAGTCTCACCATTAATGGCTTCAAGGCCAACGGTTCTCTCTATTTACTCAAAACTTAGATTATGGATGCAAATGGAGATTATTAGCTCAAGATCAATGAAGGGAGTAAGTTTAAGATCAAATTTCTTATAGCTTAAAGCTAATATAAATGGAATTCAAAAACTAGGTGTTCTTAGTGTTAATAAGATATCCTAGGTGTGAAGGTGTAAGTTGAATGGGTAGGCCTAGCCTTGTATTTATAGTTTTCCAAATGGAAGAGTTTGAACTTTGGGTGCATGTGGGACTAAAGTCTAAAAAGCACTTTAGGATTAGATTAGGATAAACATGCTTTAGGCTTAGTTAAGCTTGGTTTAGGCTAGTTAACTAGGGTTTAGGCTAGTTAAACTTGATTAGCAAGTGATTAGAGATTTGTTAACAGTTGGGAGGGGTCTGGATAACCAATGTGGACTGATAGATAGCCTATAAATCCAATAGAAGTGGTATAGAGAGAACTAGGGAGGTTTTGAATGGTCAAAAGGAGGAATGTTTAGCTAATAAGAGAGATATTAGCCAAATAAGTTTATTATAGGAGGAATACGACTGAGAAGGTGTCGTAAATGGGCATCCGAGAGTGGAGCGAAGAAGGGTTGATTAACGAAGTGTCGTTAATTGAATGGATTGGATGAAATGCTAAGTGTAAGCATATTTTAGGTGTCTACATTTTCCCCTCTTTGAGGTGGCGTAAGCGACGTCACTTCAAAGAAAGTAGACAAGTACAAATGGGTAGAAAATTTTGAAGGGATAGAAGAAAAATGAGTAGAATGGAGGATGCCCCCTCGATTGTCGATGGGGTGATGGAAGAACTCGATCGACGATCGAAAAGATGACAAAAAGAGAACAAAAGAAAGAATAGGGTGAAGAAGAAAGGGGATATAGAAGAAAGAATATGAGGAAGAGGGAATGAGCTAACATCCATCTAGTGCCTTTTAAACAACTTTATTTTTCATCATATTGCTAAGGATCTTCATCATCGGTCCTTATCAAAAAGAATGAATAAAAGTGTAGTATGACATGAAAAGTCATATACAAACAAATGCCCATTGCTAAAAGGACTAAATCCATGCAACATACAAAATTCAATGCAATGCGAGAAATTAAAATATTCCTAACTCCATGCAACATAAAAATGCAATGCAATACGAGAAAGTAAAAGATACCTAACTAACAGAGAAAACGTAACGTAATGTTTTGTTATCGAGATTCATTCGACCTATGCGAGTTAATGATAAGGGTTACTAACATTCCCAAGCAAGGATACATGTGAGGAGAATAATGGAGGACACTTCTATCCTATGAAAAAGTAATGTGCACTACAAAATAGTACCAAGCAACTCGTTATGCCCCAAAGTATAGATGAAGTAAGTAGCCTAGCTTTTGTTTTATGGAGTTAGATCAAGATGATCCGTGAGTTGCACACATGAATAGGTGAAAGCTAAAGAGCGACGTTTTGTAGGATGATTTTAAATGTTAAGAAGTTTTCTTAAACATATTTGAATGTTTTTGATGATTTTTCTAACATATTTGAATGTTTTTTAATTTTTCTAACATATTTGAATGCTTTTTATTTTGAATTTTTTTTGAAACTATGTACAGTGAAGACAAGGAAGAGTGGATGCCACTAGCAATAGATGGGATGTACAAGGGCATAAGGCCACATGCGTACAAGAAAAGTGAAGATGCCAAAATGCCCCAGCGATTAGGTGGGAGTATTCAAAGGAAAACTCTTCATGGGTAGAAGTAGGACCCAAGGATATTATGGATAGGTTTAACATGATGATGAACGTAAACCAATGAAGTGCTAGGAAGAAGCAAGGATGTCCCCAGCGTAAGTTGTCCTAAAAGCACATGATAGAAAGGAAGTGGAAGATTATTTTTTTTAAAGGGGAAAAATGTTTCTGAAAACATGGATAAAAAGTAATCCTATACACATGGATGTTCTGAAGAAATTAGAACAATGATATGAATGATATGAATGTAACTTAGAATACTCGCGATGAATAAGTGATTAACCAAAGGCACAAATTGTGAGACGAGATAAGGAGTAAAGTAAGAGTTTGAACAAGGTCCAAAAAAGACACTTGGTAACATACTAATCCTTCCTACTCATAGAGATCTAGTGTGTGGAAGTTGAAATTAATTACCTCTTGAAGGGAATATTTAATAGAAAACAAGTGAAGACACCCAAGCCAATGTGTAGGAATGATTTATTTTGAAAGAGGATAGGTGATTTGTGAATGAAGGGTGTAAGGATATCCGTACATATATTCGCTACCAGCCAAAGGCCCATAGCCCCGACGGAGATGTATTTGATTCTTATCACAACATTTCTCTACCGCCGTTAGGCGTCCATATCCTCGATAGAGATTATTAGAAATACCCCAAGAGGGATTTATATACCAATTTTCTTTTGCTTTTAGCATTTGAATTTTGATTTTGGATTTTTGATTGATTTTGATTCTTTTGATTTCTGAAAACTTATTTCATCTCTCTTGTTCGACAAGGGGTTAGGAACCATTGAAGGCTTGATGGAAGGAGGTGGAAGTGATTGTTATGATGAAATTGGCTAGTGTTAACAAATATGTCAAAAACTCTTTGCAACAAGTTTATTAGATGTTGAATGTGATAATATCTCTAAGAGGTCATTCATTCTTTAATTTACCAAGGTGATGAAAGACTAGGGTCAAACAGATACCGTAGAGATAAATGTCGCAAAATGTGTGTGAAAAGGCTAACCAAAATATCACCGAAGGGATGAAAATGGAAGATTTCTCGTAGAGGAATGATAAGAAAGGGAAGAAAGAACATCCATGTGTACGCAATACCTAATTGCAATGTTTGAGAAAATGTACCTTTGACTTTGCTTGTGTTTTCTCAATGTTTTTTTAATTTTTAGCTTTTTAATAGTTTTTGGAAAGTTTGGACCAACAACATCACTCCATGTGATAGGATACAACAACAATGTTTGTGACTTCCTTGAAAAGGAGACTAGGTGCATTTATTTATCAAGCGTAATATTTTCTCTAATCTCAATGATCGAGGTGAGCTTATACTCAACAAATGACTATGATTTATCCTAAAACATGGATTTCATATGTGGGATATTGAGTTCCCTATCAAGAGTTTTATACACTTTTCACCACACTTGAAGGTTATGTTGATGTGCTTCTTCATCATGGTTATGTAGAAGCATTTTATCTTAAGCCCTTGCTCATTGTAGTCGCTTCTTCATCTTGCATCCATTCCTTAAAGCTTGGTTAGTAGGATAATAACTAAACATGTTCTTGTAGCCATTTTAGAGATATCTCTTCACCACTTGGAGCAAACAACATAAAATTGATTTCTTAGGATCTAACTAGGTTCATCTTTGTATTAACCAATCTAGAGAAGTAGAGGTAACATAGTAATGTTAGTTTGATTCATGCATTATTGTATAAGTTTACCTCATTAAGCTCTCATCTTAATGTTTATGATAGATTTAGTTATATTGTGGAACTACTAGGTGTTAGTTTCATTTTATTGTCATAGCTAATATTTTCATGCATACATTTGGCACGCTTGGTGGGAGCTTACTCCATGGTCCATAGAAGTTGATTTCAAGCTTTATGATTTACCTCATTTTCTATAACAATATCATGTAATTTGAAGATTAAATAGATTTTTCTCAAGTGATTTGTTAACCTTATGTGTGTTAAATCTTCCTTTTGCATGTAAATTTAATGGGTTTTTGTTAGAAATTGGTTTAAAGAGAAAAAATTTGACCTGTTTGTTATTTCAGAAGTCATTTTTTCATTTTTTTTTTGTTTTTCCGTGTACACGTGTAGGTGCTAGAATAGGGTATGCATACGCTCGAACTCACATGCACTTGTAGCATATGACACACATACTTTCCGGGGTATGCATATGCTTCTTTACTCAAGCATATGCTTCCCTATATTTTGGCCCTTTGATAAAACTCACTGATGCACGCATGCACTTGCGAGGATGCACATATGTCTCTCTCGATGTGCATACATCTCTCTAGATGCGCACACGTCCCTATGGATGTGAACATGCTTACCCTCCCTCTGTCATAACTTTCATTTTTGACAAATGTGTGCATATTTTTACAGGGGCACATACACTAATAAGGGTGTAGGTAGTTCTATTCTTGTGCATACATTAAAGGATAACCGTATTTTTACGTGGGCGCGCATACATTATTAGGCGCATGTATACATTGCTAGGGACGTGCATACATTATAAGGGCACATATGCACTTTGTAGTATAAAATTGAAAACTGTGTTAAAATGATGAAAATTTTAATTTCTTATATTTTCTACCAATTTACAGTGGTCTTCTTGAGTTACATTAGTGGTTTTCATAGTTGTATTTTTATTTACAAGGCTAGGATCATGTATGTTCTTCCCTCACACCTTTTAGGTGATCTCGGGAATAAAAAATGATTCAACACCTCTTTCATGCTTTCAAAAACACTTCATCAAAGATTTTTAAATGAATGAACTTCAATTTGAGTAAAAAGAATGAGTTGTGCATTTGATTTTTAGGATTTCTTCATTATTTGCTAAACTAGTTGGATTTTTCATTACATATGCTCTTCCTTTACATCTTAGGACAATCTTTGGAAATAAAAACAACATTTGATCCTCTTTCTATAATACCTTGATCATTTTGAGAACTACTAATATTTCCATAAAGGACCATATTTATTCGAAATAATCGGGATTTAAACCTTAACTAACACATTTTTGTAGGTTGTCAATGGTGGTCTAAACATGATTTATTAATCCAAAAGATAAGAAAACACACCACATTCAAAACACTTGATATGTAGGTTCGGATAAGGGTAAACCCATCCACTTTGAACTAGGAGAAACTCCCTTTGGCATAAGCCTTAAGATAATAAGAGGGATGCTCCTAGAAACCCAAAGTAGTCCATGCAAGAGGGAACCTTGTGGATGAAATGGGAAGTGATCCACTTACCTACTTGACTAGTTATACACTTGTGAAATTTAGCTTCAAAATTATCTTTATTATGACCCTAGTGAAAATACAATTGAACACATTTATGCTCATTGTATCAAATGGGTTAAAGTAAATCTGAGATAGTCCAAGCCTTATTCAAAGTGCGACTTCTTTGGAAAAATGAGTTCGCAGAGGTAATTTGTAACACCTAGTTGAGAGAAACAAAGAGGAATCCATTTTGTCTCGGAGCCAACTTGATTGTATCAAACTAGTCGTGTTTCATAGAGCTTTCACAAAATGAGAACTTGTTTTAGATTGAAAACCTTGTTTTTCAAACAAGGGTAGAGTCCATTAAATTAAAAACCAAGCATCATTCATCACAAATTTTGTAAAGCATTAATTTATATTAGTTTCTCATTTATCCTAAGGTGAGGTGAAACCCTACCAAAGTGACACCAAGTATCTTTCAACTTCACTGGGATTACTCCTTTATTTTCTTTTTGTCCATTTGGGAGAAAAGATAATGACATATGTGGATACCCCTAGAAATAATCATGTCCACCACTTTTGTAAAGTACTTGTAGGACTAGGATGTAATGTCGGAATGCAAGTGTTGAAAGTGTGAATGATACGTATTATGTTCTAGTAGGCCCTTTGTCTCGAACCCATATTGAAACACATTATCATCGTAGTTAGGATTGTCTCATCACTAAATTCCTTTGAGTTTGTTATGTTTCTCGTGTCATATCCATGTAAATTTAATAATTATTTCTTATCTCTTTTGTGAAACGTGATCTCGATTCTCTAACTTGTATTGTTACAATGCTAACATAAACATCAAACTTCTTGATATACTTAACTTAGTTTTTATCCCAACATTCACTTGAGTTTTAGAGAGTGTTGTTACTTTGTTAGAATTATAGTGACATCATTTTTTGTTACTAAAATTTGTGTCTTTGTCTATAAGGCTTATTTTAAGTGTCCAAATAGTGTTATTATGTTACTCACATATGTAATCACCTTTTTCAAACCTTAGAATTTTTTTTTTTATAAAATCTAATTTTATTATACCTTGTTGGGAGATCGTTTCAACTCCTTCTTAGTGCTTAGGCCTTTTTATATCAAACTTTACCTAGGTGTTGATATCATGTTGTCACTATTTACACCTAACCGACCTTTATGATGGTGCATTTTGCATGAGGAGTAGGCTCCATTAGGTTTGATTGGTTTAACACACTTGCATGATTATTCCTTGTGTTTGTTCATCATATTAATCTATTTTCTAGGGAAATCCTTGTCAAATCCTAGGATTCTTTATCCTTTGTCACTCAACATACTTTGACCATTTGTCAAGTATCATTTAAAAATCATTAGGACAATCATGTTAGAAGGTTGTGGCCTAGGTAGACACCTTCATATGCCCCTATCATGAGGATGGAATATAAGATATTGGGGTCTAATCCTTTCATTGGTCTTGATTTAGGACCCCTCTTTTCTATGGTAAAAGACACAAATGACTTAATTGATCATAGTGGTGATGAAGAAGATTCACCTTGGGATGGCTTTGAGTTTGATCCCACATGCTTAGACGAGTTCCTTTTCCTCAATAAGGAAAGAGTAATCGTAAGAGTGGTAGAGTTAGGTGCCAAGATGAAACCTGAATATGAATTTGTTCCACCTAACTATATCACCTATAAAGAAGAATAATTGAAAGGTCCTCTCATTGACATATATGACCCCATAAAGCAAGGACATACTCCTATGTCAGGTCACCAAAATGATAAATATGAAAGCAAGGTACCCAAACACATGAGTGGTTATGAATTAACACCCCTTAAAATACCTCACAAAGTTAGGATAGAACATAAGCACAAAGAACCACCTCCTATGCGTGAAAATATCAAAGGACCTAAAGATGGAAAAGTAACTTTGTGAAAACAAATACAAACCCTTAGCAGACAATTAGCTATTCTAACTTCCCATGTGTAGAAGGACATAGATAAACATGCACATCAAGAGACTACTGGGGAAAAACATAGTTATCTTTGCATCTGAAGACAATGAGGATGAAGCGTCTAAAGATAGCAAAGTGTACATGTCACCTTCCCTACCAAAGAGAAACTCCTCACACAAGATTTGCAATCCATGAAGAGTATACTTACGAGCCTTCAAGAAAGTAATGTGGGACATACTAAAACGTATCATTGTGAAGAAATATATCCTTACCCATTTGATAAGGATATTTTACGCACACCCTTTCCAAAATACTGCTACACCAAAGTTCAACAAGTATAAAGGGAAAGGCAACCCACGTGATTACATGCATGATTTCTATATGTATTTCAAGAAGTAGCTTACAGTGACAACTACCTCATCCACTTATTCCCATGAATTTTAGGGGGTCAAGCCTTAGAATTGTTTATTCACTTACTAAGAGGGTCTATCTTTATATGACCTAAACTAGCTGAGAGGTTTGTGCGTCACTTCTAATTCAATGTCGAGTGACATTACCATGTTGGATTTATGTAAAACTAAGCAAAGGAATAATGAGACCTTCGATACTTTCTTAAAGTGATGGAGAGGGTTAGTTATCCGCTTCCATTATACAATCCTTGAAAAACATTTGGTTAGTATTTTTCCCCAATCTAAACTCGGACATTGCTTTCCATCTATAGATGCATTACGTTGGTAACTTAAAAGAATTTATAGAAAAGGGAAGAAAAATTGAAAAGGATTTAATAGTAAAAGGGACACTAAAACCATTTTCCAAATATAATCAAACCTCCAAACCTATGGACAAACCTAAATTTTTCAATAAAAATTAAAATGTCATAGGGATAGTATAATGACTGTAATGTATACAAGCGGTTAAAATTGGGCCCCCTTTCAAGCTTACTTAAGGACCCATTCAACACATAGCCCCCAAACATTGAGTGTTCACTCCTCTCATGGACTCCTTGTCCACAATCCTAAAATGGTTGGATGCAATGAGCATGTTCTAGTACCCTGAAAAAATGCCCTATTCCGATGATGCGCCTAAACCATCATGGTATAAAGATCATGATTATTTTGAATATCATTGCGTTAAGTAGCATAAAACCGACAAGTGCCACAAGCTAAGACACTTCATCCAGGATGTTATTGAAAGAGGTTAGATTGAAATCAATTTACCTAATCCCAATCAAAAGATGGGAATATTCAAAGAACCTCTCCCTAAGAACAATAAACAAGAAACAAAAAATTTGGATCAGGGCCAAGCTTCCAATGATTATAGAGCCATTGATTACGTTTATGGTCAAACCACTAATCCATTTGATTCACTTATCAAATGTGTTCATTCTCTTGATGAACAAGTTAATAATATATGGATCATCAAAAATTATTGTGATATGGAAACATAACGTGCTCATCTCGTAATTCGAGTAACCTCTTCCACCTACCCCTCAGGAGGGTCGATATGATCTATTAGAAAAACTCGAGAATACCACTACTAAGATTTTAATTTTAGATCTTCTCAAGATATAAAAATTTCATAAAGACATCCTCTAAAAAAAAATACTTCAGGGGTCGGGGTGTCAATTGATATTGATCCTTTACACCTGGGCAAGCGATGGTCACAAACCTTACTACTATAGAACAACTTTCCTTCTCCCAAAGTGAAATACCACATGACAAACAAGCACATAATTTACCCCTATACCTAGAGGTGTTTCTTACTAAAAGAAATATAAATAGAGTTCTTTTGGACAACAGGTATGGTTTGAACATTTGCACCTTGAAGTTGGTTAGAAAACTAGGATGAACAGAGGTAGATTTAGATTCTCACGTCATCACTATCACAACATATGACAACGCAGTAACATGAATCATCCTGGGAAAATAGTACTACCTATGGAAGTAGGGCCAACATATCATGACACTAAGTTCCATGTCCTTGACTTGGATCTTCCTTACAATATGCTCCTAGGCCACCCATGGATACATGCCCTATAGGTTGTACCCTCAACCTTTCATCAGTGCATCAAGTTATATCATAATGGGAAAAAAATAACTATTTCAGGAGATCTTGAACCATTTACACATTGTAGAGCCTTGCATAGTTTTTCTCATGCAACATATGAATATCATTTTACGAGATATAGTTATACCTCTTAAAACCAAAGCTCTAAAAGCCCGTGTTGACCCAAACACGCTAAGTGCTAGTGATGAAAGCACTCCTAATTCTATTTCTCCCTTTGTTGCATGGGAGATGAAAGTCCTATACAATGGCCCAATTGAGGAATATAACCTCCAACAAACCCTTTGGGTCTCCATTCTTTCATTATAACCTTAAACACAAGGAAAACAAAATTTCCGGTTTGAGAGCTCTCGATTAGTTGTGCTAGTCCTTTTAAGAATTTTTTTCCTCATGACCTCTTATTAGATGAGAAAATGTTGGATTCACCCAAAAATTGGGTCTCTAAAGTTACAAAACCTTCATTTCACCAAGCTCCAGAATATACCAAAGCTCATAGGATGATGCATGTCATGGGTTATGAAGGATATAGGTGTGACACAGATGGATAGGGAATATTAGAGCTTGTCCCAATTCCCCATTACAAACCAAATAAACATGGCCTTACGTGTTAGGCCTCATGGATTTCCACCCTCGAAATTGATGCTACCTCTTCAAAATGTGAGGATAGCTCATCTCATTTGGATAATGATGAAGATTCCTATTGTAGCCTATATGAGGATCTTTCCTCCACAAACCTTTTTTAGACATTTCCGTTTTAACCTTATTCCCTTATGATTCTAAAATAAACCTTGTATATCCCGATCTCATTGACTAGGACCAAAATTTTCATGTACCAATATATCTCTTTGAAAACATTGAGGAAATCACAAAATTATTGGGTATCGAGATATCATTATGATTAGTGACCAAAAAAATGGGTTATCCATAAATTTGGACACATGAACATAATTTAGGGAGGAGGATGAGATGTTTGGTCAGCAAAATATAAATCAAATCAAGGGAAAATTTTCTTCCAAAAATCCTCGACAAAAAGAAAATTCCAAAACAAATAGTGAAAACCTCTTTCAGAAGCTGGAAGAAAAATAAATGGAGAAATCAACGGATGTCAAAATTTGCCACACCCAAGGTTAAAATATCATCGATATGCCCTTGGAACAATACCTCAAACTCCCTCCTTATCCTATGCATATGGAGGACACATCTAAAATGTTGTTAGAGGATACCATAGACATCAATATCATGTCGAAGATCATCTTAGAATTGTAAAATTGGGAGCTTCATTGTTAGCATAGGAGGATAAAAAAATTTGATCCTACTACGAGAGTTTCTGAGACATATATTCATGGTCATATAGAAATATACTAGGTTTGGACCCATCCTTAGTCATGCATAACCTTGTTGTGCATCCATATGCCAAACCTATCAAATAGAAGCTGAGAAATATGCACCCTCATAGTGCACTTCTAATGAAAGAATAACTAGAGATGTTGTCGGAACTAGGTTTTATCAGACCTATCAATTATTCAGAATGGATATCTAACATAGCACTGATACAAAATAAACTAGTGGGTATAAGAGTCTGCAGACCGATTTTAAATACATCAATAAGGCATTCCCTAAAGATGATTTTCCTTTACCTAACATCAACATGATTTTCGATTCAACTGCAGGTTATGAAATGTTGTCCCTCATGGATGGATTTTTGGTTATAACCAGATCAAGATTGTAGAGGAGGATCTACACAAGAATTCTTTTACCACCCCTTGGGGTAATTTCTACTATCAAGCGATGCCTTTCAATCTCAAGAATGTTGGGGCAACATATCAAAGACAAATGATAGTAATCTTCCATGACATGATGAATGATAAGAAAGTGTGTTGACGATATCCTAGGAAAATCCAGGACCAAAGAAGAAATCCTAGATATATTGAGTTATATCTTTCAACGCCTTTGTGATTACAACATTAGACTGAATCCAAATAAGTGTGTGTTTGGCATACAATCAGGAAAATTATTGGGGTTCATTGTCTCAAGAAGAGGGATTGAGGTAGATCCTACTAAGGTTGCTTTATTACTAAGATGCCTCCACCTAAGAACCTTAAGAAGTTATGCATCTAACAAGGAAAATTTTGGGTAATCCACCATTTCATCTCTTATCTCACAGATAAGTGCCATCCTTTCACTCATATACTTGAGAAAGATGTTATACTCCATTGGGGCCCTGAATGCCGACATGCCTTTGAGTCACTTAAGAAATATCGACAAGTCCTCATGTCACCTTCCCCAAGTGAACCTTTGTTAGTATACATTTCAGCCTCCTTATGTGTTATTGGTGCATTGCTAGCCCAATACGATCTAAGTAAAAAAGAAAGAGCGGTCTATTACCTTAGCTGAACTTTAATTGCTTATGAGTTGAATTATCCTCAAATTGAAAAATCTTACTTAGATGTTGTATTTTCCTTTCAAAAAATATGTCATTACCTATTAAATAAAAAATATCAAGCTCATATCTAAATTTGATCTTTTAAAGTACCTTTTTTCTAAACCTGCACTTACAGGAAGCATGGCTAATTGGATCATCCTACTAAGTAAGTTTGATATTCAATTTGTCAACCAAAATTCACTCAAAGGACAGGTACCTGTTGATCAGCTAGCGAAAGCTCCCTTAATAGGAACAAAACCATTGTTTCGGATCTTCCAGATGCTTCCCCAATGTATATGGCAAGTGCACTTTGATGGATCATTTAGTTTTCATGGTTTAGTAGCCGGTGTGATAGTTTTCACCTGAATAGGAGACTTCATTCCAAATGATTTTTGTTTGATTTTCCCATGTACTAATAACATAGCAGAGTATGAAGCACTCATTTCTAGGTTGAAACTTTTTATCAAATGGAATATCAGACAACTAAAATTCATCTAAGATTCACAATTGATCATTAAACAAGTCAATGATGATTATAAAGTCAAGGATGACAAGATCATCCCATACAAGAAGATGGTTGATACTCTAAAGGAGTATTTTGTGCATGTCACTTTTGAATGATGCTAAGGGCACAAATCCTCTTAGTAGACATCATAGCCACAATCAAATCCTTTCTTTGCATTCCACCACAAGAAATTAAATTTCCTTTCTTTGTGGAACATCTTCAAGTGCCTGCATATGACATGTCGAATTGTGTCTCGGTATGTAAAGTTGTTGGTCTTTTTCCCTAGTATTATCCAATTTACAATTACCTACAAGATAGTACCTTTCCATTAAATATTTCCCATGTTGAAAAAAAGAAACCTTATCGACACATAGCCCATTATACCCTCTTAGGAGGCACCCTATATCATCTTGGCTATGATGAGAATATTTTATGTTGTCTTAATTTTACTTAGTCCATCCAAGCTATCAAAGAAGTACATAAAGGTGTTTGTGGGGCTCACATGAGTAGGATGGTGCTCACTAAGAAATTGTTAAGAGTAGGCTACTATTGGCCTACCATGGAATCATATTTTTGCAACTATCTCAAGAAGTGTACATTATACAATAATTCTGGAAACATAATTCATACGCTAACAAAAGCCTTGCAACCAATCACAACACCATGACCATTCTCTAAGTGGGGACTGGATCTCATAGGGAAGCTCACTCCTACCTCCTCAAATGGCCATACCCATATCATAATAGCCAAAAATACTTTACTAAGTGGGTTGAAGTTGTTCCTCTCACATATGTCACCGGTGCCCAAATTTCCAAATTCATCATGAATCACCTTATCTTCCATTATAGCATCCATTACGCTATCAGAATCGACAATGGTAAATATTTTAAGAACAAGACATGTTGAAGGAATTATGCCAATTCCTCCAAATTAGTTTAAATTGGTATAATCCCTATTACCCTTAAGGTAATGGAAAAGCAAAGGCCTCTAACAAAACCCTTGTTTGAATTATGGAAAATATGGTGAATAAGACTGGAAACCGGCACTTGCAAATCCATCCCACCCTCCGGGTCTATAGAAATCACATTCACAGTCCTAATGTTGCAACATCCAATTCCTTGGTCTTTGGCACTAAATCCATCACCCCCTAGAAATTGAGCTTCCCTCCCTGAGAATATATCTCATAGATTACCTAAAGATGAAGACTACCATGTGGAAAGATTGGCGGAATTGGAACTCCTAAATGAAATACACCTTAGTACACTCAATCACTTAAAATTGTATTATAATTTATCGTCCCATGGCTATAAAAACATATTATACCTTGTAAGTTTGAGGTAGGATATCTATTTCTCAAATAAAATAAATTCAACACTACTAAAGACCGAGAAAAGAAAGGAAAGTTCAATTCAATCTAGTTAGGACCATATATTATGGTCACTAAGTATGGTTCAAGGGCATACAAACTTTCTCACTCAGATGGTGAGGAACTAAAGGAGCCCATGCATGCAATACATCTCAAGCAAGATTTATGCTTAAGTATGAGTTTCCTCAAAAAAAAAAAAAAAAAAAAAGCAAAAAAATCAAAATATAAAGAAAAAGTAAAGAGAAAACAGGTCATCGAACTACAAAAATCACGTATTTGTGGCACCTCGATAGCTTACCTTGGTTAAAATTAGTTTCCATCACCATGGGAATATTGTTTGTTCACAAGCATTCTCATATCTATAGGTAACATTTGCTTTACCCTAAGTTGGTTTCCACCTATACTTGAGATTCATTTGAGCCTATCCTCTATAACCTTGATCGGTTTGTTTCTCCTCTTGTATATTTTAGAAGGTTTTTCCTTTATATATTCACATCTAATGTTGGGGAACCTTTGCATCTTCACCTTCTTGCATATATACCCATGGCATTTTTCCTTGTATATCCCATCTAATTTGGGGTATCCACGCTTATTGGTTTTCTTTACATAGATTTGGAAAACTTTTGGAAAATTTAAAAACATTTAAATACATTAGAAAATTCAAATATTGTTTGATAATCCCAAAACATTAGAAAACCATCTTGTAGAAAATACAAAGAAAATATAACATTGTCTTACAAAAATCCCGAAAACAATGGTCTCACAAAAACAAGTCCTTTGCTTACTTAGTTATTTACTTTTTTTTTTGTCATGATTACTTTACCTTTGTTTAGTTGTAATGCATTCCTTAGATTCATTTTCTTACTTAGATTGAATGTTGTTCGATTTATTGTTAAGTTCTTTGAGTTCATTTTATCTTACCTGTATGTATATACTTGTATTGTTTTATTTAGGCCATGCATGTGTGTTAGTTAGATTTGTTAACTTTTTAGTTGTGTTTATTTGTTACTTGTATAATGTTTTTTATCACATCATAATCAATACCATCACATTTATACATCATATATCAATAAAGGCTAAGCTACATCATCATTAACATGAAAATTAAACATGTATGCTAAGATAACATCATATAACATTGCGAAGACCATCATAAAAATGTGGATTAAAACATTTTATATCATACATGAAATGTGATAGGTAGAACACAAAGTGTCTCATCAAAATATGTAATATCATCTAATAATATCTCATAAATCAAACACATGTGATACAATCATAAGCATCATAATAAAAGTCCATCATCATCATTATCATGTATATATCTCAAAATATCAATGTCCATATATAATGTTTCTCTGTACATAATCATCGGGTACATAGTATGTCATCATGGGCATCAATCCAAAATGTGCCTTCATATCAAGGCATAACAAAAAAATACATATCCATTGTCAAAAGTGTGTCGTCATATCGATTCATAACCAACAACAATACATATACATCATAAAAAATGTTCCTTCATATCGAGGCGTACATCTATAAAGACATCAAATAAAATAGATTAATGATTGACTCTCTCTCTCTCTCTCATGTGGAATTCCTCACCTCTAATCTTATAGTGGTCCCATCACCCATGGCCCTTGCTGACCTATTGTTTGTGCGAAATCACAACACCCCCAAATGATTTTTGTAGGTTTGTTATTCCAAGGCAGAGTCATTTGGTGTGATTGCACAACATTGAGCTTTTCCCAAAGTGTGGGACTTTGCAGAATTGGAAAAGCTCTCTAAGTTAAAGGTTGGTTCCTATTCCTCTGTTTAGGTGCATACGCGAGAACTTGCAGAGGATCTATTTCTATTATTTAATCTAAAACTTGCCAAGGAGATAGGGATAGAAAGGGATATAAGAAACAAGAAACAACTAAACTACAAGGTGATGCACTAAAGGAATGATGGACATTGGTTTCGCGATAGACACAAACCAACAAAATACATACAATAACAAAGCACAGATAACCAAATTTATAATGAAAGACCATATGCGAGAAAAAGAGACAGAAAGGATCTAGAATCGATCACAAATGTGTTTTATTGCTCTCTGATTGATACAATGCATTACAAAATAGCCAGGAGGCAAGAAACATATTGTAATTTTAATGGAAGGCCTGAACTCCACAAATTCCTTTGCTAGAAGGAAAAGGGAGCCTACAAAATAAAGAATGTCTAACCCTTTACAATGAATCCCGCCCCTGCATTTATAGATTCAAGCAGAGAGAAGAAAGAGAGAGAGGAGTGGGAAAAGTAGGTTGAAGCTCAACCACTACTGTTAATGCCTCTGACAAAATATGCCTCCAAATCCATCTTTACTACATCAATATTTGGTTTGGTACCTTGAAGGAAGAGGAAACAATAGAACAGATCAAATCTAATTTGGTTGTTGATTCAGATGGATCCCACATTGATTGCCCTCAAGAGGTTTCCTCAATTTTCCTTTACCTAACCTCCTCAAAATTAATTTTTAGATCTCCATGGTGTGGACGAGGCCGTGATCTTTCAAATGGTGTCATATTTGCAATATTTCAAGCCCTGAGTTGAAAGATATGCCCTTTGAAGTTTGTATTAGGTTGGTAAAAATAGGGTGGAAAATAGTTTGAAAAAGGAGCCCTTTTTAATAAGGGACACATGGTGGCACTATGCTTTCTTGAAATCCTAGCTCATATTTTACCTTTGGAGGAGCGCCAAGTCTCGTGGTCTGTGGAATTTTCAATGGTCCTTACTTGTTTGGGGCTTTGGACGCGCATGGCGAGCTCACGCTCATTTGGGTCTCTTCCTTTGGAATAACTCTTGGAGATACACCACACTGACACTTGGCATTATCCTCTTACACTTTTATACTTAGCCAATTTTGAGGCCCGCCCTGTCCACCTTTTGACTTTGTTTGACTATTTTCTACGTGGAGGGATGGCACAAGTTTGGGATCTCCTTTTTGGATTCAACTTTGGAGAAGCATCGTTAAGACATGTGGTTCTTTCTACTTCCTCTTCCCTACTTAGTCGATTTTGGGCTCTTTCCTCGAACTGCTTTCTATTCTAAAGACTTTGAATCTTCACCATTTTCCCTTTCTTGCTCCTGGTTCCTCTGTGGCACTAAACCTTCTATTCTAACCCTGTTATTCCACTATTGAGTCTACCTGTAACTTGAAAAATGGATTTAAGACATGGAAACGGCTTGATCAGATTCATTTCTTTCACATAAGGTCATTTAATCTTTCTCATCCCCCACCACTCCATTATTGAATCCTTGTGAGATCTATTTACAAGATCTGAATGACTTTTCTTAGGTTCCTTCTATGTGGGGTCGTGTCGATCCAATATTTGGTGACTCACAGGGGTATCTTCCTGCTAGATGAAAATAACAATTACCTTGTCATATCCATTGGGCATGGATTCAAGAACGACGGTCTAATACTGATTCTACCTATGATTCAAAAGCCCAGCTATTTGCACTCTCAATTTTCATAAGAAATATCAAAATTAAGGTTTTTGAAGTAGAAAATTGTTTTAACTCGGGGTCTCTTCTATCTCTCTCGAATGGACCGCACAAGAGCAACAAAACATCACCACAACTATATATAAAATTTTAAATCATACATGCTCCAAATAGAACATTCAGAGCATGCAAAGCACTTAGGATAAAAGTAACCTAAACTAATATGTAAAGGGTGAGAACTTCCCTTTTAGTAGCAGTGTTTAAGATGGATTCCATTCACTACAATCTACAACTCTTCACCATCCAATGTAGACAATTGGAAAGCATTTCTACTTTTACATCTTGTGACCATGTAGGGGCCACTCCAAATGGCATCAAATTTGGAATGCCTTCCTAGTTTTTCCCGATATGCATCCCATTTCAAAACCAAGTCTCCATTTTGGAAGATCCTTTTTTTTCCTTCTTGTCAAATAATTTCTTGATTGAATCCTAATTCTTCTCTATTTCCTAGAGTGCATGCTCTCTAGCTTCTTCTAATTCTATCAGCTCCGCATACCTAGCCTCTATTGATTCAAATTCAGACATCTCTAGCTACTTCATGAGATCCAATGCTGGAAACTCAAGTGATATAGGAAACACTACATCTTTTCCATCGACAAGTTTGAATGAAGAGTTACATGCAGATATTGGTGTTATCCTATCAGCCCATAAGGCCGATTTGAGCTTTGTGTGTCAAGTTCTATGATTCTCATCAAGAGTTCTTCTGGTGATCTTTAGCAAGTTCTTGTTTGTGGACTCAGCTTGGCCATTACCTTGAGGGTAATAGTTTGATGAAGTGCTCAAGTAAGTCCCATTCTTAATAGCCCATCCTGTGATCTTGGAACCTATGAATGCCAATGCATTGTTTGATATAATGGTGGATGGCACTCCAAATCTGGTCACTATTCCTTCATAGAAATCTAGTATATTGGACTCATTAGCTTCCTTGAGACTTGGTGAAATAGTATGTTGCTGTCAAAATCCATTTGTGACCTTGGCTTTAATTTCGATTGATGATTCCAATGAATTCCAATCCCCATTACATGAAACATTAGTCGACCGAGATTGGGTGCAATGGAAGTGTTGCTTAGCGTTTCTTTGCCTTCAAAGAATGCACAATTCGTGAACCTTTTGATCCATGCATAATAGTCACTAAACACTCTAGGATAATAATAACCCACCTTCATGATCTTGAGTGTTGTCACCCTTGGAGAAAAATGGCCTCTAGCTACTTCAACATGGAATTCTTGTAACACTCTTTCAACTCCGATCTGCCTCAATGCATCTCAGCAGAATGCCATTGATTTCTCTTTTGAATAAGACACCATCAATAAGAAAATATGGGATGGCTAGTAATATGAAATGTCTCATTTTTTCTTTACTCATCCCATGAGGACATAAGCCTGTTTGAAGGAAATGCACCATGTCCCGAGTCTAACTAGGAGTAGGTACAACATCATTTCCTTCTTCTTGATTATCCTGTAGAACAAAAATAGCCTCATTTTCACTGTTTGCTTCCTCTCGTTGACTCGAGGCTAGTTTTTCACACAAACCATTCCAATAGACCAGCTTAGTGACCTTGATCTCAATGTCATATTCCATGACACGAGTGATCCATCCTACACATTTTTCATTCAGGTCATTGCTAAGAAGGAATTCTTTAACTCCTACATGGGAGACCAACAATTGAATTTTATTATTTGAAACTAGGTGCTTAAACTTCTTTAATCCTTCTCGATCACGCCAGGACTTGATTTTTGAGTCAATCCCAACTTGTTAGCCTTCTCCTTTCTAAACCGGGATTGAATCTAAATCTTCTCCTTTAATCTATATGTTAGCCTTCTCTTTTCTAAACTCGATCGTTAGGATTGAACATAGACTCCAATGTCACTAAGCCTTTGGGAAGCTTGTTGGTATGTAGTTGTACTATCTCATTCTTGTATTGCTACTATAATTTGCTTTGATTTCTAGCTTAGAATTTAAATTCTTCTTACAAAAATTTAATGATCTGTTAATCTTCCTTGAACATCCGCCAACATGTGTTATTATCTCGTGCTCGCTTTGGCCTCACAATTATATGGATATGTGGTTGTTCTTTTTTCTTTTTATGTTTGTCGACCACATAAATCATTGCTTTAACTGCATTTGCGCAAGCCTATAAGCAACTTCATTCTCCTTCCGGGTATGGAAATAATGTTCAAGGCCTCAAAATCCTCCATGAGATCCCATACCCTAATCTTGTAGTTCTTGAGCAGGGTCATTCTTGACGGCATTAAGTCCTTTGACTTGATTGGCAACCGATTAACTATCACCGAACAATTGCAAGTTCTTGATTCCTAACTTCCTTTCCCAATGAATACCATGGACCAAAGCCTCATATTCAAGAGTGTTATTTGAGCAAGAAAACTTAAATCGAAGGCTAAATAGTGTTTCATACCTTTTGGGAATACAATCATGGCTCCTCCTCCGCCTCTTTGTCTACTCCTTGAGCCATCAAAGAAAAATTGCCATACCTCATTGTCATCCTTATATTCGGGATTAATTAGGTCGGAAGAGGATGATTATCTTCATGTAAGTAGTAGACACCTAGCTAATATTCTTCCATCTCCCTATAAGGGTCAAAATATTGACTCTTCTTGGCCCACTCATCGAGAGTCAAGTCCGGGATACATCCCACCTTGTTATTTGCTTCACAAGTGCTAAGGAGGTCTTCTTGATCATAAGACGAGTAGTTGGAATTGATTGGGTTATACACATAAGATTTAATATGATAATCAGAAATGGGTTCAGATCTGATTGTGGCCTTTTCCCCATACCTTGTTCTAAAGAGCATATGTGACCAATCAGTAGACAGATAGCCTCCAATTTTAGCAGTGAAGTTCCTGGACAAACACAAAGCAAAATGTGGTGGAAAATATATGATGGATACATTCTACAAAACAGTCACATTGGGGCAAGCATGCAGAGTGAGGCTCATATCCTTGATGATTCCAACAGTTGTCATTGCTATCCCATCTAATTGCACTACCCCTCTAGAGATGACTTCATATTGGAGACCCAATTGATCAGCTATTTGTTTAGGCATTACAAAGCTACTTGGCCCAGAATAAATCATACGATTATGCACCAATTTGTCTCAAATAATCAATGAGACATAGAATTAAGGAATTTTTAGGTTCTTACCTTATTGTTCCCCATGATTCTTCACAAAGTTGAATTGCATTGGCAAACACTCTCTCTCTTTGGCTAGGGGGCTGATTTGAACTTGACCAATTCTATGTAGCAGATGCAATAGATCCCTATGCCTTGGAATGGCCAAAGTGACTCCCATAGAGAAATTTTCACACTTGTCTTATTCATTTTCTCAATGATATTGAATGGATTTTCTTTTTGTTTCCGCTTCCCTAGCACATTTTTCTCTTCAATGTGGGTTGTCACAACCAAAGGTGCCTAACTAGGTTGGGAAGGTGGATTAGATTGGTTTTGCGTGTTGGGAGTTACACTTGGAGCACCAAATCCCTGTGGAGTGATGGAAGGTTGAGGTTCATCTGAACTCAATGGTTGGCCTTCTCTAATATTTCTCTTTTTGGACCATTTAATGGCAACTACACTTTGAGAAGGGGACTGATTCATCCCACATAAGTCCTCAGCTTTCCAATTGACAAGTATAGTCTCACTTGGAGGTCCCTCTTGTTGATCCTTTCTGTTGATCTCCTTCTTGGCTAGGTTCTTGTGACACCATACTGGTATGCACCATCAAGGCCTGATTTAGTGCACCTTTAAAGCACATTGATTGGTTATGTGATTAACTACATTGGAAACACCAACCATATTCCTGTACCATATTATTCTATGTTGGAACCAATGCCCTTGATGTTGAAGTTATGTTTGGATCATATGACTTGAAAGGTCTAGCAACTTGAGGTTTTCCTTGGTTCGGATTTGATTTACTGATCCGAGATGGTGGTCTATTTTACTGTATCTGGGGTCTAGCCTAATACCGAGCCTAAGGTCGGTACAACCTAGAACTCGAGATTATTGCCTTTTATGGTCATTAACTCATTCCCCAAGTTTTAAAGTTTTTTCGGGACTTTGTGGAGTTCCCTAGAGGTGTTAGATGATGAAGTGGAGGCTTTAGCTAAGCTTTAACTCCTGGGAGTAGGTACGGGGCTAATGTGGGTGTTTTTTCGTATCGGGCTTTTGAACTCGGGGTACAAAGGCATGGATGGCCTAGGAGTGATTTTGCTAGCACGAATCAAATGGTTCTCAGCCCCTATTGAAAGGCTATAGGCCACGGGTAAGGTTTTTCCCCATTGACCGAAACATCAAAGAAATATCAAAATTTAAAGCCCTAAGAAAGTATAAGAAGGAACCTTCAATAGTTGGCTTTACTGCTATTGGAATCATGTCCTAGGTCTGCTAAAATTTGAGGTTGCATAATATGTCAGCTACTCATTCAGGGCTCTCTTGATTTTTGTTAGTTACTCCAACAAAGATAGGTTATCACCCTTTTCTCCAAACTGGTTGTGAAGAGTTGTGCATAGCTGGTTCCAATTTTGGATAGAGCCTACTTCAAGGCTCCTGAACCATTGTGAAGCTTTACCTTTGAGTGAAGAGGTGAGAAACTTGACTGCAATGTCCATCTCATGGAATTCATGGATTGTACTGAGATATTTTCAATATCTTGGACATGATCACCAAGAGAAGTCTGGTTTTCCCCAATGAAATATGGTATGCTCTTTAATGCTTGCTATCGGGACCGGATTTTGTGCATTCAGAATGAGTGGGCTGCTACCAAGGTGAAATTGACATAAGGATTTGGCTGAGCCATCCTGATCGGCCTGAGAACCCCTCTTGATTGAGAGAATGGCCTATTGGGAGGAGGTGTCGATAAGGCTCTATTTGGTGGGGATAGAGACCTCTGGGCTCCCCTTCCTCCCCTCCCTATGTCTTGGGATAAGTCTAGATAGATAAATAATGCCTCCTCTCTGGTTCTTGACCATGTTTGTATTCTTCTCATGAACTTTCTTGTCTTCGATGAAACCAAAGTGGATTTATTTCTTTTGGAGTCCCCAAATGTACAATTTTAAAAATTCTTAAAATTTAGAATCACAATAAGTGAACATAAATCTTACTTTGTAAGAAGATGGAGACTTATTTGTCCCACTGGGCATGCCAAAAGCTGTTAGTGAGAAATAAATGCACCCCCAAATAAGTTTTATAGGTCTACATTTCTAAGGTAGAGTCATTTGGTGTGATTACAAAACATTGAGCTTTTCCCAAAGTCGGGACTTTGTTAAATTGGAAAATATCTCTAGGTTAAAGGTTGGTTCCAATTCCTCTATTTATGTGCATACGCGAGAACTTGTAGAGGATATATTTCTATTATTTAATATAAAACTTTTCAAGGATATAGGTATAGAAAGGGATATCGAAACAAGAAACCACTAAAATAAAAGGTGATTCATCGAAGAAATGTCGACATTAAAATTTTCCTCGGTAATTTCTATTTTATTATGTATGTATTAGTAATAGGACGTTGTTAAGTATGATTAGCAAGTGGCGTCGATAGAAGATAACGACACCATCGATGACGGTGCCGCCGCCAATAAAGTAGAGTACGGTAACAGTCAAAGTACAATAGGAATGTTGCGGTAAAAGTAAATATTTGTCGTAAGTGGTCCGGTAATGTTAAAATGTCAAAGTTGGGGTAAGTAGAGAAGTAGGGTCTACATGATTAGGAATTAGAAATATTATATTTGTAATAAGGACAAAGAGTGATGTCATAAATATTTTGTGTATTTTATTTATGAAAAATTCTAAAAATGTGGAACCCATGTGAGATGATAAGGTTTATCTTATCTTAGAAGATAAGCCTACATGTAAAGGCAAGAGTTTAGGCATGGAATATGATTGGCCGGAAGAGATTTCCTATCCTATCTTAGAGATAGGGTGGATAAGCCTGAATTCCTATAAATAAAGAGGCCACCCCCCTCATTTAGCATAGAAGGAAGTAGTGAGAAATATTGTATGAGTAAGTGTGTAAAGGAAGCCATCATTTTGAAGGTGTGTTAAAGAAGCCATTAAGAGGTGTAATTGTGAAGTTTCTCCCATAGTTATTGTTGGAAGGCAAGTGAAGTCAGTAACACTTGAAGTACCTCATGGGTGAGATTGTAAAAATTTCATGTTGATATTATAATTTACACTTATATTTCAGATTTATCATCATTCCTTCTTATCATAGTCTATGGTATTCTTGTGTTATGTTTATTATTGTGTTTCCAAATTCCATCCACCAAACTAAAAGTTGTGCATTAGTAAATAATCATAGCATGAGGAGTTCCTGGTAAAGAATTATCATAGTGCCAGATTGGTGATGATAGAAATGATGGACATTGGTTTTGTGATAGACACAAACCAACAAAATACATATAATAACAAAGCACAGATAACTGATTTATAATGAAAGACCAGATGCAAGCAAAAGAGATAGAAAGGATATAGAATCGATAAAAACATGTTTTATTTCTCGTGGATTGATACAATGCATTACAAAATATCCAGGAAGAAAGAAATATATTGTAATTTTAATGGAAGGCCTAAACTCCAAAAATTCCTTTTCTTAGAAAGAAAGGGAGCCTGCAAAAAAAAGAATGTCCAACCCTTTACAATTAATCTTCCTCTACATTTATAGATTCAAGCAGAGAGAAGAAAGAGAAAGGGGAGCAAGAAAATCAGGTTGAAGCTCAACCACCGCTTTGTTAATGCCTCTGAAAAAATCTGCCCCCAAATTCGTCTTTACTACATCAATCTTTGGTTTGGTTCCTTGAAGGAAGAGGAAATGGCGGAACATATCGAATCCAATATGGTTTTTGAGGAAGATGGATCCCACATTGATGGCCCCTGAAGACATTTCCTCCATTTTCCTTTACCAAACCTCCTCAAAATTAAAGTTTCAGATCTCCATGGCATGGGCGAGGCATAGATCTTTCCAATGGTATTAGATTTGCAATATTTTGAGCTCTGAGTCGAAAGATATGCCCCTTCAAAGTTTTTATCAGGTCTATACAAATGGGTGGGAAAACATTTTGAAAAATGGGCCCCCTTTTTAATGTGGGACATGTGGCGGCATCACGCTTGCTTGAAATCCTGGCTCAAATTTTTCCTTTAGAGGAGCATTGAGTTAACACTTGTCGGCCTTCGTTGGTCCGTGGAATTTTCAACGGTCCTTATTTTTGGGGCTTTGGGAACATGGTGAGCTCGCACTCATTTGGGTCTCCTCCTTTGGACTAACTCTTAGAGATGCGCACACTGACACTTGGCATTCTCTACTTACACTTTTATACTTAGCCAATTTTGAGGCCCACCCTATCCACCTTTTGACTCTGTTTGACTATTTGCTATGTGGAGGGCTGGTGCAAGTTTGGGCTCTCCCTTTTGGATTCAACTTCAGAGAAGTGCCATTAAGACAAGTGGTTCTTTCTGCTCCCTCCTCCATACTTAGTTGATTTTGGACTCTTTCTTGAATTGTTTCGAGTCCAAAGACTTCAAATCTTCACCATTTTCCCTTTCTTTCTCCTAGTTCCTCTGTGTCATTGCCCCTTCTATTTTGACCCTACTATTCAACTATTGAGTCTACCTGTAACTTGAAAAATGGATTTAAGAAATGGAAACAACTCAACGAGTCATTTTCTTTTGCATCATGTAATTTATTCTTTCTCAACCCCTTTCCACTACATTATTGAATCCTTTTGAGATCTATTTACAATATCTAAACATTTTTCTCAGTTCCTTCTATGCGCAGGGTCATGTCGATCCAATATTTGGCCCGGGGTGAAATATTAATAACACTGCTAGTGGCTACTCCATCGATCTAGTTGATGAAACTACCCGCATGACTCGAGGAACTCCTACTCATGGCCTCTTGATTGAATGTGGGAGCTCTTTATCCATCTCGGGACAACTTTATAGTAGAATGATCTATAATACATAGCCTTTCCATTGGGTGTAGATAAATCTATGTGAACACGAGGCATCATAGAAGCTCTGGTAGACAAATGCAAAAATCAACCTCCTCTAAGAGTTTAGCCACCTCAACCCGAGACTATACCCGCTCCTTCCGAGCTGATATTTCTCCAGTTTAACCACTGTACATGTCCCCTCTCATCACACTAATGATCCCTCTCTATCAAAATCTAATATCACTCTACTACAACCCATTGAATCGATGTTGCAAGGAGATAATCTCGCCTCGCCCCTCTGGGTGGCTGTCTATACCATCCTCCTCCTACAAGACTCTATGATGGAGTCCCCCATTCATCTCCACTTCCATCTCCATCCTCATCTCCTCCATCCCACCCATCCCTAGGCATACTATGTAGTGGACTAGCCACATGTGGTGGAGACAATGGAACCTGTAGAGGAATCTTTACCTGTAAGGGTCCCTGTAGACCAACCTATTGTAAGGGCATATGAGTCCTAACTTGTATACCCACCTGGGGTATCTAAACCTTTACATGTCTTTGTGGTTATACATAAGCATGTCCATGACCATCCCCTTCATGTCCTTTTCAATGAAATCCATCTCCATCGAACCCATCATCACTTCCATTGCCTTGTTTTCCTCTCTGTCACACTCTCCCTCCTCAAGGAAAGTGCTCTAGCAACTAGTGGTGGCTGCACTCCTACATCAAGTACATCATGTGGGAAATTCAAACACCTCAGAATAACCATTGCATATAGGCCAAATATGTTGTTGTGTTCCCCGGATCTATAATATTTCACAAATGTGCCTATGCTAATGGATCCATTTGCTAAAAGATATCTCTATCTCGTTGTGTCCTAATCAATGGTTCCATATCAAAATCTCTCTAGCGCGGTGTGCATACCACATCTCCATGTCGGGAACATCCTATACAACACCAAACCGCCACTGCACCCGATCAATCCTATAATACTCCATGATTTTACTATGGCTCCCAAACACAAAATGCTCCACTAATGCAACACCGAGCTCAATTGGATCCTCTATCCACTAGAAATGCATGTACGGTCTCCAAATAATCATCCAAAACTTAATATAATCAAATACATGATGATAGAAATAGGTATCAACCATATGGCCACAAAAATCATCACCTACAAGGGCCCATCCTATGACTGAAGCCTCATTGGGAGCTTGATATCACAATGATCCCTTAGGGAGACCAATGGAAATATGATCCCACGCCCATAGCTATAGTAGTACAACTTTCCCCACGCTTTTCTTATGTTGTAAGTAATAAGATGTTGATCCCAATATAAATGTGTGAACAAGAACTACCCCTAAAAATACTACTCTCTTCTAATCGGGATGTAAAAACTCCAATCGAACCTAGGGAAAATGAAGCACTAGTTTTTTTATGCAACAGGATACCATTAACAAGAGCCATAAGTTATAACGCAACACAAGACAATCTCATATCTTTGAAGCATGATTGCAACCGCAATTTCATCCCCTCTCGTAGTATCTTGTCTACACCAAAACCTCAATCAAACAATTATGTCTCCGAAGAGGTTCCCCATCATACTCTATCAATTAACCTTGAATAGGTACCCGAGTATCCACTAGACGTCCTCAATATTCACGGTCATCTCACCAAAGGGGGAAACCTAAAACACCGACTCTCACTATGCCTCCTCTTAGCAAAGGTTGCATGAGTAAGCTATGATCGAGAGTGATTTTTGGCCTCTACGCCACATATGAAATCCCTATAACATCTAGAGTAATATGTAAAAATACTCTCTCCCATCGAGAGAAAATATCCTCAAAGGTAACTAACCTACCATTCCACTCTCAAGTCTGTAATGTAATGCCGGTAGTTAAGTCTGTAAGATCAATCAATACACTTGTTATACTTTATTCTATCAAAAATCATCTAATGTTAGCCTACTCACCCCTACATTCTTCTACACAATTTCTTGAAATCTTTTAAGGTGTATTAACCCCCTCAAAGACTTGTGTGCCCCTATTGGTGTATGATCACCCAAAATGCATACATGCCCTTCTTAGAATCTGCACGCTCATGTGAACACACACACGTACCACCATTTTCCTTACCTAATCCCAACATTTTACCCCCTTTCTTACACTTTCACACCTAACCACACCCACGCGCCTACCCATGTGCGTAATCCAATCCTAACACATATGTTCTCATCCTAACGTATGTGCCCATGTGTATATGCCCTACCTAATCCCCAACACCCATGCACCCTTGACTATGTTGGCGCTCAATTTAATCTCACCCTGTTTGTTTAAAAAAATTCAGTCTCAGTATGGTTTAAATTTTTCTTTGTCCCCCGTATTGATGCATGAAATATTTTTCATTCATTTGGTTTCTATGGTCGGCGCTTTCCTTTGGTCGAGGATTACATTTGGTCAAGATATTGTTTGTCATTGCATTTCTCTATCCATGAGAAAGAATTTGTAATTTGGGCATGAATTTAGGGTTTACCCTTCCTTCTATTTTTTCACAGTCATATTTTCTCTATGAATTTTTGTCCCAACATCCATGGAAACATGGTCCTTTCTGATTGGATGCGGCCCAATGGGTCTTTTTGGTGAAATTTTCCACTTTTGTCACATTTGTAAAAATACCAAATTGGCCTCACGACCCCGATAACATCGATTAGTTCTTTAACAGATATGAAGCGTAAGAGAAAAATTCTTACTTTGACCCCAAAGAAGGACACGTGGCATTTTTTCAAGTTATAAGTGGGGAGGCAGGTCGCCGGAGCATTTTGCAGATTTTTTCCTTTTTGTATGAGGGAGAAAATTTATGAAATAATCCACAACTCCATGAGGGTGTTTTGAGACTCTAAGGCCCACTTAAGCTCAAAATTTGTCCATATGGAGGACCGGCGCTCATTTGAGGATCCGCCCTGGGTCTTACCTTAGCATTTTCACCAAGGAGACACATGGGAGCTTCCGCTAGCTCATATCTATACCTAAACTTCTCAAGAAACTTGCTAAGGCTTGGGATACGTGGAGGGCCCATGCTTGTTTGGGACCTACCTTTGTACTTTACTATCGAAGAAGCACCGAAGGGACACGTGGAGGTTTCTGCTGGATCTTCCCATACCTATACTTTTCAATGGCCAAAGAAAATTTCTCAGACCCTAGGCATGTGGTGCCTTCCATTGGTCCTTAAATGCTTTCAATAACTTCATTGATGAGACACGTGGTGAGACCACATTTGTTTGAGGTCTCGATTTTGGGAACCATATCAAAAGAGCGAAGAGACATGTGGAGGCTTCCACTGGCTCCTTTTTATACTAAGATTTTTCAAAGGCCAAAAGGCAATTTTCTTGGGCCTAGGGCACATGGAGAGCTTGCGCTCATTTGAGGTCCCACCTCTAAACTTTATCTTTGAAGTTGCGCTACACAAACACGTGGAAGGCTAGCGCTCATTTGATCACACCGCATCTATACTTCACCTTTGCAATTGCACCAAGGAAACACATGGAGGTTTCTGCCGACTCCTCTTGCACTTGGCCGACTGGACTCGCAGCGGAGGTATATGGAATAATTCGTGCATGGACACTCATTTATGAGAGTCAATAATGTAGGCATCCATGTGAGGGAACTCATTTCTCAAGGTGCATTCTCGAAGGTGAAAAGGATTGTTTGTCAGATCCAACTATACAGAGCCACTTAAAAATGATTAAAAAGGGGATTTATCACATGAAATAATACAAGAATGATTAGAAGAACTATCACAAATCTATGGCATGGCATCCTAGTCATGGTTGAGGGTCCAAGAAACATGATCACTTCATGATTTCTCCACCTGGAAGCTTCGGGTGTTAATTTGTTAAACATCACTTTCTGTGACAAATTCGTAACAAGTAAAGGATACCTCGAATATTCTTCTTTTTTGGGGGAGAATTTGGGATGAGTGAGAAAATTAATTGTATAAATGCAATGAGGATAATCTTGCAAATGTTTGGGATTTTTATTGTTACGAGAAAATTTGAGAAAGCCCATCTTCTTGAGAGACCATCTGAGAAACCTATTAATCTCGTATGTTTTAGATTTGATCACGTCAAGATGGTTGCAGTATACTGACCATTGACAAGCTCGAGACTATTCAAGAAACTTCCCCTACCGATAAATCTAATAGATCTTGAATTAATCTATGTTGATCTTGGGAAAAAAATTGTCTTCTTTTATTTATGAATGTATTCAAATGGTTTTGATTTTTATGTTGCAATCTTATGTTAAAATCCCTCCAAATCTTACAGGATATTTTCCATGTGACAATTTAGTGGCATTTGCAATTTCATTATGAGAATATCCTTCATCCTATAATGAGATAAACAATTTAAAATCACTTTACTGTCATTTTGTTGATAAAGATTTTTGTAAGCCTTTGAGTGTATCTCGTGTGAGGAATCGGGGTTTGTTAATGTTTAATTGAGTCTTTAGATCGAGGATTCGTGTTGAATTCTCAAATATTGTGTGAAACCGTGAAGATCTGGGGCTTCATTGATGCACACCTTCTGGTTGAAGGAATATTTTGGCTATTTTAAAGCTTTATGTTGTTTAGTTTTCCAATTATTTTAAAGGTTCTCAAAGATCCGGTGAAATAAACTTCATCATTCTTAACTCCCTCAAAAATATTCAAATAACCATCAATCCTACCCGAAGTACCCCTATTTTTGCTATGTATCCTCAAATGAACAAATTCTATGCCAAAATATATAGAAGAAAACAGGTTTTATGTGTCTTTAGTAACCCGAACTTGGTTCAAAAAATATCTCCACTCTTTAGAAGTTACAACTTATGAGAATTAAAGCGTGGTTCATTGATCATATTTTCTCAAGGTTCCCCTAAAAATTGTGCAAAGAAGGATCTCTTCATGTCCTTCACCAACAAAGGTTACAAAATGATTCCTCTCACCCTGGTCAAAAGGCACGACCTAAAGTAGTTAGGATAGATCAAATCCTTTTATATGGTGTTATCCATTTCTCTAACGCCTAAGTGATAAAGAGCCAGCTAAATCCCTTCCCAAAATATAAAACAACTTATGATTTGTTTGTCTCTAAGTATCTTGTTGAATCTGTGATGTTGCTCGGCTTCCAAGGGAGAATCAATTTGGATACCAACACCTTTTTGACATCATTACCAGGGAGCTTCAAAGGCATTCTTATATATGGCCTTGGTAATGTTTTTTACATTATCTAAGTGAAAATATGTTGTTTAAACATCATCCTTTGTTAAGATTTGTAAGAATTGTGTGAAGTTACAAGTTATGTGTGTAATATTTCCAGTTTCTAGCGGTTTTTGCACTAAATTTACATCATCAGTGATAAATATTGTAAAGGAAGGTCAAATCTGCTAATCTTTGTAGGAATTAAGTGTTGATAGATATTTGACAAGTCATTTATAGTGCATTTGCAAAACTAAGGTGAAAATCCTTAGTGGTGACTCCGTGTTGATTTAAATTTTGATAAATACCAATGCCTTAACTGTATTGTGAAATCTATCACTAATCTTTGCAAAGCTGGAAGGAAGAATATATTTCTTCACTAAAGACCCTACCAGAGATAGTTGTTTCCAAAAGCGGGAAAGACAAATTTAGAAGGAAAAAGAGTCGGAAAATAGTTGGAGATCGGGAATCAAGAAAAGAGTTATCCTCTGTGAAAAGTGATCAACCTATGGTTAAGGATTACCATTTTTTTCAAGCGGTTCTAAATCGGGTAATTTTCATATAGATCTAAATTCTCCAACTAGAGAGGGGCCTTCATTTGTGTCTAATAAGTGTGCTTCTCAGTATGTCCCTGTATTTTCCAAAGTTGATAGGGTTTTCCACAAAACAAAGTCTTTAGAGGACATTCATTTTGAAAATTATACTCATGTGTTCCAAATACCCCTTGTCCCTCATCATTTTTTATCTCTGTAAAATACCCTCAAAACAATATGGCCCACCCCCACCTAGACCTCCTTTTTTTTAATACTTTTGGTCCTATAGATTTTAGAGGTATGGTTGGATATCCAAATGTAGTGCCACAAGATGTGGGCTCCAGCAAGAAAAGCAAGAGCCTTAAAACTAGAATCCATGCCTCCCATCGTGTCCTTAGGAGCCACAAGGACTTAGAACTTGCTGAAAGCCTCCTGCATATCAGCATGCCTATGGAGAAGCCCAAGGAGGAGGATTTGCTGGAGAAGGAGATTCAAGAGCTCAAAGGGGCTCTTAAGAACATGGAGAAAGCCAAAGGTAAAAGGATCCTGCAAGGTGAGGAGGAAGAGGGGGTCATTGATGAAGTCTTCAAGAAGCTGCAGTCCCTTGATGGCAGATTGGGGAATGCCAAAATCCGTAATGACTATATTTTGTTTTCCCTTAAAAGCATCTATAACTTCATTCAACAGCACATCCACAGTGTTTGCAGCTTAAGTGGTATCAATGAAGATATATGGGGCCCTAAAGAAAATAAGGACATTGCAATCTCCCAAGCAGACATGAAGGACCCCTCTCAGGCCACAACCATTTCTTTTTTCATGTCACTGCAGGCCATCAAGGCCAAGATTGACAGAGCCCTCAAGTAACGGGCTGATGTGCTCTGTTTTTTGGTTGTGATCAGGCTGACATTGGGCGGTTCTAGAGCTGTTTTTTGACGAAGCTCTGTATTCTGTTTCTCTTTTGGTTTCTTTTTGAACTTGTCTCCTTTTCTCTGGATCTCTGTACGTTTAGATCCACTCTTCACCTTTATTGTAATATCTGGCTTGAGCCTTTCTTAGTTTTGTTTTTCCCTTCTCTGGGTTGCTTTTCTCATATTTATTATCGGCTTTTGAGCCCTTTTGTACCACAGTGGTATAGTCCCTTCAAAACTATTTGCCCTTAATAAAAAAAAAAAAAAAAACATTTAAATTTTTTTGTCAATATGATGGAAGACTTTGAGATTGAATTTGATGATGTGTATATAAAAAAATTTATTCATACTCTTGAGGAGGATGCACATGACTCGGTATAAATATTTACAGCACAACCTGAATAGACTCGTGGACGAAATGAAAAATGCTTTTAGATTGCAATATGGGGATAAGACAAATCCTGTGTTTCTTTTGTTTGAATTTTAAAATATTAAGAAAAATATTAATGAATCTTTTCATGACTTCAATACTTAGTTCAATAACACCTGAGTAGGCTACCTATAATCCTAAGGCCAAGTGATGTTTCTGTCGATAAAATATTCGATGCTTTTGAAAAAAGGTTGCCTATTATTTAAGGGATAAAAACTCAAGTACTTTGAGGCAATCCTTCATCATGGCTTTGCAAATTGAAAACAATATAAAATCAGTTGGTAAGCCTCCTAAGAGGGAAGGTATCAAGCTGATCAATCCAAAGAAGCCTTAGTCAAGTAAGTCTGTGGATCTAGAAGAGGTTGTAAAAATTTGGCTAGAGTTATTAAGGAAATATCCTATAAACTGGTCAAAGTAGAGAAGGGGATTGGACAAGGTTCCCAAGGTCAAGCACAAGCCACAAGGTCAAGAAATATTTGCAAATCATCCCAGAGGTGATCATAGATCAAATGACAGGGGTAAAGGACCCATGGGATTAGGAAATAGACATCCCCAACCCTAGGAAAATAGATTGGTGCCTAATCCTTTAGCTACCGAGTTGCTGCTGTTGAAGAAGCTCATGAAATTGAGTGGTGTGATAGTTGTTTCTTGCCACATTCTCCATGTGATGTTGAAAATGGAGTTGAGGAAGAAGCTAATGATGATGAGATAAATGATGATGCATGCATGATGGATTACTCTCTCAATGAATCGATAAGTGAGCAACCTCAATCGAATCGATAAGTGTGAATCTGTTGAGAAATTCTAGGATTGCATTCACTAGGTATTACCTCTTCCTCCCACTCATACTTTTGAAATTGATATGGTACAATATTTTGATTTGCCTAATAATGATTTTGAGTACTTAAGGGAATTAATGATTATAAAGTATAATGGAGGAATTCCTTGTAAGAGGACACATAATTTTAATGAATGCAGTAGTTTCCCAAGAAAAAAATATAATACAAGAATAAAATTGTCAAAGGGCAAGACCTCGAGTGCCAAACCAAAGATTCCAAATCTTACTAGTATCCCAAAGGAAACCCCTAAGAAGGATGCATCTAGAAAAGGTTGTTTTTCACCCAAAGAAACCTTGTGTTCCTCCTCATGCTCGAGTTGTGAAAAATCACATGCCATCAAATGAATTTGTAATCCTCCTAACATTGCCTTACCCAAATATGTTCCTTATGACATAGCCCAAATATTGAGTCGATAAATATTATTGATCCTATTTTTTAATTACTTAGAATCCTTGAGCATAAGAAGAGGGCGTTTGAGTATTTGGGGCTTAAGGAAGAAAAGGTCACCAGTGGTAAAAATGTAAAAATGTAGAGGTTCCTCCCGCTATTGCAGAATTAGAAAAACCACAAACATTGGAGGAATTGGGTGAACAAATGACTTGAGGTTTTTTTGAAACTTCTCTAGTTGATTCTCGTTGAATGTGGATCCATTTTTCACTACTCGATTATTAAAGATAGGTTTTTATATAACTGCATGTTTGAATCGGAAGCTTCATGTAATGTAATTCCTCTTGAGGTCAAGAATGAGTTGAATATCAAAGTAACATCGGCTTATGGGAAATGTAATGCCATGGATTCAAGAGAGGTTCCAGTAGTTGGATGTGTCAAGGGTTTAGTAGTGCAATTGGTAGCTTATCTAGGCAAGTACTTAACTTTGAATGTAGTAATTATGGATTGTCCTACTAAGTGGGGAATGTTATTATCCAGAAAATGGGTAGCTAGTGTGGGTGGAAGTGTGCAAATGGACATGTATTATGCCACCATACCAAATGAGGGCAACCTTGTGAAGTTATATGGTGAAAAGAAAATGTTATATCTCATTGAGGACCCCAACAATGCTTCTTATGAAGTATTGCACACAGACATGATGTTGATAACTTTGTGAGCTATGTTGTTTTCATGTAGTATGAAATTGATCAATGCTGATATCTTGAGCAAAGTTGATTTTCCTGGAACTTTGATGTTTGATGAAACCTTGAGAGATGTTGAAAACTTGAGTTAGGCACAAAGGATAAGCCTAAAAATGTGGTCGATAAAGCAACTTGGATGGAAAAGAGAAACAATCATATGACTAGTTGTTAAAGATGTATCAGAACTACTTAGCATCGTCATATCCAGAATCAAAGGCACTTGAAATTTTTCCTTGATTGTTTCCTATAAATTAGGGCATGCATCATTGTATAGTGTATAGTCTTTTGGTTTTTTTCTGCTTTCGTTTTTTTCTATTTTGGTTTGTCCTGGTCCCTGGTGACTAGTTCTTGTTGGTTTCTTAGTTCGTCTTGGGGAATTTTTTTATCATCTATCTACTCGCAAGCTTGTTTTTGACTTATTTACCCAATGGATTTTTGGTACATGGTCTATTGTTCTTGTGACACTTATAGGGAGTGCCCATCCCCGAGTCGGAGCTGATGTTGGTGCTCAATTTAATTTCGGCATGTTGTTCAAAATGTTTCAGTCCGCATGGTTTGAAATTTTCTTTGTCCCCCTGTATCAATGCATGAAATATTTTTCCTTCATTTGGTTGTAATGGTCAGTTCTTTCCTTTGGTCAAGGATTGCATTTAGTCCGGATATTGTTTTCTGTTCCTCTATCCATGAGAAATAATTTTTAATTTGGGCATGAATTCGAGGTTTCCCCTTCCTTCGTTATTTCACGGTCATGTTTTCCCTATCAATTTTTGTCCCAAAATCCGTGGAAGCATGGTCCTTTTCGATTGGATGCGGCTGGTGGGTCTTTTTGGTGAAATTTTCCACTTTTTTCACATTTGTAAAAATACCAAATCAGCCCCATGGCCTTGATAGCATATAATTAGTTGTTTAGCGAGATATGAAGCGGTAGGGCTAAAGTCTTACTTTGACCCCGAAGAAGGACATGTGGCGCTTTTTGTTACAAGCGGGGAGGTTGGTCGCTAGAGAATTTTACGCTTTTTTCCTTTTTTACAAGGGAGAAAAGTTATGAAATAATCCAAAACTACGTTGGGGCTCACATTAAAATTTAGAAGTGGAGAGGCGGGTCAGGGAATTTTGAGACTCTAAGGTCCACTTCAACTCAAAACTTGTCCATGTGGAGGACCGACACTCATTTGAGGATCTACCTCTAGGTCCAACCTTATCATTTGCGCCAAGGAGACAGATGGAGGCTTCCAATGGCTCCTCTCTATCCTTAAACTTCTCAATAAACTTTCTAAGGTCTAGGAAATGTGGAGGGTTCATGCTTGTTTGGGACCTACCACTATAATTTAGTATTAAAGAAGTCTTTGAAGGGACACATGGAGGTTTTATTGGATCTTCCTATAGTTAGACTTTTAAACGGCCAAAGAAACTTTCTCGGACCCTAGGCATGTGGTGCCTTCCACTGGTCCTTAAACTCTTTCAACAACTTTTCTGGGCTGAGACACTTAGTGAGCCCGTGGATGTTTGAGGTCTCCACTTTTGGGCACCATATCAAAAGAGCACCGAAGAGACATGTGGAGGCTTCCGATGACTCCTTTTTATACTAAGACTTTTTCAAAGGCCAAAAGGAATTTTCTTGGGCCAGGCATGTGGAGAGCTTGTGCTCGTTTGAGGTCCCGCCTCAAATATTCATCTTTGAAATTGCACCAAAAAACACGTGGAAGGCCCCGCTCATTTGGGAACTCCGCCTCTATACTTCACCTTTGCAATTACGCCAAGAAAACATGTGGAGGTTTCTCGCTTACTTCTCTTTGCACTGTCTCGACTTGAACTTGCAACACATGTATATGGAATAATCCATGACCGACACTCATTTCTAAGAGGCACGAATACAGGCATCCATGTGAGGGCACTCATTTCTCAAGGTCTATTCTCGAAGGAGAAAAGGATTGCTTGTTAGATATAGCTATACAGAGCCACCTGAAAATTATGAAAAGAGGATTTATCACATGACGAGAATAAAAGAATGATTAGAAGGACTCTCAAAAAGATATGCCATTACATCCTAATCATGGTTGAGGGTCCGAGAAATGTGATCGGTTCATGATTTCTCCAACTCGCAGACTTCGGGTGTAAATTTTTTAAACATCACTTTTTGGGAAAACTGGTAACAAGTGAAGGATTCCCATGAATATTCTTCTTTTGGGGGAAATTTGGGATGAGTGAGAAAATTAATTGTATAAATACAATGAGGATACTCTTGCAAATGGTTGAGGGTTTAATTCTTATGAGAAAATTTGAGAAATCCCATCTTCTTGAGAGACAATCTAAGAAACCTATTAATCTCTTGTGTTTTAGATTTGATCACGTCAAGATGGTTGTGAGTGTACAACCATTGACAAGATCTAAGAGTGTTCAAGAAACTTTCCCTTGTTGATAAATCTAATAGATCTTGGGTAAAATTGTGTCTGATTTTATTTCAGAATGTATTCAAATGGTTTTGATGTTTATGTTGCAATATTATGTTAAAATCCTCGAATCACACAAGATCTCATCCCTGTGATAGTTTAGTGGCATTTGCAATTTCATTATGAGAAGAGCCTTCATCCTGTAATGAGATAAACAATTTAAAATCACTTTATTGTCATTTTGTTGATAAAGATTGTCTATAATCCTTTGAGTGTATATTAGGCATGAGGAACCAGGGGTTGTTAATGTTTAATTGAGTCTTTAGCTCAAGGCTTCTTGTTGAATTCTCAAAGATTGTGTGAAATCGTGCAGATCTATGGTTCCATTGATGCACACCTTCTAGTTGAAGGAATATTTTGGTTATTCTAAAGATTTCTGTTGTTTAGTTTTCCAATTGTTGTAAAGGTTCTCAAAGATCTGGTGAAATCAACTTCATCTTGCTTAATCCCCACCAAAATTTTCAAATAACCATTAATCCTACCCAAGTACCCTATTTGTTTTATGTATCCAAAAATGAGCAAATTATACTACCAAAATATACTGAAGTAAGTGTTTTATATATCTTTAGTAACCGAACCTAGTTCGAGAAAATATCTCCACTCTTTAGAAGTGACAACTCGTGAGAGTTAAATTGTGGTGCATTGATCATAATTCTCAAGGTTACCCTGAAAATTGTGTAAACAAGGATCTCTTTATGTCCTTCACCAATAGAGGTTACAAAACGGGTCCTCTCACCCTGGTCGAAAGGCATGACCTAAAGTAGTGAGGATAGATCAAATCCTTTTATATGGTGTTATCCATTTCTCCAAAGTGCTCGACTGACAAAGAACTAGTTGAATCCCTTCCCCGGCTACAAAATGACTTATGATTTGTTTATCTATGAGTATCTTGTTAAATCTGTGATGCTTCTCGGTTTCCAAGGGAGAATCAATTTGGATACCAACAGAATACATATGCACCCATGTGCATACGTTATTCCCACAACCGTGTGCCCTCGATAATGTATGTGTGCTTAAAGGCATGTGCATACTCTGTCATGACATTTTTGAATTATTTTAAATGTACTTTAATGATAAAAATTAAAGAATGGATGGGGTAATCACATAGGGACCATCATCGTGAACTTGCACATACTCCTAAACTATGTCTACTCACCTCCTATGCCTGTGAATTCACGCCATATCTCTCAAGGGTCAGAGAAAATATCAACGTAAAATCAACAAGGGCTCAGTAAAAAATGAATTACTCGCGATGATTTACCCCCACGAGGGGTATATATGGGCATTTTAACCCCTCTGTGATGCATTTTCATCCACTGTGATGGTTAAGAGACGTGATATGGCTTCCACAATCATTCTAACTTCTTCTATCACCTTCCACGATATTTATTTTTAATAAATTATCATTTTTCACTTGTTTTCACCTTGTCGAGGCATAATTTCCCTACTCGGTGTTGTTTCTACTTCATGGGGAATTTTTCTTTCCTTTCGAGATCTTCACTCATCTAATTTCTTCTAAAAATAAAAATCACTAAAAATTACAAACATCAACATTTTTTAAAAATGGCAAAATTTAAGAAAATTCTCAAAAATTCAAAAAATCAATCAAAAATCCTAAACATCGTAAAAATTCAAAATTTACAAAAATTGGTAAAACGTCCGTACATAGCTAAAGCCTCGCTTCAAGTGCATTGTATTCAAATTATATAATTATTTTATTTTAATTTTTTTTTGTTATGACGCATAGATCATTTGTATCTACCCCATTAACAAAGCCAGTTTAGTTGCTCCATCTGTACTATCTTTGCACAATGAGTTGCCTAGTACTATTTTGTGGCACACAAATGCTTTTTCACTAGACCCACGTGCGTCCATCATATTTCCCCTCACATGCATCCTTACTTGGGGCCCCACTTTTTAACCCTTTTAGATTTACACATGAATAATTTGAATCAGAACTTGATAACAAAAACATTGGTACAATCTGTCATGAACGTTGTTAGTTTGAGTATGTGTGTTTGTAATTGTTTTCCTGTTAGGTTAGCCTATTTAATTTCTCGTATTGTATTGATTTTTTTATTTTTCAATGAGTAAATTATTTTTATTAATGAACATATGTTGGTATTATATCTTTTCATGTTATAGTACACTTTTTTGTATGCGTATATTTTAATAAGGGTCGATGATGTACATCATCAGCAATATGATGCTCTAAGGTTGTTTTCACATAATCTAGATGAAAGTTATTCCCATTTTCTTCACCTTTTATCCTCCCCTTCATCTTCCTTTTCTTCCATATCATTTTCTTCTATCAACGCTATTCTTACAACTCGCTTGGGGAAATTGGTATCACCTACTACAAATTATTTCTCCAAATCTGTTAAGAAAAGTATATCTTGCACTTCATAATGATACCCCCATGAAATTTTCACCAAAAGAGTTCGTATTGGTAATATGCGGGGATTGAGGCTTGCATCTCTCGCCTATATCGATAATTGATATATTGTTGTCTATCTCCCATTTATTTAGCATTCCCTCTTCAGATTTTTTGATTGTTAATCGACCTTTTTCATCACCCCATCGACACTCGAGGGGCATCCTTTATTCTACTATTTTTTATTTTACCCCTTCAAAAAATTATCTCGGCTATACTTTTGTACTATCTTTGAAGTGGCATGGCTTATTCCACCCAAATAGGGGAAAATACAAACACCTAAAATCCACTTAAGAAATTTAATACTTCAATTCCACTATCTTCACTCCCTTTCAATTTGGTCAAATAACGACACTCTGTTATCTAACTATGCTTCTAATTCACTCAGGATGTCAATTAACAACATTTTGATTAGTGATAATCCTCTTAATTAGCTAATTATATGTTAATTAAGCCTCTAATATTATATTTAACAAGTACACCTTCTTATTGGCTAAATCCCACTTCCAAAACTTCCAAAATCTATCCAAACCCCTTCCAGATGCTCTTTAAAGATTCCTAAGCCTACTTAGGATCCATAATTAATCCTAAAAGATTAATTAGCTCTTAATCTAATCAAAAGTGCATTGACTTGTAAACAGTCTATTTCAGCTTTACCTTTTCTCCCACATGTACTATGATTCTAAACTTTCCTAAATGGAAATCTATAAATACAAGGCTAATAACCCCCTTTCAACTTTACACCTTGATTATCATATCAAACACCTTACAAAAATTTTGACTTTAGCAAAAATCTCATTTGCATTAGCTAAAGCTAGAAGCATTTTATCTTGAGCCCTTCTTCTCATTGTAGTATCTTCTCCATCTTGCAACCATTCCTTCAAGCTTGGTTAGTAGGAGACAATCTAAAGATAGTCTTGTAGCCATTTTAGAAAGATCTCTTCACCACTTGGAGAAAAAAACATAAAACTGATTACTTAGGATCCAAGTAGCTTTATATTTGTATTAAGAAACCTATAGAAGTAAAGGTAACATAGTAATGTTAGTTTGATTCATGCATTATTGTAGAATTTTACCTCATTAAGCTCCCATCTTGATGTTTATGATAGATTTAGTTATATTATGGAACCGCTAGATGTTAGTTTCATGTTATTGTCATAGATAATCTTTTCATACATACGAAACACTCCACATCAATGTGTGGATGGATGTTTCCATGATCAATGACCAATATGCATTGCTTACACCCATAGAACAACTAATTAAACAACAACGATAAGTGCACAACTAAGTAACAAATCAGCACACGTCACTATACAAATACTCATGCTCTATGACTATTTCTCATAACGGAAAACCTAAGGAGATTTTTTTGTATGGATAAAATACATTCATTTGGATTGTTCTAGGGATGTGTGGTTAATGCACATATTATATAAGAACATAAAATTGAATTTATTTTTGACTTGTGCCTTACATAATCTTTGAAAATCTTGGAAGCAAAACTATGTTGATGGTATTTTTTTAGCATGGTGCAAGAATAAACAAATATTTTGTTTAGTTTGTGAAATTTTATGTAACTTCCGCATAGGAAATATTTTAATTATCATTAAAAATTAAATATATATATATATATATATATATATATATATATATATTATATATTTAGCATGCCTATATTTATTTATTGAAGTATATTTTTTTATAAAGGTTGTGAATGTATTTAAATATTAAATGGTTTTCTTTCATACTATTTTTCACTTAAAACATAGTACTTGTATGGTTAATGTTATTTTAAATTAGTTTATAGATCGGATTTGACGGAATAAAAAATTATTGGTTTTAGGAGTTGAAGGATTTTTATTTCATATTTGGAGTTTTAAGAATTTGAGACATTCCACATAATAATATAATACATTTTTACTCACTTTCATTATATACACTTTAAATGAGATTTTAGTTCTTAGAGGATAATGTTATCACCGAATCACAGCACCCTGTGCATGTATTTGAACTCACAGTGTGATTGGATAACATGGGTACTATCTCCAAGTTGTGGGACTTGCTACTTGAGACAGACCTCCAGAGAAAGCTGGTTCTTGCTCCTAAACTACCTGCCACAATCTACTCTAATGCAGGATAAGCTAACTGTTCTAATCTAAATTTCCAAGGGACCAGGGAGAGAGAATACATAAAATGAAATCCTACACTAAAGCGGTGATACACCAGAAAAGGAGGGTGTGAGAGTAATCTCCAAATGTGTGAAATACAGAGGGAAAGTGCACACTAGAAGAGGTGATGACAGTTCACCATAATCTAGCAAAATGCATTCACAACAATATTCCAAGCATACACAATGTTAGTGAATTCCTGCAAGAACATAATAATAGACACAATATTCTTGTAGAAAGATAAAAGGGGCAAGAAGAATGCAAGAAAAACAAGCAGGGAAGATACATCCACAAACTTTGTATTTTATTGCTTCCTGGTATGCACAGTTCAGTCTATTACAAGATAAGGGCCTGGATCACCATGCAAGGAGTCCACTACAAGGGCCTGCAACACACTGGCTTCACAAAGCAATTTTGACAGAGCTTTGCTACCCAAAAACTCTCTTCTTTTACAATGAGCCCAACACTCCAATTTATAGAAAAAATGAGAAGGAGAAGAGAAGGGAAAATGGAAATCCTGAAATCTATCCTTCAACCACCTGTAAGGGGCATTAAATTGAGTGAAATGGTTATACATTACTTGCAAAAGGCTCCCCATGCTGTCCCACGTGCTGCAGCAGAGAAAGAATGATGACCATGCCTCTTAATTGCACTCCCAGCTACCAAATAAAACACTGTTCTGAATCCGGCCACGTTTTCTTAAAAACTCAATCAATTTCTGATCAAATCTAGAATTTCTTGATTGTTGTGCATCAGACTTAGAACCATGATTCCAACGGTACCAATTTTGTGCAATTTCGTTGAGAAATGCAAAAGTTATGGCCTTCTGAGTGCGGGTAGCTATTTTGGGTCTAGCAAGCGTTTTCTGTCATTTGACGGGAATGAACATTAACTGACTAGAGCCGAATATGTTTCTCTTAATTAAATATATCTATCCTCATTAAAAATAAGAAATCCAGTTTCTGTGGCATAGAGGATGTCGTGCTCGTTCCAGAAAGTCCAATTTTGTGAAAATCGGAGCTCGGAGTCAAAAGTTATGGCCGTTTGAAGTTTCGCAGGTCAAACGTTGACTTTTCCTCTTCTGTCTTCAGCGATCCGCGCTTTCGCATCCCACGCGTCCCTCACGTACTTTTGTCCCGGCTGTCCGGACGAAAAACTCTTCCTTCGGGCGATCCGCGCTCGCGTCCCACGCGTCCCTCGCGTACTTTTGTCCCGGCTGTCCCAGATGAACCTTCGCCCATTTCGCGCTTTCGCGTCCCACGCGTCCCTCGCGTACTTTTGTCCCGGCTGTCCCGGACGAACCTTCGCCCATTTCGCGCTTTCGCGTCCCACGCGTCCCTCGCGTACTTTTGTCCCGGCTGTCCCAGAGACCAAGACTTAGCCATTTTTCATGATTTTTCCTGGCCCGAGCCTGTCTTCTGCAACCTTTCCACATTTTTTCAGAGCTTGCTCTTTCTTTCTTGGCCAGGGGAGTTAGAAAAAATCTGAGGGGACCCCAGCAACCTGATGCTTTGCCTTGAATCAATATAATTGCTTGGGACTAAAGAATTTTATGCATGTTATCAAAATTTACCTTGGGGGTGAATTTTGGATAACAATAACAATTACAATAGAAACTTTTAATATTACCTTGTGGTCAACATGTGTAGATTCAAGACATATTTAGTATAATTTTATCAAAAAAATGGCTTCTTATAAACTCCAAAAATTTGCACTGCTATGCCTTTAACCTATTGCTTGTATTAGGATATGAGTAGCGAATTGTGACTTACCATATCATTTTACTATATCATTTATACTTTATCCTACTTAGTAGGCCAGCCTTTTTATGGCCATAACATATGAATAGTATATATAGGGGGATTGTAGGTAGTAGTTCATGATCATTTGAGCATTTGAGTCTTGTTATATGGTTTGGAGGTTGCCCCTCGAAGTGGCGAAGCTATTTTTATTGCATATTGAGATCATTTATCTCCAATATTATGTTCTTTGGTGCTCTATTTATTCTTATAATATGAATTTTACAAGTAATTTCATTACAAGTGGTATCGTAGCTATGATTCGGGTAAAAATTAGGCAAACCCTAATTTTTTTGTTTCAACATATCTTTTGAACCACATAGAATATGATACATATTTGTTTACCGTATTTTGCAAATAATTCCAAGTAAGATTCCTTGAAAATTTCATACTTTTAAAATTTATTTTGCAAAATTTATTGCAAATTTAGGGTTTTTCATAAAATTGCTCCCTAGGATGAAATATTTGGAAATTTTCTAAGTTCTTTACATTTTAAGAAATCCCTCAAAACAATATTGGTATTATCTTCTTTGTGTTTTTCATATTTGGTCAAATTTATATTGAAACCCTAAACCATAGGGTTTGACATCATGGCAGGGCCTTCCACAAGAGCCAAAAAGAATTCGGTCACTGGGTAAAACCCAAGATAAAGATGGGGTAGTGATAGAAGAGTTGGTGTCAAAAGGGGTAAATAAATATTCCTCAGCACTAGGGTTTACCTCATTTTATCATAAGGTGAGCCAACTCAAGTATAAAGTCGGGAAATGTACAATCTGAGATGGCCTGTAAAGGAGACATAAACCAAATCAATCAGTGGTTGGATGATATCATGCAACATATAAAGGGTAAATAGTATGTCCCAAATCAGTCCAAACTCAACCAAGGAGGATATTCAATTAAAAATAATGGTCAAAATAACCATGTTGGATCACTTTTCCAGCCCATTAAGAATCCAACTTATTCGCAACCATGGAACATGATGCCAAAATTAGAGATGCAAAAATTTGATGAGAAGGATCCACTAAATTGGATAAATCAAATGGAGAATTTTTTTAAGTTACATCAAACCCCATCAAGACAAAATGTGACCTTGGCATCCCTATATCTTGAACCAGACCAATTCATATGGTATCAATGGTTATGTGCTCAGAGGTAAAAGAGTGGTCTCAGTGTCACTTGGATAGTTTTTACTGAGGAGTTGCAATTGCACTATAGTTCCAGTGTTTTAGATAACTAATTTAGTCAATTGAAAAAGTTAAGACAAACAAGATCATTCAAAGATTATGTGCATCAATTCCGTAACATATCTTCAAGGGTGGAGAATATTACAGTAAGAGAACTTGAATAACATGTTTCTTGGGGTCTTAAGGACCACATTGAGCATGAGGTACATATGTTTAATCCACTCAAGCTTTCTGATTCTATTATCATGGCATGTAAATCAGAGGAAAAAATTCTTTGTAGTAGGAGGAATCCTTTCACTAACACCAAAGACCGTAGTACCCCTTCCCCATCATTTACTCGACCAATTAGACTAACTTCTCAAAAAATGGAAGAAAAAATAGCAAAAGGATTATGTTTTAATTGTGACAACAAATATGGACCAAGAAACAAATGTGCTTTGAGAATATTTTTTCTATATTGAAGGAGGAAATGAGGATGAAGAGGAAGCTGAAATTATAGGAGAAGTTGAGGAACCAGTAGAAGATGAAGTAGAGGATCACCAACCTAAAATTTCTTTCCATGCGTTGTCAGTGTATTAGTACTCTCAAAAACTCAAGGTTATTGGCTATCTCAAAAAATAGAAGGTGATGGTGTTGATTGACTCAAGGAGTACTCATAACTTCATAAATAGTAAGTTAGCTTCCCACTTCAATTGTTTTATTTACCAAGCTCTAAAAATGCAAGTTATGATTGTGGATGGTGGGATAGTAAAGTGCATGGGGAAAGTACCATAGTATCAACCTTTCCATCAGATATTGCATGTTATACTCACCTATGTTTGCTATTTCTATGGGAGGGGAAAATATTGTTTTGGGTGTCCAATGGCTCACAACCTTGGGTACTATAGAAATGAATTTCCAAGAATTTTTCATGTGATTTAATTCAAAAGGAAGTGAAATATAATTAAAAGGGATGGTAGCTAAGTCTCCACATATTATTATCTCTCATCAAATGCATAAGGTTATCATAAAAGGATTAGATGGATTTGTAGTAAATTTATTTTCCATAGAGGTATAAAATACGAGTCTTCAATGCTTCCCGATCTTTAGAAGATTGTTAATGCTCACTCATCTATTTTTTATGCAATTCCAAAGGCAATACCACTAGTTAGGGATCATGATCATGCCTTTTGGTTGATTCCATGGATCCAACCACCTAATATCAGACCATACAAATACCCATATTTCTAGAAAAGTGAGATCATGAAAATGGTGCGGGAAATGTTGAAGGCATGTATCATTAGACATAGCAGAGCACATATTCTTCACCAAAGTGGTCAAGGTACATAAGAAGGATGAAACATAGAGGATGTGTCCAGATTACCGAGAAATCAACAAATAAACCATCAAATATAAGTTTCCTATTACAATAATTGATGAATTGCATGGTGCTATTTATTTCACAAAATTAAATCTTTGTTCGGGGTACCATCAAATTAGAATAAGAGAGTGAAATGTTCATAAAATGGATTTCAATAATCATGAGGTCCATTATGCGTTTTTTGTAATGCCTTTTGGTCTTACAAATTCTCCCTCAACATTTCAAAGCTTGATGAACACTATTTTCAGGACATTTTAAAGGAAATTTGTATTATTTTTCTTTGATGACATATTGATTTACAAGAAGACATGGGAAGAACACTTGCAACATGTAAATAAAGAGTTATAAGTTTTGGAGAAACATAAGCTCTATGCAAAGCCATCTAAATGTTTTTTTGGTGTATAAGAGCTAGAGTACATGGGTCACATTGTATCACATGAATGTGTCAAATTTGATCCTTAGAAGATCAAAGCTATGGTGGAATGGCTAAGGCCCAAAACTCTCAAAAATATTTGAGGGTTCCTAAGAATAACAAGGTACTACAAAATATTTTTGAGGGGATATGGTAGAATCATGGATCCACTCACTGCATTAATAAATAAGAATGCCTTCTAGTCAAAAGACGCAACCACTAAATCGTTTGAGAAGTTGAAGGAAGCCATGTGCACCACCCCGAGTTTTGATATCGTTAACTTCTAAAAACCTTCATTGTTGAATGTGACGCTCAGGATAAGGATTGGAAGTAGTTCTAATGCAAGAAGGAAGACCAATTGCATTTAAGATTCACCAATTAAAAGTAAAAGATCTATTCAAACCTTTCTATGAGAAATAAATGATGGCTATTCTTCATGTAGTCAAGAAATGGAGGCCCTATCTAATGGGTAGACACTTCAAGGTAAAAATTGATCCCGATAGTCTTAAATACTCTTTGGAGCAAAGGTTATCATCTAAGGAAAAAAAGTGAGTAACAAAAATGTTGGTTTATGATTTTGAAATCATATACAAAAAGGTTAAAGAAAATGTAGCAGCTAATGCACTATCCAAAAGGGATACATCTATAGATGTCTTACTATGTGTAATGTCCATATTGAAGGCCGATCGGGTGGATGAAGCAAGATTGGAATGGGAGAATGACAAGGATACACAATCTCTAATATAGAATATCAAGAAAGTATTAATAACATCTAATAAATTTGAGTGGAAGGTAATTCCCTATGGTATAAGGACAAGCTACTCTTGTGTAAAGACTCTAAGTTGAATCATAAGATTCTTGCAGAGCTACATGCATCACATGTTAGAGGAAACTCTACATGAATCATAAGATATATCATAAAATAAAAAGAGAATTATTTTTGGGAAGGACTTAATGGGGATGTACAAAATTTTGTATTAGAGTGTTTGGTGTGCCAACAAAACAAAAGTGAAACTATTAAGACACCAGGTCTATTACAACCATTACCAATTCCTAGCCAGAGATGAGAGGAGGTCTCTATGGATTTTATCACAGGATTTCCTTTTTCAGAGGGTAAGAATGTTATTTTGGTGATTTTGGATATGCTTACAAAATATTCCCATTTTTTTCTCTGTCACATCCATTTGTAGTGATTACAGTCACAACTATTTTTTTGGAGATAGCTCCAAGGATACATGGAAACCCAAAGATAATTGTAAGTGATCGTGATCCTATTTTCACAAGTAAGTTTTGGACGGAATCAATATGCATGTTTGGGTACTCAGCTAGCTCACAGTTCATCTTACCATCCTCAAAATAATGATAAAATGGAAGTGGTAAACAAATTCTTAGAGGGGTATCTACATTGTTTTGTATCAAATAAGCATGAACGACATGTTAAATGGCTACCACTTACAGAATGGTGGTATAACACATATTTTCATACCTCTTCTCAAATGACCCCATTTTTAGCATTATATGGTTACCATCCACCATCTATCACTTCTTCCTTGAGGGTGAAAACTAAGGTCAAAGATGTTGAGGAACACATTCAACATCAACAATAGGTTTTGGTTGGTTTGAAGGAGAATTTAGCATTGGCACAAAACAGGATGAAACAACAAGCAGATCAACACCGTAGTGAAAGACATTTTGAAATTGGTGACTAGGTTTTGTACGTCTACATGTTTACAAGATTATGTCCCTAAAGAAATATAAAAAGGACAACAAACTTTCTCCTAAATATTATGGTCCTTATCATGTTTTACAAAAAATTTGAAGTGTTGAGCTTATAAACTAGAGTTTCCTTAATCTTCACGCATACACCCGATATTCCATGTTTCCTACCTAAAGAAGGTTATTGGAAATAAATTTTCATCCTAGAAAGAGCTACAGAACTTGATGAGGAAGGAAGAATAATTTTGAAGCCACGGAATATTCGAAAACACGTACTAAGAGGCTTAGAACTAGAGATATTAAGGAATATGTGATCAAGTGGAATAATTTGAGCATAGAAGATGCGACCTCGAAGGATGAAGATTTTCTGCAAAAACATCCAGGATTATTCAACATTGAGGAGAATTTCGGTTTGAAGGGTAATGGCATGCTACACCCTAACCTATTTCTTATATTAGGATATGAGTAGTCAACTTGTGGCTTACCATATAATTTCACTCTATCATTTATACTTTCTCTGCTTAGTAGGTTGGCCTTGGTCATGGCCATAACATATGAATAATATATATAGGGGATTTTAGTTAGTAGTTCATAATAAATCAAGAATTTGAGTCTTATTATATGGTTTGGATGTTTCCCCCTAGAAGTGACAAAGATATTTTTATTGCATAAATTGATATCATTTATCTGCAATATTATGTTCTTTGGTGTTCTATTTATGCTCATAATCGAATTATAAAAATAATTTCATTACAACACCCTTCATCCCCTTTATCATTTATTAATCCAATTCATCATTTACACTCATAAAATCACCTTATCCTAAGTCATAACCCTTTATCATATTTACCACACGTAAATGTCCTTTCTACAGCTGTCAAATCTACATTTAACCATCTAAAACCACCCTAAAATCAAAATTAAATAAATAATAAATCACATATAACCTATTTCATAACCCCCTTAACCATCACACCTCATCCCCAACAAATTAGCAAACTATTTACCGAAACATAAACCAAACAAATTCATTTTGGAAGTGGTTTTAACCACTTTTCCACCCAAAATATGAAAAATCCAAATCGTTGGTGATTCGGTAATCGCCATCGATTATAAAAGAAATTTTTTCAGCTTCTTTCCAAGATCATCATCAATATCCATCCCACATTTTCAATACATTTCAGAGCTTTTGTGGATAATATTTTCAACATTCAAACTTTCAAACTGCACTAGCTATTTAGATCACTCTCCAAAAAGGTTTAAGGATTATTTTAGCTCCATTTCAACCTCCAGGTATTCCTTTTATGTTTTATCATCTCTTTAACATCATTTTCAGGACATCTATTACCTTGAAAATTTAATCAAAAGCTTCAAACCTTTTATTTTACTAAATCAAAAATAACACGAATCGCTAGTGAATGGCCCAATCGCTAGCAATTCCTTTCAATTTTACCTTTTATCAGTTTTCATCATATATATATATATATATATATATATATTTGTTTTATAAAATCTATTTATTCTAACATGTTTTTAAGCATGGCTCACTGTTAGATGGCAATTGGCGTTAATCACATGAAATCACAAGCATTTATAGTCTTTCAATAGTCCAATACCCTTTCTTTTGGGAACAATATGATCTTCTCCAGGATCTAATGCTTTTTCCATCCAATACGATTCGAAGAAGAACTTGAAGATATCTCGTGAATTCCTCTTAGACATCTCGCCAACAAATTGAAGATTTCGGATATGATTATTTTGAGTGCATACACAATTCATCCATACTTTCCTGAGCCACATTCGAAGCTAGACAAGACCTACCATTTGATCTTGAATTCTAGTCATATTTATCTACTATCCTTGCATCTATCTATCTTGTATCTGTTTATCATTTATCATTTATCCATTACAATTCACTTGATTGTTTACAAGGCAAACTACCATCCTTTGAGGAATCCCATTTTCATTCTTGGAATCGACCTTTACCGAGAAATTTGCTTCTCTATTTATCTAATCCATCTTGTTTAGTGTCTTTGAGTGTAATTTTCTTAACAGGACAGGAGATTATACACACTTTTGGATGGAGCGCAACTTTTCTTAATATCAACATCAAAAACCATCACTAAGGGTATCAAGTAAACCCCACGTATTTTGAGGTCAATTTTATTTTTATTATTTCACTGCATTAATTTGAGTAAAAAATTAATAGCATACCCGGAGATTTTGGCATTCCGGTGGGAGACTAAGTCCCCTTCTTTCATTCATTAAAATTTCATATTTTTCATATCTAGTTTTTCGCTATGTAATTACTAGCAATTGGGTGAATCACCAGTGATTTAATCAATCACCGACGATTCCTCCGAGTTCTTTTGATTACTCATCATTCATTCTTCTAACCCCATTTTTGGTTTTTTCTCTTTTTGCTAACTCATTTTAACGGGTTTTATATTTCTAGAGGATGTTGTCTTGCTCAATTGCTATATTTCTAAAAAAATCAAAAATTGTAAAAAATTAAAAAGGGATCATTCTTCAAGTTAGTCCTTTCCTTTTATTTTCATTTTCAAGCATAGAATTTTTTTGCTTTCCCTCATATAAATCAATCTTTCTCTTGGATTTAAAACAAACCTTCCATACTTCTTGGACATATAGACTCATATAGGGATTAATTTTTCACATTCACATTACTCTCCTCTCACACACATCCAAATCACATCGAACATAAAATTTTGATCAAACACTACTACCCAGGTGATAACTATTGAGATTTCATCACCCAATAGGAAACTGACTCAATATTCTAGCCAAGTATAAAAAGTTTGGTTTTCGGTATATTGGCTAAGCACCCGACTCTGTTATCACTGTGGGACCTTAAAGTGAAGGGGTGAGTCCCAATACCGTGCCCCTGTGCAGTACCAACACAAATATGGGCCTCATGTATGTTCGGGTATATCAAGGATGCCAACCTTAAATAGTCCTAAAACCAACCATAGAAAACCATTTCCTAGGACCCCATCAGCCATTTTACACATTTCATATTTTCTTAATTAATTCAAGATAATCTAAAAATTCATTTCGATTGCTTTGTTTTCTTTTTTAAACAACCCATCTAGCTATTTTTAATTTTCTAGGTGATTGTGTGTTTGTTATCATGGTACTTACAAGAAAGAAATCTCATCCCCAAACATCAAAAAACATGTCTACATCATTACCTCATCAAAATCCAAAATCTCAACTAATTATAAATCCAAATTAAGAAATATCCACACCTCAATCTAAAAATCAACAAATTTGGGAGGAAGAAAATGAGTGTTATAATGAAATTATCTAAAAATGCCTTTTAGATTCTACATGCCTACTCCATCGTCAAATCTCTCACCTATCTCAAACAGAAGAGTTAGAGCCACCACATTCCCCTAGCTCTCAATCTGCATCATCTGAAATCCTTGATCCTCCTAGTCCTCACTTCTTTGATGGTGGGGATCCCATATTTTCAGATATTTTAGATTCAAATCCCATAGCCCTTAATGCTTACCTTGCATATAGGGGTGTCTAACTTCAACCATCAATACCTGAACCACCTCCATACATTCTTGATCCTTTGTGTGGTTTTTCCCATGTTATTGACCCAACTCAAGAACCCATCATTCAACAATTACATCCATATCCACCTCATACTCAACCCGAAACATCTAATGTCATGTCTTCCATTCCTATTTTCAATCTTCATATGATTTCTTCTCAAGACATGTCCACTCAACAACCTACATCTTCACCTGATCCTTCCACTGGTTCCACACCTCTTCAAAACAATCCTAATTCTTCCTCATCTACCCCTCCATCATCCTTGTCTATTCAGAGACAGCTCTAGTGAGTTTTTCTTCAGTTTCGTGACTATATCTCAAAGCATCCACCTTCTTAATAAAACACTAAACCCTTCCATAACATCACTATGTCCATTCCTGCATCCATCCCTCTAGTCAACACTAGTGCTATTTCTAGCACCCACCCCTGTCTCATTATCATCTTCTACTCCTCTTATCTCACAACATGTACCTCAACCATCATAACCACTCATTTCTATACCCCAAACTATTTCCATCTAGAATATCCCACAACAAAAATCATCCTATGTTTCTTATTCTATATATTAACAACATCCACCCACTTATTCACAACCCCTTACCTATACATCCTTTCCTTTCCAACATATCCCCCAACCATCACAACCTCTTATTAATACATCTATTCCCATCCCCTATCAATATGTGCAACCATCACAACCCTTAGTGTCTCAATCCACTTACAATATCCCCATTAACATTCCTTATCAGCAAAATATCCATTATCAACAAAATATTCCTCAACAATATCAACTATACACACGTCATAGCAATTTTTCATGCAATAAACCGGGATCATCCTTACAACAACCATCACAACTAGACCCCCTTCAAGATCTCATGAACAAAATATCCAACCTTGAAGCCACTTCCTCGAGTCCTAAGAATGTTCTCTCCTATGAAAAAATATGCAATGATCCCATTCACCCCTCAGTACCTTACAAATCATATCTCGCCTCACTGGGAAATTCTGAATTTTATCAAATTCTATAGTAAAGAAGATCCCCAAAGAACACATTCATTCTTTCCACCACACTTGTTATCTCATAGCCCATGACCAAGATCTAATGCTAAGGAATTTCCCTATGTCCCTTTTTAGTCTTTCCTGGATTGGTATAATAGCTTCCCTCGTACTTACTTTTCTCATTCACACACCTCATATAACTCTTCATAGAACATTTCTCAATAAACATCACACGTAAAATAACCATCAATGACCTCTACATTGTTAAACAATTTGAAGATGAATCTATAGCCAATTTTGTTTCCCGCATTTGAAAGGGTATAATCAATCGAGCTTATCCTTTACATTACCAAAAACCAAATTAATTGAATTATTCTATCATTCATGTGCTAAACACATCTCATATACACTTCAAATACATTCATTCCAGATGTTTGATAAAACTTTCACTATGGCTCGTAAATTATAATTGTGAGATCTCGAAGAAGGTAAAATTTAACTACAACCGAAGAAACCAAAATCTTACTTTCCATCTACATCATCTTCTCATCCCGATAAGTGCAAATCCTCACCAACGCGTCGTAGTCATCAAATATTCTCCTAAGGAAAATCCCACTACTTAGTGTTCCTTCCATAATTTGTAGTTACACACCTATCATAAAAACATATAGTGTCATCTTTGAAAAAATCCTCACTACCAATATGATCTCTCTTCCACCCATCCACCCCATCGACACATCTATATCTAAGCCCTCTTAGTATATGGATAATGATTATTATAAATACCATAGGGTTAAGGGACACAAAATCAAAAGGTGTCACTTTTTCTAGAACCTCCTTCAAGATTTGATCAATAAAGGTGAACTCCATTTAGACAATCCGAACGCACCTCAGAATAAAAACCTTGATATCTTTAAGCATCCCTTTCGAATCATTCCCATCATGTAGTCAAAACCAAACCAATAATGTTCAATCCCACCATGTTATAAACACCAATAGTCAAATATTACCTAATACCGAATGTCAACCCATAACCACCAAGTCTACATTCACTAAAATTACTATTGAACCTACAACCTCATCTTCGGAATCTATGTCCACATCATCCACACCTTCTCAAGACACTTCTAAATCCACATATGATCAATAATCGAAACACCCCCTCGACCTATCATTAAATATCAGCCCTCCACATATACTACCTCAACATCCACACCCATATTATATGCAAAAACAATGAAAGAACCTCAAAAATATCTATTCTCTAAGTTTTTAAAATCTCATATTACACCTTCATATATTAGTACCACTTAGTTGGCCCTCGACCCTTCATCACATCCCCTTCTAAGAATGTTATTTTCATCTTAACTCTAAAACAAACACATAAAACGTATTTATTGGGCCCCATCCCTCATCTATCATACCATCTAAGAATATTCCCTGAGAAATCACTAAACAAATGCCTTCTAAGGTCGTGCCTCATCCGATTATCAAATCAAAAGAGACCCCTTCACCATCCACATCTTCCCTAAGAGAGCGTTATGTGACTATCCTAGATGGATTATTTCAAAAAATCACTCATAGCATTACCACCTTCAAGACCATTTGATCCTGTAGGATGGAATCCCTCTTGGTACGATTCCAATGTCTCTTGAAATTATCATAGGACACAATGACACTCTATAGAAAATTGAAAGAAAAGTTCGTCTCTCCTTCAAAGACATTTACACATGTCACTCTTAAAAAATCCTTAAACAAACTCCTCCCTTATCAAATCAATTCCACCCATATTACTACCCAAACTTGAAACCATGAATCCAATTCTCTAGATAAGAACAAAGCCAAAACATTTGTCATTATCCTACCACCACTGAAATCTCATCATTACCATCTAAAGATAAAAATAAGGTTTCCATCTCCATCACCCCTAAAAATTCTAATCAAACACCACAACCTATAACTAAAGTCTCTATTCTTGTTGTACCTCCATCCTCTACTATAGTACAGAAGGTCATCATCAAATAGTTACACAATCTCTAGTAAAAATGTCAATTTACGAGATGGTCCAAACCTCACCATCCCATAAAAAATCCATGATCAAATCCCTTCATTCCATTATCGTACTTTGAGAAACTACTTCCTTTAACAATTTTGTTGGAGCTCTTTAAGCATTTGCATCCATATCCTTTGAATCCCCATAAATACCATCACTTCTCCCTCAAGATCATGACTTTCCCCTCTTCATCACTACCCAAATCAATGATGTCCTTATTAAAAGGGTCATGATTGATGGGGGAACAGCTATCAACATTATATCATCTATCACCTTCAATAAATTTAGTTAACCAAATACCGTTATAAAGACAAACACCCATACTACTTTGATCTTTTAATGATACAATTACACCCATATTAGGCACCGTTATCTTGCCTCTTAAGGTCGGTGTTAAAATCCTTCAAGAAATCTTCTACATTATAGAAGGGGAGTTTAGATATAATTTTTTGTTAGGAAATCCTTGGATATGTACCATGTAAAGTGTCCCCTCGATACTAAATAGGTGCCTTAAAATGAATATGAGGGTAATGTATATACATTCCTCGCAGATCCTAATATTTTAAATCGACTTTATTTTGACAAACCAACCGGATGATGTTCTTGTGCCTAAAAAAATCAAAAACATCCAATGAAGCATCTACTATCACATCGATTATGTCATCCAAACTACTAGATGATTCTTCCCTTGAGGGTTTTATAGACTATCTTTCATTGGGAGAGTACCGGTTATCTCTCGAAAGTGCACCCTTGTTGAGAGATGACAGTAGGGGTTATAATATTGCTTTGAATATCTCACTTTCATAGATACAATGGAAACACCTCAAGTCTATGGGTATACCTATTATTGAGGTGAGTCTCTGGTATCAAGGTTGGTTCCTTTTTGATGTATCCTAAACTAATTTTTGGGGGTTTTGAGGGTAAAAAGATGATCTGTAACTAAAATTGAAATGGGTGATACACCAAAATTGTTGATTGAGTTATGAAAAATAAAATTGAGAATGAATTTTGGATGCACAAACCAATGGTTTTCAGCAGAATATTAAGGCAAAACACTTTATGTATTGAGGGATAAATCACAACAACACAATAAGATAAACATGCACACTAATACTATGCAAAAATTACCAGATTTACAGCAAGGTAAGATGATTAATCAGGGAATTGACATTCACAAGAATTAATAAAGATATACACACCACTATAAATAATTGGAAAGGCAAAAATTAGTTCTCATTCAAGGGAAAACTGGCAAAAATTGCTTCAACACTCCTATGTCCAAAAAGTCCTCCTTTGTGCTTTTCCAATGCACACAATATATAGAAAAATTATTCACCCAACCCATCCTAAAAATAGGCTAAAATTTTTACTCACCCATGCATGTTAATTTTACCCCTTTATCATGAATAAATAAAGGAATAAAAATAGACATGTTGATTACAATGAGGCATTAATAGTCTTGGTTACAAAAATATATTTCAGCAAGTGTAGTTGACTAATCTATTTTTAATAAAACTTGGGTGAATAATTTTGCTAAAATTAAATACTTTCTTGTTGTGTAAGTCTTCTCCGGTTTGCATGCAATCTTTTTTTCTTCCTTATGTGACACTTGTAATGATAAATTTAGCATTCTTTAATTTTGCCCCCTTGGATGCACATGTAAAAATTAATCTTCTGTGTGAGAAAAAATAATTCCTTTGTCTTTAATACTTTGTAAAACATTCACCCTCCAATGTGGGGACCACTTGTAGGCATGTGCACAATAATAATACCCTTATTTTGAAAAATAAGGTAATTAGCATGTCAAAAGGTCTTCTTGATCTCTGATGTTGACATCTTTGCACTCCTCTATTTATTCGTCTTCTAGTGGATGACATGAAAAAGATACTCTTGTGCAACATAAAAATAATGCCTTGTCTTTTACACTTAGCAAAAATTTATTCAACTCCAATGTGGGGACCACTTTTGGTGTGCACATGTCCTAATTTGTCTTCTTGCAGATGTAGGGCCACTTGTGGGCATGTGCATACTTTGTCTTATCACCTTTGAAGGGTATGCAATATTTTACAAACATTAAGGTAAATATTACAATGTTTAAGTTTGAGAAACCTTTGGCATAATTAGCCCCTCCTTGAATTGGCATGTAGCATATTCTTTACCTTTTGGTGTCATCATTTTCTTGAAAAGGTAACCACCTTGACTACTTTTCTTAGACTATAGTCAGGTCTCATTTGATTTGATTGGCATATTACATAGACCTTAGTCTAAGGTGAAGGCATAATAATTATTTTCTAAAATAAATCGGTTGGCATAAAAATGTTGATCAGTTACCTTGATTAATCATGCATGACATAATATTTGGGCGCCTTTTCGAATAATCATGCGTAACATAAGGTAAAGGTTTACCTTTCTGATAATTATTGGTTATCGGCATTTGATTATTGGTTGCACTATAGTTTTGGACCTTAGTTAGGTCAAATTAATGATTATTTATCGAGATAATTGGGTTTTCCCCCTCTACATGATGACTCAACCCACTGGAAATTTTCGGTGGCAATGTTTAAACTATGGATGGGTTCTGAAATGTGGTTAAGTTACTTAATTTTGATGGGGACCATTGATCCTTGTACTTATTGATCTTCAACCATCGATCCTTTTGTACCCTCGGTTAGGGTTCGGATCGTAGTAATGAATGTTTTTGGGGATCTTAAATCCATTGATTTTCTAAATGGGGTAAAAAGGGAATTGACTTTGGTAAATTGAGTTTTCATTGGACATGATGATTGAATCAAGGCAATTGATTTTCACACCCTTACATATTTGATCATTGATCTTTAACCCCTAGTGAACGAGGAAGTTGGCAATGTTTTGAAATTTGAACGTTTGATCCTTACATGATTTGATCTTGGCCATCAATTCTAACTCAGGATGAGTTAGGTTTGATTGAAAATCTCGTTGAGCTTATTGTTGTTCACTTTTCTTTCTCATTTTTGGTGTGGCGAAGCCCTCTGGCCAATTTTTCATTCATCGTCATGAATATTTATTCAAATCTTCTAGAAAATCTATGAGTGGTGGCCATGAATTTTCTTTTGAGTTTCTATAGAAGGATCTTGGTTCTACATTTTTAGCCACCATCGAATCTTTGGTTTTGTTTATTTTTATTTCCTAATGAAATCTTTGAGTTAGAGAGCTTGAAAAAATTCTGCCATTATTACATTCTCTGAGCTCATTTCTTTGTAAAACTTGATGTTGTGGTAAGTTCCAAGCACGTGTCTTGAGTTAATTTGCATTGTACCATCATTTTGAAGTTTTTTGTAATCACTTGGGCTCTATTGAAACTCTGTTTCGAGCTCTGTTTTTCGGTTCTTTCAAGATTTTTTGATTTGTCACTCCTTTATTTATTTCTTCTCCTTGATAATATTCTAAAGATGCTTTTAAAATTTTGTGACTTTGTGATTCTTGCCTTTGTGAAACCTTCTTAGAGCATCTTAGAGAAAAATGGGTTTTGGATATTCAAGGTCTTCTTCTTTTACCTTGATGATTTGACGGTTTGAATATTTTCTTTGATGAATGGTAATTTTTACCACTGTCTTTGTATATCTTGTAAATCTTGTGGTGACCTAAACTATACATTCTATATTGTTGTTTCTATTTCATCTGGTTTTGTTTATGCAATACTTAGCAAAAATAATTTATGGGTGCTCATAAAATATTGCTCCTTTGTTGAAACTCCACATGGACTTTGATGTATTCGACTAAAACAAGTAATTTTTCTTGATTCTCATAGATCTTTGCAAATATTTAATAACTTGTATGGCCATGGAAATGAGGCTTTTGTGTGAAAAATTTGTGGAAATTGCTTTCATTATTTTCAAGAAACTTGGTATTCATGTTAGTCCTGAATCATATTGTACTATTTAATCATTCCATCTGAAAATCCTTGTCTTGTTTTTGGTTTCAAAGTCTCTACCCCCATTGTTGATTCTTGAGAGCTTCAGGATTTTCAAACACACCTAACCTCTAAGTTTGTTCTAGCTTGTTTTTGAGAATATCCCTCATGAAGGTGAGATTTGTCATTTTTGAGCTCGATATTTCTGTTTCTTTTAGATTTTTTTGCAAATACTTGTATTCCTCCAAGCTATGTTTTCAATCGGGCTATATTTTCTTCTTAGTTTATAATTCAATTATGAGCTATTTCTAGTTCACTACTAGTACCTCATTATTTTTGAGCTTTGATCTTGGGTTCTTCCGGGTTTTGAGTTTTGTAATATTGTTGAAACTTCAAAAAGATGTAGAAGGTTGTACCTTTGATCTTGCAAGTTCACACAAGTTTCTTTCCAGAAATGATTGTATTCCTTCAAGCGAATGATTGGTAATTTTATTTTGATAGTTAAGAATGATTATTGCATCTACATGGAACTTTATGATATTTATTTGATTCTCCACTTTGTATTTTATTTTGAAACTTCTTTGTCATATAAAATCCACCATTCTATTTCTTTTGAGCCCCTATGTATTTGATTTTATTTGAACATCTAGCTATTTTATTGTTCTCGAGATGAAAGCTATAACTCGAATAAGTTGCTTATTGTTTTGGATATTTTTGCAACACTTTAATATTCTCAAGTTTTGAAGATATTTGATGAATATCTTTCAGAGAATATCTGTAATCTTGAGTTTTTTTAAAACTGAAGCTAGTTACTCTCAAAAAGTTGGTTTCAACTTGCATATTGAGCTCAATTCTATTTATATTATGCATGATAATGATGTTTGATCTTCATGAATGAGGAACCTATATTTTTATTCTCTTGAATCTGCACTGGGTCACTTTCAAATCTTTTTGCTCCATTAAACTTGACTATGTTCCATTCTTGCAATATTTTGCACCTTGCAAGGCTTGCTCTCATTGAGATATTACTACAAAATGTGTCTCTTGGCTGTAATATTTGATGATATTTTAAACTTGATAAGAAATTTGAGTTGAAAAGATTAAAAAATATGCTTTCACTTTTATCTCTTCATTTTGAACTTATATATGTGTCTGTACTTTGTTCATTTAACTTCGTTTCTAAGCTAGAAATATCACCCTTTTTAATGTAATCTGTTTACTTTGAAATCTGTACTGGATGATGGATCTTATTGCACAACTCATTTCTTCTTTTGTTATGATGTCTTTAACTATGGTAGTTTGTATGAATCATTTCTAAATTGAATTTTATAAAAGTAGTACATGTAGCTTATCTTTCTTCTCTTAGATTCATACTTATGAGTTCTAAAGTTGTTTCAATTGATTGCAAGCTCCGAAATATGTAATTTGAGTGTATACTATCTCGACTAGAAAATGTTCCTTGCCTCGGAAAGTATTTTGAAATTATCTTATGGAAAATTCTTGTATGGCTAAGCTAGTTCTTTGAAATGAGTTATTTTGAAACTCTTGCATCTAATTAAAGTATATAGTCTAGTATTGTCTTATCGATATAAGCATTTCATTTTCTTACTAAAGGAGCTATTATGTATCATGCAACCAACATCTTCCTTCTACACTTATAGTAGCTCACTTTATCTTGAGTAGATAACTTGAGCACCTGTATTGGTGATTTGATCATTGTAAAAAAACATAAATTTTGTTGTAAGCAATGATGAAATTTGCACCTATAATTTTATTTTAGAAAACAAAAGTTAAGTAGATTATTTATTGAGTTTTTAATTCAACTAAAACTTGCATTGTTGGCACTATGATGAAAGTTGTACTTTGCATTACTTTATGTACCTTTTGTATTGATCAATAGCTCCATTTTAATAGCAATGACAGCCTAAGGAATATGGCTTGGAAATGTACTTGTAACTTTGTATTTGAAGCTTTTGATTACTGATATTGTGAAACATATTGAGTTCTCTACCTTGATGAATTGTTGTTTATTTATTGTTGAAAATTGATTAGCTCTTGCATATTGTTCTAGAAGACCTTATAAAACCACTTCACTTAATTTTGCAATGAACTCTTTTAATGTAATCTATTTATTGTTGCGATCATTGAGTGCAATGTATACTTTGATAGTATAGAATTTTAAAACATGTATTGATCTCTTCTACTACAACTTGTACCTACACACTTAAGAAAATAGTTAGAAAATAATTAGGCTTTTTGGCCTCTCTTATGTTCCATAGTCTTTTTCTTTTCTCTTTCTTATTCTATAATGATTCTGGGAATCATATGTGCTATTGTAGAATATTGCTTTATCAATTTTGTATATGTATTTTATGTACCTTATGCTTATGATATTTAGAAATCCATTTGCATGTAGTTAGACAGTACATGAGTACAAATCAAACCCTGAGCTCAATATTGATGTCATTTTTATTTTATTTTTCAGGTACACTTGTAGCTACTTGCAACATAGATGAAAGATGGAGCTAGAACTGAAGACAAGAAGATTAGAAAAAAAAACCAAGGCAATGATGGGTTTCTTCTATACTCTTTTACTTTTAACTTTATGCACATGTACTTCTTTCTTCAATAGTTATGAGTTACATCCCATGGCTTGTGTGGGAAACATTGAATTTCTTCATGAATAAATAACATTAATTTATGTAACTGAGTTGTATACTTATTTCTGCATTCATCTTTTATGATGGATATTGATTGTATAATGAAATAAACAACTCAATCACATAATTAAATGTATTTAAACATGCATAAATAATGATTTTTGAGGTACCTATAATTTTAATAATGAACTATCTTTCATGTAAACTGTAACTCTATTTGTTGTTCCTGAATTTAACATTTCACCTAAACTATGATTCTTGTCTTCATCAAGGAAATGCATTAGTCCTTCGAGGATTTTTTGTTTCCTTGTTGAAGATGAACATGGAATGACAATCTATGTGAGGTGTTACATTTTGTAACAACACACATAGTTGTAGATTACATGTAGTTAATAAATTTTGCAACTGAAAAAATAATAAAATTGTAATGCATCCCCCTAGTTAGGTCCATTTCATCAATTCCTTCCATCGTAAACAAAGTTTTGATTTTTCCATTTTGTAGGATTACAAAAATTGTAAACATTTCTAGCCATCCTACAGGGAAAGCTTCATGCTAGCTTGTAGACCATTTCCTAGCTCTTTTCCATTGGGCATGGAGTCAAAGCATATAACCAAAAACAAACTTTTTCGAAAAACAAACTAAAGCTAGGAAAGGATCTGGTGAACCAGATCATGTGCATGAGTGTACTTTATTGAATTAAAAACATGCAATGTACATGAACTACACTTATTGAAAGGGAAATCCTACTCTAACCAAACATTGTAGGATTTTCAATAACAGTGTTTAAGAAACATACCATTCATGGGAATGTGAAGTTCCTATTTAGCCTTGAAAGCTGAAATGCATTCTGTTCTTTACAAGCGTAAATCATATAGGGACCACTCTAGATTATATCAAACTTCATGTGTTTTCCTGGATTTACACGATCAGCATCCCATTTTAACACAATGTCTCCTTAGTTGAAGACTCGAACCTATCCTTCTTATCAAATGTTTTCTTGATCTTTTTGATTCTTTTCCATGTTCGAGATGAGACTTGATATCTTAGCTCTTATAGCTCTATCAACTCTGCATAAAGAACCTGCAATGGTTCATTCTCAAGTAGTTCCATCTGATGTAGTAAATCCAATGTGGGAAACTCAATTGAGATAGGCATTCTTTCCTCTCGTCCATAAACAAGTTTGTACGGTGAATTACCAACTAATTTTTAGGAGTCACTCTATCAGCCCAAAGTGCTGAATTTAACATCAAATGCCAAGCTCTTTGGTTGTCCTTGAGTTTTCTTCTGATGATCCTCAAGATATTTGTGTTAGTACTTTCAGCTAATTCATTACCTTATGGGTAATAATTAGATGAAGTACTTAAATAAATTCCATGCTTGATAGCCCGTAATCTATTACCTTTGCACCAAGAAATGCTAAAGCATTATCTGAAATGATAGTTGCTATAATACCAAATCTATAAACTATACCTTCGTAAAATGATAATATTGAAGTCTCGTTAGCTTCTTTCAAATCCACTACTTCAGTCCAAAGCATGTAAAGTAATCTGTAGCAATCAAGATCCACTTGTGTCCTTGTGACGAAGGTGGATTTATCATACGAATGAAGTCAAGAACCCATTGTATGAATGATTGATCCACTGAAATAGGTTGTAGGGGAAGCAAAGCTAAACTTTCTTTTCCAAAAATAAAATACACTTCTTACACTTTCTAATCCATTTGAAGTAGTCCTTGAATATGTTGGGCCAATAGTAACTAAGCTTTCATAATTTTTAAGGCTATAGTATGTGCTAAAAAGTGACCTCCTGTAGGTCCTTCATGAAACTGGATAATAGTTGTTGAATTCTATCATAATCAATACATCACAGAAAAATTCCATTTATATCTCTTTTAAACAACACACCATCAATGAAAACATAAGGTACATCTTGTAATATGAAATATCTTCATTTGTTCTTATCTATACCTTCTAGATAAGTATCGTGTTAAGTAATTAACCAAATCAGTCATCCATCTTGATTCCTGAACTTCTTGACTAAGTTTTGGTTGTTGATTTTCCAATTATGCTAAGATTTCTAATTGCTAATATGTGATTTCAGCATGTTGTTCTAAATTCTCTCATTCTACACCTATTGTTTTTCCATATCAGCAATTATATGTTCACACAAACCTTTTCCTTGAATTGTTTTCATAACACGGATGTCAACATCATACTCCATAACCTTTGTAATCTATCCTTCTCTCTTCTCATTCAATTCTTTGTTCAATAAGAATGCTTTAACACTTGGATGAGAGACTAAGACATGTATCTTATTATTGGAAAGCATGTACTTGAAGTTCTTAATCCTCTAACTACTGAAAGTATTTGTTTTTCAAGAAAAGTGTACCTTATCTCGTAGTCATGAAAAATATACCCAAAGAAAGCAATTGGCTGCTCAGTATTTTCATCATTAACTTGAGTTAATATAGTTGAAATGGTTTCATCTCCTACAAGTGCATACATTGTAAAATCCTTATCAAAATTTGGATTTTCAAGAGTAGGAGCTTATGAAATATCTAACTTGATGGCCTCAAATCATTTTCTTCCTTCGTTGGTCCAAGAGAAGGTCTTATATTTCTTTAACATGGTTGTTAATGGCTTAACTAATGTTGCAAAATTTGGAACAAATATTCTAACAAAGTTGGATTTTCCAAGAAAAAATTGTAGTGCCTTCTTATGACGAGGAAAGGATAGCTGTGAAATATCTTCAATTTGAAAAGGATTAGTAGCTAAACATTGTCTAGAAACAATATGACCAAAAAATCTACCTTGATGGACTGAAAATATAGACTTTTTGGGATTAAGTGATATTCCAAACTGTCTACAAAGCTGAAAAGTATTCCTTAAATGCATAATATGTTCATCATAATTCTTTGAAAATACAATAACATCATCTAAATAAACCAATATGCATTTATTTAATAGGTTATGAAAATCCATGTCCATTGCACATTGAAACATTGCACCAACATTAGAAAGTCCAAAAGGCATTCTTTTATAAGCATAAGTACCCCACTTTGTGGTGAAAGTTGTTTTGTATCTATATTCTTCATGCACAATAATCTGTTTGTATCGAATATAACCATAAAAAAGGGACAACCTGTGTGAACCTAAAACTAATCTTAAAATGATCCATGTTGGGCAGTAGATAATGATCTTTTAATGAAGCTTTATTAAGATCTCTAAAATCAAAACATAGCGAGATTTATCCATTCTTTTTTCAAATAGGAAAAAGATTAGATATCCAACTTGAATACTTAATTGGAAATATAATACTTGATTTGATTAGTTTGGAGAACTCTTTTCTCATAATGGTTCAATATTTGGATTTATAGGCCTTTGTTTCTACCTAAGTGGATTGGAATTTGGCAGTAATTCTATGGTATGCTGAGCTAAAATTGGATCAAAACCTCTCAGATCTTGGTATTTCCAAGAAAAAACATCTCGAATTCTTTACATAAATTGATAAATGATTGTTTTTCAGCTGAGGAACATACCTTTTTGATAAATAGTTTCTTTTCATCATCCATAAAGATCTCTTTGTAGTTATCTGTATGTGTTGAAATATTTGTTTTATCCTTTCTTAACTGATTTTGAACTGAAAATATCTTCTAGTGTGACCAGTCCTTGAGGAAACTTGTTTTTATTTAACTGAACAATCTGATCACCATAAAAGTGTTGCATTTTTCTGATTTACTACAGAAAATTTAGCTTCTTGCTGTAGAATTTTGTAGATTTGTTCATCATCTTCAAAAATTGCCAATTTTATTCATTATTAGGTACTGAAGGTCTGATAATCAACTTTATATGTGGTTGTACTTTGTTATTTTCAATATTTTCTAGCACATCAAAGCTAGCACCAACTATTGCAAGTCTATCTACATGTTTGTTTTCAGCTCTTGGAATAGATTACATGTTAATAGCATCAAAATATTCCATTAAGTTTGAAACTCTATGTTTGTAAGATTTCAACAATGAATTCTTACACACATTAAAGTTTTTCACTTGATTAATAACTAACTCTGAATCACCAAAACTTGCAAAGTACTAATACCTCTTTTCTGGCCCATTATAAGCCATGAATTAATGCTTCATATTCAGCTACATTACAAGTACCGTAGTAGCACCTTTAGAGATGAAAAATACCTTTCATTTGTAGGGAAGTGAGCATCAAACTGCACCTTTTCCTTTCTTATTTTTGGCTCCATTGAAATGAATCTTCCATAGCCCTTTTGTTGTTTTTTCTATTTTGGACAATAATGGAATTGGTGCATTTTCTTCATGCAAGCAATAAAAGCCAAACAAATCTTCCTCTACTTCTTTAGAAGGGTCATAAGCATGTTCTTCTTAAATTTTTTCATCCATAAATAGATTAAAAACACCATCTAGTGTAGAAACATGTGCTATATCATCAAAATTAGATTGATCTATAGTTACCTAATTTTCTGCAGCATTTGAAGCATGAGACTCAATATGAAATATAGCCAGAAGCTCTGAATTTATGGTAACTTTAGCTCCATATCTTGTATTAAATAAAAAAATGACCAATCTGAAGAACGATAACCTCCTATATTTGATGTAAAATCTCTTGATAAGCATCAGGAAAAGTAGGGAGGAAAATATAAAACAATAACATCTTTTAAGATAATAACATTCGGGAAAGCATATAAAGTTACATCCCAACTTATTCTGATGGCAAATGTGTTAGTTTTTGTTCCATCTAGCTGCAACACACTTTTCTCTATAGGTTCATACTGCAGGCCCAATTTTTCGTAATTGCTTTTGGCATTACTGTGTTGCTTGCACCATTGTCAACCATGTAGTTATGAACTAAATGATCTCCAATAATCAAATATAGATAAAAGGGTGGTGGTTTCTTGATATCATGAGCATTTAAATTTTTTTGAACCATCCACTTAACCTCTTTCATATGATCTTTCTCCATTGTACCAAGAACCATGTCTACTTTCTGAGCTTCCTTTTCTGCTTTGGTTTTGAAGAAATCTGCAACTTAGCAAGCTCATGAGCAAGTAACTCTTGCTGTCCTGGAATACTTAGAGCATCCCACAATGAGATATTAATATTATTTTTTTCATTACCTCAACAATATTAAAAGAAGAAACCATTTTTGAAATAGCTTCTACAGTTTTAGCATAAGCTTTAGCAAAAACTAACTCTACTTCAGCAACTTCTGAAATCTAAGGTATAAATAGTCTTATGGGATCAGGATGCAATTTTTTTTGCTACTTTTTTTCAGATGAATTGCTTGTTGTTATTTTAGGAACATCAGATCTATTTGATGTTTTTTACCTGTACTTATTGTTTTATCGGCGATTGTAGGCAGAATAGGTCTTTTTGGTTGTTTTTCTTTATCCTCAAATTTTTCTTGAAACCTAGTTGAATCTATGATAAAATTTTCCTCTCCAAAGATGACTAATTTTTTTTATAGTGGTTTCTGACTATGAGCATATTGTTTCCCACCCTCTATTTTAGGATTGTATAATGTTTTCAAACTAAGGTTGTGCAACAAAACTTATATTCAAGAATGTATTTGGACAATTGGCAACTAAATGAGGCTGATTACAAGGTTGACACCATTCTTCTGAAACCATATTGACTTGAACAAGAGTGCTAGATGAACTAGGAGCTTTTGGATCAAATTTTCTTGGCTGATATGGTTGTCTATAGTTCTGATTTTTCTGGTAAGGCTACCTATTATGTTGATTTTACTAATAAGGAGCTTGATAAGGCCTACTAGGATGAGCTAATTTATTCTCAATTGATGTTAACTTATTTCCCATAGTCTGTAAGGCCTTAAACACATCATCTAATGGAGCTAAAACAATAGGTTCTATAATGGTAATAGGTTGTGGAACATGTGCCAAATCTCTACTATAAGAGGCATTGAAGGACTTGGTGCTAATTTTCCATCTTAAATAAGGTTGTTTTCAGCCCTAATTGCAATATCATAGGCTCTTTGGGAGAGTCTCTCCTCCCATAGACTAAATAATAGTTTAAATATCATTGTTTAAAGCTCGAGATAATATAGAAATGTGTGATCAGCTTGAGGCTTAACACTAGCTGGAATTCTTTCCCAAGTTCGAAAAATCGATGTTGAAACTAGCCATAAATTCATGAGGAGCTATTTTTATTGTAGATAGTTGTTCTATGAGAGATAAATGATTAGAATGGTCTTGAAATTTCTTAAGTAATTTCTCTCCTAACTCATCCCAAGTTTTTATACTCCTTATTTATAAGGTTTTTTACCATTACAAAGATTTTCCTTTAAATGATGCAACTAAGAGTCTTAAGGCTACATCTTCATGAGTTATATTATGAACAACACAAAGAGTTGCAACATCTTTCATGTTATCTATAGGAGTAATATTATTTTCAACATTAAATGAAGGTAAAATTTTCAAGGTAGCAACAGGTATATCATGATAAACTTGAATTACTAAAGGGCTTCCATTAGTAAAAGTCACAAAATTTCTAGGTGGTTGAATAGCCATTGGAATAACTGGGATTTGAACAACAAGATTAATACGTGGTGAAGGAATATTAGGAGGAGGGTTTCCAAAACTAGGCCTATTATAAGGTAAGGTATTGCCAACTCTTCTTCTTCTTGCAAAATTCAAAGGTAAAGAAATAAACTCAACAGGAATTCCTCTTACCAATGATCTTGTAGTCACTTTAGGCATGGAACATGCTACAAAATTGGTCTGAAATCAGCCTTACGGAGTCACCAAATAAATATTTTGATCTTTAGAATAAATTGTTGCAGATTTCTTCTCCAAAAGTGACTTTCTTTCACTTGTAAATTACTGTAATCATTTGTAATCTACTACAAATCTTATCCGTGTCCCACCGGGCATGCCAAAAACTATTCTCTCGAAAGTGCACCTTGATTGAGAGATGACAGTAAGGGTTCTAAGCTTGATTTTAATCTCTCACTTTCGTAGATACAATAGAAGCACCTTAGGTCTATGGGTATACCTATTATTGAGGTGAGTCTTCAGTATCAAGGTCAGTTCCTTTTTGATGTATCCAAAACTAATTTTTTGAGGTTTTGACGGTAAAAAAAAATTGGAAATAAAATGGAAATGTGTGATACACCAAACTTGTTGAGGGATTTGACTAAGTATATGCAAAATCAAATTGAGAATGAATTTTGAATGCACAAACCAATGGTTTTTAGTAGAATATTAAGGAAAAACACTTAATGTATTGAGGGAAAAATCACAACTCAATAAGATAAACATGCACGTTAATACTATTAGGAATTACCAAATTTGAGAAAAGTAAAATGACTAATCGGGAATTGAAATTCACAAGCATTAATAAATATATACACACCACTGTAAATAATTAGAAAGGTAGAAATCAATTCTCATTCAACACTTCTATGTCCAAAAAGTGTTCCTTCATGCTTTGGCAGTGCACATAATATATATCACAATTATTCACCCAACCCATCTTAAAAATAGGCTAAAATTTATACTCACCCATGCAAGCTAATTTTACCCCTTTATCATGAATAAATACAGGAATAAAAATAGACATGTTGATTACAATGAGACATTAATAGCTTTGGTTACAAAAATAAATTTCAGTCAAGTCTAGTTGACTGATTTATTTATAATAAAACTTGGGTGAATACTTTTGCTAAAATTAAATACTTGCTTATGCAAGTCTTCTCCAACGTACATGAAATATTTGTCTTCTTTTGTTTGATGTGACACTTGTAATTTGATCCACTTGCAATGATAATTTTAGCATTATTTAATTTTGTCCCCTTGGATGCACATGTAAAAATTAATCTTCCTATGTGAGAAAAAATAATTCCTTTGTCTTTAATACTTTGCAAAACATTCACCCTCCAATGTGGGGACCACCTGTAGGCATGTGCACAATAATAATACCCTTATTTTGAAAAATAAGGTAATTAGCATGTCAAAAGGTCTTCTTGATCTCTGATGTTAACATCTCATGACACTCCTCTATTTATTCTATCTTCTAGTGGATGACATGAAAAAGATACTCATGTGCAACTATTGTTGCCAAATCACTGCACCCTCCGAAAGGATAGAATGTGAAAAAGACATTTGGTGTGATTGGGAAACATGGGATCACCTCTCAAGCTATGGGACTTGGGCTCGAGGTGAACCTATGGAGAAGGCTGGATTCCTCTTCCTAAACTAAGTGTTGTACTACTCCTAGTGTAAAAATGGTTATCTAGTCCTATACTAGCATTTTTAGTGGTATTAGGGAAAGATATTTACAAGAAATGAAACTATAATAGGATGGTGATGCACAAAATAAAGGGTATTGCTAGACTCAAGAAGGGTTAACTTGAAGATGGTGTTGTGCACCACAAGACAACTTCACCTACTGTAACTTAGAGAGGGTAAACAATAGACCACAAACTAAGAAGCATGCATTCCCTTTGTTAAAATTCAATCAGATAATGGCATATCAGTCTTCCAATGAAGAAGGATGAACTTGAGAAGGGTGAACAAGCACCACAACTCAACCACATGTAATAATCCACCACTTGATAAGAACAGAACTCAAGAACTGTAATAGAAACTTAAACTTGCACAATGTACCTGCAAGCATGAGAAAGGCACAAAGAAGTATATAAGGATGAAAGGACCAAGATTAGTCACAAAACACACACTTTTATTACTTCAACAACATGCACAATGCATCATACATTCAGAAGAGGAAATAGTTTCATTACATTCTTGAAACGAGGATTGAAAGTTCCCTCAACATACAAGAATAACTTAGAAAAGAAGGACTCTTGAAAAAAATGCATGTCTCAGAAGTCTAACTTGTCCAACCTATTGGAATGAGCTTCCAACTTACATTTATAGAAGAATTTGAGAGAGAGGAGAGAAGGAGTCATAAATTCCCTTCCTAAATTGAAGGCACATGATGTATTTATTGTAATGAGTTGAACCACTTGAGAAGGTTCCATCATGTGCCATTAATTTCCTATTGACCTAATCTTCTCAATTAATTAAAATAATATTTAAATAAAATATTTTAATAATAATAATAAATATTATTAATAAAAATATTTTTAAAATATTAATTTAATTAAAATATATGGTGGGACCCCCATTGACCGGTTTACTCCGAAGGGGGAATCATGAGGAAAAGGCCAAAAATATGCCCAACTCGGTGGTTGGCTCGCCGAGCCAACTCACCAAGTCGGGCTTGAGCTCCTCTATTCTTCACCATAACCAAGATCACTTTGAATCGATCTCACCACCAAATATGCATGAGCTCATTTCATATTGAATGCCCTCATTTGTATTGAAAGTCGAGCTCCATCATTAACTGACTCGTCGTAGTGGCTCTTCCCTAATCACCGAGATGGTTCTCTACCACCACCACCGAGCTCCATGCACCAAATCGAGCTCCTCTTTTCTCGCATGCATTGAACGAGCTACTTTTCACATTCCACTGAAGTTCCCTTACCTCACATGAAGCTTGCTACTCTTCTTGTGAGATGTTATATGTTGAGCTTACCTCCGAGCCCTAGTCTTTACCTCCCCTACGCATGTGTAGCTCGCGACTTGGATCTACGAGCCTGAAGTACTTCCACCACCAAATAACTCTCCACGGTTCCATGTCTATTCTTACCATGTTTCGTTCCTCCAACTCAGTGAGCTCGTTTGCATCATCACGTTGACCCGTGAGCTCCTTATCATTTTACCTTGGCAATGATTTCCTATCTCGTTAAGCTAGCTAATGCTTCCCACACCAAGCCGAGCTCTAGATTTTTCTTTAATGACATGGCCAACATATTTTAAATCTTCAATCCCCGAGTAACTTGGTTTTTACCTTTCCATGTTGAGAGATATGAAAACCATTCATGGCTCACCGAGCTATAACCTAACCACACTGCTCATCCATGACTTGGTTGATCGACTCGCCACCTTGGCATGTTCATCAAGCTCATCTAACATTTGTTTGGCTTCAAGATGTACGTCAGCGATCCATCACCAACTCAATCCCCTATGTGAGCTAGCCCGTATGCAAACTCACTTAGTGAATGGTTCAACTTGGTGGGTCAAATCCTTCGTGTTTTCTCCACACTCTTTCATCCAATGATGCCTCCAAAACTCCGTTGTGTGAGCTAACCATGAAGTTCTCTCCATGAATTATGAGTTCGACCTCTTTTTGACCTACAACTACCAAGTCATCTATGTTCGGTGTGAGACTTGGAAAACTCACCTTGTCGGATGTATTAAGCCCCGAGTTCCGTGAGTTCAAAGTTTCTATGTTCTTTTACGAAATCGTCCATGCCTTACCATTTTAGCTTTCACTTTAACTCAGCTCACCGAGTCGAGATCTTCATGCTTTGTATGATATTTTTCCAATGTTGAGCTATTACCATTATGGCTTTAGACGACTTGTGCTTGTCCTGAATCTTTCAAATCTCGGCTAAGCTATATTTTCTTTGTGCTCACAATAACTCAAAAATGTATTACTAGCTTGTTGAGAAGTGTTTAACAATGAGCCCCCACAAATTTTTCACGAGCTAAACTCATTTATGCCTTCGAGATGGGACCCACAAACTATCCACTGACCTCTCCTCCACGAGTCTGTCGAGCTCTACATGCGAATGATGAAAATCAAAAATCTTCTCGGATTAGGCCTTCAATCAATCAATACACATCTTTGTATAATCTTGCATCGTGAATTACTCTACATTATACAACATTGGATTAGGGATTTGATGAGTCATGAAATGCATAGTGCACCCAACCATTTGAAGATCCATTATCATACTTGGTATGCAATATTATTCAGATTTTACGTAAAGTTGAACTCGATATCCTTAATTCAATACTACATCCATATACGAGGATCACCAAGCCATTTCCCGAAGGCACTAGACCACACATCTTACTTGCATGCTAAGCATGGCCTACTATTTTTAGCCAAAAGACTTGGGCTTAATTTTTCAACCAGACTCCCACCTTTTACTCTAACACAACCATTTATTAATGACTCAGTCATGCATATAAAACATGCCACACTCAACTTGAAATGTGTTATTTTGGTGAGTTTTCCCGCATCGCCCACTTTCCCAAAACACCATGGTTTTGAGCTTGACTGCAACTTTTCCCACTTCTCAGGATGGAGAAAATACATTGGCTTGCCATCTCATCATTTTCCCTTCCAATGCTCACCTGAATCTCCACAATGTGGAACATCTTTCTTGGCTTTTCCATTATCAAATTCCCACTTGACAGAAAGGATGAATTTCTCCCAAGTCAATGCCTTGGCACGGATTTGATACCCAATTTTTATTTTTCGACTAGAAAATGACCCAAAAGACTATGAACTCTCACAACCTTGTTTGACTCGGTCTACCGATCAAGCCAATGCCCCAAAGTTTTGTTTGATTTAAGTCTCACTGAGTTCATCCCGATGTGGCCCATTCTTGGAATTGGCCTATTGATTTATCGAGCTCGACTCGGTTGACCACTAGCTCATCATCTTGAGATACTCTACCTAAGACACCATCCATTGGATTTGGAATCCTATCTTCCAAGTCTGCAAGCTTAGTGATTTTTAATTCATATCCGAGTGGGAACATGTCTACAAACTCCATGTTTAAACCTCTCGATCTATTCATCTAATTAATTTGGATTCAACATTTCATATCTTACGAACCGACCTCGATATGGAGTCTGAAACATCTATCTTCTTGTTCCTTTAAACTACGTTGTCTCCCACCGAACCCACTTCATATTAACTCAACTAAGCTGCAAATCTATCCCTTAAGGACAAGTTCTTCACCACTTCCAATTTCTTATGTTTATTTGAATTTTGAGCTAACCTTGAGCTATGAGCTCACCTTTACCCCAAACTTTCTTGCGTTAGGATTTACATATTATTTTTGTGTGTGCCTTCGACCTCCGACCATAGAGCCATACAAGGTTATTTGTGAGCTCATTTTAACTCATCCCAAAGATCAATTTTATCCCATGTTTGAGACGCTTCCTTCAAGCTTGCCTATATGCCACTTATGTTTTAACTATTACAACTCAATAGTAAGCTCGAATCCTTGAATCAAGCTCCCATTTTGACTTTTCCCGACCAGCCACCTCTTTGCCAAGTAAAGCATGATTTTTACTTGATGGCCCTTGGCCTATTTTGTAAAATCCTCCCATTTTTGGAAACTTTCTCATATTTTCTTGACTCGATTACTCTTTTCAATGTTGGGCTCTAGCCGACCCATCGAGTTGAGATCCAATGATAAACGATCGAGTTCTCAACCGAGCTAACACCGAGTTGAGCTCAATTTGACCTCATTCAATGCTAGGTGATCTCACCTATGCAAATTATTAATTATTTTAATTGTGTTATCTCCGTGATGATCAAACGCAAGTCCCTAGGACCAATGTTGTAATTTGATTCTAATGCGACCCGCGTTTCCTATTTTTTCATGTGTGCAAAATTGGATAACATTTTTGGTGACCTCTCGGGGATGATTGCCTACTAAGAATGATTTCATTAGCCTTAAGTCATCCATTATGCATGGATTCAATGTTGGAATATTGAAAGTGATTTTATCTTCTGTGATATATCCCGAAGTCTCCTTGGTATAGGTAATCTTGGAACTCCCTCGAACTTTAAGAATGAATTATACTGAATCTAAAAAATACTTGGCATCTATGGAAAACTGCAAAATTTCCTCTAAAGCAACATTATGAAACTCTTCTGGAAACTTTGAACCTTCCTTCTCCTTGAAAAACTTCTAGTGATGAAATTGTGTGGAAAAAACACAAAAAAAAAACAATAAGGAAAGGAAAAGAACAACACTACACAATAATGTGCCTAAGAACTTGGAGGAAAACACCTAACTAAATTGTAAAAGGGTAGAATGATTCTCAAAAACAAGCTTTGAGATGCATCCCATTCATGTGAATAGGTAGTTCCTCTCCATTGAGCCTAGATAGATGAAGATCATTTTCCTCTTTGCAACTTGTGATGATGTATAGCCCACTCCAGCAGAGAGCATCAAACCTGGGCATGCTTGCCTAGTTTAGCTTGATATTCATCCCATTTGAGAACTAAATCTCCCTCTTGAAAATTCTTGTTTGACACCTTCTTTTCAAAAGACTTTTTAACCTAAGCCTAATGTTGCTCCAAAGTATTCATAGCCTTGTTCCATACTTCTTCTAACTCCATGAGCTTAGAAAACCTAACTGTCAGAGGATCACTCTCCATAACTTCAAGTTGATGAGCTAACTCCAAAGAAGGTAACTCCAAGGAGAGTAGAATTTTTCTTCCCTTCCATATACAAGAATGAAAGGAGAATTCTTGATGGCCCTTTTAGGTGTGATTCAATCTACCCATAAGGTAGTCTTAAGTTGTGTATGCCAAGTCCTCATGTTAGTCTCCATTGTGCGCTTGATAATCCTTGTGAGATTTTTGTTGCTAGACACTTCCAATCTATTTCCTTGTGGATAGTAATTGGAAAAAGTCTTTAGGTAGACCCCATTTTAACAGTGCATTCACTTAGCTTTAGACCAATAAAATCCATCACATTTTCTGAAATAATTGTAAATGGAACACCAAATATTGTCATTATACCCTCCAAGAAATCAAGAACTTCCTTCTCATTGCTCTCCTTCAATGCTACTACCTCTTTCCATCAAGTAAAATAGTCTATTGTAGTAAGGACCCATTTATGTCCATCACTGGATGGAGGATTAATCATTTCAATGAAATCCAATCCCCATTAAACAAAGGGTTGGTCCACTTGAATTGGATGCAGTGGAAGAGCTGTCAACTTCTGTTTTCCAGTGAAAAAGGCACATTCCTTACACTTCCTTACCTAGAGATGGGAATCTTTGAACAAATTTGGCCAATAGTAACCGACTCGCATGATCTTGGTAGCAGTTGTTCATGCAGAATAATTTCCTCTAGATAGGCCATTGTGAAACTCTTCTAGTATCTTACTTACCTATTCTGGTCCCATGCACCGAAGGAGAACACTGTTCAAATACTTTCAAAAGAGAACATTATCTACTAGAACATATGGAATAGACTAAAGATGGAAAGTCCATCTTTGATTTTTATCCATGTTTACAGGATATACTCTTGAGAAAAGGAAACTCTTCATTTTAGATAACCGATCAACTTGATCATCACCCTCATCATTGTCTTCAGAGAGACGTTCTCATCACCTTTTGATTCCATGTTTATAGCTATTTGTTGACACAAACCTTTACCTATGAAAATTTTGGTAACTTTGATATGTATGTCATACTCCATCATCTTTTTGATCCATCTAGCACATTTTTCTTTCATTTATTTTCTCAAAAAAAGTCCTTGACACTGGATAAGACACCATTAGATGAATTTCGTTGTTGGACAACATGTGTTTGAATATATCCAAAGCTCAAATAACTGAAAAAACTTCTTTTTCAACGAACGAATATTTGAGTTCATAATTTTTGAGGGATTTCATCAAGAAAGCGATTGGTATCTCCATCAGTCGTCATTTTTTCTCAAAGGTGAGGATACTTGAAATTCTCTCTTGACCTACAAAATAATAAAGGATAAAGTCTTTATCAAAATTGTTGTTCATCATCATGGGAGCTTCAAAAATGGCCATTTTTATGGCTTTGAACCTCTCTTTTCCTTCCTTTGTCCATGAGAATGACATGTTTTTCTTCAAAGCATGGTTGTCATTGGTTTAGTCAATGTCTTGTGAATTGAGGGATGAATCTCCACACGAAATTTATGGTTCCTGTAAAATTCTTGAGACCCTTCCTATGACTTGGTAGAGATAAGTACATGATTGAATGGATCTTGGATGGATTGATAGAAATTATTTCTACTAAAACAACATGCCCTAACAACTTTCCCTCGTGCACTGCAAAATACATTTCTTGGGATTGAGTGAAACCCTAAATTATCTACATCTTCAGAAAACCTTCCTTAGATGCGTAATGTGGTCTTATGCATGCTTGGAGTATACAACTATATCATCGAGGTAAACCAAAATAATATAATTTATTAGTCCAATAAATTCCATGTCTATGGCTCTTTGGAAAGTAGCCTCGACATTGGACAATCCAAATGGCATTTTGTTATAAGTATATGTGCCCCACTTGGTAGTGAAATCCATTTTGAATTGATTAGATTCTTGAACCATAATTTGATTGTAACCTTAATATCCATCGAGAAAATAAAATATTTGAGCTCCTACCACCATTTGAAGGATTTGAAGGATTTTATCCATTGTTAGAAGATGATAATGGTCTTTCAATGAGGCACAGTTCAAATCCCTGAAGTCTACACATAATTGAATCTATTTGTTATTCTTCCTTAGGGCCCAGATTGGTTGGCGAAGAGGAATTCTTGATAGGAAAAATTATGCAGGCCTTGATGAGTTTGGTTATCTCATTTCTCATTAGTGGCTCAATTTTTGGATTAATTGGCCTCTTCTTTTGACGAATTGGCTTGGCATTAGGATCCAATTTGATGGTATGTTGTGCTAGACCTAGATCAAAACCACGCAGGTCTTTGTAGATCCACACAAAAATGTTGTGATACTCTTGAAAAAGTTTGATGAAATATTCTTTCTCTTTGGAAGTACATATTTTTCCAATCTTTATAACCTTTTCATTGGCTACCTTGACTTCCTCAAAATCTTCTTCTTTGACCACCATGTTAGAGCTTTGTCTTTTGGCTTGATCATCTAAATTGAAGATGGATTCTAGAGTAACTAATAATTTTGGTAGCTTGTTGTTTTTCTATTATATGATTTAATCGCCATATGATTCTTGCATCTTATCTTTATTTTCTGCAGCAAAATCTACCTCTTCTTGCAGGAAAAGGACAACTTGTTAGTCACTATAAAACACTTGTCACTGCTCACATTATCGTGGAATGTAGGTCAAACCACCATTTTTACAAATTGTTACCCTTCTTTCATGATATCAATGGGTATGTCATATATCTAGCCAACTAAAGCAAGCTTATCAAACATCTTGGTTTTGGTTTATAAGAACTGCATGGATCCCAAAAGCTTTGAAATCTTCAATAAAATCCAAGACTCGGTTCTTGTATGATCTTAAAATATAATTTTTAGATGCACTACGTGTTGTCACTTGATGAAAAACTAACTCACTGTCTCCAAAAATAGTCAGGGATTTGATTCCCTTCTTTTGAGCTAGTTGAATTCCTTGCACAAGGGCCTCGTATTCAACAACATTGTTAGTGCAATTGAATTGCAATCGAGAAAGATGAGAAGTACTTATATCCTTCTAGAGAAATTAACATGACACCAACACTAAATCCATTCTCACTTCTTGAGTCATCGAAGAATAATTTCCGTAGTCCTTATGAATTGCTTGGTATTTTAACTAGTTGTGGTATGATCGTACCTTCTTCGTGAATGAAGTATTTACCTAATCTTGTTTCTTCCAAGTAACAACAAACCAGTTCTTCCTCTACTAATACATCAGCGTAAGGATCTTAATGGTCATCTCCACTCACTTCATCTAGCACATTATTAGGGAAATTTTCAACAAAAGTGGTTGGCTCATGATCAACATCTTCTTATTCTAGATCACCAATGGCATAATTCCCATTTATAGGACTAGCAGTGTAGGGTTATACATGATTATGGAAGATTGGTTATGCCCTTATAATTACTTTGGTTCCATATCAAGTCTTGAGAATCATATGCTACCAATCGGCCAACAAATAACTACCCATCTTGGTAGTGAAATATCATGATGGGCAGATAAAGCAAAGAGAGGAGGGAGATCAATGACTGATATGTCTTGGGTGAATGAAAACTCGGGCATGCATGGATGGTAAGTTTAAGTCCTTTGATAACTCCAATATTTTTAATGTATGTGTCATCCAACTGAACAACTCCTCTTCTAACCAACGTATATTATATGCCTAGTACATCTACAATTTTTTTTAGCATGACTGAGCTATTGGCACCAGAATCAATCATGTAATTATGTACCAGGTGATCTCCAATGATCAGGGAAATATAGAATGGTGGTGGTTTTTTTGCCTTAGGATAAATTTTCCATTCTACTTGACATAAACTTTTAGTAGTTGGTGTTCCACAACCCGATGATCTGTCGGTTGTACCAAAACTATTCAGAGCCTCTCGCAACAAATTTCTTTAAGAAGTAATTGAGAGTGTTGCCCACATGGTAACGCTTAGGTTTCTCTTCTTCATTTTTTCTACTATGCTTAAGGTAATTACTCCAACTTTTCTCGACACTTCTTTAGGCGTTAGAATCATCTTTTGGAAAGTGCTTGTTATGTCTTGTGATGCCTAAAGAAGCTTCTTTCCTCACATCTTGGTTAGCAGGTGTTTTCGGTAGTTTCTTTCCGTATCTTTATCAACCGCGTGCTTGTGGTTGAGGCTGTGAAGTGGATGCTTGATCAGATTTTGAAGGTTGAGGTTCCATTTCTCTATTTTTGAATGAGTGTTTTCCACCAATGACGAGTATTCAACCCACAAAAATATTCTTCTTTCCAATTTAGCAAAGTGGTTTCTTCAAGTGCATGTGGTTGATCTGTTATTTCTCGTAGATGAATTTTTTTGTTGGCTCTGAAGGGATAGATACACTTTGAACCATAAGGGCATGGCTAAGAAATCCATTAGGAAAATATTTTGATTGTGAGGTTGAGAATAAGGATAACACCATTCATATTCTTGAACTAGATTATTCTGGATAGGTACTATGGCTCTAGATGAGCTAAGCAGCAAGAGGGTTCTGATAGTTCAAAGGCCTGACATTCACAACTTGATTTATAGCTTGATTTTGTGGCTGATTTTTCCTTGAAAAGGAGGATGGTTAGCCTAATACTGCTGATTTGGTTGCTGGTATGGATGATTATATTGAAATTGTTACCTCTTGAGTGCAAATCTAACGTGTTCCCAAAAGTTTGAAATGGTGACTTAACTTCAAATAGGTCATTTGAAGAGGAAGGGGTAGACTAAGCTTTTGCTTGGAGGATGCTAGAATATAATCAATGTTAGGTTGATTGTCCGTAAGATCTGGAGACAATGACATTGGCATTCGTGGATCTATCTTCCCATCCCGAATCAAAAAATTCTCCACTCTTATGGAAACTTCGTAGTTATCAGGTAGTATATTCCCTCCCATATACTGGATCATAACTACTACATCACTATTTAAGGATCCCAAATAGTACAAGAATGCATTATTTGAAAAAGGATTTATGAGTTTATGAATCCTATTCCAGGTCCCGTGGAATCAAAAGTTGAAATCACTCATGTATTCTTGGGGAGCTCTCTTTATAGTAGTGAGTTGTTCCAAAAGTGACAGGTGATCACTCTTGTCTTCAAATTTTTTGCAAATCTTTTCTCCTAACTCATCCCAAGTGGTTATATTACCAACAATTAACCCTCAAAACCATTGAAATGATTTTCCTTTGAAATAGGTGGCAAGAATCCTAACCGCAACGTTGGCCTCTATGATGTTACGTACTTCACAAATGTTGGCTACATCAAGAATATGTTCCACTTAAGTAACGTGAGTTTCCCATGTGTAGAAGGGTAAACTTTTAAGTGCCATAATAGGCATAGGGTCACGCTGAGACAATAAAAGAGGACTACTGTTATTTAAGGGGGGAAAACTTGGTTACTCACCATAACAATGAAAGGTTGATTATTCTGGGTGCAGGAAACTGCTCTGTAAGGAGGAGTTGAATGACCCTTATGAGGTGATGCTACAACGAGTGATGTTGAGATTCCTCTTCTTCTTATCCTCAAAGGATACATGGATAGTTTGATATGCTGATAATTTCCTTTCTTTAAAGAAGATCTTATCTAAATTATTCACATAAGTTAACACACTGAGATTTGAAATCCAGAAATATAGAGTAACCAAGTACTTTTATGAAGAGAAGTACCAACTCTGGTCCCTCCAGGAATGCAAAGATTTTTTTCACCAAATCATTGCACCCTCCGAATGGCTAGAATGTGAACAGGACATTTGGTGTGATTGGGAAACATGGGAACACATCTCAAGTTATGGGACTTGGGCTCGAGGTGAACCTTCGGAGAAGGCCATCTTCATCTTCCTAAACTAAGTGTTGTACTACTCCTAGTGTAAAAATGGTTATCTAGTCCTACGCTAACATTTTCATGGATTTTATGGAAAGATATTTACAAGAAATGAAACTATTATAGGGATGGTGATACACCAAATAAAGGGTATTTCTAGACTCAAGTAGGGTTAACTTGAAGAGGGTGTAGTGCACCACAAGACAACTTCACCTACTACAACTTAGAGAGGTTGAACGGTAGACCAAAGACTAAGAAGCATGTGTTCTCTTTGTTAGACTTCAATTAGATAATGGCATATCAATATTCCAGTGATGAAGGATGAAATTAAGAAGGGTGTACAAGCACCACAACTCAACCACTTGATAAGCACAAAACTCTAAGAACCTACAATAGAAACTTAAACTTGCACAATGTACCTGCAAGCATGAGAAAGGCACAAAGAATTATATAAGGATGAAAGGACCAAGATTAGTCACAACATGCACAATGCATCATACATTCAAAAGAGGCAATATTTTTCATTACATTCTTGAAAGGAGGATTGAAAGTTCCCTCAACATACAAGAATAGCTTTTAAAAGGAGGACTATTGAAAACAACATACACACTTGTCTCAGAAGTCTAACTTGTCTAACCTGTTGGAATGAGCTTCCAACTTACATTTATAGAAGAATTGGAGAGAGAGGAGAGGAGTCATAAATTCCCTTCCTAAATTGAAGGCACATGATGTATTTATTATAGTTGGTTGAACCACTTGAGAAGGTTCCATCATGTGCCATTAATTGTCATTGACCTAATCTTCTCAATTAATTAAAATAATATTTAAATAAAATATTTTAATAATAATAATAATAAATATTATTAATAAAAATATTAATTTAATTAAAATATATGGTGGGACCCCATTGACCGGTTTGCCTCTGAAGGGGGAATCATGAGGAATAGGACAAAAATAGTCCAACTCGGTGGTTAGCTCACTGAGCCAACTCACCAAGTTGGGCTCGAGCTCCTCTATTCTTCACCACAACCGAGATCACTTTGAATCGAGCTCACCACCAGCTCGTATGAGATCACTTGGTATTGAATGCCATCAATTCTATTGAAATTCAAGCTCCATCTTTAACGGCTCGCCTGCAACGGCTCTGTCTTATTCACCGAGATGGTTCTCCACCGCCATGACCTAGCTCCATATGCTAAATTGAGCTCCTCTTGTCTACACACACGACCGAGCTACTTTGTGTGTTTCGTTGAGTTCCTTTACCTGCATGTGAAGCTTCCTACTCTTATTTTGAGATAAATATGTTGAGCTTACCTCCAAGCCCTAGTCTTTACCTCCCATGCACATGTGTAGCTCGCGGCTTCAGCTCTATGAACCCTAAGTTCTTCCACAACCGAATAACTCTCCACCAAGCCCCTGTCTATTCCTATCGGGTTCCATTCCCTCCAACACGGAGAGCTTGTTTGCATCGTCATGTTGACCCGCGAGATCCTTATACTTTTACCTTGGCAATGTTCACTTATCTCTTCGAGCTAGGTAATGCTTCCCATACCGAGTCGACATCTTGATTTTATTTGACGACATGGAAAACGTATTTTAACTCTTTGATCCCCCGAGTAACTTGGGTTCCACCTCGCCATGTTGAGATCTCTAACAACCCTTCATGGCTCACCGAGCTATAACCCGACCACACCGCTTTCAACCATGACTTGGTTGGATCGATCGACTCTTACCTTAGCTCATCCGTTAAGCTCATCTCATATTTATTTGGCTTTGGGAACTCCTTCAGCAAGCCTTCACCAACTCGATCCCCCACGCAAGCTTTTCCCCTATACAAACTTGTTTAGTGAATCATTCAACTTGGTGGGTCAAATCCTTTGTGCGAGATCCACACTCTTTCCTCCAATGATGCCTCCAAAACTCCTTTATGCGAATTAACCACCGAGCTCTCTCCACTAGATCCAAGTTTGACCTCTTTTTGGCCTACAACTACCAAGCCATCTATGTTTGGGTGAGCCTTGGTGAACTCACCTTGTCAAATGTATTGAGCCTTGAGTTCTATGAGTTCATCGTTTCTACGTTCTTTTACGGAACTCACCCACTAACAATTTTAGCTAGGCTTCACCTCAGCTCACCGATTCGAGCTCTTATTACTACGCATGAGATCTTTCCAATGTCGAGCTATTACCATTATGGCTTTGGCCGATTCATGCTTGTCCCGGCTCCTTCTTTAGAGCTCCGCTAAGCTATATTTTCTTTTTGCTCATAACAAATTGGAAACGTATTGCTAGCTTGCTGAGAATAGTTTAACACCGAGCCCGCACAACTTTGCACGAGCCCACCTCATATATGCCTTCGGGATAGGACCCGTCGAACTATCCACCGAGCTCACTCCAAAAGTCTACCGAGATCTACACGTGAATGATGAAAATCAACAATCTTCTCTACACTAGGCCTTCAATCGATAACCACATCCCTTGCACAAGCTTGTGTCGTTAATTACTGTACATTCTGCAACATTGGATTCTGGATTCGATAAGTCATGCAATGCATGGTGCACCCAACTGTTTGAAGATCCATTATCAAACTCAGTATGCAATATTTCTTAGAGTTTACGTAAAACAAAACTCGATCTCCTTAATTTAATGCTACTTCCATATACGAGGATTACCAAGCCATTTCCCGAAGGCACTTGACCACGCATCTTACCCACATGCCATGCATAGCCTTCTATTTTTAACCAAAAGACTCGGGCTTCATTTTTAAAACACACTCTTACCTTTTAATCTAACACAACAACTTATTAACGACTCAGTCACGAATATACAACGTTCCCCGCTTAACGCAGAATGCGTTATTTTGGCCAGTTGGCCCTCATCACCCACTTTCCCACAACACCATAGTTTTGAGCTCGACCGCAACTTTTCCCACTTCCCTAGATGGAGTAAATACGTTCGCTCGCCATCTCATCATTGCTCCTAGAAAATCTCACTTGAATCTCCACAATGTGGAACATATTTCTCGGATTTCCATCGTCAAAGTCCCACTTGACATAAAGGATGAACTTATCCCAAGTCAATGCATTAGCATGGATTTGAAACCCGACTTTGCCTTCTTGACTGGAAAATGACCCAAAAAAATCTGAATGCTCATGACCTTGTCTGACTTAGTCGAGTGAAATAATTCTCCCAAGTTTAAACCTCTCAAGCTCTTCATCCAATTAATTTGGATTCTCCATTTCATATCCCGTGAACCAAGCTTGATATGGTTCTTGAAACATCGATCTTCTTATGCTGCCAAACTTGGTTGTCTCCCACTGAACCCACTTCGTATTAACTCAATCGAGCTACAAACTGAGCCCTTCATGATGATTTCTTCGCCACTTCCAAGTTATTGTGGTGATTTCAACGTCAAGCCAATCCCAAGCTGTAAGCTCACCTTTTCCCCAAACATTCCTTTAGTTAGGCTTTGCATATTATTTCTCTACGTGCCTTCGATGTTTGATCAGCAGAGCCATAGGAGATCATTTGTGAGCTCACCGCAACTTGTCCCGAAGCACCAAGTTTATCCCTAGTTTGAGCAACTCCATTTGCACTTTCCTATATGCCACTGATGTTTTAACTATTATGGGTCAATATTGAGCTCGAATCCTTGAACCGAGTTTCCATTTTGACTTAATGCCTTCCCGACCTGGCCAGCTCATCGAGTAGCTCACCAAGCTACTCGGTGAGCTAAATTTTTCTCGATGGCCCTTGGCCTATTTTGTAAAATCCTGCCATTTTCAAAAACTTTCGTATTTTCTTGACTTGAATGAATCCTCTTAATGTTGGGCTCAGTTGACCCGTCGAGTTGAGCTCCAATGATAAACGACTAAGTTCTCAACCGAGCTAACACTGAGTTGTCACCGAGTTGAGCTCAATTTTACCTCGTTTAATTATAGGTGATCTCACCTATGTAAATTATTAATTATTTTAATCGTGTTATCTCCATGATGACCGAACGCAATTCCCTAGGACCAATGTCGTAATTTGATTATAATGGGACCCCGTTGTCCAATTTTGTCATGTGTGAAAAATTAGATAACAACAATAATAAAATAATGCCTTATCTTTTACACTCAAAGCAAAATTTATTCAACACAAATGTGGGGACCACTTTTTGTGTGCACATGTCCTAATATTTCTTCTTGCGGTCACAGAGCAGAGCAGCCTGTGGGCATGTGCATACTTTGTCTTATCACCTTTGAAGGGTACAAAATCTTTTACAAACATTAAGGTAAAGCTTAAAATGTTTAAGTTTAAGAAACCTTTGGCATAATGATCCCCTCCTTGACTTGGCATGTAGCATATTATTTACCTTTTAGTGCCATCATTTGCTTGAAAAGGTGACCACCTTGATTATTTTTCTTATACTATAGTCACGAGTCTTGTTTGATTTGATGGACATACTACATAGACCTTAGTCTAAGTTCAAGGCATAATAATTATTGTCTAAAATAAGTTGGTTTTCATAACAATGTTGATTAGTCACCTTGATTAATCGTGCATGACATAATATTTGGGCACCTTTTAGAATAATCATTCGTAACATAAGGTAATGGTTTACCTTTATGATAATTATTGGTTGTCGGAATTGATTATTGGTTGCACTATAGTTTTGGACCTTAGTCAGGTCAAAGCAATGATTTATCAGAGAATTGGGCTAGCCCCCTCTCCATCATGACTCAAACCATTTAAAATTTGTCAACGCGATGTTTAAACTTTGTTCGGGTTTTGAAGCGTGGTAAAGTTACTTGTTTTTATGGGGACCGTCAATGCTTATATTTTTGATCCTTGATCTTCGATCCTTTTGTACCCTCAGTTAGGGTTCTAGATTTGTAATGAATGTTTTTGGTGCTCTTTGATCCGTTTATTTGTGTACATCTTGATCTCTACCATTAATTTTCTGACCAGGGTAAATAAGGAATTGACTTTGGTAACTTAATTTTGCATTGAACATGATGATTGAATCACGGTCATTGATTTTCGTACCCTTTCATATTCGATCATTGATCTTTAACCTGTGGTGAGTGAGGTATTTGGTAGTGGTTTGAATGTTGATCATTTGATCTTTACATGATTTGATATTGTTCGTCAATAATAACTCAAGATGAGTTAGGTTTCATTGAAAAGCTCGCAAGCTTATCATTTTTCACTTTTTTGCTTTCAAAGCGGCGAAGCCTTGGACAATTTTTCACTCATCGCCATGAATATTTCTTCAAAACTTCTGGAAACTTTGTGAGTCGTGGCCATGGATGTGCTTTGAGTTTCTACGGAAGAATCCCAGCTTTTACATTTATTGGCCACCATGAAAGCTCGGTTTTGTTTATTTTTCTTTCCGAATGAAATCTTTGAGTTAAAGATCTCAAAAAAATGGCCGCCATGATTGCGTTCTCGCATTCTCATTTCATTATAAAATTTGATGTTGTGGTAAGTTTCAGTGCACGTATCTTGAGTTCTTTTGCATTGTGTCATCATTTTGAAGTTTGTTGTAATCACTTGGGCACCATTTGAACTCTGTTTCGAGCTCTATTTTTCAGTTCTTTCAATATTTTTTTATTTGTCACTCCTTTATTTCCTTTGTCTCCTTAATAATATTCTAAAGATTCTTTGAAAATTCTTTGACTTTTTTATTCTTTCCTCTACAAAACCTTCTGAGAGCATCTTAGAGAAAAATGAGTTCTGGGTATTCGAGGTCTTCTTCTTTTACCTTGATGCTTCGAGGGTTTGAATATTTTCTTCGATGAATGGTAAGTTTAACCACCTTATTTGTATATCTTGTAGATGTTATGGTGACCTTAACTATGCATTCTATATTGTTGTTTATGTTTAAACTGGTTATGTTTATGCAATACTTAGCCAAAATAATTTTTGGGTGCTCATAAAACATTGCTCCTTTGTTGAAACTCCACAACTTTTGATGTATTCGAATGAAACAAGTAATATTTTCCTTATTTTGAGAGCTCTTTGTAAATATTTAATAATCTGTATGGCCATGGAAATGAGACTTTTCTGGCAAAATTTATTGAATTTTCTTTCGTTATTTTCAAGAAACTTGGTGGTCCTGTTAGGCCAGAATCATATTGTATTGTTTAATCGTTCCTTCTTAAAATCCTTGTCTTTTTTTGGTGCCATTGTTAATTCTTGAGAGATTTGGTTTCAAACACACATGACTTCTGAGTTTGTTTTGGCTTATTTTTGAGAATCTCCCTCCTGAAGGTAAGCTCTATCATTTTTAGCTCGATATTTTCATTTCTTTGAGATTTTTGTGCAAAGACTTGTATTCCTCTAGCTATGTTTTGCACTCGAGCTATATTTTCTTCTCGGCTTATAATTCAATTATGAGCTATTTTTGGTTCACTAGTACCGCATTGTTTCGATATTTGATCTCAAATTATTTTGGGTCTTTGAGTTCTATAATATTGCTAAAAATTAAAAAATATGTAGAAGGTTATACCTTTGATCTTGTAGTTCACACAAGTTTCTTTCCAAACATGACTGTATTCCTTCAAGAGAATGATTGGTAATTTCATTTCGATAGTTAAGAATGATTATTGCATCTTCTTGGAACTTTATGATCATTATTTTAGTCTCCACTTTTTTAATTTTGAAACTTCACTATCATAAAACTCCACCATTTTATTTCTTTTGAGCTCCCGTGTATTTTCTTTGATTTGAACATCCAACTATTTTATTATTTTCTAAGATGAAAACTATAACTCGAATAAGTTGCTTATTCTTTTGGATATTTTTCACAACTTTAATATTCTCAAGTTTTGAAGATCTTTGATGATTATATTTCAAAATCCTGTAATCTTGAGTTTGTCTTTAATGTTGAAGCTAGTTACCCTTAAAACGTTGGTTTCAACGTGCATGCTGAGATCAATTTTGTTTATATTATGCATGATAGTGATGTTTTTTCTTCATGAATGACGAACCTATATTTTTATTCTCTTGTATCTACACTGGTTCACTTTCAAATCTTGTTGCTCCATTAAACTTGACTTTGTTTCATTCTTGCAATATTTTACACCTTGTAAGGCTTGATCTCATTGAGATATTACTAGAAAATGTGTCTCATGACTGTAATATTTGATGATATTTGAAACTTGATAAGTACTTGTAGTTGAAAAGCTTAAAAATATGATTTCACATTTATCTCTTCATCAAGTTATATTTAAGTCTCAGTACTTTGATCATTTAGCTTTGTTTCTAACATGGAAATGTCACCCTTTTAATGCAATATATTTACTTTGCACTCTATATTGGATGATGGATCTTATTCCACAACCCATTTCTTCTTCTCGTAATGATGTCTTTAATCATGTGGTATTTTTATGAATCATTTGCAAATTACATTTTAAAGAAGTAGTACACGTAGCTTATCTTATTTCTCTTGGATCTATACTTATGAGTTCTGAAGTTGTTTCATTTGAGTGCAACCTCTAAAATCTGCAATTTGAGTGTATACTTTCCTAACTAGATTTTTTTCCTTACCTAGAAAGTATTTTTGAAACTCTCTTATGGAAAATTCTTATATGGATAAGTGGGTCTTTCAACCGAGCTATGTTAAAACTCTTACATTTGATTAAAGTTTATAGTCTGGCATTGTCTTATCTTATATGATCATTTCATCTTACTAAAGGAGCTATTATGTATCATGCAACCAACATCTTCCTTCTGCACTTATAGTAGCTCACTTTATCTTGAGTAGATAACTTGAGCACCTGTATTGGTGACTTGATCATTGTAAAGAAAAGACATAAATTATGTTGTAAGTAATGATGCAATCTATACCTGTACTTTTCTTTTGGAAACCATAAGTTGCAAGTAGATTATTCATTGAGTTGTTTCATTCAACTAAAACTTGCATTGTTGGCATTATGATGAAAATTGTACTTTGCATTACTTTATGTACCTTTTGTACTTGATCAATAGCTATATTATAATAAAGCAATGACAACCTAAGGAATATGGCTTGGAAATGTACTTGTGACTCTATATTTTAAGCTTTTGATTATTGATATTGTGTAACATATTGATTTCTCTGCCTTGATGAATTGTTGTCTATTTATTGCTAAAAATTGACTAGCTCTTGCATCTTGTTATGGAATACCTTATAAAATTGCTTCACTTAATGTTGCAATGAACTCTTTTAATGAAAATTATTTATTGTTGTGATCATTGAGTGCAATCTATACTTTGATAGTATAAAATTTTAAAACATGTATTGATCTCTTCTTGCAACCTATACCTGCACACTTAAGAAAATAGTTAGAAAATAATTAGGCTTTTTGGCCTCTCTTATGTTCCATAGTCTTTTTCTTTTCTCTTTCTTCTTCTGTAATGATTTTGGGAATCATATGTGCTACTATAGAATATTGCTTTATCAATTTTATATCTGTCTCTAATGTACCTTATGCTTCTGATATTTAGAAATCCATTTGCATGTAGTTAGATAGTACATGAGTACGGATCAAAACCCAAGCTCAATATTGATGTCATTTTTCTTTTATTTTTCAGTACACTTGTAGCTTCTTGCAACACGGATGAAAGATGGAGCTAGAACTGGAGACAAGAATATTAGAAGAAAAACCCAAGGCAATGATGGGTTTCTTCTATACTCTTTTACTTTTAACTTTATGCACATGTACTTATTTCTTCATTAGTTATGATTTACATCCCATGACTTGTGTGGGAAACATTGAATTTCTTCATGAATAAATAACATTAATTTTTGTAACTGAGTTGTATACTTCTTTTTGCATTCAACTTTTATGATGGATATTGATTGTATAATGAAATAAACAACTAAATCACATAATTAAATGTATTTAAATATGAAGAAATAATTATTTTTGAGGTACCTGTAACTTTAATAATGAAGTCTCTTTCATGTAAATTGTTACACCCTTAATTATATATCTTACATGGGATAGATATAGCTGACTTATGGCTATCATAACTTCTTATCATGATGTATCTCTTTCATATATGATCTATTATCATTGGTTGGTCGGCCTTGTTGATGGCCATATCATAGGAATAGTATAAATAGGGGTTATAGGTAGTGGATGATCATTATGTTGAGTATTTGAGTCTTATTATATGTTTTGGAGGTTGCCCCCTCAAAGTGGCTAAGCTATTCTACTTTCATATTGAGAGAAATTATCTGCAATATTGTGTTATTTGGTGTTCTATTTTTGGTGATAATCATAATTAATTAAGTAATTTCATTACAAGTGGTATCAGAGCTTGATCTCGGCTAGGACGATGTCAAACCCTAATTCTGAAGGTTTGGCTATATCTCAAGATTGGTAGTGAATTTTTCTGTAATTTTTTTGTGGTGTGGCAAAATAAGTCAAGTAATCTTCTCTCCAAATTTCAATAATTTTTACTTTTTTGAAAAAGTTATTACGGTTCTATATTTATTCATAATTTGGCTCCCTAGGGCATAATTTTTGGAAAATTTTCAAATTTCTTATATTTTTGGAAACCCCTCAAAAAAATAGCTAGGGTTTCTTTTTTATAAATTCCTATATTTGTCTAAAAAATTATGAAACCCTAAACCCTAAAATTATGCCCTATTAAGTCTACCCCTAGGCCCAAACCCTTCGTCATGGCTGGTAGATCTACCCAAGGCCAAGGAAAAGGACAAGAAACTCTAGGAATGACCCCAAATAAGGAAGATATTACTTCAGAGTCTACTAGTTTGGGAGTATCTGAGGTGGTCATCCAACTTCAGGAAAGGGTAAACAATATGGTGAGTAAGGATGACCTTAATGTTGAGCTTCATCAACTGAAAGGTAGCCTTAGGAGTGAGATTCAAAAGGATTTTCATGCAATGCAATAGGAGTTTTTGCATATTATTTCAAATACAACTTCTAATGCCATTCATATGGGTTCCACTAGAAATGGTCACACATATCCAAATCACTCCAATCAGGGAGGATCCTTTAATCATTCAAGTGGATCTTCTCACCAATGGAGGGGCATGATTCCAAAAGTTGAAATGCATAAATTTGATGGAAAGGATCCACTCAATTGGATTACCCAAATGGAAAATTTATTTGATCTCCATCAGATCCCAGGAGGACAAAAGGTAACTATGGCATCCTTATACCTAGAACCTGATCAATTTGTTTGGTATCGTTGGTTATGTGCTCAAAGGCAGAAGAATGGACTAAATGTCACTTGGAAAGTTTTCACTAAAGAGCTTCAATTACACTATAGCTATAGTGTTTCTGAGAATTACTTCAGCAAATTAGCAAACTTACACCAAACTGATTAAGTTAAGGAGTATGTCCATCAATTCCAAACTTTGTCCTTGCGTGTGGAGGATATTACACAAGAGTATTTGAATGACCTATTTCTAGGGGTCTTAAGGACCAAATTGAGCATGAGGTATGCATGTTTAACCCACTCAAGGTTGAGGATTCTATTATCATGGCATGTCAAGTAGAGGAAAAATTTCTTTCCAGTAGAACCTGTAGTCCTTTTCTAGCATAAAAGACCGTAACACCTTGTCACCTTCTTACCCTTGGCCAATTCGGTTGAAACCTCAAAAAATTGAAGAAAAAAGAGCTAAAGGGTTATGCTTTAACTGTGATAGCAAATATGGACCAAATCATAAATGTTCTAAGAAAAAAATTTCTACATTGAAGGATCTGGTGATGAGGAAGAATATGAGGCAACATCAACAGAGGAAGTGGAAAAATTAGAGGAATAATCTGGAGATCCTCAGCCCACTATTTCATGTCATGCTCTATCAGGTATTAGTACTCCACAAACCCTTCAAGTTGTGGGTTATATTAAGAAGCAGAAGGTAACAGTCTTGATTGATTCAGGGAGCACACATAATTTCATCAATCATAAGTTGGTAGCAAGACTAAATTGTTTCATCTACCCAAAGACTCTGAATTTCAAGTAATGATTGTAGATGGTGGCACAGTCCAATGTTCAGGTAAATTCCATAAAGTCAAAATCATGATGGGTGATTACACATTGGAATCTATGATGTTTTCTATTCCCATGGGAGGAGCTGATATTGTCTTAGGTGTTCAGTGGCTCACTACTTTGGGCACCATAGAGATAAATTTCCAGGAATTGTTCATGCGCTTTCATTCTGAGGGTAAAAAATTTGAACTTCGAGGTCTACAAGCTAAAGATCCTCTAGTGGTAAGTTCTCACCAAATGTAGAAGATTCTTAAAAAGGGGTCTGAAGGTTTTGTAGCTTGATTATTCTCTATAGAAGTCCAACCGCAAATGAAGGTATTGCATCCTGATCTTCAAAAGGTTATTAATCAACATGTAGTTGTCTTCAAGGAACCAAGAGGATTGCCACCTGAAAGAGAGCATGATCATGTTATTCAGTTGATTCTAGGAAGCCAACCCCCCAACATCAGGCCTTATAGATATCCATATGTGCAAAAGAGTGAGATTGAGAAGATGGTGGAGGAAATGTTGGAAATGGGTATTATTCATCACAGTCAGAGTGCCTATTCTGCTCCCATGGTGATGGTGCATCACAAGGATGGAAGATGGTGCATGTGTCTAGATTATAGAGAGCTTAACAAGTTCACTATCAAAGATAAGTTTCCTATTCCCGTCATTGATGATTTATTAGATGAGTTGCATGGTGCCATTTATTTTACAAAACTAGATCTACATTTTGGGTATCACCAAATTAGAGTCAAGCAAGAAGATATTCATAAGACAACCTTCAAAACTCATCAAGGCCATTATGAATTCCTAGTGATGCCATTTGGTCTTACCAATGCTCCCTCCACATTCCAAAGCTTGATGAATTTAGTATTTAGACCATTCCTAAGAAATTTTGTCTTAGTATTTTTCGATGATATACTCATCTACAACAAATCGTGGGAGAAACACTTACATCACGTCAATACTATCTTAGAAGTCTTAGAGAAACATAAACTTTATGCCAAGCCTTCAAAGTGTTCTTTTGGGGTACAGGAAGTGGAATACTTGGGCCATATTGTTTCTCATGAAGGTGTTAAGGTGGACCCTCACAAGATCCAGGCCATGGTGGAATGGGAAACCCCAAGAACCCTCAAACAATTACGAGGTTTCTTAGGTCTCACAGGTATTATCGCATATTTTTCAAAAACTATGGCAGTATAGCAGCACCACTCACAAAATTATTGAATAAGGACTCCTTTCAGTGGAATGAGGAAGCATCTAGGGCATTTGAAAAATTGAAGGTAGCTATGTGCACCACTCCAGTATTGGAAACCCCAGATTTCTCCAAAACTTTCATAGTTAAGTGCGATGCTTCAGGAAATGGAATCGGAGCAGTACTAATGCAATAAGGACACCCCATTGCTTTTGAGAGCCAACAACTAAAAGGAAAGAATTTGTTAAAACCCACCTATGAAAAGGAAATGATGGCAATACTACATGCAGTCAAACAATGGAGACCATACTTGATGGGTAGACATTTTAAGGTAAAAATTGATCATGATAGTTTGAAATATTTCTTAGAGCAACATCTATCTTAAGAAAAACTAAAAATTGGGTCACTAAGATGTTGGGATATGACTTTGAGATTGTTTATAAGAAAGGAAAGGAAAATTTGGTTGTTGATGCTGTCTCAGGAGGGATGAGTCTGTCAAAGCATTGTTATGTGCCATATCTATACTAAATGTAAATTGGGTAGATCAAGCACATGAAGAATGGAAGAAATATACAACCACACATACTCTCATTAAAAATCTCTAGGTAGATCCATCCATATCAGCTCAATTTATATGGAAGGGCGATACATTTTGGTATAAAGATCGGTTATATATATGTAAGAACTCTACACTTTAACACCATGTTATTTCAGAGCTACATTCTTCTCCAATAGGTGGCCATGCTGGGGTCTTGAAAACATATCATAGAGTTAAGAAGGATTTCTTTTGGGAGGGGTTGAAAGGAGATGTTCAAAAATTTGTGGCAAAATGTTTGGTTTTCCAAAAAATAAGGGAGAGACCATTAAGACACTTGGTCTTCTCCAACCTCTGTCTATTCCTAGTGAGATATGGGAAGAGGTATCAATGGATTTCATCACAAGATTACCTAAATTAGAAGGGAAAAGTGTCATCATGGTCATGGTAGACAGAATTACCAAATATGCTCATTTTTGTGTCATGTCTCATCCTTTCACAACTAGTATAGTTGCCATCTCTTTTATGGATACAGTTCAATAGCTCCATGGCATGCCAAAATTATAGTAATTGATCATGATCCAATATTTACAAGTAACTTTTAGACTGATTTTTCTCTTGTCTAGGTACCCAAATAGCCCAAAGTTCCTCTTATCATCCCCAAATAGATGGAAAAAATGAGGTGGTAAATAAATGTTTAGAGGGATATCTTCGATGTTTTACTTTAGATAAAAAAGAACGTTGGGTGCAATGGTTGCCACTGGCATAATGGTGGTACAATACTTCATTTCATACCTCCTCCAAAATGTCTCCATTTCTGGCACTTTATGGGTACCATCCTCCATCACTCATATCTAGCTTGAAGGTCAAACCAAAGGTGAGAGCAGTCAAAGATCACATTCAGCATCAGCATGAGGTACTCTCTAGTCTTAGAGAAAATTTGGCACGGGCACAAAACCGTATGAAGCAACAGGCTGATCAACATAGAAGTGAGCGACACTTTGAAGAGGGAGACTTTGTTTTTGTAAGGTTACAACCATATAAGTAGTTATCCTTAAAACAATAGCAAAAGGATAATAAGCTTGCTCCTAAATACTATGGTCCTTACCGAGTTTTGTAGAAAATTGGTAGTGTGGCATATAAGCTAGAGCTCCCTCCAGGAAGTAGAATACATCCAGTCTTCCATGTTTCTTTCTTAAAGAAAGTTATTGGGCAGCACATTTCCACCCAATCAGTGCTTAACTAGATGAGGAAGGAAGGATCATATTGGAACCTGAAGGAATTCTTCAGACATGCACCAAAAGACTGAGGACCAGAGTCATTACCAAGTACCTGATCGAGTGGAAGACTATGAATATTGAGGATGCATCATGGGAAGATGAAGCATTCATGTAGCAATAGCCAGGGATTCCCAACATTAGGGACAATGTTGCTTTGAAGGGGAGGGGCATGTTACACCCTTAATTATATATCTTACATGGGATGGATATAGCCGACTTGTGGCTATCATAACTTCTTATCATGATGTATCTCTTTCATATATGATCTATTATCATTTATTGGTTGGCCTTGTTGATGGCCATATTATAGGAATATTATAAATAGGGGTTATAGGTAGTGGATGATCATTATGTTGAGTATTTGAGTCTTATTATATGTTTTGGAGGTTGCCCCCTCAAAGTGGCCAAGCTATTCTACTTTCATATTGAGAGAACTTATATGCAATATTGTGTTATTTGGTGTTCTATGTGGGTGATAATAATAATTAATAAAGTAATTTCATTACATAAACCGCAACTTTATTTTTTTCCCGGTTTTAACATTTCACCAAAACTCGTGATTCCCCATTCATCAAGGAAATGCATTATTCCTTCGGGGCCTTTTTGTTTACTTGTGAAGACAAACATGGAATGACATGCCTATGTGAGGTGCTACATTTTGTAACAGCACACATAGCTTCAGATTACATGTAGTTAATCTATTGCTACAACTGAAACACAATAAAATTGTAATGCATCCCCCTAGTTAGGTCCATTTCATCAATTCCTTCCATCGTAAATAGTTTATAGTTTCCCATTTTCGCACGAGTGCAAAAATTTCAACATTACCTCCTTCTTATGTTAAATTCATTCCTTACACCTAAAACATATGGAAGATCTGACAAGCAACCTATGTATGAACCTAACATTGGAGATGGCATCTACTATGGCTCCACGTAATTCAAAACCAATATCGTTTATGGGTGAGTTGACCTTCCTCTTCGTGAGCATAATGATCAACATCATGCTATTCATTTCACATCATATTTTAAATACTTATATAATCTAGCCTTTTCTCAAATGTACCTTCATCACTTCACTGGAAAGGGTTTGGATTTGGACACTATGAACAAGGAACACATGATCTAACCATCCAACATTCCCTCAAACCTTATGAAAAGTATGGGTTAGGATATAAAGAACCCTCCATATAATCATCTTTACACACCACATCTCTACACATCACAAAAATAGAATTGTCTTCTCTTGAAGAATTCAATTATCTAATAGACATTGAAAACAACATATCCATCCCACCTAACTTTTTTTTAGTCAATAATATTTCATTAGGACCATTGACTTATCAATCCAACCATACCACCAAAAAAATTCCTCTCATTTGGCTAGAACTAATTAAAGAGGATTCACCCACCATCGATGTCCTTCAATGTCATGATGATCAATATATTCTCTTGCATATGGGAGAATACGACCATTTTCTTCAAAAATACTTGCCACCAGACACATCAACCCTTCTTAATGAGTCCACTATCGACATTAACTTAGGAACCACTCAGAACCTCACATAGTTAAAGTTGGTCAATCCTTAGACCCGCAAGAGTTAGAAGATTTTACCAACTTCCTATCTAAGTATAGTCAAGTCTTTTCCTGGTCATATAGTGATATACCTAGTATCGATTAAAATATCACCATACACAACATATTCAGTTATCCCAATGTTAAACCCATCAAACAAAATCCCCGTAGGATGTAACCTCGTGTAGCTTTCTTTATTAAAGAAGAATTACAACATCTATTATCTATTAATTTCATCGTACCTATTGAATATCCACAATGGGTCTCTAACATCATTCCCGTAACAAAATCCTTAGGTAAGTTACACATATTTACTAACTGTCGTGTTCTTAATCTTGCTTTCCCTAAAGATTGTTTTCCCCTTTCAAACATCAATAAGTTAATCGACTTAACTACTAACCCTAAAATGCTCTCCCTCATGGATGGCTTTTCTGGTTATAATCAAATCCTCATTTCCACCAATGATCAACATAAAATTCCCTTATAACCCCTCGGGGTACCTTCTCGCTACCGTTTCATGCCATTCAAGTGCAAAATATTCTAGACCCACTTATTAATGTGTTATGACCTACATATTTCATGATCTTATCCATAAAACTATCAAATATTATGTCGATGGTCTTTTAGGAAAATCTAAATGAAAAAAGATCATTTTTCCATCCTTGAATCCATCTTCACCGATTTATTAAATATTTCCTTTTTCTTAATCCTCGTAAATTTTGTTTTATGTGTCCTCAACGGTAAACTCCTAAGATTCATCATATCTATCCAAAATATAAAAGTGGACCCAACCAAGGTTAAATCAATACTCGAAATGCCTCCCCCATCCAATATTAAACAAATGTGTAGCCTTGAAAGTACATTTCAATCCATCCAATGTTTTGTATCACAAATTTTCGATCATTTTCAACCATTTCATCATCTTCTTCTTAAGGATACAGACTTTAAATGGTATTCTAATTTTTCAAAAGTCCTTCAACGAACTTAAGCATTATCTTTTATCACCACCAGTTCTTATGCCACCCCGAAAGGGGGATCCATTTTTCTAAACATATCTTCTTGAGAACATGCCTTAGGATCTATGCTTTCTCACCGTGATAATCAAGGTCAAGAACAAGTTATATACTATATCATTCACACAGTCCATAATTATGAAACTCATTACACTGAAGCTGAAAAACTATGTTGTGCCTTATCTTCACCACTACTTGAACTACGTCACTATCTCCTTAATCACAAGACCTATGTCATTACTAGCTTCAATCCACTTAAAACCATGCACTCTAAACCATATCACAATAACCATATAACTCGATGGCTTATGCTTATGACTGAGTTCAACCTCGAGTTCATATCATAGAAATCTATCAAGGGTCAAGCCATCACAAATCAACTTACCGACACACCCCTTCCTAACAATCAAATTCCACATAAACAATTTCTAGATGAATCTATCAACTCTCTTGATGAACACCAATTCATTCCTATCAAAATGACCCTTTTTACTGAGATCTAAATGCTCGCAAGGGAGAGGGGTTGTTTTTGTTATCATACCACCATAGGGTATTCCTATTCCAATATCATTTAGACTTAACTTCAAATGCACTAATAACATTTCATAATATGAATATTTAATCATGGGCCTTAGAAATTCTATTCTCCTAAGTGTTCACATATTAGAAATCTATGGAGATTCACAACTTGTCATCAATCGAGACAAAGGAGAATATTAATGAATGAAATCTTACATAAAAATAAAGCCAAAATTGATTTTCTCCTTGGAGACTTTGATGACTATACTATTTAAGGAATCCCATGACCCTCTAACATTTTTTTGGATACAATGGCTTCATTAGGAGCCCTCATCCCATTATAAACTAAAGAATCAAAAGAAAAATCTAAAGTATCTGTGGTCATTCAAAACTTAGATTATCCCTCACATCGAATGAAATTCTTCCTATCAACACTATAGATAATCATCCAAATGATCTATGGTACTCTCAAATATTTGACTATATTTTTGAATCTAAAATCCCCTCCAATTTATCATGTAGTGCTAAAATATCATTTCTTCAATACGCCACCCACTTTTTCATCATAAGCGGTATCCTCTATAAACATGGCTTTGACAATATTTTGTTAAGATGCCATAAATTTCATGAATCAATGAAAATAATCGAATAAGTCCATGACGTTATTTTTAGAGGTCATTTTAGGGAAATGTCGTTTCCAACGTGTCTTACGGCTAGGTTATTACTAGCCTACTATCAATCAATACTATTTTCATAAGTTAAGAAATGCGTCAAATGTCAACTACATTCAAACCTCATCCATGTCCCCAATCAAACATTACAACTATCTCATGACTTATGGCCCTTCTCTCAATGGGGGTTAGATCTCATTGGTACTATCAATCCTAAATCATCTCAACAACATCATTCTATTATCACAACTACTAAATATTTCACTAAATGGGTTGAATCTATCCCTTTGACCTCAACTAAATCAAGACCCATCACCAACTTCATATATCAATACATCATATGTCATTTCGGTGTTCCACATAAAATTTTCACAGATAATGGAAAATATTTTAAAACAAAGAACTTAAGAAACTCTGTGACACGTTTAACATCAAACTCATCTTCTCATCACCATATTATCCTCAAGCAAATGGACAGGATGAAGCCTATAACAAAACAATTACTAAAATCCTCATGAAAATAGTAAACAAAGGGAGGAATTGACATCTCCAAATACCGTTTGCTCTTTGGGCTTATCAAAATAACATATGTACTTTTACAGTGCTACACCCTTTTAAATTTTCTATGGCTTTAAGGTTTTCCTACCCCTCGAAATCCAAATTCCTTCACTCCATGTATAAATTAAGGAATTTATTATTGATGAAGAATATCGACAAGACCGCTTAGCACAATTAGAAATATTAGATGAAAAAAGCTTAATGGCCTTGGAACATCATTAAGTATATCAAGAACGTGTCAAATGAGCCTACAATAAACATGTCAAAGAACATGGATTCACAATTGGTGATTTTGTACTCAAAGAAAATAAAAATGTCACTACATTAGAATGAATTAAACTTGGAAAAATTTCCCCTCATTGGATTGGTCCATGCAAGTATGGTTTAGGAACTTATTATCTTTCCTCCCTTAATGGTGAACCTGTAAAGGAACATTTGAATGCCTTGCAATTTCATCATTTCTATTGTTAAGTGATTAATCATCACAACAGTAATTATATCCAACATCTTATCTCTTCGTCAACCACCCATCTTATCACACTAATGATTTGAAAGTGTGTGGTATTCTATCACTATCTTTAATAAACCTTAAATAAAAACACACGGCTCGTTCTTACATCTTTCACTATCGACAAGATCATATTTCGTAGGAACCCCATAATCATTACATTCACCTACCTTATACTAATTGAAAAACATGACATGGGGCACATATCTATAGGTCACACATATACCTTCTCCCTTCCATGAAATGGCCTAATAGGGTCTTTCCCTTAGCTCAAAATAAAATCAAAAATATCTATGGATGTTTTTTTATCAAAATCGAGTAAAATAGACTAATCCTCAAGGAAAGCTATTTTAAAATGTATTATCAAAATGTAGTAGATTGATCCCCCAAAGAACAGCTACCATCTAAATTTATAGACCGATCCTCAAGGATAACTATGTTGTACAAATCAAAGTCAAAACTCAAAAATGTAAACCATATCCTTGAATGACGGATACTCATGTAAAAAGGATTCCCACATCGATCAACCTTTAAAAATGCAAAAATAAAAGCATCCTAGGAAATCTCCCCATGTCATTCAACTTTCCCATCACAGAAACTTCCGAATCGATCGGTTGCATCAAAGTCAAAAATATGTAAAGTTGGGGCATTTATCTATGAACCCATTGAAAATAAACCTCTTCCCATGATGATTTACACACTAAACCCCCTTTAATTTCCTAATAAGGTACATCTTATCATTCAATCCCTTCGATTAAGATCTTGTGTAACTACACATTGACAATATCATTTAACTTTCATTATTAAGGATGAAAGTGCAAGTTCTTTCACATTTTCTATACCCATTAGGTATGCATCAAATATTTATCAAGGTAATCATTTTATTTTATTTACTCCTATATCATTAGTTAAATTTTTAAAAAATTATCATAAAGATCACAATTTAGTCACAACACACGTAATCATCAAATCCATATTTGAGACCTCATTAATATACTCAAAAATTTTCATATCTTCTCGTCATCATAGCAATAAAACATCAAAAAAAAATTTCATCGCATTCAAAACATAAATAAATTAGTAAACATCATCAACATACGGAAATTAAACAAGATAAATCATAACGTCTCATTATTATATACATATATATATATATATATATATAATCTAGAGTCCCGACTACATCTTGACCAGAATCATACAAAATCACACATAGATCATAAAAGTAAGCTTCAAATATTTGTATACATCAAAATATCCAAAAAATAATAATATACATCATCTTTATCCATTAAAATGGATATCATCTATAAAATCACTAGCTCGATAGCACTCCAAGCACCACCCTAAGCACCGCATCACCACCTACACCTTTATCACCATTGGCTCCTCCATCCAATCTCCTAGGTGGTTGGCCCATGCTCCCTACACTCACAAAGCAGGTGTTTCTCCTCTCTACACTATATGATCAGCATAATAAGTAGCATGCGGTATACTTTTTATCACCATATCCTTATAATACACCAACTCGCATGTAAAGACTAATAATGAGCAACATTGATCATACCCAAGTGCCCCCATCTAGTTGTTAGCCTATACATGAGCTGTAAAAGCTATACCTAATATAGAATACCCCATGATGCCAAGGGCCTTCTTCAATGCATCTTGTTGCTGATGGTATCGATCTCGGTCTCTGCAATAGCCTTAATCAATCGAATCATAAGCTCATCCTACTCAATCACTACACTATCTCACTTAACAATCAATGCATCCTCAACACCCATTAGATCAACCCTCTCTCTCCGGCACTATCCCTCTCTTCCTCCATCGTGGCCTTTTCACCGCCAACTATACTACAACATCTATAATATCTCCATCTACATCCTCCTCATCATCATCATCATCGTCACTCAACCGAACAATCTCATGTTCTCCCTCAACTAGAGCATGCACTCTCCTCACTCAAAGTGTACTTGAATGATCTAAATGCTCAATTCCACCAAGGTCCATACTTAGGTGTAACCCCAAAATCATCAATAGGAACTATATCTCCATCATTAATAATAACAACTCCTCAACAATAATAAAAGGTCTACCCACAACTACCTTGGGAGTCTCTATATCTCCCTCCTCCCATCTATACTTGTATGAGATCCTTAGGAACATCCTATACCAATCCAAACTGCCATCTAATGTAACAAAACTGAACCATCTTATATTTATCCCCTCTCCTTGCCTATACCCATGTATCTTTTTGTGTACAAGCAAGATCATGCTCATACTCAAGAAAGTCATGAAAATCAAAGTATTTTCTCAAAATGACATCTCCAATCTGTATTCCCGTCACCATGTCCATATAATAATTAGAATTCCTCTTCCTCCTCATTATAACAATATCCTATCTCCACCTCATAAACCTTACATTCCTATCAGATATCCCCCATGGTAATCCCTATTGCCAAGAAGTGGAAATATGCCCATACACCCAACACTATAACAAGAAATCAATATCAATCTCATACCTCTTGTGATCCTTCCCACTCCATAACTCTCGATATGCCTAAGAAAGTAAATTGGGTGCCACCTTTAATAATTTATAATGCTCCACCATCTCATCTAAAACCCATGTAATCATCCAAAGAAACATACCTCCTCTGGAATCAGGCAAGGAAAAACATGAAATATCCATCATCATCATAGTCATCCTCGTACATCCATATCTTGATGGAAAATATAAATCCTGAAATGAAAATCATCTTGAAAAATACTTCACATCATTTTCCTCATCCCTATATAACCTCCTCATCACATCCAATATCTCGACTCATCAATAATGTATAAGCCTTCTCCTCAAACCAAGAGTAGTCTCATGATTCGATGTACATCCTCCAATGTAATAGTCATCTCCCCGTGGGTAACCAAAAAGTGCAGGTGGAAGGATTCCACCTCTCCATTATTTCCAATATCAAACCCCGACATCTATGTACTCTCCTTTAATACTTGATACCTCCCAAACCCATTACCTTCACATGCTCCCAATCCTCATCTGACATGTCATTTCTCACCTCATCCACAATGATAGGGATCTGTCAAAAATCATCAAATTCACATCCACCTACATACACAAACACATAAACAAACATTAGAACACATATTATCATCAAAACATTAAAAATGTCCATAAAAATTAAGAATTGCCTCTTAAAACAAGTCAACCACAACTTTTCTAATTAAATCACCAATGATTTCTCACAATCGTTGGTGATCACATGAATCATTGGTGATTCCTACGATTCCCATCATTGAAATCGTGTGCTAACACATACAACCAAAATCCTAAAATCTACTGTAAACAATCAAAATTTGAAAAAATTCAAGCAAAAAAAGCATAATCAAACTTACCTCCGCATGTGTTGGTTTTTGATGCCTACTAGAGGATGTCATTAAACTCAAAACATGTATTTTTCACTCTTTCTTTGCTCTCGTAGTCATCAAATTTTGTTTCTACAAATGAACTATTTACCACCCAAACCCCTTTTATAGCCCACAAATCACTTTTACCCTAATCACCGATAATTTGTTCAATCACCATCGATTTATCCAAAATCACCCGCAATTATCATAATAACTAGCAATTCATCTCATTTTCCACACCTATGAATATTTTTCCAAAATAAAACCCTTTATCATCTTTTTCAAAGCATGTTGCCTCGAACCCAATCCTAGAATTATTAAACATTGGGCAATCAAATTGATCTCCGGATATGTCATACATCTATGGGATATGATCCCTTTGGCCCTCCATCACTTGATTTCCCGTTATTATAGTATACCTTTGAGGATCATGTGTCTATAAGCATCTAATCCATTAGTTTTTTACCCACCTTTGTGTCCCACTACTTCTATATCATAGAAGGAGTGTGTCCAGGAATCACAGAGTCCCGATTTCTTGTCAATCCATGCTAAGCCAAATTAATGTACTTTCGGTGCATGGGAGTCATGTGAGTCTCTATGGTGCAAATTTAAGCAATAAAATTATTATAAGATGTGTATAACAGGTGAATGGACTCATTCTAAGGCTCAAAAAGTCAAGAAATAGGTTTTGGATCAAAATGTTACTTCTAGCCAAATCGCCCTCTGGGAACTCAATTATTATTTCTTGAAAATTAGATTGGTTAGGGCTTCAAAGGAAAAATAATAGCTAAAAACACTTGGAATGTGTAGAGTAATGTATTTTAATTCTCCATGTAAAATTTCATCAGATTTTGTAATGGGGATTTTGAATTATTTGAGTTTTTCAACTACTACCTTCTTGAAAAGTACATTTGGAGCTATATGGATTCTTAGGTGTAAAGAAATAATATGAATACTCCTTCAGATAATTAATATAAGTAAATTTTTTAGAGGACTCCAATTATGATACATTTCAAAAAAATTAAGGAGAATTGGATTAGTATTAAATAAGATATGAGCATTCTTCTGACAAGATATTTCTCCTCTCAGGCTGGTTTCTTAAAGCTTTGACTTGCAATGAGTCATTTTTCTTTGGTTTTCATGTCAATATTAGTAATTTTTACATATCTTCAAAGTTAAATGATGATCTCACCATTTTATAGTGTCTACTAGCATCAAAATCAAGCATTACCACCCTAGAAGTTCCATCTCAGTTATGCAAGGCCAACCTCATTCAATCATGAAGGCACAGTTAGGGTAAAATGTGCAAAATGGTTATTTGAGTTGGAAATTTGTCTTTATCCCTTAAATTTAACATTACTGAAGATGATGCAACCCATGGATTAGCTCAGCATACTTCAAGCTCAAAACTCTGGGCCACCATGTCCTGGATTATGCCTTGATGCTCGATTGACTATGATACGTGCATGAAATGACACTGAGAAAGTTGGAATGAAAGGCTCACATAGATGTATTTTTTTGGATCTTGAATGTGATTTTGAGTGTTTAGGAAGGAAAATAAGACCTAATCAATCTCCTATGTAAATCAATACTTCTAATGTAACATGTCTCATTATGCTTAAACTCAACTCTTGATCATTATGCACATTTGTTAGATGACTGGGAGCCAATGGAAGGCTTTCAATTTGAATTTTTCTTGGAGTACTTGAAGGACGACCCCAAGAATATGGAGAAGGAATAATTTTTGAATTCCATGCATTATGAAAGGAGAAATTATTTTTTTATTGGTTCACGGGTCTCACTTTGTCACTTCAACCTGGATTCATGGTTTTTGCATAAACATTTTGATCAGTTCTCTCAAATGAACCAATGAAAAATAATGAAATTTTTATAGTATCTCTGTGGGGACATTTCCAATTGATTGTAAAAATATTTTTGCAAATGATCAAGTGTAGAAAGAGAACAACGTGGCAGAAATTCCAAAAATGTGTTTATTCATTGTTTTGATGGTGTAGAGATTGTTTTTCATGTTTCAAAGGAAATTCATGGTGTGGTGTTCGCTTTTCTTGAGGAATCAAGCATGATATGATTAAAAAATCATAAATAAGTGTTTTCTTAGTTTGATAAGGGTCCATTCGATAATATAAAGTTTTCAAAGCATATGCTATGCCATTGTTTTACTCATTTTAAGCTTTTATCTTGCTATCATCACCTACAAAATGAAAAATTCAAGATATCAGTTCAATGTCAAATGAATTTAGTCTAAATATTTTAAAATAAAAATCTCAAGAATAATTCTTCTCAAATACGCTTCTCGAGTTGAGAGTTCATTGATGAAGGTCAAGAGTCACTCAAATTTAAGACCATTGCAATATTCTTATTATCACCAAATCACAACACCCTTATGTTTACACAAGTGCATATACTTGAGCAAAAGGTACCAAGTTACCAAGTTGGGAGGGTTTTAGAAGAACAACCAAGAATACTAGCAATTTTGATGCTTCTTCTTTCAGGGGTATTGATAAAGAAGATAGAGCTTTTTCCATAGATGATCAATTGATCTCGATGCCTCCTCATAATCCTTCATTAATTGTTTCAATTCTCTGGATTCTAGGATAGATGCAACACCAATCAACATAGTGTCATCAACAAAATATTGATGAGAAACCCTCTGATAGTTGAAAACCAGAGAAATACCAATGATTCTACCCTCCATAGTAACCTTATTAAGAGATCTGCTAAGGGTCTCAGCCATAATAATGAAAGTAAAAGGTGAGATATGATCACCTTGTCTTAAACCACGAGTGCTATTAAAAACCCACAAGGGGTCCCATTAACTAGGATCGAGAACTTGGCTATGGAAATACATGAGAGAATCAACTCCTTAAAGTCCTCTCCAAAGCTGAACCTTGAAAGAATCTTCAAAAGGAAAGACCAAGAGACGTGTCATAGGATTCTTACATATCTTCTTATTCTATTTCACCAAGTGGAGGGTCTCCTAGATGGTGAAAAATTCATCTTGGATCTTGCTTCCCATAACAAAGCCTCCCTACCGATCAGATATAATTCTAAATATTTATAAAATTTATAATGTCACCTGAAGGAAGAAGGCTCACGAGTCGTAAACTTCTTTTCTCAGAGAAGAAAGAATGACGGTATCTGAGGAATAAGCATCGGCTAACTCTGTGCCAGCAGCCGCGGTAAAACAGAGGATGCAAGCGTTATCCGGAATTATTGGGCGTAAAGTGTCTGTAGGTGGCTTTTCAAGTCCCTCATCAATTATATTTTTTTAGAATATGTTGTGAGAATGGGAAGTAGAGGAATAATATATAATTAACCTTATGGACTTTGTGCAATGGTTGTCAATGGAAAAAAGTATTAAACTCGCAACAGGTGAACTACATAGCATGAATAATATATTCTTTCTCTATTTCCCATTCTAAAATAAATTTAATTCTCTCTGAGTATGGGCATCTTCCTATTCAATACAAGTACAAAGGTTTTATAATTTTCCACTTCCCATTATAAAACAAAGTGAATTTTATCTCTATTCTTCTGTGATACATATTTTATGTACTGCTAATTCAATACAAAGACAAAAATGTTTGTTTGTCTAAGAATGGGCATATGCCCATTGTAAACATTCAACTACAAGAAATACTGAACTTAATCATTTTAATACCTCTAAATATTCTGAAACATATTTAATTTTTCCATGTTCATCTTCTATGATATCTATATGTGAATGGGCATATACCCAAGCAATATTGAACTTAATAATTTTAAGAAATCTATAAAATATGTGAGAATGGAGAAATTTTAACTCTATTCTTATAATTAAACTTCTAACTTATCTTTACATGTATTCTATAATATGAAAATAAATCTATAAAAGATGTGATAATGGATAGCTTTTAACTACATTCTTCTAATTAAACTTATAAATTTTGTTTACATATATTCTATAATATGAAAATAACTTAGGAGAAAACTATATGAAGGATGTACATATTAATATTATAACAAAGTAAACATTGTTAAGAATTAACGTATACATAATGACTATAATAAAAATAACACAAAAAATTGTCGAGGCTATTCACCGAAGGTGCAGTTAGACATTTTAAAATATCATTGGAACATGATCTCCTCCTTATGATTCTCCACCATAAAGTGAGGCCCTCTTTGTATTATGTGTTGCCTTTAATGCATTTGTCCCACCATATAATATTAATACACGGAAAAATTAGTGTTGCATCTCTCGATCATGAGCTCACAAAATGCACTGATCTCTCACATCTAAAAGGATGTTTAGGGATGACAACTTCAAATTCATTCTTTTAATAATATCCAAGGGCTCTAAATGTTCCCAATACAGATCCACGGTCACATCTTTCACCTCCATACCAGTTAAATTATGAACACCATAACTAGAAAAAAATCACTTACATCCCTTCAAATGCATGTTCTGCATTCATTATTATGTAACATCCTTATGAAATTATTGTTGATTGTTTTATGATTTTCATATAAAATTTTATAGTAGTAAAAAGTAAGGAAACTTATATAGCTTGAAGTATAAAGATGTAGACACAACTCATTGTATTGCAACAAATGATTGTCGAAGTTCAATACTATCATTCTGTGACAAAGTACTCACACGATTACAAAAATAAGCAATTAGGAATTCTACATTGAGTGGTGGAAAATGAAAATCCAAACATATCAATGTTCTAATAAGCAAAACAAGATAAGAAATTTAACAAGTGAACTCATATGTATCTTGCATCCTTGGTTGAGAATTTGTATTAACCACAGACACATACAATTCAAGTAGTTCAAGTAGCATTTTTTGAATAATTTGGCAAATTTCCTTGACTCCCTTCCCCTGATGGTGTAGCCTCCCTTTTCATTTTTTTCTTTTATTCTCTAAGATCTTGACATAGTTGAGAAAAAATAGACTTGTGCAGTCAAAAATTTTAAATACATTTCATTCATTGCATCCTATATGAGCAACATATTCTGGAACTCATGCTAGCATATAAGACATAACTTTGACTCTTGTTGCTCTACTCTACTTTACTCTTTTATAGTAATCTTTTAGAAATATTGCATTAACCCCATACACTTCTTTGAACCAAAATTCACCACTAATGCATTTATCAACAAGGACATCTAATTCTTCATTTGTCATACCTTTTGTGCCTCTAAATAGTCTTGTTGTAAGCATATCTAATGAATTTGGCTTGAAATATGGGTCTGTAGATTTTTTTGGGAAACAAGGAAACCCACCGTTGGTATAAAAATCAAAAACTAAAACCCACTTATCCAAAATTTCATCTGGGAGTACAAGGAATGAAATTTTATCCTTCAAACTTTCCAATTTTGCCTTCTCAAAAATAAGCAAAATTTTCCTTTTGAATGATTGCATATTAAAATAAATTTTATTAGTCTAGCATTCTATAAGAAATAATTTAAGTTAATTTCTATGTGCAAAATAACTTAGTATAATTTATAAATACCTTCCATCTTAATGACTTATCGTGACCAGAACTAGGACATTTTGGTCTCTTCTCTAATATCCATCTTGCCCTGGATTTGTACAGTGAATCGATAAATATTTTTTTAACCCACGTTTTGTTTTCCATATCTGTTGCTTGCAAATAATGATTATTTGTTCTATTTTTTCTTTGGAAGACAAAATATGGGAAGACCTTTTTATTCTATCATGAACAGATGAAAAATTAGGATTTGCAAGGATTTGTTTTTGGGATTCCATTGTATGTTTCCCATCAATAATATAGAAATGAGTTTCAATGTCATGAATTTCATGCTCAAACTCCATGTTAAAAATAACACCAGTAATTTTTTTGAAAGGAATAAAAATTACAACCCAGCTGAAGAGGTACTAGGTCACATAACATAGAGTGGAGAATGAGACTGACACTTGCTATATCAAGTGATCTATATTGGTATTTTATAGGATCTACATGGCAATAGCCAATATCAAATTTTAATGACTTTTTATTAAATAAAAAAATATGAATCTCTTCAGATAATGTAGATTCATTTTTCTAAAATTCAGTTTCATCTTGTTTTAATAATAATTTATATTTTGCAGATCGCTTCACCTCTTGGAAATGTGATTCTAAAATGTCTTTTTCCATCTTAGATAATTTTTGTCTTCTGAGCACGGTAAAAAAAAATTAGTGTAATTTGGTTTGACCCAATTCCTTGTTCATATTCAAGTGGTGAGCAACGAGATGAAGTGAATGCATATTGATATAGCATTTTGAATATAATGACAACTTTTGCACAAAAAGTGTCAATATTATGCACACCGAGAAAGTCGTGCTCGTGCCAAAAATTCCAATTTTATAAAAATCGGAGCTCGGAGTCAAAAGTTATGGCTGATAGAAGTTTCTAGAGTAAAACTTTGACTTTTCTCTTTGATTTACGGGTATTGCAGTAAAATCAAGTCCGTGTGTCCATCATTTGTCTTGGACACATTCTTCCGCATCATCCGATTCGGGCCTAGCTTGGCTCATTGTGCGGTGATTTCACCTTTGTGTGTCCGTGCATACTTTTGTCTCAACTGTCCCAGATGAAAATCTCTCGCACCACCCGCAATTGAATGACTTGCGGAAAATTAGCCGATTCACGTCCTGCGGGTACTTTTGGCCTAGCTGTCCCTAACAAAAATATCCGCACCACCTACAATTGACTAACTTGTGGAAAATCAGCCGATTCGCATCCTATGCATACTTTTGGCCCAGCTCTCCCAGACCGCGTGGAACATAAACTTCCGCTTTTGCCAATTTTCACTGCCTGTGGCCATTTTGGCTTTGCGCATCCCGACATCCCAACTGTCCCGCGGACCACTTGGGAAAAAAAGTTCTGAATTTTCTGATTCCTTTGTATTTCGGCCCCAAACTTGGTACGACGAACCTTGGTACGACCCGCACTAGTATGACCCACAACCTTCAGACCCGCAATGCATTAAAACAAGCCTGCGACTTCATTTTTGCATTTTTTCAAATTTTTCTAACTCGTTGGGATTTTTTCTTGGATGGGAGAGTTAGAGAGAAGCAAAGGGGCCCAAAAACATGATTTTGGGCATTGAATCAATCTACTTGCTCGGGACTCAAGAATTTGATGCATGTTATCAAAATTTACCTCGAGGGGTGAATTTTGGATAACAATTCTTCTTCTTTGAATAAGAAGTCAAAAACCTACATGATTTTCATTACTCATCTTTCAAGATTATGAAAAAGGAAGGTGAATGGTTTTGGAGTTTGAGAAGGTTGAAATGATTCCACAGATAGTGAATCTCATTCTATTTCAACTCAAATAGGACATTGAAATGTCACTCATAAAGTAAATTACATGAAATGCTCTTTCAATTCAAGAAGAAGATAAAAATAAATCCTTTCCTTATTTCATTTCAAAATGAAACTCTTTACCTCAAGCTCAAAAATAAAAGGGAGATTTGAAAGGTCATGAGGTATGTTTGATGCTCAAATTTGGAAAAGGACTTGAAAGGTTGTTTTGTAAATGGAGACAAAAAGATAATGATGAGTTGAATTCAGGGAAGTTGAAGAGATGAACATTCTTCTTATAATTTAAATTTTCTCTATAGTAGATGGTGTTCTTGAAAAGTTAAAAATAGAGATAATAAGAAAGATAGAGAAAACAATGAACCTAGATATAATTGTTGATTGATATTATGTAAAGGCGAGATAATAGTGAGTGAAAATACGAAGGTTGAAACAAGATTCAGTTATGCCAGAACTTAGAAGATCAAATAAGTGAATTTGTGAAGAATAGAGGGCATAACAATTGATAATATAGTGTATACACTAATCACAATGTTATGAGATCGAGATATAGTTAAGGCAACCGAACTAAGACTAGCTTTTAATGAAATTCTTGACGGTGCATAAGTCAAAAAAATAGGTGGATTTCAAATTGTTAAACAATGTTCTCATAAATTGTCTCTAATTATTCCATCAAGAAATAAGACACTAAATGGTCATTTACATTTTTGAATTATCTAAGTAGGTGCTTAGAATAGAAGGAGTTGGTGCTTCTTTCTATCAATCAGAGTGGGTGCTTAGTATTTCATCTAGTTGGTGCTAGGTGTTATCTGAAGTTGGTGCTTCACATATCACAATTACCATTATTTCTAGTTGGTGCTAGGTGTTTTCAAATAATTATTTAGTTCAAATTACAAAATTACACCTATTGAATTTAGATAAATTTGTATAGTAATGAAAGTAAGCTTATTATAATGAAAGCACATAATAAATGTAGTTTATTTCAATTCAATATAAATTATTTACTTAAAAACATTTTCAAAGAAGATTCTATTGTTTTATTTCAATTGAAAGTAATTATTTTTTAATTTATTTTTGTATACAAGTGTTTCATCTATTTTTCCATGATTTCTCCTAAATTTAATAATTTTTAGATCTTACACTTTTTTAGCAATACATAGTTTGCATTATTTTATTTTAACCATACCTACAAAGTGAATATTTATTGACTATTATGTTTTCAAGATCTATTTTAAAATTTTCCTTACCTCAAATATTGGACCATATGACGTGCATTTATTTTGTTTCCATTTTTAGTGTACTATGTATGTCTCAATTTGCATTGTGGTAAAATCCCATTATGGAGTTCCAATATATCATCAAATGGAATTTAATTTTTAGGAAATTACATTCCAAAAATGCCTTAAATGGTTTCCTTTAATGCCCCACCTAGGACACCGGAAAATAGACTAAAAAAATGGTAATTTTTTTTTATAGCGAGATCTAACGTTTTGCCTAACCGTTCTCATTAAATAATTAAATTCATAACAATCTAATTTTAACCGAATTGCTAAAACATTTATTTCTAATTAATTTTATTTATTTAGCTTCTATTAAATCACACACACACACACACACACACACACACACACACACACACACACACACACACACACACACACACACACACACACACACACACACACACACACACACACACATATATATATTCCTTTAAATAATTTTCACCCACATTGAAAAATAATTATTCATCCTTAAATAAATTCATCCCCCAATACATATATTTACCCACACCCCTTTTTAATTTAAAAGACCATTCCCACCAAAAACCCATGACTTAATGTGAGCAGGGTTTTATTTGAGCCCTAGGATTAAACAAATCTCAACCCTAGATCAAAAATTTGTGCCCTAAACTTCTTTATCTCTTTCTTTTCTTTTCTTTTCCATATTATTTTCCTCTCATTGTTAATTTTACTTTTGTTCCTTCTTGCAGGTCAAGGGTGGGGAAGCCATGGAAGCTTGTATTGTTTCTTATGTCTCTTTTTTTTTGAACCATCCATTCTAAAATGTTTTGGTATTTTTTTGTTGTTTTATTGATAAATATATATTTATTTATGTATGTTTTGACGGGGGCGGATTAATGAAGGAGGAACAGGCAGTGGGTCTGAGAGGAGGGGAAGTGTGGAGGGACAGGGTTGTGGCCGCGGTGGCGGTTTGGAGTGGGCCATGCATGGAGAAGGGACAGGCGGAGGAGGACGAGGCGAGGAAGGGAGGTTGGGGTATGGCAGAGGGTTGTGGGAATGCGGCGGGAGCAGCAAGCCGCAAGGGAAGGGGGCGAGTTAGAGGGGGCGTAGGACAGGCGCATACGGGCTCACAGTCCCTTTGTGGATGGGCGAGGAGGGTTCGGCCTCCTCAACAACTATTTTTTTGTTTATATTAAATTTGGTTTTAAATGTATCAATATATAATATTATATATATATATATATATATATAATATTCGTCAAAAAAAAATATTTTCTTTATAATAATAATATTGTATAATGTATATCTTTATATATTTTAATATTTAATACGTTTTTGAAAATATAAAGATATATATATATATATATATATATATATATATATATATATATATTATGTGTGTGTGTGTGTGTGTGTGTGTGTGTGTGTGTGTGTGTGTGTGTGTGTGTGTAGTCTATAATAGGAATACATTCTTCTTATAAATATGCAATACAAGTTTAGTTTAGGAAAATAATAAAACTAAGGCTATTAATATTCTAATCCTGAATATGATCCCCTTTTTCTTTTTCTTTTGTACTCATAGATGTATATATTGATGATTCCAACTTATAAAATAACAGGTTTTAATTTCACTACTTAATGCAAAAAGGAACTTAAAGTTTTTAACTTATTCACTATAAATGAATTATCTACTTTGTGGTAAAGGAGAACATGAGTAAAAATATCCAACAAATAATATAATTTCTTTTCAATCCAGATCCACTTAGTTTCTAAATCCATGATAATATTACAAAGAGATGCACCTTTCAAAATGATAACATTTTCTTCCACTATTAAATACCAAACTTCATGTAACAACAAAATTTCCTTTCCAATGCAAGGCAAATTTAAGATTTTTAGATTTGCACACACAAGCAAGATATCCAATAATTATGATATTTTATTTTGAAGGGACATGCTTTCAAAATCAACTTTTCATTCAAAAAGGAGTTATTTCAGTCATTACAAACTCAAATAATAATACTCTTACAAGGATTATTTCCCAATAGCTTAGGCACACTAATCCAACATGTTGCAATCTATGTGAAATACTCAATAACTTTATTATAAGTCTCTTCCAAGTTTGATGAAGGCACAAACAAATATGACTCTAGTTTTACAAGTAACAACAAATAGAGATTTTACAAGAAGTACAAGTTTCCACTAAGCCATATCCTTAGAGTTACAAGGAGAGATCAAGAAGTCACAAACTCCAACTTTGAGACCCAACTTCCATGCCTTCAAGAAATCCATGCAAGGAGAAGAAGCTTGTTTTGCCACCCAACCATAGGCATCATTACATGCCTCTCCCAAGGTTGGGATGCATGCTAGCTTCCCCAATACCATGGGAAAGAGGACAACTATCCACAACTATGCACAAGAATGAGGGTGAAAAACAACATTGCATTCATACAAAAACAAGGCAAAGACTAAGACAAGACTCCAAATTTTACAAAGATGAACAAGAGGAGAAACCATGTTCTACCTCAAAAATGGGGAAGAGAAAAGAAAGTTCTCCAAATGCCATAATCAACATTAAATGCACAAAATCAAGATCTCCATATCCTCCTTATTTCTCCATTTTCATTCAAGCCCTCCTTATTTCTCCTCCCTTTCACCAAATCCTTCTTGGAAGGATTTTCAAACCCCAAAGGGTTTCCTTACCAAGAATGGGGAAGGAGGTTCAAGCCAAATGAACCAAATTCCCCACCTCAAACCATTTTAGGGGAGTCACTAAAATCCTACAAGGCTTGCCCATCAAGCCTATAAGGATTGAGAGGGGGAAAATCCTCTCTCTTCCCCCACAACTCCAAAACTCCATCATGCCATATGATGGAGGGAGCAAAAACAAGTAACAATAAATAAAAATCCACATGCAACAACCACATTTCCAAGTAAGAAAATCTAACAACTAGCATGAATACAACACATACAATAAGGCTTAAGAGACCTACCTCAAAAAAATCTCTGCAACTTCAATCTTTTCCACTTCTTGACTCAAGCAAACTCTAGCTCCAAATCCACAAGCATCCAAGCAAAATCTCCAAAAAAAGTTCTCTTCTTTTCCCATGAGGGGAATTTGAAGGGGAGCAAGCAAAAATCCTCACAAATGAGGGGGTGACATGTGTCACCCCTCTCCTCCTTCAAGGTCAAAGATGCCAAGGATAAATGAGAGAAAGGGTAAAATGACTTTTAGCCCTCTTCTCCCAAATTACTCTAAATGATAACAAAACAATTCTTGTGCAACTTTTAACAAGCACACTAATCCATACCCCTTACATGGATGTGACCAAAGGAGAGGCAAAAAGGGAGGGAAAACTCCCTCTAGCCTTGGAAATAAGCCCCCCTACCTATTAGGTAGGGTCCAAGGGCTCATTTTCATGTTAAGGGAACTCCCAAACTAAAAAGGGGTCCCTAAAAATGCCTAAAATAACCCAATTTCGGGTTTGGAAAATTTGGCACAAGGGTAGAGGGTGTGGGGACCACCCAAGGGTTCACATGTGACCCTAAACCCTTTTGATTAAGTGCATCATTAAACTAATTCAAAACTTAATGCAAGTGGGGTCATTAATTCCCCAAAACAAGCTTACAACACAAACTAAACACCCTAAGCAAAATTAATAATTACAAGACATATTACATTACAAATGAGGGTAACCCATGTTGCCCAAAATAATAACTCCAATATTAAGGCCTCACACAATGAACATAGCTAGGAATTAGCCCGTGGGCTACTTGTGCAAAGTTGTGTAGCTGGCATGAGTCCCACATTCTCCTATGACATGTCACCTGCACACTCATTACACACATTAAACACACCTGTCCGATAAAATATAAATCAACTACTAAATAAGATATCAATGAATTCTAGACTAACATATCATCTTTTTGGAATCGAAAGTGCAACAACGTGCACAACTATACATAATTCACCATAAGTTAGTCATAATGATAAAATGACATGTATCCATAGAATCCCAACATGCAACAAACTGAGTATCCATCAATATAATTACGTTCCAAAACAACATCATATCAATTAGTATCCATGACATCATAAGATAAAGCAACCAACATAGTAATCAAGCTAAATCGGTGTTATACGCCTAAATGTCCACACATGTCTAATCAGATCAAATCTCCTAATGTAATGTCCAAAACATATCAAATCCCTGTCAAAACATGTCTAATAGTAAGAGGAACAACAAGTAACTGAGCTATAAAAGTGTGGGCACTACATCCCCCTCTACTAAAATTAGACTTCCTCCTGGAAGTCACTGAAAGAGATAGGGATATCTAGCCCTCAAAGGTGTCGCATCCTCCCAGGTAGCTGTTGTCTTGTCATATCGGTCCCACTGCACTCTAATCTGGTCCAAGTCTCAACCCCGAAGGGCCAACCTCCAGTGCTCCAGTATGTGTATAGGCTCCAGTCTCCACTGTCCTCCGTCCTCTACCTGTAATGCTGACCAATCCAAAACATGAGAAACATCTGGTACATATCTACGTAGTACAAAAACATGGAAAACATCGTGGGCCCGTGCAAGGCATGGTGGCAAAGCTAGGTGGTAGGCAACTAGACCGATGACCTCTAAAATATCAAAAGGACCCACAAAATGAGGTGAAAGCTTAGAACCCTTTCCATAGTGGATTGGGCTCTTATGCGGGTGAACTCTCAAGAAGACCTTATCACCCACTGAGAAGTGACGATCAATCCTCTTGGTGTCTGCATACACCTTCTAGCGTGCTCTAGCCTGCTCAAGACGCTTGTCTAATCAGAATAACCTGCTGCTCTAAATCTTGTAGATAAGTTGGTCCTAGAATAATCTTGTCATCTAGTCTGTCCCAACTCAAAGGTGTCCTACAAGGTCATCCATACAAAGCCTGGTAAGGAGCCATACCAATGGAACTATGATAGTTGTTGTTGTAGGAAAACTCAACTAAATGCAAATAATATTCCCATTTCTTCTACTGATCCATCACATACATCCTCAACATGTCCTCCAACACCTGATTAACTCTCTGTCTCTGTCCATCTGTCTCTTGATGATAAGATGAACTGAAATTAATCTAAGTACCCAGAGTGGTCTGAAAGGAAGTCTAGAAAATTGAAGTGTAGATGGTATCCCTATCATTGATGATGGTCTTTGGAATCCCATGCAACCTAACAATGTCCTCCATAAATACCTTGGCGATGGCTTGTGCATTATAGGTGACCTTGGTTGGCGAAAAGTGTGCAACCTTGGTCAACTTATCCACAGTGACCATAATGGCATCATGATGATAAGAGGACATAGGAACTCTGACTATGAAATCCATGGAGATCACATCCCATTTCCACTCGGGAATATCATGAGGATGTAAGAGTCCCATAGGATGAGAATGCTCTACCTTGACCCTCTGACACTCAGGGCAATGTGCAACAAAATCCACTATGTTCCATAGAAGACCTAGCCAATAATATAACTGCCTCAGATCAGTGTGAATTTTCTTCATGCCTGGGTGTGCTGCATATGGGGCTCGATGTGCCTCTGTAAGGATGAAGCTACATAGATCACCTGACTTAGGCACATAGATGTACCTGTGGAACCGAAGTAAACCATCTGTCTCTAAAACACACCCAGAATATCTACCCTCTAAATAACCCTGTGACTCAAACATCTGTCTAGCTCCCTCATAAAACCTGTCCTCTAGAAGGTGCTCAAGAATCTTGCCTCTCAAATCTGACTGAAGTGTCAATGAAGTAAGCACATGTCATCATCTACTAAGTGCATCTACAACAACATTTTCCTTTCCTTTGATATATTGTACCTCCATGTCATACTCACATAGGAACTCCATCCAACGCCGTTGACAAGCGTTGAGGTTCGGCTGTGATAACATGTGTTGTAAGCTACGATGATCTGTCCTCAACATGAAAGGTCTACCCAAAAGGAGATGTCACCAACAAAAAAGTGCATGGACAACTGCTGCAAGCTCCAAGTCATGAGTAGGGTAATTAAGCTCGTATTCCTTGAGCTTACGAGACTCAAAGGCAATAACCCGACGCTCCTGCATAAGAACTACTCCCAAACCCTCTAGTGATGCATCAGTACAAACAACAAAATCCTCTGTCAGGTCTAGAACTGCTAAGATGGGTGCCGTGGTTAACCTTTCCTTAAGCAACTGAAAGGCCTGCTCACACTTTTTGACCAATCAAACTTCTTCCCTTCTCTCTAAAGAGAAGTAATAGGGTGAGCAATCCTAGAAAAGTCCTGTACAAACCTACGGTAATAACTGCTAAAACACCAGTAAAACTCCTCGCCTCAATAGCTGATGTGGGTGCTCGCCAGTCCATGATAACCTATATCTTAGAGGGATCTACTGAGATACCCTCGCTTGATATGATATGACCCAAGTATTGAATCTCTGTCTGAAAGAAGCTACATTTTTCTAAGTTCCCATACAACTTCTGCTCTCTCAAAACCTGAATTACCTACCTCAAATGCTCCTTGTGTTCCTCCTCGAAATGAGAATATATCAATATGTCATAAAGGAACACTAAGACAAAGTGATCCAGAAATGTCTTGAATACTCCATTCATGAGGCTCATGAAGACAGCTAGGGCATTGGTCAAACCAAATGGAACAACTGTGAACTCATAATGCCCATAACATGTGCAAAATGTTGTCTTATGAATGTCTACATCTGAAATGTACAACTGATGGTACCCTAACTTGAGATCGATTTTGGAGAATACTCTCACTCCTTGCATCTGATCAAACAAGTCATCAATCCTAGGGAGTGGATAATAGTTCTTTATTGTGACTTTGTTAAGTTATATAAAGTCAACACAAAGCCGGAGATAATCATCCTTATTTTTCACAAATATGACTGACGGTCCCCAAAGAGATACACTAGGGTGAATGAGACCCTTATCTAATAACTCCTCTAACTGAATCCTGAGCTCATGAAGCTATGGAGTCATCATCTGATAGGGTGCCCTAGAAACTAGTGCAGATCCAGATACTAAATCAATGGTGAAATCCACCTCTCTGCGAGGTGGTATCCTTGGAAGCTCGCCTAGAAACACATCAGCATAATCCCTCAAAACTACATGATCATCCAAGGGTGAATGCTCTGGAGTGCTCTTTGATTGATCACTGATGGTGATAGAAAATAACTAACAACCCTTACATGTGCTTCGCTTGAGTTACTTAGCCAAGATCATGTGCAAAGAGATAGGCCTCTCCATCCCTGAAATCACAACTGCACTACCAAGATCATCCTGACACTCAATGACCTTATTTCTACAATCCACCTTAGCTCGATGAGCCTCGAGCCAATCCATACCCAACACTACCTGGTATGATCCTAGAGAGATAACTTAGAGGTAAAGTGTAGTGGAGACGGCTCCTAAATCAAGTACGTAACTCTCCACATATGATTCCATGGCGAGTTTGGCCCCACAGGCCAACTCATCTTGCTAACTATCTAGTTTCCTAGCCAGCACTATCCCACACTGGTCCACTATAGAAGGTGATATAAAAGAATCTGAAGCACTTGAATCAAAAAGTACTGAGACAAAAATACCCCTGATAGTACCTATCGTCTCAATGACTATGGCCTGATGCTCGGCCTGGCGGTTGTCAACCACTACATATACACAATGGGTACGTCCCACATCACCCACCATCTGCTCGGATCTAGCAGCTCTCTATGCATCCATGGTATTGGGTTTGTGTGGGCACATACACACATAGTGATCAGGAGATCCACAAATGAAACATCCTCTTGTACCCCTATGAGATGGGGTCCCTCCTGTACTCTAGTGTATTGATCCTGCCGGTCCAACCCTAGCAGACTGTTGTGTGCGAGCTGGTTGTACCTGCTAAGTACCCTATCTCCTATCCCTAGCTCCACCAAAACCTCCTCTAGTGTCACCTTTCTGAAATATCTCTGTCTTCCTAGCCCTCTGCTATTGGTGGCCATGGTGTTACGTCTGCTGCTGCGGGTGTGGTGGAGCCCTCGTGGCTGCTGGCGGAGGCCGAATCCTCCTCTAGGGGGTGGTGTTGTACCCGTGACCTCTGACTCTAGAAGGCCTATATCCTCTCCTGAAATTTTCTCTTGTTTCTATCTTGGTGCTCTTATGCCTTGGTCATGTTCTCCTCAGCTAAGTAGGCCTTCTCAATGGCCTTCTCAAGTGTGGGAGGAGATAACATCCTAACTACTCCTGCTATATCTGCATTAAGGCCTCAAATAAACCTATTAACCTACAATTTCTCATCTTGCAGGTAGTCCACATATCGCAGAAGATCCAAGAAGTTGCTCTCATACTGTGCTACTGTGCCACATCCCTGTCGTAAGTTGTGAAACTCATCGATCCTCTTCTGCACAAAATTATCTGACATATAGTGAGCCCTGAATCGCTCCTCGAACATTTTCCAGGTCACTGTCTCTCGAGTCAGATGGAGCTTCCACTCCTCATTCCTCCACCAAATGCTAGTTACGTCTCAAAGGAGGTGTATGGTGAACCTTTCCTTGACATTGCTCTCATAAGAGTGCAAGCTAAAGCAACTATCCAAGCTAAGGAGCCATGAATCAACCTCGAAGCCATCTGTAGAGCTAGTGTACGTAGGCAGCTATAAGTGAAGAAGATCTCGGTCACACTACCCGTATCTCAATCCCGGTGATGCGGTCTAACAGTGAAAGGGGTCACCTATCCCCAAATGGTCTCTTGAGACTGTGTGAGTAGCTACGATGGTACAAGGCTACCCTCTTGTGATGAACAAAAGGGCTACATGACCTTTCCTACCTCGGTGTATCGTGTTCTGGCGGCTCTGAATGTGTGTCCTCACCTATTGGCTCCTTTTCTCCTAATGGAATCTCCTCTCTCACCTCCTGCGGTGGTGGAAGACGTTCTTTGCACAATGCCCATCAGTTGTTGTAGGACCTCTAATATTTGAGGCCCAAATTTGGGTGCCACCAGCTCCCGCATAGGTGCACTACGCCCCAAGCCTCTAGCTAATCGTACCCTCTTGGGTGCCATCCTGTACACGAGGTGGGCGAAGATTTTATTAAATTGTCGTGGAAACATTTTAATTATTTTATTTATTTATTTACTTTTAATGTTATTACCAATGTTGTTAACCGGTTGATTGATTACCCAGAGTTTCCACGTGTGCGAACCTCCACTCTAATACCAAATGTAATGCCCCACCTCGAGACACCGGAATAGACTAAAAAGTTGGTAAAAAAATTTGATAGTGAGGTCTAATGTTTCGCCTAACCATTCTCATTAAATAATTAAATTCATAACAATCTAATTTTAACCGAATTGCTAAAACATTTATTTCTAATTAATTTTATTTATTTAGCTTCTATTAAATTACACACATTTAAATATATATATATATATATATATATATATATATATATATATATATATATATATATATATATATATATATATATATATATATATATATATATATATTTCCTTTAAATAATTTTCACCCACATTGAAAAATAATTATTCATCCTTAAATAAATTCATCCCCCATACATATATTTACCCATACCCCTTTTTAATTTAAAAGACCATTCCCACCAAAACCCATGACTTAATGTGAGCAGGGTTTTATTTGAGCCCTAAGATTAAAAAAATCTCGACCCTAGATCAAAACTTTGTACCCTAAACTTCTTTATCTCTTTCTTTTCTTTTCTTTTCCATATTATTTTCCTCTCATTGTTAATTTACTGAAGTGACCAAAGGAGAGGAAAAAGGAGGGAAAACTCCCTCTAGCCTTGGAAATAAGACCCCTACCTATTAGGTAGGGTCCAAGGGCTCATTTTTATGTTAAGGGAACTCCCAAACTAAAAAGGGGTCCCTAAAAATGCCCAAAATAACCCAATTTCGGGTTTGGAAAATTTGGCACAATGGTAGAGGGTGTGGGGACCACCCAAGGGTTCACATGTGACCCTAAACCCTTTTGATTAAGTGCATCATTAAACTAATTCAAAACTTAATGCAAGTGGGGTCATTAATTCCCCAAAACAATCTTACAACACAAACTAAACACCCTAAGAAAAATTAATAATTACAAGACATATTACATTACAAATGAGGGTCACCCATGGTGCCCAAAACAATAACTCCAATATTAAGGCCTCACACAATGAACATGGCTAGGACTTAGCCCGTGGGATGCTTGTGCAAAGTTGCGTAGCTAGCCTGAGTCCCATGTTCTCCTGTGACCTGTCACCTACACACTCATTGCACACATTAAATGCACCTATCTGATAAAATATAAATTAACTACTAAATAAAATATCAATGAATTCTAGACTAACATATCATCTTTCTAGAATTGAAAGTGTGACAATGTGCACAACTATACATAATTCACCATAAGTTAGTCATAATGATAAAATGACATGTATCCATAGAATCCCAACATGCAACAAACTGAGTATCCATCAATATAATTACGTTCCAAAATAACATCATATCAATTAGTATGCATGAAATCATAAGATAAAGCAACCAACATAGTAATCAAGCTAAATTGGCATTATACGCCTAAATGTCAACACATTTCTAATCAGATCAAATCTCCTAATGTAATGTTTAAAACATATCAAATCCCTATCAAAACATGTCTAATAGTAAGAGGAACAACAAGTAACTGAGCTATAAAAGTGTGGGCACTACAATTCCATAAACTAAAATTATGTATTCCAATATCTACAATATTGGATTCTAATAACCATATTTTAAAGCACTTGGACTAGAATATGTAAACATTTAGTGGAATGATGGTTCTAGAAATAAATATTGTGATGAGACAATTAAAACTTAAGTGTTTCTATATGTACATGAATAACTAGGTAAGTGCATGGATCATAATTCTCTCATTTATCATTTTCTAACACTTTACTTGGGTTATTGAGTACCCCCATTCAAAGCCCCATGTGACTATGAATAAGTAAGGACTCATTACCAAAGACTTAACATAGGTAAATAAGGTCATCACCCCCATATGTTGGCCCCCTAATTGATAATATGTGAAGGCTCGTCATTAAGGAAAGGAAAAGGAGAGTGATGTACAAGCATTGATAATTTATTTTCCTTATTTGTATCCTTTTACTTCATCATATTTTTAAGAGAGAAAACCTTTCTCCCATACGCCAACTAACATGGTGTAAGGCTCAACATCAAAAAAAAAAAAGAGGAGGGTGAGTGAGGATTTTACAAACAAATATGCTAGTGTTAATTCCACAGAGAGAAACCAATGGGAGATATGTCACAAGTAATTTTTAGAATTTTTATAAAGCAAATTCATTTTGTTTCACCAAGTTTCATACAATGATAACGCTATCAAGATAGTTAGGGTGCCTAATCATGAGATATTAATCATATCTTGACATCAAAGATGATGATGAGAAATGGATAATAGTACATGGGTTGCGAGAAAAATATGTTTTATAAATGGTTCGATGTGGACTTAAAATTAGGGACTTAATTAGAAAATGATGTTTGATGCATGTGCATAATAAATGGAGTAAAAATACATAGTAAAATGCAAGAAGAATAGTGTATAATTTAAAATAATTACACTATATGTAATAGTGTTTGATTTGGAGGAGGTTTATAGGCTATTCAATCTAATTTATCTCAATTATATAGAGGAGGCAAGATCCATTTTTGATTCATCGATAACTATGAATGGTTATATATAGTTGGGCCTAAATTTATTGACCTCTTCTCGAGTAATTTATCGATTGGACTCTCTTGTAATAAGACGATGTCATTAAATTGAATGAGACACTCTAATACATTTTTATTATATTGTTTTTTCATGTAACTAGTGTAAGGTTTAGGATTTCGGGAATGTCGGAATTTATTATGCTCTGTAATCTTGAGCCTAGTGAATATTTCAATTTTTTTGTCCCCATCTTTTCTCTACCATTTTGAACATGCATAATATTTTTGGCCGTTTTATTTTGTGGCTATTGTGTTTTGAATTCCCTACCAAATCCATAGTTCACGCGACATGATTTTTCCTCCTCTTTGTTTTTAGAAACACTGACACATGAACATCATGGAATTAGCCATAGCTTATAATCCCATCGGCTCCAAGTTTGATCAAGAAAATTCGGTGGGCATCGATCTACCATCCATTGCACGACATGTGGTAGAATTTTGTCACTCATTTTGGAGATGATCTCTAGAGGACATGAGAGCCCGGAACAAGGCACGCTTTATTATAAATAGATGACATGTGAAAGCAGTTTGTGGTATGTGTGTGTATGTATGTGTGTGTGTGTGTGTGTGTGTGTGTGTGTGTGTGTGTGTGTGTGTGTGTGTGTGTGTGTGTGTGTGTGTGTGTGCAGAGCATAGAAAATTCAAAGGGGAAAATATATATCTAGTAGCATAGAATATAGATGCAAAACACAAATAGCTCGGAGGAGAATATACAAAGAGCCGAAACTCAAGGAATATAACAAAGAGGGGAATATAGAAAAGAAGAAGATTACACTTAGGTAGCACACAAAGAAAAAAAGAACAAAGAAGGAATATTATGAAGAATATAATGGAGGAATATTTTAGATTGATGCATGCAGCAACATGAAGAATAAGAAAAATTATTGTAAGAAAAAGAAACAAAAAATTAGACACAAAAATTTAAACAAAAAGAATGCAAATAATTTACAAATTCATAGCTCGAGTTTGTAAATTATTTTTTAAATCATATATAATAGATATATTTTGTGTGATTTTGTGTTTTTGTTGTGTCTTTCCATATGTTGGTTGTAGTTGCACCAAATGTTTCTAAAAACTAGTATAAGAGATTAGGATGTTAGATAAAATATAAAAATCTGAATAGCTCGTAGGTTTGATTTATTTTCTAGGTTAATTTTTAATGACATCTATAAACAAGTAACTTGTGGTAACAACCCCTAATATTTTATGGGAGGAACTATGAAATATGGTCTAGCTAAAAGGAAGAATAGAACCATTCAAGAAATTACAAGAAGCATGTTGAAGGCAAGAGGATTGTTTAAAGAATTTTGCGCAGAAGCGGTTGGGATAACGGTCTATTTGTTGAATAAATATCCTACAAGGAGTGTGTGGAACAAAATACCTCAAAAATAATCAATAACAATGTTGAGTCCGGTGGTTGTGTGTCATTATAAATAGACGACACGTGAAAGCGATATATATATATATATATATATATATATATATATATATATATATATATATATATATATATATATATATATATATATAATAGAAAATACAAAACGGGATAATATATATTGAGTAGCATAGAATATAGATGCAGAGCACAAATAGCTTAGAGGAGAATATACAAAGAGCCGAGACTCAAGGAATATAAAGTAAAGGCTCATATAAAAAAGAAAAAGAATACACTTTCGGTAGCACACAAAGAAAAAGAAAAAGAAAGAAGGAATATTATGAATAATATAATGGAGGAATATTGTAGATTGATGCATGTAGCAACATGAAGCATAAGAAAAATTATTGTAAGAAAAAGAAAGCAGAAAATTAGACACAAAAAGAATGAAAATAATTTAAAAATTCATAGTTTTGAGTTTGTAAAAGCTTTTGAAATCAAATATAATAGATATATTTTGTGTGATTTTTTGTTTTTGTTATGTCTTTCCATGTGTTGGTTTTAGTTGGCACCAAATGTTTTCTAAAAAATTTGTATAAGAGATTAGGTCATTGGATCAAATATAAAAATTTCAATAGCTCGTAGGTTTGAGATTTATTTTCCAGGTTGATTTTTAATGGCTTCTACAAACAATAACTTGTGGTAACAACCCCTAATATTTGATGGGAATAACTATGAAATATGGTCTAGCTAAAAGGAATAATAGAACCATTTAAGAAATGACAAGAAGCATGTTGAAGGCAAGAGGATTGTCTAAAAAATTTAAGAAGCGGTTGGGATAACAATTTACTTGTTGAATAGATGTCGTACAAGGAGGGTGTGGAACAAAATACCTCAAAAAGCATCGAGTGGAATAAATCCAAGTGTTTAACACTTGAGATTTTATGGGTGTGTATAATATGAACAGGTGCCAAAGAAAATAAGATTAAAATGGTATAATAAAGGAGAGAAGTGCATTTTTATTGCATATAGTGAGAAATCAAAAGCTTACAGATTGTATAATCCAATTACAAAAGAGATTATAATCAGTAGAGATGTTCAATTCATTGAGGAAGCATCTTGGGGAGATGCACAAGAAGTGGAGCAGTCACAAGAAAAATAAATGCAATTATTATTGTTTTGAACCAACAGATGGAAAAAAATAATGTAGCAAGTTGGACACCCATTTCACAAAGGGTTGAATATTCAAATGGTAGCAGCCAACAAAAATAAAAATACCAAAAATGAAGCATCTTCATCATCATCAGACTCATTCCAACAACAAGGAAGAATGAGGAGTGTTCAAGATATCTATGAGCAGTTAAGGTATGAAGAAAATGAAGATGAAATGATTAATTTTTCTTTATTTTCAACAATAGTTGATCCAATTTATTTTGAGGAAGAAATTAAAGATAATAAATGGTGTGAAGCAATGGATGAAGAAATGCATGCAATATAAAATAATCAAACATGGGAGCTAGTAGATATTCCTAAAGGAAAGGAATTCATTGGAGTTAAGTGGGTTTATAAAACAAAGACTATCCCGAAAGAATAATTCAAATACACAAGGCAAGAATAGTTGTCAAAGGATAGATAAAGGCCTGGATGTGATTATAATTAGACATTTTCTCCAGTGGCAAGGCTAGATACTATGAGAATAATTATTTCCATATATGCTCATCTAAAATGGAAGGTCCATCAAAAAGATGTCAAATCGGATTTTCTTAATAGATTATTAAAATAAGAAGTATATTTGGTATAACCACTTGGTTATGAAATTTCAGGGCATGAAAGAAAGGTATAAAATCTCAATAAAGAATTGTATAGAATCAAACAAGTACCAAGGGCATGGTACAGTATGATATATTCTTATCTGATTAGTAATGGATTTAGAAAAAGAAATAGTGAGCCCACACTCTACATCAAAGCAAACAATGGTGAGATTTTGATTGTTGTTTTGTATGTAGATGATTTAATTTTTACTAGAAATGTAAGCAAGGTAATAGATGAATTTAAATCATCCATGAAGAAGGAATTTGAGATGACTGATTTGGGATTTTTGAAGTATTTTCTTGGCATTTAGGTCAATCAAATGGTGTAGGGAATATTTGTCTCTCAAGAAAAGTATACGAAGTAAATTTTGCAAATATTCTAAACATTGGATAGCAAACCAACATATACACCAATAAGTTTGAAATTTAAAAAAATTATTGTAGCAATAATGCAGATCCTAAAAGATAGAAAAGCATGGCATGAATTTTTATATATTTAAATCCAACAAGACCAGAGATATAATGTATTCAGTTACTTTAATTTCTAGATTCATAGAGACAACAAAAGAGACACATTTTCCAGCAGGAAAGCACATTCGAGGTATGTGAATGCCAAAAGAAATTATGGAATTTAATATGTTTTTTATCATGTTTTTAATTGGTTGGATACAAAGATAGTGATTTGGTAGGAAACCTCGATGATAGAAAAAAACATTTGGATATGTGTTTAATGTTGGATTAAGAGCCATTTTATGTTCTTTGAAGAAACATTCGGTTGTTACATTGCCTACTAGTGAAGCAGATTATATTGTAGATAATTGAACCGCTTTTCAAATGATTTGGTTAAAATGAATCCTCTCAAATTTCCACGAAGATAAATAAGGAGGTTATGTTATTTTTTATAATAATATGTATGTTATTGTATTTTCCAAAAATCTAGTTTTTCATGGCGGAAGAAGAAATCATATCGAAATTAAGTATCACTTCATTCGTGAACTAGTTAAGAAAGGAAAAATTGAGATAAAGTTTTGCAAGTCGAGGTGTTGAACCTTTGTCATTTTCATGAGTGTTGTCATTGATTTCAAGATACATAAATGTAAAAATTATAGTGCAAGTGTTGTGCAGGTGTCTCAAGGTCAACCATGTATGGAAAAGGTGTTAACAAGTCTATAACAAGTTTCAGGAAGTAGTTCAAGAAAGACTTGGTAAGAGAAATGTGAAGGTTGATTAGTAGTTTCAACTCTTAGATGCTTCAAGATGATGAAGGATAAGTTCTAAGGGACTTAATTAGATATTGTGCAAGATGCATACATGAGGAGATAACCTCTCGAAGTCTAGTAGAAGCCGAGAGGTATAGTATGAGCCACAAGAAAAAGGACGGAGATGAAGGAGAAAAATATGAAGCCACGGACATGAAGGAAAAGCCACGGAAATAAGGGAATTCTAGAGGAAACTATAGATAAAGAGAAAAATCCGTGAAGGACAAGAAATAGCCATGAGAACTAAAAAACGTTATAGGTAACATAATATAGCCACGAACATGGATCAAAGTCATAAAGTACAACAAAAATTAGCGGATAAAGAAGGAAAGCCTCGGATGATTGAAAAAATTGCCATAAAAAGAGAAATTTGTGGATCAAATTATATAACCATGATACAAAGGACAAAGTAATGTGAAGCCAATAGATGATGCGGAATGGACCAATATGAGTTGGATAAGGTTCAAGAACAATCCAATTGCTTTTCACATTGTCAAGTGGGACTTTGTTCTCTAAAATTGATAATGATTCGAATATCAAATGGAAAGATAGTACATTGCGTCTTCTCCATGATAGCTCAAATCTGATTTGAGAAATATACAGATGTAGTTGTCACCATTTAATGCTCTTTGAATTTGTGGAAAACTAATTATATCGTCCAGATTAGGAAATCTATAATCTTGATCTCAAGGAATAATTAAATATCGAGAGAACATATGGATCACTCTTTTTGATCATTTGAAAATACTAGAGTGATGGGAACTCTAATTTTAGAAATTTTGTCATTAATGCATCCTAAATTAATGTATACAAATTGACAAATTCAAGCCAAATATAGAAATATTAAATCTGGAGTTTGTTGCATGCATTTAACTAACCATATTTATAATCAACAAAGTACAAGAGTGCACGACACACCAAGAAAATGTTGAAGAGTTTTGATTGTATATAAAATAAAAAATTCATGAAAATACCATTGTTTCTCAAGAGAGAAAATGATGCATTCGAGATGGAGTAATAGAGGAAGAGAGAGACAAAAATAGATCCAACAAATGAAGCATTGCAAATGAGAAGAGCATCGGTGTGGTTGATTCATTAATCAAGAGAGTTCAACTTAGAAGTGCACATAGAGTGACAAAGCAAATAATGTAAAGAAAAGATACCATAATCCATTGATTAAGCAATCTTGAATCCAATCGATCAATGTATTTGTAATATTACATTTCTAAGTGGATGCTTATATACATAGGGGTAGGTTCTCCTTCCAAGTTGGTGATTTATAAAATATGTTGAGTGTGTGCTCAGTTATCTTCGATTGGGTTCTTGGAGATTCGAAGTGGGTGCTTCAGAGGTTTAGTGGGTACTCAACCAAAGCTAAGATATTATATGCTTTGGAATTAGTGATCCTAATAAATCCTTGGTTTTAAAGTGGGTTTTTCTCCCAAAAGGGTTTCCCACTATAAATTATGTGTTCAATGTTATTTTATTTGGCTTATGTTTTCTTAAATGCTCATGGTATATTGCTGCACATTTTTGAAAAATTCTAAATTGATATAGTCTTACAAAAATAATCTACATTGATTCAACCCCCTCTCAAAGTGCTTAAGATATCTAATAATTGGTATCGAGAAAGTACTTCCGACAAAATCTTAACATTTTTAATGAAATCATCTCATCACATGAATGGAAGAAAATAAGGCACAAGGTAATTTAGCACTGTCAAGATCACCTCTCTTAAATGGAAAAAATTACGCATTCTAGATAATAAGAATGAAAACATATCTCATGTCACTTGGTTTCAATATCTAGGAATGTGTTGAGAAAATTTTTAATCCTCCCGCCACGCCAATCACCTCTACAACATAAAAGAAATAATATGAATGCAACTCAAGAGCCATGAATGTCATCCGATGTGGCTGATGAAATAGATTTTATAAAGGTAATGCATTGTATAACCACGAAATAAATTTGGACAAAGATTCAAGGTATCTATGAAGGATATGATAAGGTTAAAATAGAAAAATTACAGACCTACAGAGCTCAGTTTGAGAATCTAAAGATGAAATATGATGAGAGTATAGCAGCCTACATGCAAAGAATAGATGAAGTTATCAATATGATCAAAGGCCTAGGTGAGAAACTAGAAGAATCTGTTATAGTCCAAAATATTCTAAGATCTCTGATCTGCCAAATATGATGCAAAGGTTTTAGCTATGGAAGAAGAAAAATATATGAAGAATCTCACAATGGATGAATTACAGAGCATCCTTTCAGCATATGAAATGAGGACTATTGGATCTAATTCTACCAAGAAAGAAGTAGCATTTAAAACCAAGAAAGAGAATCAATCCAAATAAGAAAAAAAAGAATCAGAATCAAAGGAAGAAGATGATGATGAGAAGATTGAAGCGATGTTTGTGAGAAGATTAAGAAGAGGCTAAGGTAAATATAAAGGAAAACTTCCATTCAAATTTTTTGAGTATGGAAAAATAGGCCATTTCACTGCTAAATGCCAAAACAAGAATAAGGAAACTCAATATGACCATGATGAAGAAATTCATAAACACAACAAGAAAAAGGATAACTTTAAGAAGAAAGATGGCAAGAAGATTCCAACAATCGAAAAGCAGACTTACTCAAAAGTATAGACCTTGTTTCATGTACAAGATGAAGAAAAATATGGTATATAGATAGTGGCTACTCCAGTCATATGACAGACAAAAAAATCAAATTGATCTCTCTCACAAAGAATTCATCACGAACTATTAGATTTGGTGATAATAATTCAGAAAACATAGTTAGAAAAGGAACTATGAGTCTTGGTAATGGCAAAACAATCACAGAGATTGTCTTATATTTTGAAGGCCTCAAGCACAACCTGTTAAGTGTGAGTCAAATGTGCAAGAAAGACTAATATAATATTTCATGACATAGGTGTGACATTATACAAATAAGAAATAAAGTTACAAAATACAAACGGACTAAAAACAATATGTATATTCTCAATGAGATAAATAAAGAAAAATGTCTCTCGAGTAAATTTGATTACAGATGGTTGTGGCACAAGAGATTTGGACATATGAGTTTTGAAAATCTAGTGAAATTAAATTCAAAGGGTGGTGTGAGACACATGCCAAATATTGTAAAACCAATGGACACACTATCCAATGCTTTCCTACATGGTAAACAAACAAGGAGATCCTTCAAGTCCAAAGAGTATTCTACCACTAAACCCCTGGACCTAATACATAGATATCTTTTGGGCCTACAAGAACTAGAATTTCACAAGGAGATGTTTATTTCATGTTGTTAATCAATGATTACACCTGAATGACATGGTTATATTGCTTAAAGCAAAAATTAGAAGACCTATATAGATTTAAATCAATCAAAAAAACTAGTGGAAAATGAAAAGAACACCAAAATCAAATGATTAAGATTAGATAGTGGAGGTGAAATTTGGTCAAATGAGTTTGATTATTTTTGTGAAGAACATGGGATTAGAAGAAAATCATCAATTTTCATAACACCTCAACAGAATGGGGTTGTTGAGAGGAAGAACAATATTGTGTAAGAAATGGCAAGGACAGTGTTAAATGAATATAAACTTCTTGATAGATATTAGAGTGAAGTAATCTACACAGCGGTGTACATTATAAATAGAGCCCAATTGAGAATAAATAGTGACAAAAAACCCTATTAACTTTGCAAGAATATTCCAGCCAATGTAAAACACATAATAGTCTTTAGAAGAAAATGTTACATCAAAAGAGATGAAGATAACTTGGGAAACTTCGACTCTATGTGTGATGAAGGCATGTTTCTTGGTTATTCAGCAGTTAACGTGACATATAGATACTATAATAAAAGGTTGCAGAAAATTATTGAGAGCACAAATGTAAAGGTGGAAGAGTCTCAATCTATTAAATCTAGCACTCGACACAATGGTATTCATGAAGAATAAGAATATGATGAAGAAATTGATAGTCTACGTGAAGAAGTAGATGAAGTGGATGAAAGACAAGACACCAAGGCACCCTCAAGACAAGTTAAGAAGGATCATACAACAAATTAGATCATTGGAAACAAATAAGATGGCATTCTCACAAGAATAAGACTAAGAGATCAACACAATCATGAAGACATAGAACTCTTATCCATGATAGAACACTAGAATGTTGTAGAAGCTATCAAGGATCAATATTGGGTAGATGTCATGAATGAATAACTTGATCAAATATAAAATAATTAAATATGGGAGCTTGTGTCAAGAACTAAGGATAGAAATGTGATTGTAACTAAATGGGTATTCAAAATGAACTAAATGAGAAAAGATAAGTGACAAAAATAAATAAAGACATGTGTGCAAATTCTATGTGCAAATGGAAGGAATCAAATGTGTTAAAAAATTTGCACATGTGGCAAGGATGGAAGCAATCAAACTATTCCTGACATATGTGGCTTACAAGAAAATCAGATTTTTCCATATGGATGTCAAATCAGCTTTCCTCAATCGCTATCTAAATGAGGAGGTATATATTGAACAACTTGATGGATTTATTCTAAACAAAGATAAAGATTATGTGTTCGAAGTCAAGAAATGATTTTTATGGACTTAAACAAGCTCCTAGATCTTGGTACAGTAGATTGGATTCATACCTCATTAAGTAGGGTTTTAGGAAAGGTGTTGCTGACAATAATGTCTACATCAAGGAATAAGGATATCATCTACTCATTATCATTGTGTACACGGATTATATCATATTTTTTGGATATCATGATAAAATGACTTATGAATTTACTGATATAATGAAGGAAGAATTTTAAATTTCTATGCTTGGGGACCTCTCATTCTTCCTAGGCTTACAAATCAGTCAATCAAACCAAGGTATCTTCATATCCCAAACCAAATACATCAAAGAAATGTTTAAAAGGTTTAGGATGGAAGAATTCATACCTATAGAACACCAATGGAAGTGGGATATAAGCTGAGCAAAGAGGATAACTCACCAAAAGTAGACAAAAATTTGTACAGATCTATGATAGGAAGTCTACTCTACTCCAATGCATCAAGACCTGATATCATGAAGGTTCGGGCCTTATTAGAAGACTTTGATAAAATCCAAGGGAAACACACTTCAAGGAATTCAAAATAATTCTGAGATATCTCATGGGAACACTTGAATATGGACTCTGGTACCCCAAAAGCAATGACTTTAGCATAAAAGCATATACAAATGTTGATTGGGAAAGAAGTGTTGATGATAGGAAGAGTACAAGTGGCGAGAGAATTCTTTGTTGGAAATTTCCTAGTATCTTGGTTGAGAAAGAAGCAATCATCAATGGCACTCTCAACATGTGAAGCATAATATATAGCTTCCACAATGTGTTGTACTCAAGTTCTTTGGATGAAGCAAACATTGGAAGATTATAAGGTAAAATATGATAGCCCAATTCCCTTACTTTTTTATAGCACTCGATCTTATAAGTGTCTTCGAGAATCTTTTTTTCCACTCAAAAACCAAGAACATTCCAATTAGATATCATTTCTTAAGGAAACAAGTAAATGACAGGAAAATCAGTCTGGAGTATGTGAGCACAAAATAAGAAATTACAGAGATATCATGACCAACCCATTGCCAAAACAAACATTTGAGCACTTAAGCAATGAGTTGGGTGTCATTTGTGATCCCAATAGAAAATAGAAAGTGTGGATATAATGTAATGGATCATTATCATGAAATATCAGATCCAAATCAATGCAAAGTTGTCTTCATGTCAAGGGGGCTAGTCTGTTAGATCATTTCGTCAAAGTATGCATCATCTCAAGGGGATCCTCACCGTAGTTTAGACCAAGTCATAGAATCAAATCTGGGGACATAGAGGCTGCATAAATTTCCCTTTTTCATTTTTTTCAAAGGGGGAGAGAGAATGAAATAAAAAACCATCTATAAAGGAGAGAGTAAAAATGGAAACTAAATATTTTTTCCATCAATGGTTCAATGTATGTTTCTGAGTGTGTTACCATCAATGATAAAGGGGGGTTTTATTGGACCTTTGTCATTTTCATGAGTGTTTTCATTGATTTCAAGATTCATAAATGGAAAAAATTATAGGGCAAGTGTTGTGCAAGTGTCTCAAGGTCAACCATGTATGGAAAAGGTGTTAACAAGTTTGTAAAAAGTTTCAAAAAGTAGTTCAAGAAAGAGTTTGTAAGAGAAATGTGAAGGTTGACTAGTAGTTTCAACTCTCAGGTGCTTCAAGATGATGAAGGATAAGTTCTAAGGGACTTAATCATCTTTTTTTTCAATCCGTAGACATGAGGAGATAACTACCAAATTCTAGTAGAAGCCACAAAATTTTAGTCCGAGCTATGGGTAAAAGGATAGAGCCGCGCAGGAGAAAAAGATGAAGCCACGGATGTGAAAGTTGCGGAAGTAAAAATTCTAGAGAAAGCTACGGATAAAGAGAAAAAGTCACGAGGGACTAGAAATAGCCACAGAGAACTACAAAATCCATAGGTAAAAGAATATATCCACGGACATAGAACAAAGTCGCATGAGTACTAAAAAAAGTAGTGGGTAAAGAAAGAAAGCCACAAAATATTGCAAAATCCATGAGAAGAAAAGGAAATACACAGATGAATGAAAAATCTACCATAAAAAGAGAAAGGTCTCAGATCAAAGGATATAGCTGTGATACAAAGGAGAAATTCAAACAAGCCAATAAATGTTCAAATGCACCAATATGAATTGGACAAGGTTTGAGAACAATAAAATTTCTTTACATGTGGTCAAGTGGGACTTTGTTCTCTAAAATCGATAATGATTCGAATATCAATTGGAAAGGTAGTACATTATGTCTACTCCATGAAAGCTCAAATCTAATTTGAGAAATATCCAGATCCGATTTTCAGCATTTAATTCTCTTTAACTTTGTGGAAACTTGATTACATCCTATAGATTATGAAATATAGAATCCCGATCTCAAAGCACAATTAAATATCAAAGAGAAAATATGGATTGCTATTTTTGATCAGTTGAAAATCCTAAAATGATGGGAAATCTAATTTTAGAAATCATCTCATTAATGACTCCTTAATTAATGTATACAAAATGAAAAAGTCAAGCCAAATATAGAAAGATTAAATTTGGAGTTTGTTGTATGCATTTAATTAACTAGATTTATGATTGACAAAGTGGAAGAGTGTACGACATGCTAGTAAAATATCGAAGAGTTTTGTTTGTCTATAAAATAAAAAATTCATGAAAATATGGGTGCTTCTCAAGAGATAAAATGATGCATTCGTGTCAAAGGAGAAGTAGAGGAAGAGAGAGATAGAAAGAAAGCCAACAGATGAAGTATTGCAAATGAGAAGAGCATGAGTGTGGTTAATCTATTGAGCATGAGAGTTTGACTCAGAAGTGCACATAGAGTGACAGAGCACAAAAAGTAAATAAAAGTGATCATAATCCATTGAGTATGTAATAATGAATCTAAGTGATCAATGTATTTGTAACATTACATTTATAAGTGGGTTCTTAGCTTGTAGGTGTGGGTGTTCCTTATAGATTAGTGCTTGCTAAAATATTCTGAGTTGGTGCTTGGAGATTCTGAAGTGGGTGCTTCAGAGGTTGAGTGGGTGCTCAACCGAAACCAAGATATTTTATGCTTTGGAATTGGTGTTCCTAATAAATCCTTAGTTTCAAAGTGGGTTTTTCTCCGAAAGGGTTTCCCACTATAAATTTTGTGTTCAAATGTTATTCTATTATGCATATAATTATGTTTTCTTAAATTCTCAAGGTATATTGTCGCACATTTTTTGAGAAATTCTAAATTGATATTATCTTAAAAAAATTTAATCTACAATGATTCACCCCCTCTCAGTTCTTTTGATCTCTAACAAGAGGACAAAGTTAGATGATATTTTTACTAAAACTCTTTCAAAGGAATGGTTTGAGCATTTAAGAGCAATGCAGGCATCATGGATGAAGAACCACCTAGATCATGAAATTAAAAGTAGTCCTTAAATTAATTTTGTTCATCTCAAGATTAAGGATGAGCATCATAGTTGTTTATGATCTATAATCTTGATCTCAAAGTGAATATTTCAAAAAAACTTCCCCGTCTTATATCTACCATTTTGTACATGCATTAATATTTTGTGGATGTATTTATTTTTGTTGTTGTTTTTTTAATCCCCACCAAAGCCACAATCAACATGGCATGATTCTAGACATCCTCTTTATTTTTGGGTGCCCCAAATGTGAACATCCCAAAATTATCCGTATTGAATAATCCCATCGGATCTAGGTTTTTTCAAGGTGATTCAGGTGGGTGGTGATCGACCATCCATTGAGGACACGTGGCAGAATTTAACTACCCATTTTAGAGATGAATTATAATGGATGTGAGAGCCCGAAATGAGGCACAATTTATTATAGTGTCGGGTCCGGGAGGTTGTTTTCTCGTGATAAATAGATGACATGTGAAAGCATTATTATATATATACATACATACAACCATAATTTCGTTAAGTGTGGACATTTTACAATCTAGATTAAATATTGAAATCGCTATGTTGGTTTTACTTATACCAAATATTGGAATTTGATTTGGCTATTATTGGAATCCAAAAAGGGGTTTTCTAAAATTATATATCATAAATGACAGATTTACATTTAAGGGGTTTACAATTTTTAAGTAAGAATAGGAAATACGTATTGTAATAATTAATACCTTTATAAGGAATTGATCTCGTGATACTACTCTTTTCATGAAAAAAATTCACTCACGATACCGTGTACTCGCCTGCTATCCCTAGTGTTGGATCGAACGCTGAGACCCTTGTGGTATGGATCGGGGTCCCTCTTGTCAGGGTCCCTATCTCCAAAGCTGCTTGATGCATGGAAAAAAATTGTGGAGGGTTCCACATCCGCTCCTAGCTCGGAAAAGCTATCCCCTTCACTGTCAGATGGGTCCTTTTCCCTGCGCATCCCATCTCACATCACGGAGGCTGCTTCTGCTTCTCGTGATCTGTCCTTGGTGGGTACACTGATGGGCCCTAGACCCCCATTGGAAGATATAAAAAAATGGGCTAGGTTAAAATGGCAACCATGTGGAGCGCTTGAAATAGCAGCTATGCCAAATGGTTTCATATTATTTTCCTTCAGCATGAAAGAAGACTTTGCTAGAGCACTGTTAGGTGGTCCGTGGTTTTTTGGTAGGCGGGGCTTCTATCTCAGGAAATGGTCTCCTGGTTTCAACCCTCACACGGAATCCATGACCCAAGCCCCAATTTGGGTCCGCCTCCCGGGCTCCCTCCGGAGTTTCGGCATCCAAAGTGGTTATTGAAGGTATTGCTCTCTCAATAGGATCTTTAATTGCTATAGATCAAGCAACAAAAGCTAAAACTAGATTCATCCATGCTCGTTTCTGTGTTAATGCTGACGTCAGTTGTCCCTTACCAAAAGAAATAGAGCTTCTATCAGACTTGGGGAACTGGAAACAACCCATTGACTATGAATACATTCCAAATGCTTGCTCCTTCTACAAAAAAATTGGTCATCGGGCCTCTAGCTGCCCATCTAAATCTCAACCAAAGCCCAAGACCCAAATCTTCTCTCCAAAAATAAAAAAACTTTATACCTAAAACGTCTTCTATTGAGATTCGATCATCCCCACATCAAATTCCTTTGCTCTCCTTGAAGATGGAGAAATCATCACCTCTTCTGATCCTATTTCCGAGATCGCCCCCTCCATGGCCTTTCAATCTCTCATCACCCCTCTGTCTCCCTCGGCTCTCCCCACCTCTTCCCCTATAGGAGTTAACCTCTCTTTGGCTGCCTCTTCCCCTCCCCCTTCTCCGCTGTCTTCTCCTCTTCCCTTCCCTCCCCTTCCCTCCGTCCCCTCTTCCTTAAATCTTTCCCCCCTGCCTCCCCTCTGTCCACCTGTTTTAGACTCTGTCCCCTCCCCCTCGGGACATTCTTCTGATGATAGCTTCAATCATCGCTTCACTAGAAGTAGCAGCAAGAAACCCGATATAGGCATGGAAAAAGCTCGGGGGAGAATTCCGAGCAACATCAAACTTCAGCAAGAAGCAGCTATTAATGTCGCGCAAGGAACTCAAAGCACAATCCCCATGGTGGTGGGGAGCAAATCCAAACCAAAGAAATGAAGATCATCTCTTGGAATATAAGAGGGCTTAATTCTCTTCAAAAACAAAGAGTTATCAAAGACATCAAATTCCAGAACTCTCCTGACATCATAATGCTGCAGGAAACCAAAATAAAAAATGAAGATCGTCTCCTAAGAATCTGGCCTGTGGCCTCTTTTGAATCTCAACCTTCAACAGGAAACTCAGGGGGACTTTGTACCTTTTGGGATCCCAGAAGTCTCAAAGGGGATTGCATGTTCAAGCACCCCAACTTTTTATGCATGCTCTTCCAAGAGATTGGAGTAGACTCTTCTTGGATTGCTATCAATGTGTATGCCCCCAACTTGGAGACTCATCGTGGTAAATTATGGAAAGATATCACTAAACTCATCACCACTTGTGGTAAAATTCCCATTCTAATAATGGGAGATTTTAATTGTCCTCTTTATCCTTCGGAAAAACAGGGAGGTATTCCTGCCTTGACCGCCAGCATGGAGGCTCTGGCTGACTTCATCAGGGAGAATTCTCTTCTGGATATGGATCTCCATGGCTCTTCTTATACTTGGTCAAACCACAAATTGGGCAGGTACCATATTCAAAGCAGATTGGATAGATCTCTAGGCTCTCTAGACTGGATTTCTCTCTTTCCTGACTTCTACCTCAACTCCCTCCCTCGGGCTGCCTCTGACCACAGCCCTCTTCTGTTGAGTACAAATCACAAGTTGAATACCAAGAATCCTCCCTTCAGGTTTGAGCTTGCTTGGCTTGAAAACAACCACCTGAACCCCCTTGTTGCTAAATGGTGGAATATCAATATTGAGGGCTCTAGTATGTTTAGATTTTCCAGCAAACTCAAAGAAATTAAAAAACAACTCAAGATATGGAAGTCGACGGTCTTTGGCAACATCAAGCTTCGCAAACAGGAGCTAACTCAGAGTTTGGAAAAAGTCTCTGAACAAATTGAGATTGATGGAAGATTGGATCATCTTCACCAACATGAAATCTCCCTCCTCAGTGATTATCACAATACACTTAAAGAAGAAGAGACCTATTGGAGGCAACGTTCTCGTGCCCTTTGGCTCGAGCAAGGGGATCGTAACACTAAATTTTTTCACATCACTGCTTGCAAGCATAAAGCTAGAGATAAGATCCGTGAGCTGGTGTCATCCTCGGGTACCTTGTTAACTGCTGAGGCTGATATATCCAACGAGCTTGTCTCCTTCTATTCAAATCTTCTCCAGGCTGACATGCCCCCTCCGGAACAATCAATGAATGACATGCTCCAACATATTCCGCATCTGGTGTCACCTGAGATGAACAACAATCTGATAAAGCCTTTTACTATGGAGGAAATTCACAAAGTTGTCTTTGCAATGAAGAGGGACAAAGCTCCTGGTCCGGATGGCTTTCCTGCTGCCTTCTTCTAGGTGTTCTGGGAAATCATCAAGCAGGATCTCTTCAAAGTAGTGAATGAGTTTCAGGTTAACAACAATCTGCTTAAGGAATGGAATACCACCTTCGTCGCCCTTGCCCCAAAAGTGCATAGTTCTAAAGATGTATCCAATTTCAGGCCTATCAGTTTTATGCAACACGTCTTATAAGATTATCACTAAGATGCTGGCCTCCAGACTAAAACCTCTAATGAAGGATCTCATCTCGCACAATCAGAGTGGCTTCATAAAAGGACGGCTCATCCAAGGTGGTATAATTACTGTTCATGAAGCCATTCACTCAGCCTTTCTCTCGAAGTCCCCAGGAATGATCTTAAAATTGGATATGCAAAAATCATTTGACAGAGTCAGCTGGCCTTTCTTAATTAAGGTCCTGGAAAAATTTGGTTTCGACAAAAAGTGGTGTAGCTGGGTCTTCTCTTGTATCGCGACCCCTTGCTTCTCTATTCTTATCAATGGCATTCCAGCAGGTTTCTTCAAAAGCAGCAGAGGTATCAGACAAGGTGACCCCCTGTCACCTTTTCTTTTTGTCCTAATGGCGGACTCCCTTAGCAGAGCTCTGGAAGCGGCAAAAAGTCAATCTATCATTTCCGGTATGAAAATCACCTCAAGTTTCCCTTCTGCCACTCATAGCCAGTTTGTTGATGACACTTTGCTACTAAGTTTAGCCTCTGTTATTGAGGCCCGGGCTATAATGGATATCCTTTCTCTCTACCAATCAGCTTCTCAGCAAACTGTAAATTTCAACAAGAGTAGCATCTCCTTCATCAACACGGCCCCTAGGACTCAGAGAAAGATTGCTGATATCTTTGGATGCAATATTGTGGATCTCCCCGCCTCATATCTCGGCATCCCCCTCTTCCATGGTAAGCAATCTAAAATTCTTTGGAATCCTGTCATTGAAAGGTATCAAAAAAGTTGGCCGCCTGGAAAGGGGTTCTGCTCAGTCAGGCTGGCAAGCTTCAGCTGGTTAAAGCCACCCTTCAAAGCCTTCCTACTTACTTCATGTCCCTGCTCAAAATTCCCAATTCAGTGAGGGAGGTTGTGGAAAAAATTCAAAGGAACTTTCTGTGTTGTGGACTGATGTAAAGAAGAGGATCCATCTGGTGGCTTGGAAGGAAGTGTGTAAACCAACTTCTCATGGAGGGCTTGGTCTTCGAAAAATGGCTGACATGAATGGGGCCCTCCTGGCCAAACTTGCTTGGGAAGTGGCTAAAGGTGAATCTAACTGGGCCCATCTTCTCAGAGCTAAATATCTTGAAAACAACGAAGATCTTCTCACTTCCAACCCAATTAGGGGTTCTACCGTCTGGAATTCTGTTATTAGCTCCCTACCCATTATTCGTGCTGGCACTAAATGGCGATTTGGGAATGGTCGTCTTATTGAATTCTGGAGGGACTTTTGGATAGGGGACGAGCCTCTTGATCTTAATCCTGATTGGGACCCTATGAAAAGAAGCATCATTAACAAGCATGGAAGATTAGCTTCGGGTTATTGGAAGATTGTGAATTCCATCCCCTCTTGGGATATAAATGCCTGGGATGATATCAGCGATCTGCGGTGTAGGCTCCCGACTTCACTCGTAATGGTAATCTCTTCCATATACATACCTTTCTCCCATAACAAGGATGAGCTTATTTAGCCCCTCTCCCCATCCGGTTCTTTCGGTTAAGGTTGCTTACCTTTCGATGCATAGGGCTGACTGACTGGTCCCCCTATCCAAATTCTCGCCAAATGTGATCATCCCTAAAATTGGTTTTTCTCTTGGCTCTCTTCTAAGAATGCTTTCCTTTCTGGGGAGAATCTGAAAATGAGGGGTTTCTCTCTCCCCACTAGATGTGTATTATGTGCTAAAGAGGTGGAGTTCTCTCGCTCATCTTTTGATCCATTCCCCTTTTCACAAGTTATCCGGCAGCTGGCTTTTATCGAGGATGGGAGTGTTTTGGACCTTCCCTGAGTCCATTCAGGACACCCTCTCTCAATGGAGCTCTCCTTTCACTCATCCGATTCTGAATTTGGCTTGGAAACTCCTCCTCCCTCATGGAATATGGGGCATCTGGAAAGAAAGGAACAGAAGAATCTTCAAAGAAAAAAGTCTTGAACCTGTTCAGGTGGCTTCTCATATTGCTCTTGCTTTCCAAGAAAATCTCAACTCGATCATGTGGGCCAAATATCAGCAAAAAATCCAAATATGTAACTCCCAGGAGTGGCAGAAGTTGTTGGCCATTCAAAGTAAAGACACTTGATCGCTAGGTTTTTAGTTTGTTGGCTTCCCCCTCCTAGGGGCTGGAAAAAACTGAATACGGATGGGGCCTCGAAAGGAAATCCTGGAAATTCTGGTGGAGGAGCCATTCTTCGTTGCTCTTCGGGATATATAGTTGCTGCTTCTGCTCATAACCTCAACTATGGTACCAACCATCGTGCGGAAGCCTTGGCCGTCCTTAAAGGCCTTGAGATGGCTATCAAATTTGGTGATGATCCCCTCCAAGTTGAAAGTGACTCCCTCAACATCATCAAGCTCCTGCAGTCTAATGATTCTGGTCAATGGTCGATACAGAATATCATTGCTGATATCAGAATCATTCAAAGATATTTCTAGCAAATCCAGTTCAAGCATGTCCTCAAGGAGGGAAATAAAGCGGCTGACCTCCTTGCTAATATTGGTGTTCTCCTTGAAAATCAGCAAAGCTGGACAGACAACTTCCCAGTTGATCTCTTCCAAATCACTCAAAATGATATATCCCATTGCTGACTGGTGGATTGGCAGGCTGAATTGGGTTTCACAAAATTCTCTATGGTCTTTTCAAAGGGCGGCGGAATTCATGTCGAATTTAATTGATTTGACATTTAACGATGGACATTTTGATTACGGTGTTGGGTAATGATGCAGGAGTTCTCCGCACGAATGGGAATTACCTTCTCATTAATCATTTGAGGATATGGCGGGAGGGCATTAATAACTTGGCTGATGGCTCCCCGCCCTGACTGGGCCGTTAAATGCCCCTTATTGCTCTCACTTCTACAATTATTCAAACATTCATACCATGGGGGGTCAGTTGAAGCGTCTCGAGCCTGATAACTATGATTCGATTAAAAATGATGGGGAGGTTTGGAATATAATGCTGGAAAATGGTATTGCTACCTTCCTGGAGAAAATGGCGGGTTACTCTGCGCTTGTTTCGTATGCGGTTACGGCTTCCTGGTCGAAGGGTCGGGTTCGGATCGGCAACACTCGCTTTACCATCTCCACAAATGCAATAGCTGACGCCACTGGCCTTCCTGCTGCCGGAGACATCTACTTCAGGCGCTCGCTGCATGCGGAAATTCAGGATTTTAATGCTCCTGGGGACAGACCGGTGAAATACCTCTCTGGTTACACTCGGGTATCCCTGCCTTCTCCTTGGGACAGAGTCGCGGAGGTAATAATGCGATATTTTACCATTGACGGTAGATATCGGCTTGTTTACGGTCCTCACCTCTTCATTCTCTCTCATCTTCAGTGGGGGAAGAAAATTAATCTGGCGGCCTTTCTGTTTCAGTCCTTAGAACAATCGGTCCAGTTAGCTCGTGACGGGGAAGGCGCCATTCTTCACCAGGGTTTGTTATATCTGCTCTTCTCTGTTGCTGCTTCTCATTCCGACCTTCTTCACTTCCCCCAAGTCTATTCGTCACCGCCGCTCCCCTCGCCTTCCCCTCGCCCGCCTCCTCCTCCAGCCGCTTCTTCTCTGCCGCTGTCGTCTTCTTCTTTCTTCTAGTTCGACTACGATGTGGCTATTCGATTCCCCCTCGCTGCCTCTCAGCCCCCTGGCACCCCTTCCTTCCCTCGCCCCTCTCTTGCTTGTTTTTGGAGGGCACTGACGCCAGCGGTCACGTTGCTTCCCCTATTTCTAGCCCTGATTCCTCTCTGGCTGCGGACATTTTGGGCCTAGCTAAGCTCTACCCAGACTCCCCGGACTCGGAACAGTTTGATAACAGCCAACCGGTGGTTGATCCCATCACTCAGTCTACGGGAAACAATACTCTCTTCGAGGATAAAGTTCTTACTGATGACACTCTACATTACTCTCCGATACTAGATTCTACTCCTATCGCGCCTAAGCCTCGCCGACACTCATAGGGATGATCACAGAGTTGACATGGTTTCTTCTATCCTTAACAAGCTTCAGCGCGCATTCAAGGCTTTGAAAGCTTGGGAGGTCTTCACTGAATCAACCAAGGCTGCCATTGCAAATGACTGTTCGGAGCTCATCAATCTTGCCGAACATCTAGCTAATGACTCAGGCTCTCCTAGAGCTAAAGATGCAGTCTCTGAGCTGAAAAAGCTCTTATGAATTTTCTCTTCTTTCTTTTTTGTTTGTCTTTTCGTCCTCCTTTTTTGGAATCTTCATGGGTACTTTTTGGCTTTGCTTTTATTGTTAAATCTGGCCTGATGGGCTCTATTGTATAAGGTTGTGGGACCTTCTAAAACCCTCCTTTTACCCTATATATTCCAAAAATTAATACCTTTATAACATTCCAATGAATAGAAAATATGTATATTATCTATTCTCATACAAATAAACATTTTTATCTTATATTGAATGGGCATACGTCGATTCTCATACAAACAAACCTTTTTATCTTGTATTGAATGGGCATATGCCCATTCTCATATAAGAAACATAGATGAAAAATAAACATAAATAGAATGGGAATATGTCAATTCTCATACAAACAAATATTTTAATCTTGTATTGAATGGGATTGTGCCCATTCTCATATAATAATCATAGAAGAAAAATAGAGGTAATATTTAATTTTTTAGAATTGATAGTTTCCCATTCTAACATCTTTTATAGCGATATTAAAATGATTAATTTCAATTTTGGTTAAATGATTTAGAATGGTTAGAATAGGCATATTCCCATTTGCTTAAAAAAAAAAAAAATATTATTGTGATGGGAATGGGCATATGTCATTTCTCATTCAAACAAATATTTTTATCATTGTGATGAGAATGGGCATATGCCCATTCTCATAAACTTAATATAGAAAGAAAGAAAAATTGGATGTGATTTATTTTAACTATGGGGTCGTGCGCATTTTCATGTTGTATATTTTACATATTTTGATCATATATATTTGTGTCTAATATTGCTTCTAATTTATGAAATCAATAACAATTGACAAATTTTTAATTATAACATTGATTTATTTGCATAGAATGAAGGTAGGAAATGTGTTGTTATGAGATAAATACAACATAAAATGATGGTAATAAATGAATTGTTAAGAGATAGTCTACAAAAATAAACCAATATTAATATATTGTTATGAGATAGACTACAAAACAAACCAATTAATTTATATTTATTAATCAACATAATAGTAACAAGTAAACTCAACCATGTTACGAGATAAATACAAGTCACAATTCTTTTTGCATAAAATGATGGAAAAAATATATTGTTATGAAATAGACTAAAAAACCAATATTAATGAATTTTTATGAGAAATACTACAAAGAAAAAAAACTATATATATATATATATATATATATATATATATATATATATATATATATATATATATATATATATATATATATATCAACATAATAGTATCAAGTAAACTTAATCAAGCTCAGTAATTGTTTTTTTAAATGTTTCCAAAGACCAATGTAAATTTGGGTGTGGACCCACATGATTTAACCATGTACATAAATGTGTGAAAAAAATTCTATCAAAATGCATTGTGCCATCAAATTTCCAACTAGAAGGAAATCCAAATAAAAGCACCTCAATTTTTTTCATTAACAAAACATTTTGTTTCACCTATGAACAATATGTTTTCTACTCCATATATTTGGGTGTACTTGTCGATAAACGTTTGCATAGTTTTTTTGTAAATCGACACAATATTCCCCTTCTTCAACCTTGAAAATTTGTTATAAAGTTCACACTTTGTTATGCCCCAGAGAAAACGAATTCAATATTTCTTAGCTACCCAATTTTTGAATGAAAGCATGCCATTCTCTTGAATGTAGGTATGTAAACCACAATCCAATATCAAAATATTGTCATGCTATCCTTAACAATTAAGGGCTAAATGTATGACTGAAATACCAGTAGCATGGATATGTGAATTTTGACTGTATGGTAAATGATCTAAATTCAATAAGCCCGGAACTCTAAAGAGCAATTATTCTACCCCCAAAACCAATAACTTCTTTCCATGGAAAACGAGATCTGAAAAACCAACCAATAACAAAATTATTTTTCAATAAATTAATCATAGATTATATTATCTTATTTTATTGATAATTACTTTCTTTTGTATAAACCTATCACAACTAATTTTGAGCATTAAATGGTAAACTATCAATAACATCCTAAATTATCATTATATACTAATCACATCATTTGGATGAAATGTGAAGAACTAAAAAATTGTAATAAACACATGTTGAGCATTACATATTAATAACCATCAATAACATCTTATTAAAGAGTATATAATAATCACTTCAAATGGAAAATGGGAAAAAAAAACTAAAAATGTAATAAACACAAAAGATCTAAAATTGTAATAAACACAAAAGAACTAAAAAAGAAATAAAAAACAATTTTATATATTGATTTGTTCCCATTGTTGTTTAAAATAGAGAATATCCCTTTAAGATGTCTCTTACATCATCTGCAACCCCTACCAAGGCTAGTTCTATAAAAAACAATGTCATAAGCCACTTATTATTTTTAAAGTCTTTGTCAGAAACCTTTAGAGACACCAAAAAAAATTCTTTAGGAACTCCTTTGTTGGTTACATTAACTACAACCGTATTTTCACATTTTTATGGAAATTCTGGTGTTTTAAATTTTTAATAAATCTATCTCCCTCTTTTTTGCAATGCTCCATACCCCAACAAAACAAAGGTTGCATGTCCACTTTAGCTATGAGTAATAGTTTTGTTGTTAGTCTTTCTACATTGGCATTTGTATCCAACGTAGATTAGAATGTTATTCAATGAAACTCTTTACACACAGAAGTTAGAAATTGGGAAAGACACAATTGTGATAGGATGTGCTCATTGTTCAATTGAAATGTATTTGCCTTTTTAGAAGTATGATTTTGAATTAACAATCCTTCTAATTCAAGAACAAGAAAATGTCTATTTGGAGGCACTGCAAAAAATATATATAAATTTCATTATTAAATTGTATGTATTTCAAATACGATAATAATATTTCACAAAATATTTTTACCTTTTTCTTTACATATATTTGTTGGTTGTATATTTTCTATATTTTCTCCTGTCGTATCTTCACATAAAAATTGAAAGTAGGATATATTTATCAAATTGATTCCAACTAATATTGACAAATAAAAAGATTAATATTTTTACTTATTTATTTACATATATTTGTTGGATTTTCTCCGCTTGTATCTTCACTTTAAAAATTGCGTTTAGGATATATTTATCAAATTTATTCCAAATAATATTGACAATCAAAAAATATTATTAAATTTTAAATAATACTTGATACCAATTCATGAGCCAACTTTCATAATTGATGGTGAAGGGTTTGATGTAGCTTCCGTATTAATCACCATCAGTTACATTTTTTGTGAGTTTTGTTTGGTAACTTCTTGTTTGTTGGATGACATCGTTTTATTATTAATAATAGTATCTTCCTCTAATGGATTAACCTCATGGTTTGCACTTTGTTCTCCACTCATAATCATTTGTAAGGGCTCAACAGTTGCTGCCAATGAACATAAATACTTAGAATGTAAAGTAAAAATTGTAAACAATGGAATGTAATACCTATTCTATATTCTATTCGTTGGGAAAATACCTATTCATTGTAATACCTGTTAAATATTGTATTCAATTGGCGGATACCTATTCTCATTTAGGAATCATAGAAGAAAAATAGAATGTTACATAAATTTGTTTGTATGTATGAGATGTTATGTAACTGCTTGTCTACTTTGTAGAGCCTAAATTACTTTCAATCTATCACCAAGGTTAGAATGATCCAACAATTAAAATACTACCTTTTACTTGGCCTATAAATACTTTTCTATAGGTCTTCACTCTTAAAAACTTGTAAATTTTGCCTTATGAAATTATCGTTAATTATTCATAATTGTATTTTTTTATTAGAGGTAAAAAGGGGTTGAGGGGACCCTACCTCAAACAATGAACACTCTCCATGAGAGTAGAAAACACCATTACAATAACATAAAACCATAATATAGTTGTTGATAGTAATAAGAGATCTCCGAAGCCCATAAAGAGAAACTAACAACAACAAAAAAATACAGATAAACTAACAACATTGATGATAGTAATAGCCGAATGAGACAGAGACAAGTGAAAAAACCCATTCCAAGTCCTTTGTAGGATTTTTCAAGCCCCTCCAAAACCTTATCCTATCATTTCACCAAAGCTTCAATATTAACCGCCAAGGATCCTAGGTCGAAACAATCTAGGGTAGTCGTTATCTTCCTTCCCTAACTATCCATGGCACAAAAGGTATTGGCAAACTGGCCCAGAGTCTGAAGGTGTTGCAGGTTCAATTTCATCGTCACAATGCTCCATTCCATATAACTATGGAGAATTGCCTTAACCTGATCCATCTCTTTGGTTATGGCACCAAAGTTGGCCTTTAAAACCTCAATCTCTCTGCCCTACCCAAAGTTGACCGCTACCTCCACCTACTCTTTCATCTTATGCTAGTCATTAAATAAAAACTAGACTAACATCTTAGTGAGCCGCATATCACCCTTGAGTTCCTCTATATCTTCAACCATCCTTACTAAGTGGTTTTCCCTTTGATCAAACCAACATGACCCATTTCCTCAAAGTGTTATTCCAGTTGAGCATTAATAGGGGTCGAGACATCCTATTTTCTAGACTCACCCTTGGTGTTCGATGGGGAGCAAGGGGTTTCCTTTGATTTCAGGCCCTTAAGATTCTGGGCCACAACCACCTCGACCTCATCTTGATCATCATCTGATTCCCCATCTTGGGAGTCAGAATCGTCGCTCGATTCCTTCTCCTCCGAGTGCGAACCAGTGCCATCGCATAAGCTTCTAGAGCCAACTTAAGGGAGCCATGTTTATCAATGTCCAGTACCATCCTTTTGACCAAGGAAAGGATAAATCCTTGATGGAGAGGGACATAAATTCTTCTTTTTTGAACTACAAAATAGAGGCACATAGGAATGATACATGAAGTAGGAGAAACTTAAATCGGCCATGCCTAAAATCATTTAGTATAGGAGGTGGTAGGCATTAATACACTTATGATGGCCATCAAGGGTTAAAAATTGAATGAGAGAGAGAGAGCCGCCTCATCATATGAATTAGTTAAAGACAATCTAAGGTAACCAGCAAAATGGGATGTGAGATTCTCATTACCTTTAAGAAAAAGATTCAATTCTTCAGATGCTTCCTTCTTTGGTTTGTAGACCTCCCTCCCTACCACTGGAATTCCCATAACTTTTTCCATGAAATCCATAGCAATCTCCATCCTAATCCCCTTCATTTCTAGCACAACTCCTTTTTGGTCACTTTCAGGTGTTAGCAAAATCCTTGTTAAGATTTTCATAATGGCCTTCGAAGATTTTTAGAAAGGAGGTAAAGACCTTGCTATCAAACAGATCCATAGCTTCAGGCGTGACCCCTTCAAGATTAGCAAGTTCATTTATGACAAGATCACACCCCATTTGGCTGAACAACAAAAACCTCTTTAGAATGCAGACTCCAAAATCTAGAATTCCAAAATATTACTCGCATGCCAAGAACTAAAGTTTGTATAGACACGGGAGACAATAAGAGATCTCTAAGAATACGTGTGAATCTCATTCCCGATCTTCTCATTATTGAGAGATAAATGAAAAATCATCATACGGCCAATGAACTTGATGAGATTGACACCCCATGAAAGGATCTTACACGTTTTCATTGGTGTCTTTTAATAAGTGTGCCCGCACCTTAGGATTGAGAATTTCCACCTCCTTCAAAATTGTCAACTTAAGCTCATTAACCCCCATATTAGCAAAGAAGTCCACCACAACATTAGTCTCACTATACACATGTTTGAAAGTTATGAAATTAAAAGATAGCACCATTTTCTTAATACTCTTAATAAAGTTATGGTTGGAAATAGAGATGGATCCTTTCCCATTTATTTTTTTAATTATGTTCAGGGAGTCCCCTTCCACTTCCAGATTGGAAAAATTGTGTTGAAGAGCTATAGATAGACCCCAAAAAAACTCCGTAGCTTCAACGACATTATTAGTTTGAGTTCCCAAATTGTGATAGAACCCAAGGATAAATCTACCTTCAGAATCCCAAAAAAATCCCCACATCTTGCACCACTAGGGTTTCCCTTGGAAGCCCCATCAAAGTTTAATTTTAAACAATCCTTGCTAGGTTTCACCCAACCTTTGAGTCAAGGGTTAAGACCAGGGGATAATGGTAGTGGGTCCCAAACCCCACTTCAAAGAAAACCTAGATTCATTCTGAAAGAACGAATTTTTTTGGAAGTTCAGATTAGAGAAGTTAGCCAGGATAGAATTCACACAACAGCTCCAATTTTTTGGGGGTTCTTTTTTTTCCTTTAAAGATTCTTCTATTTCTTTCCTTACATACCTCATAAGCCAAATGCATAATAGATAAGGTCCATAAAAATTTAATCCTTGGCTCTAAAAAGGACTTTACCATTGAATCCATAGTAGTTTTATAGAACTGGATAAACCCAATTAACTTCAAAAATATTGAGGATGGTTTTCTGATAGAGACAAGAAAGGGGAAATTGAGGAATAGATGAGAGGCATATTCGCAATCGATTCACACAAAACACATCTATTAATCATGTGGAAATTTTTATTTTTAGGTTGTCAACCGTAAGACTCTTGTCATAGATAAACCCAATTAACTTCAAAAATATTAAGGATGGTTTTCCCGTGAGACAAGAAAGGGGAAATTGAGGAATAGGTGAGAGGCATATTCACAATCAGATTCACACAAAACACATCTATTAATCATGTGGAAATTTCTCTTTTTAAAGTTAACCGTAAGAATTCACACAGCAGGCTCCAATTTTTTTGGGGGTTCTTTTTTTTTCCTTTAAATATTCTTCTATTTCTTTCCTTCCATACCTCATAAGCCAAATGCATAATAGATAAGGTCCATAAAAATTTAATCCTTGGCTCTTAAAAGGACTTTACCATTGAATCCATAGTAGTTTTATGGAATCTGGATAAACCCAATTAACTTCAAAATATTAAGGATGGTTTTCCGACAGAGATAAGAAAGGGGAAATTGAGGAATAGGTGAGAGGCATATTCACAATCGATTCACACAAAACACATCTATTAATCATGTGGAAATTTCTCTTTTTCAGGTTATCAACCGTAAGAATCTTGTCATGGATAACCAACCACCAAAACATATTAATCTTGGGTATTAATTCTTTGACCCAAAAACTTCCCTAGTTAAAATTATCATCTTCCCCCGCCTCTTGAAAAAAAGATTAATAGGTGCTTTTGACTGAGAAAAAACAATTATCTTCTTTAGTCCAGAATATACTATCCTCTTTAGGATTCTATTTATTAATAATAACTCCTCTTAACCTGTTGTTATTAGAAGAGATCTCAATGTTGTTAGAATGATCCAAATTTATGGTTTTCCATTGTCCCAAAGGGTCATCGAAATTGAATTCTCAGACCTTGGCCCCATATTTGGTCATAGAATCTCTATAGACTGTTGGGTAAATAGTCTTAAGAGGAAGGTCCTCCAACCATTTGTCCTCCCAAAATTTAATGGTTCTCCCATTTCAATCAAGCCATTTACAGCCCTCAGAGACCACATGTTTAGCCCAATTTAAATATTTCTAGAAACACGAAGAAGCATTAGAGTTTTTGGTGCAGAAGCACCATTCATTAGCAAATAGATTAGGCTAGTATTTCCTTCTTATAATACTAGTCCAAACACTCTAGTCATTTAATAGTCTCTAACTCATTTTTGCCAACATAGCTTTATTCATTTTGGTCCAATCTCTAATACCAAGGCCAATAAGTTTTTTTGGGTACACACCTTATCCCAGAGATTAGAGGAATTATGTATTTTGATTCGGTTCCACTCCATAGAAACATTGTTTGTATGCTCTCCATCTATAGGTAAATTCTGAATAGAGCATTTGAGAAGAAAAACTTTGTCATCTTGAGATAGCAACGACCCTTTCCACCCTTCCAGTTTCTTTAGAAATTTATCAATTAGAAAATTCCAATCACCATTCTTTGGTTTTTCCACCCCTATAAGCATACCAAGATACCAAGTTGGGAGGGTTTTAGAAGGTAACGAAGAATACCAACAATTTTGATGCTTCTTCTTTTAGGGGTATTGATAAAGAAGATAGATCTTTTCCCATAGTTGATTAATTGATCTAATGCCTCCTCATAATCCTTCATGAAATGTTTCAATTCTCGGCTTCGGGATAGATGCGACACCAATCAACATAGTGTCATCAAAAATTTTTTGATAACAAACCCTCTAATAGTTGACAACCAAATAAATACCACTAATTCTACCCTCCACAATAACCTTATTAAGAGATCTGCTAAGGGTCTCACCATGATAATGAAAAGAAAAGGTGAGATAGGATCACCTTGTCTTAAACCACGCATGCTATTAAAAAACCCACAAGGGTTCCCATTAACCAGGACTGAGAACTTGCTTGTGGAAATACATGAGAGAATCAACTCCTTAAAGTCCTCTCAAAAATTGAACCTTGAAAGAATCTTCTAAAGGAAAGACCAAGAGACTGTGTCATGGGATTTTTACATATCAAGTTTAATAAACATGTCTTCCTTCTTATTCTATTTCACCAAGTGGAGAGTCTCCTAGATGGTGATAATTTCATCTTGGATCTTACTTCCCATGACAAAGCCTCCCTGCTAATCAGATATAATTGTAGATAACACAAGCTGAATTCTTAAAGCCAAAAATTTTTAGCACATTTTGTAAACACAATTACAAAGACTTATGGGTCTAAATTTTTTTAACTTCGTAGGATCATGATTCGTAGGGACCAAAGCCAAAAAGGTTCTATTTAACTCCTGAAGCATACTTTTATTTTTAAAAATTTCCTGAATAACATTGCATATATCATCTCTCACAATCTCCCAGAAAGTTTGGAAGAAGAAAGTAGGGAAACCATCAGGTCCCGGGGCTTTATCAGGGTTTAAGGATTTTATCATGAATTCAATTTATTCCACAGAAGGTATTTTAGTGAGCATGAAGTTGTCTTCTTCATTAATCAGATAGGGAATAATGTCAAGAAACTGCTCTTCCTTAGTGTTGTTAGAGTCTCAGAGAGGATTGCAGTGCTTCATCAAGAAAGAACATGCCTCTTGTTGAATTTCCTTAGGGTCATTGAGCATAACTCCCTCTTCATTTTTTATGCATATAATTCTATTTGAGCTCCTTCTTTTGAGAGTGGAGATATGAAATAACTTTGTGTTCTTGTCACCATCTTTGAGCCATGAAACTCTAGATTTTTGTTTCCAAAAAATTTCCTCCTTCCGAAGGATGTTATGATACTCAGCAAGTAAATCCTTCTCATTATTTTGGATGAGCATAGTATTTCCCTCCCTAGGAAATTCTAGATCTCCCTGGAGGAGTGAAATCTCATTATCTAGAGACTTTTTTTTTCGAAAATGTTACCAAAACTCCTTTTATTCCATTCTTTCATATTGTTACTGAGAGATTGTCTTATATTAGATATACTATTAATTCTCTTTAATTTTTCATAATAGTCTTATATTAGCTAGACTATTAATTCTCTTTAATTAAAGAGGTATTAAAATGATTAAGTTCAATCTTGTACTGAATGTGCAGATGTCTATTCTTCTATAGGAATAATTGAGGAAGAATATATGATTGCTATATGAGAATGGACATATGTCCATTCAATACATGTAATATTGAACTAAATCATTTTAAAACCTCTATAAAGGAAGTGGTTAAAAAATTGTAGAGTGAGCTTATCCAAGCAAAAGTGGAAATTTTATTGGAAATTAATGTTTTTAAGGGCATGGAGTTCTTAGGGATGGTAAGCTTCACCACAATGCTATTGCAATTGACCTATTTGTTTAATTGTAAACACCAATACATTCACAAGAATGATTTTTTCTAACTCTACCCATGATTCAAAATATCATCTGGTTTCCTTTCCCTTTCAGGCTAGACAATTTCCCATTGTAAAAAAGTATACTTTTAACTCTTCATGTCAAGCCCATTCTCAATTAAACAATAGAGATAGAATTTATTGTCTTACAATGAGAAGTTGTGTATTCTCATAGTATTATCTTATTTTATAATGGAAACAAGCCCATTCTCAAACAAATAAATATTACTTTAGTTTATAATGTTTCTGTAACTCATAATGTTTTTAATACGCAGAATCCCAATATCATACAAAAATAGTTTTTGTCTTACAGTTATCTATAATTGTATTATATTTGTTGGACTATCCCTGGAAGAGCCAAGTGCTACACTAAATATCCCATTAGTACAAACAATATTTTTCCTTATAATTATTTATAATTACATTATACTAGGTGTACTATTGCTGGAAGAGCCTAGTGTTACATACGCATGAGAAAGATCTCGGGATTTATGTTCTCATCATACTATATATATATATATATATATATCTACATATTTATAGAATTTATAATGTCACTGAAGGAAGAATGCCCACGAGTTGTAAACTTATTTTCTCATAGAAGAAATAATGATGGTATCTCGAGGAATAAGCATTGGCTAACTCTATGCAAACAACAATGGTAAAATAGAGGATGCAAGAATTATCCAAAATTATTGGGTGTAAAGTGTCTCAGAGGTGGATTTTCAATTCCCTCATCAATTATATTTTTTTAGAATATGTTGTGAGAATGTGAAGTAGAGGAATAATATATAATTAACCTTACGGACATTGTGCAAGGGTTGTGAATGGACAAAAGTATTAAACTGTAAAAGGTGAACTACATAGCATGAATAATATATTCTTTCTCTACTTCTCATTCTAAAATAAATTTAATTCTCTCTGAGTATGGGCATCTTCCCATTCAATACAAGTACAAAGGTTTTATAATTTTCCACTTCCCATTCTAAAACAAAGTGAATTTTATCTATATTCTTATGTGATACATATTTTATGTAGTGCTAATTCAATACAAAGACAAAAATGTGCGTTTGTCCGAGAATGGGAATATTCCCATCAGTAAACATTCAACTACAATAAATACTGAACTTAATCATTTTAATACCTCTAAATATTCTGAAACATATTTAATTTTGTCCATGTTCATCTTATATGATATCTATATGTGAATGGGCATATAACTAAGCAATATTGATCTTAATAATATGTGATAATAGAGAAATTTTAACTCTATTCTTATAATTAAACTTCTAACTTATGTTTTGTTATCCCGTAAAATTGGCAAGGGCAATTTTACAGATAACCCTACAAAAATTTTGTTATGTTCTGTTGATGTGAAATCACAAAGACTCCCGGGACTCTGTAACTCGATGGGTTGCAGATTCTCAGTATGATTGCATAACATGGAGCTTTTCCCAAGTGTGGGACCTTGCGAAATCGGAAAAGCTCTCCGGATGAAGGCCGGTTCCTATTCCTCTGTTCAGATGCACACGTAAAAATGCAGAGGGTCTACTCAAAACCTAATCTAATTTTCCAAGGAGACAGGGGTAAGAAAATGTAGAAAATAAAACCTAAACTAACAGAGGTGATGCACCGAGGAATGAAGAACACCTGTCTTGCCAATAAACACAGACCATAAAAATGTAATGCAAGATCATGCACAGATAACCAGATTTGCAGTGAAAGATCAAGAAGATGCAAATAAACACTGAGAGGGTTGATAATCATCCACAGACATGCATTAATTTGCTCCAAAGATTGATACAACACACTGCAAAATGCCAAGAGGCAAAGCTGCATTACAGTTTTAAATGGGAGGTTTTAACTCCATGATTCACTGCAAAGAGAAGAAGGTAGGGGCAAAACAAAAATGTCCAACCTTTAGAAAGAAGCCCCTCCTTACAATTTATAGGAAGAATGAGAGAGAGAAGAGAGAGAAAGTCCAAATCTACCCCAACCACCTCAGGTTGTATTTAATTCATCTCATTATGGTGGTAGGTGAGGACCATATCAAACCCCAAAAGTGACAAACTGTATTTTTCATTTTTAAGAACTTGTTCTCACCCAATTAAATATATCCAGTCGTAGTTAGGTAGAGGACACTGTAGGCTTTCCGAAAAGTCCAACCTTGTGTGAATCGGAGCTCCCAGTCAAAAGTTATGGCCATCTGAATATCTGGGTCAGGGTCTGCTTCCTGTCAGCGCTCAGAATGTTGCGCCTCCTGAAGGTGCGCCTTGGCGCATCCATATGCATGTTGACAATCCTTTTCGTGCGCCAAAGGTGCAAATATGTTTGTGTTGACAACCCTTTTTGTACGCCAAAGGCGCATTCATTTGCATGTCAACACTCTTTTCTGTGCGCCAAAGGCGCAAATATGTTTGTGTCGACACATGTTTACGTGCGCCACTTTACCTGCGCCAAGGGCGCAACTTTTTCCGTGTCAACATTCCTTTCTGTGCGCCAAGGGCGCATCTATTTCTATGTTGACATCTTCTTCTGTGCGCCAAGGGCGCATTTACATTTGTGTCGACATCCTCTTATGTGCGCCAAGGCGCAACTTTTTCCCTGTTGACACTCATTGTTATGCGCCATTTCCGTGCGCCAAGGGCGCATCCTTTACATTGTCGACATCCATTTCTGTGCGCCACTTTCCTGCGCCTTGGCGCATACATTCTCATGTTGACACTCATTGTTATGCGCCATTCTGTGCGCCTTGGTCATGTCAGGCATTTGAGCTTCTTTGATTTCTCCATTCTCCTGCTTGTCTATATCTACCCGGGGGGAAGATATATACAACAGTTCCCTTTTCAAGGACTCCTTATGTTCGGAACGTTGCAAAATCCCTTCCCAGAAATCTGGTTTTCCGAACTTAGCCATTTTTGGTCTTTTTTGGTCGGGTGCACATAATGTCTATGCAACATAAAGTGTTCATGCGCCCCCTTTAAATCCTTTGGCACACGGTTTGACGTGTCGACACACCTTTTAGTGCGCCTCACTATGTTGTGCCTTTCTTGCATGCGCCAAGGCGCATGCACCTTCATGTCAATAATACTTTTGTTGCACCGTGTTTTGGTGCACCAAGGGCACACGTATTTCCGTGTTGACAACGCTTTTGGTGTGCCAAAGGCGCACATAACTTCGTGTTGGTAGGTGTTTTGATGCGCCAAAGGGCGCATCCTTCCCGTTGTCGACAGGTGTTTTGGCGCGCCACTTGAAAAAGTGGTTGGCGCATTTATTACCACCTTGCCTATATATAGGCGCATCTACCTGTCATTTTCATCAGTCGAAAACACGTGATTATTCTCTTCCCTCTGTACCTGTCAGCGCGCCTGTCGTTATCGAATCACGTCATGGACCCAGTTTCACACCTCTCACATTATATATTCTGGTAAGAGGTCCCTGTTGCTCTTGTGTTTTGTGTTTTGGTTTTTGGCTGCTTGTTTGTGGGGATTAGATTAAATAAATCTGTGAACCATGGAACCCTCCCCCTTGCTGTTTTTTCTATCCTTCCCCATGCACTTCCCCCTCTTTCCAGATCTGCTGGTAAAGAGGACTCGTCTTGTAAAGAAATTGCTTGAAACTCTTTGTTTTAGCTTCTTCATCACCCAAGGAACCCTGCAAAAGAAGCTTAAAAAGCATGTAAACCCCTCAGAGAAGGAATCAAGGCTTAAAAATAAGACTGTATTGTTTCCTCTTTTGGCACATCCGCCACCCCTGCAACATGATATACAGTCACGCCAATGGCGCATCTACCATGCCTGTTGCATAAAGAACAGTTGCGCCCTCAAGGCGCACTTCCCTTGCTTGTTGCACCCGCTTTCCCTGCACCCTACTTGGCGCACCAAACTCATGTGTAGCATTACTAAAACTTGCGCCATTGGCACACCCTGCATCCATGCAACACCAACTTTATTTGCGCCAAGTGCAAAACCGTTAACGGCGCAGGCGCATCCATTATTACAACAACATCATGTCATGCAGACCTTCCATGCGCCGCACCAAGTTCCCCTGTGGCGCATGAAAAAATGATGTTACACGCATTAAACCTATGCCCTTTGGCGCATCCTGTACTGTAACATGAAAAATATCAGTGCCCGTTATAAAATGCATATATATGGCGCAGCGCACTCTTCTCGGGCAACAACAAAAATGCAACTGCAAGAGGAAGATTCATGCGCCCTGCGCCCTTTGGCGCTGATTTATCCCTTGCAACACCCCTTTTCTATGTGCCATATTATTTAGCCTCAGTAACCTACGTGTATTCATGCACCATCTGCGCCCGAGGCCTTAGAATCGCTAACTCTTTTCTCTCATTCGTTAACGCTTTAATGGAAGATCAAATAGCTAATATGACTTTCTTGCATTGGGTTTCACTTCTTCTTCTTGTAGATCAGCAACTAAGTTTAGAGTTACATATGTCAACATCAAGCAAGAGACCTACCAAATCTAAGGGAAAAGCCAAGTGCAGGAGAGGAAAAAATGAAGTATATCTTCTCCACGCCTTGCAAAAATGGGCTGACGCCTCCTGGCAACTATCACCTAAACCGCTCTGAGACTAAGCCAGATAGGAATCCTCCCAAATCCTCAAGGAAAGTGAGAGTAATAAGTTTTTACAAGACTAACTATCACCTAAAGGCCTCTGCCTGCCAGATAAAAGGAACTCAAGATAAATATCGATCTGGTCAGGATGCCCGAATCCCAGGCAGAGTGTGACCTGGATATCAGAGACTCAGAACTTGGTCACATTGATATGGAGGATTTCTAGGCCAGAACCCGGAAGGTCACAGGAAGTCCATGGATGGACAAACTGATGGGCAGTGGGTTGCATTTTGCTGGAGGGATCCCAGTTAGTGCCGTGAACAATGAGTTCATGATGGTAGTAGCCCGCTGCTACAACAAAGACACAAGATGTGTTCATAATGAGAAGGGTGAGGTCATAATCAACCTCACTACCCAACACTTTGAAATAATGCTCAGCATTCCTCACCACCGGCACTTCGTGGCCGTAAGCCGGGAAGATTGCATCAAGGCTTGGGACGATAATGAGGATCAGTGTATGCAGTTGATGAATGAAGTATACCTGAAGAACAAAAAGGTGGTGACCCGATGGCCACAAGTCATTCATCGCAGTGACTTTTCAGAGGAACTTAGTGATACAATTACATTCCTGAGCAGAGTATTTGGGCTTCCTGATGCCCACTACTTTCACAAGTGGATGCTGAGATACTTAGAGATGATGAACAAAAATGTGCCAGATCAACGCTTTGAGTGGGCAGAGATCATTAGCAGCACCATATCTGAGCAGCTCCAACAACTTACCACAATGGGGAGGTTCTATATGAACTCCTACATAGTTTATGCCGCGGCCTCAGAAAGGGATTATCCAGCTTTGATGCGGTGCGGGGTTTGGCCCCAAGTTAAAATATATGAATACTATCCAGAACTGAAGCTAGAAAATAGCATCCCCCAGTTTACAAAGATCAACGATGCCTTCTTCTACGACATCATCTACCTTTTGAGGCCGAACATGACTCACGGTCATACGACCAAGAGCATCGTCGCAGCCACATAATGACTATCATAAAAATAACACAAAAAGAGAAATGGGGGCCTTGTTCACTCAATTCCCTCCTTCACTTATCTAAGTAATGCATGTCCCACCTTATGGCGATCAACTTTGGGGGAACCAACCAAACTGCCGAGATATGCCGGCCCCAAGTTGATCCTGTTGGAGCTGTCAAGACAACTTATCACCTACCACGAAAAGTGTCTCAAGAGAAAGAAGGGTGGAACTCCTTTCCCCCTCATAGTGGGCAGGTATACTTGTCTCTCTCACCATAAAGTGAAGGATATGTTTGCAGAACTGGAGCTGCTAAATCTAAAGCATAACTTCCTGGCAAGGCCCAATTTTGACCCAAGGAATTGTCTCCCTAGGGCCAAACTCGATCCGATCCACATCCCTCAGATCGAGGATATTTATATCGACCTATATCATGAGGTCGAGCTCAGGAGGAAGGATCATTCCCGCTTGGCCTTGGCCGAAATCATCCAGTACGGTGTGGCCATCGTCCCAAAAGGTTATCAAACTGCTGATCAAGAAGTTGATCAGGTATATCTTGACACAAATGGGGATGATTGGCCTTTCACTGTGATTGATAGGAACAAAGCACCTCAGACCATAGAAGAAAGGGTCAAGGAAACTCTGCGAAGAACAAAGCATTGGTGCAGAATGAATGGTCTCATTTACCTCGGAGTTGATTTCACCACATCTCCATTGGGAAACACACCTTCCCGGGAAAAACAACTACCAAAGGGCAAGGGGAAAGGCAAAGAGGGTGAGTCAAGCTCCACCCAAGAGGAAGCTCCTGAAAGTCCTCCTTCCACTTCACAAGAACGGGTTGTAATTTTTTTGGGATTCTAAAGCTTAGAAGAAGAAGCACGGAAGATGTTACCATAGGCACATCCACTCGGGATGTGGCCATGATCAGAACTATTGAGGTCCCAATTCGTCCCTTCTCATTCTCCTCCTTCACCTCCTCAAGTGACCCAAGCACAGACCATTCCTTTGGTCATGTCCTCTCCCCATCTTTCTACTGCTCCCCTTATTCATCATCCATCTTCTCTTCTCATGGAGCTGTCCCCCACCATTTCTTCCCTCATCTCTCATCTCCCTTCCATTCCTATGTCTACCTCCCCTACAGTATCCCTTCCTCCCATGAGCACTTCCTCGGCTTCCCTCTCAATGCCGCCTCCAAGTGTCTCCACGTATTTTCCTTCTACTACTGCAGCTGCTCCCTTTTCTATTTCTGGTCCTTCTCCCATAAGTCCACTGAGATCTCTAATTTTAAGTATAAAATTAGTGTCTTGCATACAAGAATTTTCATCACGCATTTTATGAGCATAAAGTATCATTTATGCAATCATTCACAACATTGGTGATGAGAAACTCGCATTTTGATGACCTACGAACACCATGAACTAAGTGTTTAGAAACATTGTTGAGTTATCCCAATGGTGACCGTGGGCGTTGCTCATGGAGATCCACTTCAAAGAATCCAAGGATGGAACCGCATCCCACGATGACCCTTTCCAATATTTTTGAATTCTACCAACATATGTCCGACGGAATGATTTTTACCGACAAACATAATATAAAAACTATGAATGGATATTCAACACTTGATATTCTTGAATGGATAAAATTACTATTTTTAGTACTTGTAAGAATAATCTTTTCGAGCCTCAACTTGCCTATGAAATTTTGAACTTATTCCTTATACTGTATTAATCTCACCCCCTGGACCAATCTTCTACTTTTAGCAGGTTCTTGTGGGACCACTTATTATTTTTTGCAAGTTTCAATTTCAGGAAGAGGTGACCTTTTCGATGATTTTCTCCTACGATACATCCTCTGTGTTCATCATCTTCTTCACAATTTCAGATGATGGCTAACTTGAAATAGTGGTCTCCCATGTAGAAGGTCTGCTATTTTTAGTAAGTTTACTTCCGGTGGTCGATCACGGTGGAAATTTTTTTGATATGGGGTTTTTCCCAAGATCACCCCTCTGATATCTCTCGGCTTACCCAATCAATAGTTTGTGAGATTTTTAATTTTTAAATTTTACACCTGACAGTTATGGACATGACAACCATTAACGGAGCTTGAAAATTAAACGTTTGGTTTTCTCCTCCGATCACAATGAAAATTATATTTTCAATATGGATTTTTCTTTCTCATTCTTGCCGGTGAATTTTCTCTTCAAACCAATCGTTGGTTGATCAATAAACCTGTGTTTTTGTTCTCGTTGTGTAAGAATGAGGATTTATTTGTTGTAAAAAATTTGTGATATGAATGGGAGATTTATTACCACTATTTTTATGGCATCTAAAAATAGTGAAGACAACAAAAACTTGTCTTGATTCATTCACTAGTTTGTAAGATATATTGATTTCTTTGTCTCACAACTACAGTGGTTTTTAGATGAAATTCTCTTCTTTTCTCTTCCATTCTTCATTCCTTCGAACAACCTATCCTTTGAGAATGTTCTGTTTTCATGGTGTGGAGGATTTAATGAAGATGGTTGGGAGTGCAAAAATGGTGGATTGGATTTCTGGACAAGAATGAATAGAGCTATGGCAGGGTGTGAAGCTATGAAGAAGAAATGGAGGGAAAAATGCTAAGTGTTGGATTTAAAATATTCAAAAACACATACCAGGGGTGGGGTGCATTTTATGTCCCTAATTTCCCTTTATCTAAAGGGATGAAAGGGTCATCAAATTTCACATTGTGCCTCCTCGCGACACTTGTCAAGATCTTGATGATTGAGCATTAGGGCTAAGGAGCTAGAGAAATGTAGTTGGGGGCTTAATATTGCTTGTCAGAAGGTCGCATTGATGAATGAGGGTCCACGGTGGGCTACGAACATTTTCATGTCTCGATGTTACTTTTCCAAAGGGACAAAAGGGTCATCAATTTTCACATCGTGTCAGGCCGCGATACTTGGTGTGATCTCGAACGACTGAGGGGATAGGCTTTGCAAGCTCCTCGCGAGCCGAATCGACACCCGAGGCTTTCATGGGTGACTAGAGGTAAAAATAGGTTTGTGCACATTTTAATTTCTCTTATCTTAAGGTATGAAAGGGACATCAAAATTCACCAGGCTCCTGGAGCTTACACGTGTCATCTTGAAAATTTGGCAAAGTGTTGAACGCGTTCCTTGAGACAACTTGTGACGGCGATAACTTGGGCTCTCGGATGAGTTTCGAGGAAAATGTTTATATGATATTGAATTAAAAACTTAGTGAATTGAATGGTGATGTTTTGGAGCTCCAATTATGACTAAAACACCTTCAAATGTCCCCTTTTTCTCGGGATCGCTATTTGTGCACCGGAAGAATGCATTACCTATGGAAGTGTATGATGTTTCACAAGGTCTCATTTTTTTAGCCATTTAGGGCATGGAAAATACCTTCCATAGGTACCTTTTTTGAGATCGTGAAACTTTATGAAGCTCCCAGAATCCTTTCTTGAAGCTCGGGTACCCCTTCGCGGTATATGTTGCTTTGGGCCTGAAAACTCACTTTTACTAAATCAACTCCAAAATGGCTTTGCCAAATTGATCCCGATGCCTTCGAACCGTTTAGAAAATTTTAATCCTTTTTTATGATGTATTTCCTTTTTATCCAATTTCTATTTTTAGTATGCCTCACCATGGACACATGATATTTCTAAGTAAGTGCAATGTGGGTGTCGATTGCAACAAAACACATCTTGATATTACGGTTTTTATTTTGGGTTCCACGCTCCAAATTTTGGGAAATATCTTCATCTCGAACAAATGGGAAAATTATATAATCATTTTCAGGGGCATAATATGTATAAACAACATATCCCTTGATATCCCTAAAAATTAGGGACTTTCATTGTGCGAAAACTAGTTTACGCAAAACTAGATTTTTCAATGATCATTCCCTCAAATTTTCATGCTATTTTTCCCATTGGAACCTTAAGGAGTGAAGCGGTAGCTCATTTCATTTTTCACTTTTTCTCTTCATGTGACAGGTAATAATTTTGATGAAAAATCAATCCTCGATATCCCCAAAAATTTGGGACTTCATGCGAAACTCAATTATTAAATGATCATTCCCTCTAATTTTCGCACAATCTCACCCACTGGAACCTTGAGAAGTGAAGAGGTATATCACTTAATTTTTCACTACTATTATTCATGGAATCCATTAATGGATTATTTAATCTTCAGATATCATAGAGGTGGTGATGGAGGAGAATGAAGTTATTTGCAGTTGAGAATGAGAGGGTGACTAGGAAAAAGCATTTAGGAGCTGCCTTTCAAGCATATGAGGAAAAAAAAGACTCAAATCGGTTGTGTTAATTTTTTTCCCCTATGTCCCTTTTCTAAAGGGATGAAAGGGACATAAATTTCCACTTCACGCCTCATCACGACACTTGGTGATCATCCGTGCAGGGAGAGGGAAGGCTCCAACTTAGCTCTCGAGGGATTAACTGAAAACAAGAGGTCATATTAGTGTTCTGGGAGTTCAAAAATGGTTAGGAAGATTTTATTGTCCCCTATTTCCCTTTGTTAAACAAACTAAAGGGAGATCAAATGCGCCAAGCTCTTAGAGCTAACACATGTCCACTTCAAAAATGACTAAGTATGAGAACTTGAGAGTGAACTTGTGAAGGTCGTATCTAGAGTTCCCGATGGAGTTTCAAGGTGAAATTTTATATTAATTTGATTGAAAATGGACTTATAAATCCAATGGTGGGGTTATAATATCTTTATTAATCCATTTTATCCCTAAAAATAGGATTTAGTTTCTAGCTCCCTAGTTAAGCATGGAAAAACTAGATATAAACCTATTACAAAAAAGTGTTGTGAAAAATATTATTTCACCATATTATAGATCTATAAATTCCCTTTCGAAGATTCTTTTTTATATCCTAACTCCATCCAGAGCTCCCAGAATCACTTCCTGAAGCTCAATAGCTCTTTTGGCCTTGTGCACTGCTTAGGCCTATGAACCTTGTTTTTGATGAATCTGCCCCAACTCCTCCAAATCTTTCCTGAATATTCCAAATTCATTCCATGATGTTATTATACCTTCAATACATCTCCATGCTGTATTTTTATCCTTTTTTCAGCTCCAATGGTTGCACGTGTCTTGGGAAGGCCAGTGGTAGCCCTTCCCAACACTGCCCAAAATTAGTATTCTTCAAGAACTCCTAAAATCACCTAGGGGGTTGACTTGAATTTCCTAATTCACCTAGGGGAATGAGTTAACATCCATTAGGAGGTCATTAAACTTAATTGGTAAGGATGGTGCTAAGAATGGTTAGACCAGGGGCTATCTTGGAAAGGTAAAACTTAAAGATTTTGACATAGGGGTATTATTGTCATACTCAAAAATTGTAAACTTTCCTATTGCACATTTTCATAAAACTTTGTATTTTTTTTATGACCTTTCCATGCCATATTTTTTGTAAAGAGAAACTTGTAATTCCATTTTATGTACTTGAGCATGTTCTCGATGTGTTTTCCACTTTTTCCACTTAAAGAGATATAATTGTATCATTATACACTTTATGCTCAAAAGAATGCCAATTGGTGTGCATTGGTCTCCCAAGGAATAAAACAACCACATATCATTGTAATAATTATCAAGGGTGTGAACTTCAACAAACCATTCTTCATCCCTTCTTCCACAATCGTTTGCACCATCAAAAATGGAATTTCCAGACTGTAATTGTAATAAGAGCCATTTTTGCTATTAGAAATTTTTTTAGTGTAATTTATATCAAAATATTCATAGAATTAACATTTTTATAAAAGTAACAAGTTGTGATAATGTGCAACTTCCCATTTTAAACTCTATTATTTTTCTATGATTACATCTACCCATGATATATTTGTTTGTTTTTATTGAATGGGCAGATGCTCATTCTCATGTGATATAATTGTTTGTTTGTATTGAATGGGTCGATGCCCATTCTCATGTAATACTTAATAATAGAAGGAAATATGGTTGTTTATATTACTTTTACTCTATCTAATTTAAAAGTTTTAGAGTTTCAACAAGATTTGAAGAAAATTTTATGCTACTTTTACTCTCTCCACGTTATTTTTTCATCCTTTTTCTTTAAAAAGGCAGATGCCCATTCTCACATATAACTAATAGAAAAAGAATAGAGATAAATCATATCATTCTCATGTATAACTAATAGAAATCTCATATATATCTAATTTAATAGAAGAAGAATAGAGATAACTTTAAGCTCAACATATTATATTTACTTTCTTTTAACATTGGAAGGTACTTTGTTTTAGAATGGGAAGTTGTGCATTGTGACACCCTTTATAGAAGTTGTGCACATTTATAATGGGCACAAGCCCATTCTCATACAAACAAACATTGTTTGCTTTATAATAATTAATAATTGTATTATACTAGCACCCCCTCCTAAAATATTTGTTTCCCTACAACCCTCCTAAATGGTTAGCTACATGCATAAAATAGGAAATCCTTCAACGCGGGTGAATCATCTCCATGTGTGTGTGTGTGTGTGTGTGTGTGTGTGTGTGTGTGTGTGTGTGTGTGTGTGTGTGTGTGTGTGTGTGTGTGTGTGTGTGTGTGTGTGTGTAATTATCTCAGTACTTTTTTATGGGTAATATGACCATTGAAAAAATTATCTAAATTATTCTTAGGTAAATCAAATTATTTGTATGTCTATTCTTCTTCTATGATTCTAATTGTTTATCTCTTCTCTATTTAATTCTTTATAATTTTATCATATTGGCTGGACTATTCTTTGTCAAGCCAAGTGTTATAATACATACCCTTTAGAGGGATCAATCCTTATGTAGTTCTCATCATATTCAAGATTGATGTATGAAGAATTTCATTATGAAGACAAAGTGAAGCATCAAGATATTAATATAAGTGATGCATTTCTTCCTGAATATGTGATTCAAGCACATAATGGTCTTGTAATTACAAACATTAGCATGAATCACATATTCAGGATTAAATGATAAACTTCCGTTGTGACTACTGGTTGAATATTCCTTGTTGAAGAAATGATTACGTATTCATGTTTTCCTGCACCCCATCCTAAAACTTGCACAAAATGGGATATCATTCAATGCATAGCTCAATTTCTTATTTATAATTATATCATTTTGGCTGGAGTAATAGATACAAGAATAATAGATGTTTAGAATGGTCACATTATATTCTTCATACCCTTGAGAGGGATCAAGTCTTAAATAGTTATCATTTTACAATATATATATATATATATATATATATATATATATATATATATACATTCACATTTAGGAAAGATAGAATAATAAGAGATATTTGGAATGGGAAGATGCCCATTCTCATGTAAGTCTTAAGAATAGAAGGAGATTGGTCATTTAAGTTACTTGAACTCTATCTAATTTGCAAGTTTTCTAGTTTTAACAAGATTTAAAGAAAAATTTTATGCTACTTTTACTCTCTCCACTTTTAAATTCCTCAAGCTTTCTCCAACTACAAAAGTATTGAACATAGTGCTCAGGATTTCCGATCCAAGCCAGTCCAAAGTACTAAAGAGAAGGCTCAGTCACTATTGCATAAAGGTAAGTTCATTCCCTAGACTATAAATGTTGTTAGTACTTCTACTCCTTTTAATGTCCTCTTATAGGAGTGTGCTCCCCCGTATATTTCTGATCCACCTCCACCTCCTCCCTCATCCCCTTTGGTTGTCCCATCTATCTCGTTATGCTTCCTCCTTTATTGGTGGCTCCCTCTTTTCGTCTTCCTCTTCTACTCTTCTTCCCTCTACATCCCCCTCTTCTTCTCTACCTTCTCCTTCTACCATGTCCCTCCCTCCCTCTCTTTCTTCGACTTCCTCCGACATTCTCCCTTTTGGCTCCTCCCCTCTCGCTACTTCTCCTCCTTCATCCACTTCCCTTTGTGATTTTATAGATCTTTTTCTTCATCGTGTCTCATCTTTTCCATATTTCTTCCTGTTGTTACTCACTCTCCTCTTTAGGAGAACACCAATATCTCTACTTTTTCTCCACCTTCACTCGATACGGTCTTACAAAGAACACTAGAAAAGACACTAAGTCAAAAATTGATGTGGGAAATAAGAAAATGAAAGGGATACAAACGAATCAAGCTAAGCTTTTGGAGGAAGCATTCCTTAATATAGCTTAAGGAACACATGGACTATTTTCCATCCCAATCGGAGGTAAGTTAAAATCTAAGAAATGAATATTTTCTCTTGGAATTTTTGGGGATTGAATGCTCCCAAAAAAAAAAAGAATCCTAAAGGATTTTAGACTCAAACATTGTCTTGATATTTTGATGCTACAATAAACCAAACTAAAAGAGGAGAATTTTCTACATAATTTCTAGCCCAATGCCTCTATTGTCTCTCGGGTGTCTTATGGAAATGTTGGAGGTTTTTGCACCTTCTAGAATCCGAAGATTCTCTTTGGGGAATGTATCATTAAAACCCCCATTTTCTTGGAATTTTATTCCAAGAGATTGGTTCTAATATTGGTTGGATTGTTGTAAAAATCTATGGTCCTAATACTAAAACTCGAGAGAAAAAAATTGGAAAGACCTATTAGACTTTCAATACTCCTGTAAGCATATGTCATGGTTGATAGTTGGATAATTCAATACTCCTGTATATATGTATGAGAAACAAGGTTGAACCGATGTATCACGCACTAATAGCTTTGAAGCCCTTGTTAACTTTATCGAATGGGGGAATTTTTCGATATTGACCTTCACATAGCTACCTTTACTTGGTCAAATCAACGTCTCAAAATAAATCACATTAAAATTAAATCTGATACATTCCTTGTATCCATGGATTGGATTGGTCATTATTATGATTTCTACTTACAAAATCTTCCTAAGATAACCTCGGATCATTGCCTTTTACTCCTCACTACCTTACAAGCCCAATGCTCGAAACATCCCCCTTATCATTGTGAGTTGTCTTGGTTGTAAAATCATAAGTTAGAAAATATTGTCAAGGATAGGTGGTAGACTGACATACGGGGCTTGGCTATGTTCAAGTTTGTTAAGAAGCTTAATTTTTTCAAGAATAATCTTAAGAACTAGAAAACTTAGGTTTTTGGTGATATCCACGGAAGAAAGGATTCGCTAACTATAAGACTTGTTGCTATATCAGAGGAGATTGAATTGAATGGTAGATCCCCCAAACTTCATCAGTAAGAGCTCTCCCTTCTTTTTGAGTGCCAAAATACTCTTTTTGAGGAATATATCTATCAAGCGTCAAAGGTCGAGCCTCATGGATTCAAAGTAGGAGATCGAAATAAAAATTCCTCCATATAAATGCTATGAAACATAAAAGTGGAGATAAAATCAAAGAGTTGGTCACTATGGATGGCGCCTACTTAAATAAAGATGATGAAATTTTTGTTGAGCTTATCAACTATTATGCTAGTCTCCTGCATGAGGGGCCTCCCCGAGTGAAGAGGATTTCTAGGAAATGCTCCAAAGATATTCCAAATTTGACCACTAATGTTATGAATACCAAACTCACCTAGCCCTTCTCTGTGAAAGAAATCAATAAAATAGTCTCTAATGTGAAGATTGATAAATCACTTGGCCTTGATGGTTTCCTGCGGCATTTTTTCAAACTTTCTGGCACATTGTTGAATCTGATCTGCATGTTGTTATTTTAGAGTTTCAGCAAAAATACCTCTTTAAGGAATGGAATAATACCTTTGTTTTCCTTACACCCAAGTCTATGGGATCCAAATTTATTTCTAACTATAGACCCATAATCCTTTGCAATACTTCATATAATATTATTACTAAAATGCTCGCATCTATGATAAAACCTTTGATGGCTAGTTTAATCTCAGAACAACAAAATGGGTTCATAGGAGGTAGGTTGATACAAGGAGGCATCATTTCTGTCCATGAGGTGATGAACTCTAATTCTCTTAAAAAAATTCTAGTATGATCATCAAACTTGATATGCAAAAGGCATTTGATAGTGTTAGCTAACCCTTCCTTCTTCGGGTCTGGAGAAATTTGGGTTTGGGGAGAAATGGAGATCCTAGATTTATAATTATATTTCAACTCGCTAAATTCTCCATTCTCATAAATGGTATCCCTCAAGGTTACTTTCCCTCTAGTCATGGAATCAGGAAAGGGGATCCTCTATCTCCCTTCTTGTTTATACTCATGGCTAATACTCTAAGATCTTCAAGAAGCAACTAAAAGAGATGGCAGCATCAAAGGCATCATATCTACGTCAAGAACTCTAGCGACTTCACACACCCAATTTCTCGATGAAACTCTATTGCTAGGTATAGCTTCAATTCAGGAATAAAATATTTTGAAATGTATTCTAGAACGCTATCAATCGACTTCTGTTCAAAAGATAAATTTTGGGAAGAGTGGTATTGCTTTTATCAATACCCCTGCAAACAGATAGAGGAAAATTGTTGATATCTTTGGTTGTAGTATTATGGATCTCCCCTCTTCCTATCTAGGTCTCCCACTTTTCTAGGAAGAAAAACTAAGAGACTCTAGAAAACAGTTATTGATAGATTCAAAAAGAAACTTGTTGGATGGAAAGGATCCCTCCTCAGTTAGGTAGGGAAGCTTCAACTAGTTAAGGCCATTTTGAGAATCTGTCGATCTATTTTATGTCTCTTCTAAAAATGCCTACTTCAATTGTTGTTGTTATTAAAAAATTAAAAAAACATTCCTTTGGTGGGGATCGAAGAAAGAAAGAGAATCCACTTAGTTTCATGGAAAGTGGTTTGTAAACCTACGACTTTAGGAGGTTTGGGATTTCACAAAATTGCTAAAATGAACTCTACAATGCTTGCAAAATTAGGATAGGAAATTACTAATCATGGAAAATCCCCTTGGACACTGAGACGATGATCTTTAAATACCTTTCTTTAGGAATGAACTTCTTTGATGAAAACACTACAAATGGTTTGGTTATTTGGAACTCCATCAAAAGAACCAAAAATTTGATCAGGTAGGCACTAGATGGAAAATTGGTAATGGTAATAATTCAAACTTCTAGAATGACAAATAGATCAGAGATAATGCTTTATCTCGTTGAATAATTTTATAATCCCATAAGATCATGGCTAATTAGATCTTGTGGTACTCATGTTTCAAATTATATCGCTAGATATTCCTTATTTCCATGTTGGGCCATACCCATTTGGAAGGAAGCATGTTGTCATCAAATTTAATTCATAGAAAAAATGAAGATGTTATTGGCACACCATTTATTTATAGCCTCTTCTTTGGAGGATGTTAGCATTAGGCCTCTTTCTACTTCAAGTTCATTTACGGTTAAGGCTACCTATCTTTTTGTTCCTCACAACTCGGAGGGCCATGCTCTTCATCAAGTCTAGTCACCTCAAGTTATCCCTAAACTAGGTTTTTCACTTGGCTAGCATCCACAGATGCCTTTCTCTCTAGAGAGAATCTCAAAAGGAGGGGTTACTCTTTACCTACTAAGTGTGTGTTGTGTTTTAATGTTATTGAATCTTCAGCTCATTTACTTTTTCATTGTAATTTCTTAGTTTATTTTGGAGTCTCCTCCTTAATATCTTTGGAGTGTCTTAGGTCTTCTCCAAGTCCATTTCGGATGCTATTAGTCAATGGGTGCCCCTCTTTCATCATCTAATTGTCAATCTTTCTGGAAATTGCTCCTTCCTCATATGTTATTGAACATCTAGAAAGAACGTGACAGGAGAAGTTTTAAGGATCAACAAATTACTCTTGAGTAGGTCTTCAATCTAGTGATAGTAGGTCTACAAGAAAAATTGAATTGTTGTATTTGGAAACAACATAAATGTAAAAATTTCACAACATGGATAGACGGTGGATACACCAACTCCATACTCACCTCCGGCCTCATAATTTAGCTTCTTTAAGGTCTAGTACTTCTGGACCCCTCCCCCATTAGGATGGTTCAAATTCAACACCGATGTGGATACTAAAGGTAATCTAGGTGTTTCATGTGGGGGTGCTAATATTACAATCAAACTTGGACAACCGATGTCTACTTCAGCCTCCTTTTTTGACTTGGGCTCAAACCATATAGCTAAGGCTCTGACCATTTTAAAAGGCCTTGAACTTGCCACAAATTTTGGCAGAATCAACATAATTTTGGAAAGTGACTCCCTAAATCTAATTAATCTCCTTAATAACAAGGGTGTCACAAGTCATACTATTAGCAGTATCATATCAGATATTAAAATCCTACAATCTCACATCGGATGTTTGATATCGCACGTTTTCAAGGAAGGAAATAATGTTGTTGATTTGCTTGCTAATATTGGAGTCTCTCAGCAGAAACAACAAATATGGATTAGGAACTTTCTAGAATTATTGCTAAAATCCTTTAAGGATGACTATTATAAAAAGTGATAAATTAAGAAATTTGCTTCCATTCATTACTTCTCATGATTTTTTGGGTTTTTAATTTATTTGGTTGTATGCTTCCCTCACCGATGAAGACGCTTCCATTTATGATGATTTGATAGATAATTTTCTTGAGGTTACTAGTCGCACGTGGGAAGCTAAGCATTCAAAATTTGCTACATTAATGAAGATTTTTAATCATAATGGTAATCATCCTAGCATCGTGCAGGCATGTGTCAAAAGGAACTCGGATTTCTTTATTTATGCCCGTAAATGTTTAATATTTCAAGGCATTTGTATTTTTCATTTTCTGTCAAAGAAAAAAATTGGGGGTGCTCTAGTTCAGTTAGAGCCTCCTAATTGTTAAGACCTTAAAAAAGATGAGGAGTTCTAGAAAATTATTGTGGAGAAGGGGGTTGTGACATTTATTGAAAGGCTCATTAGGGCATTTTGTTTTAGTTTCTAGCATTGTTTTGTCTTCCTAGAAGCAGGGCCATGATAAAGTGGGAAAAACTAAGTTTGAAATCTTGGTGGAGAGTATCGTTGAAGCTATTGGACTCCCCAACGAAGGTGATATTTACTTTAAATGGTCCTTAAAGGCGGAAATGGTGGCCTTTTTGGCTAAGAGAAAGGATAAATTTTACATCTACAAATCGGGTTATGAACATACCTCTCTCAAGGATCCCTGGGATAGAGTTGCAAAGCAAATTATGAGGTACATTACCTTGGAGGGAAGATACAAACTGGTTTCCGGCCCCAAATATTCATTTTGGATCACTTTTGTAATGGTGGTAAGGTTAACTTAGCCAACTTTCTTTACCAGTCTCTAGTTTTGTCTATCCAAAAGGCTCGAGCAGGTGAAGGTAATTTACTTCATCAAGGTTTAATTTATCTATTTTTAAGCATGTTACGAATGCTCATGCTCTTAAACATTTCCCTATTTTATTGGTTCATCCCATCACCTCCCCTTGATTCCACCTCATCCCCATCCTACCCTCGTCATCTCCATCACCACTTTGAATCCCCTTCTTTCCCCGACCCAAATGTTGAGATTACTTGGTCACCATTTTACTTCCTCTTCTCCCACTTCCCGCTCCTCCCCCCGGTGGTGGCATATTTTCCTCTCATTCTCCCCTCTCCTATTTATGTTGGTGATGTTCTTCCTTTTTGGGTGTTTCTTTTTCATTGAAGTATGATTCAATTCTCGAGATTCTACTCAAACATAATAATGCCTACCGGAATCCGCAATTCCTTACGGCTCTTTTGATAAAATGAATGTTTGGTGAGGTATAGGAGGAAACTAGTTATGCAGCTGATGAGGATGAGGTGGATGATGAATAATTTGCAAAGGAAGATGTTGCAGAGGATGTTCTTTGAGGAAGATGTTGAGGAGGCCGAGGAGGAAACTTCGAGGATTTTCTTTGAGGATGTTGTTGAGGATACAACTAACTCAGTATGCTAATTTGGATCTCTTCTCGATCGGAAAGAGTGTTGACTCTTAAGACTGTAGTGGAGCTGATTCATGGAGTTGTTGGTAACATCGAAAAAAATTAAGTTCATTAAAAATGGAAATATTCTTTGGATGCAACCTGGCTCCATCTCCAAAATGGATGCAAGGACATTTTAAGTGTTTCTAAAACTTTGGCTAGAAAAATTGTGGACTCTACTATGATTGGTGTTGTGAATGAACTTAAAACTAATATACCTATGTAGCTGGGTTGTGGGCCTATCCTAGTCTTTTTATATTATGGTTTCTTTTTTGTTCGACTAGCTACTCTTATGTTTTATCAATATTATCTAGCCATTTTTTTAACTTGGATGTGGGTCCTATCAAACCCCTCACTTTTACCATATTCCAAAAAAAGGGTACATGCCCATTCTCACATATAACTATTAGAAAAATAACAAAGATAAATGAGCTCATTCTCATGTATAACTAATAGAAATATTATATATATCTAATTTAATAGAAGAAGAAAAGAGATAACTTTAAGCTCAACATATTATATTTACTTTCTTTTAACATGGGAAGGTACTTTGTTTTAGAATGGGAAGTTATGAATTGTAACATCCTTTATAGAAGTGCACGTTCTACAATGGGCACAAGACCATTCTCATACAAACATACATTTTTTGTTTTTACGTAATTAGTATTATTGTATTAAACCAAAGCACCCACTTCTAAAAACTTAGTTTCCCTGCACCCCCTCCTGAATGGTTAACTACACAGACAAAATGTGAAATCATTCAATGCAGGTGAATCATCTCCACACACACACACAATATATATATATATATATATATATATATATATATATATATATATATATATATATATATATATATATATATATGCATACATATATATATATGTATGTATGTATATACATATACATATATACATACATACATACATATATACATTATATGTGTGTGTAGATATATATACATATACATACATACATACATACATACATACATACATACATACATACATACATACATATATATATATATATATATATATATATATATATATACAAACACATATATATATATATATATATATATATATATATATATATATATAATTTTCTATATTTTTATACGGTTAATATGATCATAGAAAATTTTATCTATATTCTTCTTATGTGATTCAAATTATTTGTATGTCTATTATTCTTCTATGATTCAAATTCTTTTATCTCTACTCTATTTAATTGTTTATAATTATATCATATTGGTTGGACTATCCCTAGTTGAGTCAAGTACTACACTACATACCCTTTAGAGGGATCAAGCCTTATGTAGTTCTCATTATATTAAAGACCAATGTTTATCAAGGTAGTAATAGAAGTGTAGCATTTCATTCGAAGATAAAGTAAAGCATCAAGGTAGTAATAGAAGTGAAGTATTTCATCATAAAGATATCATTCATGCACATATTTGTCTTGCTTTACCAAACATCAGCATGAATAATATATTCATGATTAAATGATAAACTTTTGGTGTGACTACTAGTTGAATATTCCTTAATGAATAAATGATTAGGTGTTCATGTTTTCCTGGGGCCCATCCTAAGACTTGCACAAAATGGGAAATCATTCAATGCATAGATGAAGTTCTTGTTTATAATTATATCATTTTTGGTATTGAGTAATAGATTAAGGAATATTAATGTTTAGAATGAGCATATTATTCTCTACATTACCTCAAGAGGGATCAAGTATTATGTAGTTCTCATCATACTTATATATATATATATATATATATATATATATATATATATATATATATATATATATATATATATATATATATATATATCCATTCACATTTAGGAAACATAGAAGAAGAATAGATATTTTGAATGGGCATGTATGCCCATTCTCATATAAGAATTATATAATAGAATTGGAAGATGTGCATTGTGACAGATTCAACAAGATTTGAAGAAAATGTTTATGTTACTTTTACTCTCTCCGCTTTATTTTTCATCCTTTCCACTTTAAAAGGGAAGATGCACATTCTCACATTTAACTAATAGAAAAAGAATAGAGATAAATCTGCTCATTCTCATGTATAACTAATAGAAATATCATATATATCTAATTTAATAGAAGAATAGAGATAACTTTAAGCTCAACATATTATATTTACTTTATTTAAAATGGGAAGGTACTTTGTTTTAGAATGGGAAGTTGTGCATTTTGATAGACTTTATAGAATTTGTGCATGTTTATAATGGGCACAAGACCCTTTCTCATACAAACACGCATTGTTTTGTAATAATTAATAATTTTATTATACTAGCACCGCCTCCTAAAAACGTGGTTTCCTACACCCCTCTTGAATGGTTAAACTAAAGAAAAAATGAGAAATCATTCAATGCGGGTGAATCATCTCACACACACACACACAAATAGATATATCTTTTTATTTGGTTAATATGATCATAGAAAATTTATCTATATTCTTCTCATGTGATTTATATTATTTTTATGTCTATTTTTCTTGAGTGATTCAAATTATTTATCTCTAATCTATTTAATTGTTTATAATTATATCATATTGGTTGGACTATCCCTGGCCGAACCAAGTGTTGCACAACATACCCTCTAGAGGGATCAAGCCTTATGTAGTTATCATCATTTTGAAGATTTATGTTTATGGTTGTAGTAATAGAGGAGCCAAGTAGCATCAAGATAGTAAAAGTGAATATTTTCATCCTAAAAATGTAATTTATGCACATAATGGTCTTTCATTACCAAATATCATCATAAATCACATATTAGGATTAAATGATAAACATTTTTGTGATTTCTAGTTGAATATTCCTTTATGATGAAATGATTAAGTGCTCATGTTTTCTTGTACCCCATCCTGAAACTTGCAAAAAATGGGAAATCATTCAATGCATAGCTCAAGTTCTTGTTTATAATTATATCATTTTGGCTAGAGTAATAGATTCAAGAATATTAGATGTTTAGAATGGGCATATTATGCTCTACATACCCTCGAGAGGGATCAAGCCTTATGTAGTTATCATCTTACACAATATATATATAGATATATATCCATTCACATTTAGGAAACATAGAAGAAGAATATATATTTTGAATGGGCATATGCCCATTCTCATATAAGAATTATAGAATAGAATTGGAAGATGTGCCTTGTGACAGTTTCAACAAGATTTGAAGAAAATGTTTATGTTACTTTTACTCTCTCTACTTTATTTGTTCATCCTTTCTACTTTAAAAGGGAATATGCCCATTCTCATACATAACTAATAGAATAAGAATAGAGATAAGTTTTCTCATTCTCATGTATAACTAATAGAAATATCTTATATATCTAATAGAAGAAGATTAGAGATAAATTTAAGTTCAACATATTATATTTACTTTATTTTAACATGGGAAGGAATGGGAAGTTGTGCATTGTGACAACCTTTATAGAATTTATGCACATTTATAATGGGCACAAGCCTATTCTCATACAAACAAACATTTTTTGTTTTGAAGTAATTAGTATTATTATATTATACTAGTTGGACTATCCCTGGCAGAGTGAAGTGTTGCACTACATACCCATGAGAGGGATCAAGCCTTATGTAGTTCTATTATTTTGTTTATAATTGTATTGTTTTGGTTGGACTAACCTTGGTGGAGCCAAGTTACATGCACCACCAAGTGTTGCACTATACCCATGAGAGGGATCAAGCCTTATGTAGTTATATTATTTTTTATATAATTTTATCGTTTTGTTGGAATAACCTTAGTGGAGCCAAGTAGGAACATTTAGTTTCATATTTGTCTCATTTTGTTGCTTACCCACGAGAGAGATCAAGAATTATGTAGTTCTATTATTTTGTTAATAATTGTATCATTTTGGCTGGAATAACCTTGGTGGATCCATGTACATGCGGGAATCATGTTAAAATATACTACATACCCATGAGAGGATCAAGCCTTATGTATTTCTATTATTTTTTTTATAATTGTTTTGTTTTGGCTAGACTAACCTTGGTGGATCAAAGTAAAGGCACCGCTAAGTGTTGCACTACATACCTGTGAGAGGGATCAAGCCTTATAAAGTTCTTTTATTTTGTTTATAATTATATATTTTTGGCTGGACTTATTTACCTTGGTGGAGTCAATACAAAGGTAAGTGTTTTACACTACATACCTCGAGAGGGATCAAGCCTTATGTAGTTCTTTTTTTTTTATAATCATATCATTTTGGTGGTGACCTTGTATTGTGGAGAGCAATACAATCACCACTAAGTACTAGACTACATACCCGCGAAAGGTATCAAGCCTTATGTAGTTCTATTTTTTTTCAGAATGGGCGGGAATTATTGAACTCAATCATTTTGGATGGACTAAGCATTGTATCTTTTTGTTTGTATTTGTCTCGTTTTGGTATATTATTATGTTTTAAATCAGCATATGCCCATTCTTATATTATGTAGTTCTATTTTTTTTTTTAGAATGGGCGATGCCTATTCTCTATCCCATATAGCATATAGAATCATTAAAATATATTGTTTATATACAAGATGGGACAGTTTTCCCATTATCATATTATGTTGTTCATGATTTTAATAATTTATTATATAGGACTATCCTTGCAGAGCCATGTCTCATCATACCTTAGGAAATACAGTTTTTTCCCATATTATCTATATTTAACACGTTTATTTATTAATTAAAGGTAATTGTTTTTCATGTCATTTAACAAACATAGAATAATAATAGATATTTTAGATGGGTATATTTACCATTATTTATTTTTTAATTAAAGGTAATTTTTGCATTATGGACAGTCTTTGACCACTAAATAGGATGGGAAAGTGATGCATATGTGTTTTTTTGTTTAGTAATTATTAATAATTTTATTATACTAGTTAGACTATCATAACAGCAGAGCCAAGTCTACACAACATACCTCTCGAGAGGATCAAGCCTTATGTAGTTCTTAGTTCTCATCTTACATTATATATATATATATATATATATATGTATGTATATATATGTATATATCCATTCACATTTAGCAAACATAGAAGAATAATAGATATTTTGAATGGGCATATGACCATTCTCATATAAGAATTATAGAAGATAGAATGGGAATTTGTGCATTATGATAGTAACATATATATGATGGGAAGTTGTGTGTATTAAATTTTTTTGACAGTAATTATTAATAATTGTTATACTATGGACTATCCCTAGTAAATCCAAGTGCTACACTACATACCCTTGAGAGTGATGCTGTATGTAGTTTCATCTTACTACATACATACATACATACATACATACATACATACGTGTGCGTGTGCGTGTGAGACCACCATGCGTGTGCGTGTAAAATGTATTAGGATAGGTTTTGAGAATGGGTTAAATGTTTAAATTTATATTTGTTCTTGACCATGACATAATGAGACCACCATGCAAATATATCATTTACCACCATTTACTTATAAATGAAAATAACCTAAAACATGGTTATGCTTAAATAGAGATGATGATTATTTATACATGTGATTAGAATACAACAAGAACAATAATTTAGCTAATTTAACAGAACATAGAAACTTAAGATAAGTAATTGTAGGGCTAAAAATTAGCAGTGACAAAAAAGGAAACACATAGAGAGAAAAATACAAAATGCATATTTAATTTACCAAAAAAGAAAATAGAAGAACTAACAGTCTAGATTAGTGGCCATAAAAATATCGATTAGCTCTTCTTTGACATTAGAAAACGAGAAGGAAGAACCCACAAAGCTACCTAAAGTAGCCATATGATGGAGACCACCACTAGAAATGGAAATATTTAATAGGAATGTGTAGGTGAGACATGCACAAGCTCCCCGTAATGCTAAAACACCATAAGACTCACAGAGGATATGAACATGAATCTACATTAAATCAATAATTCTAGGAATATGGAGAGGTGATCGTCCGGTCCGGATGTATTCTAAGATATAAAAATTGGGTAGGCTTCGGTTCCTCTAAGACGATTGATCTAATGAGCTTCCGCATTAGGAAAAATAACATGGAATGAGTGTTGAGATTATAATGCTCAAGTTCTTCATCTAAACCAACCCTATGTGAGGAAAGATAAAAAATGGGAAATAGTAGCAACTTCCAATTTGTTATAGCTAACTGAAGTAGATTTGAAAAAAAACTAAGGAAATTTCTGATTTGACCCGATCTCTTTTTGAACACTAGTGATAAGTGTCACCAAGAACATGTTCAATGACATCACATAAAAACGACGAATCAAGCCTAAAACCCACTTGAGACATGACCAAGAAATGGAATTGAATAAGGCCATTTATTTTCTATCACTTGGAAAAAAATGGTAGGAAGAGAGGGAACAACCATGACCTAAAGATAACACACATTATCCAATGTCATTGACCACTTAATAGACAGATGCCCATATATAGTTCACCTTATGCCTATTTTTCTCATTGATTCCTTTATTAGAATGAGCATATGCCCATTATCAATGGGCATATGCTCATGTCCTAAACATTCTAATGCAAGATGTTAGTGGAGAGATAAAATTTACTTACTTTGTCTTTATTTAAGAATGGAAGTTGCCCATTCTCCCATACAAATAAAAATTTTTTTTTTCAACTTATCTTGAATACAATGTAAATTTTCTAATACATAAAACAATAAATTGATATGAATTGAATGGGCATATGCCCATTCAATTATAATATGAGTAATAGAAGAAATTTATTGTCATTTTAGCACTTCTATGGTAATCATATCTAACTCTACAATACATGATGCTAGTGGAGAGATAAAATTTACTTTGTCTTTGTTTAAGAATGGGTAGTTTGCCCATTCTCTCATACCAACAAACAAACATTTTTTCATTTTTTATTGAATACAATTGTATTGTTTTGGTTGGACTAACCCTGGCGGAGCCAGTTTCTATCTCATTCAAGTGTTGTACTACATACCTCGAGGGGGATCAAGCCTTATGTATTTCTATTTTTTTTAGGAATGGGCCTCTTGGCTCCACCAAGTGCTACACTACATTTCCTTGGGAAGATGCCCATTCTCATATTATGTAGTTCTATTAATTTATTTTGAAATGGTAGATGCCCATTCTCCACCCATTCTCATATAGGAAGTAATAATGAGAATAGAATTAGCTCATTCTCTAGACATTGTAACATTTTTTTTGGCCATATTTTTGATCAGTTGTGTTGGACTATTTAGAAATATGGGCATTTTTCCATCCTCGAACAAAAAAAATTTATTATTGGGTTTTCCCACATTTTTCATGGAAGGAGGACCATATTAGAAGAAGAATTATAGTGTAAAAACATTATGACAACCTTTATAGAGTTAATAATTATATCATATTGGTTGGACTATCCCTGAGGATCCTAGTGTTGCACTACATACCCTTAAAGGGGATCAAGCCTCTATCTCTAATTGTTGTTTATTCTTTCACTTTTGGGCTCTCTCTCTTTTCATGAAGAATATGAAGGAAATTTCTTTAGAAAAAATAATGAATATTTCCAACTCTTCTCAATGTGAAGAATAACATCTATGGTTTTCCTTCCATAGCAAAATGGGGGACGACACACTTCATCTTCATGTCATTCCGATTTGAGTAGACAGATGCCCATATATATTTTTCCTGATTCCTATATTAGAATGGGCATATGCCCATTATTAGAATGGGCATATGCTCATGTCCTAAACATTATAATACAAGAAATGTTGAAATATAATGTCGTATGCTCATTCTAAACATTCTAATACTTGTAATATTGAACTTAGTATGTTTAGTACTTCTATATTACTCATAGCTTGTCCACAATGCAAGATGCTAGTGGAGAGATAAAATTTACTTACTCTATCTTTATTTAAGAATGGGAAGTTGCCCATTCTCTCATACAAACAAAAAACATTTTTTCAAACTTATCTTGAATACAATGTAAATTTTCTAATACGTAAAAAACAATAAATTGATATGAATTGAATGGGCATATGCCCATTCAATTATAATATGAGTAATAGAAGAAATTTATTGTCATTTTAGTGCTTATATGGTAATCATATCTAACTCTACAATACATGATGCTATTGGAGAGATAAAATTTAATTTGTCTTTGTTTAAGAATGGGCAGTTTCCCTTTCTCTCATAGAAACAAAAAATTTTTTCATTTTTTTTGAATATAATTATATCATTTTGGCTGGACTAACCTGGTGGAGCCAGTTTTTAGCTCGGCCAAGTGTTACACTACATACCCTCGAGGGGGATCAAGCCTTATGTAGTTATATTATTTTGTTTTAGGAATGGGCATCTTGGCTCCGCCAAAGTGTTGCACTACATTCCCTTGGGCAGATGCCCATTCTCGTATTATGTAGTTCTATTAATTTGTTTTAGAAATGGTAGATGCCCATTCTCCACCCATTCTCATATAGGAGTAATAATGAGTATAGGCATTATCTCATTCTCTATACATTCTAACATTTTGTTTTGGCCATATTTTTGGTTAGTTGTGTTGGAATATTTAGAAATATGGGCATTTGTCCATCCTTGAACAAACAAACATTTTTATTGGGTTGTTCCACATTTTGCATGGAAGGAGGACCATTGCAATGGAAGGAGGACCATATTAGAAGAAGAATTATAGTGTAAAATTTACTTACTATCTTTATTTAAGAATGAGCAAGTTGCCCATTCTCTCATACAAACAAACAAACATTTTTTTCATCTTATCTTGAATACAATGTAATTTTTTTCTCTTAGAATAAAGTTTACTTCATTCTCAAAGCAAGCATCATATAAGAATGATAGAATAAGGGATGTTGTTCACTCTCATAGACCTTTATAGGGCAGATTCTAAATTATGATATATTATTAAAATTGTCATATGCCTATTTTGATATAGGAATCATAGACGAAGAATAGGGATAACACATTCTAACATCCTTTATAGAGGTATTAAAATGGGTTCAAATAATGTTTTAATATATTTTATAATTTTATAATATTATTTTAAAATGCACCATAATTAATTAAGCATTATTAATAATGGTGATTAAGTTGTTAATTACGTTTATATAGTTTAATTATATTTTTATATTATTATTTAATTATTTTAAAAAATTTTCGTTTGATAATATAATTAGATGTTATTTTTTAATATAATAATTGAAGTTTATTATTAATATTAATTTTTTTAGTTAATATTAATTGATAGGATATTTTTTTGTAATGAATTATAATATTATTAATTACTTATTTAACTTACCACTAATACTAATAAATTATAACATTATTAATTAATGTTCTTAATTTATTAATTAATACTAATATTATATTATCACCATGATTTCTATTATTAATCAATGTTATTGATTAACTATTAATTACTAATATCATATCTTGATTAGAAACACTTTTATTTGTATCATTTCTTGTTGTTATTGATTAATTAATTTTTAATAATACCAGCATGATTGTTTCAAATTTCAAATTTTTGGTGCTTTATTATTGGGAGGCAATTCTTAATGGTCATTTATTATGGTATGTTTGATTCAAATTTTGAATTTTCGGCGCTCTTTTTTAGATTTGGTCATTTATTATGGTAGGTGATTCAAATTTTGAACTTTGGTGCTTTATTTTTTACGTTTTCCGTAAGATTGATTCAAATTTTAAATTTTTCAATATTATTTTTGGGAGGCAATTCATAATTTTCATTTATTATGGCAAGTTTGATTCAAAATTTGAATTTTTGGTGCTCTTTTTTATGAGGCAATTTTCTTGGCCAAGTACATTATAATTTTTTTTTTTGAAGCGAATCGGGTTTTAATTTTCTATCTATTGCGACTAATATTTTTTCATTCCAAGATTTAGTTAGGAAAATATGGAGATAAAGAGATTTTGGAGAAGAAAGAAGAAGATATATGTGTCGATAGCAGGAGAGATACAAAGATAAAGAGATTTTGTAGAAAACGAAGAAGAAATATCTTTCAATACGGTGATTTTTTTATTAAGGGTAAAAGGTTCTTTTTGGAGGAGGCCATACCCCGAATACAATGAATCTCAACGGCCAAGTGAATCAAGAAAATTACAAATAGGAGAAAGGCCTACAAGCCAAAAGTAGCCAAGAAGCACAAAGGAAGTGGAACAACTACCACAAGAAGCACAAAAATAGACGGATAGTAGTTACAACACAGCTACCCTACAATGGACCCGGCTAAAGTCCGCAAAGAAGAGGCCTAAACACCGGAATGAGAACGAGTGCAGAGGCGGTGGGTGAACCGTTAGGAGGAACCATGAGGATACGTCGGCCTTTGAAAGGGGATTCAATTGGGCTCGTCCTATTAGGATAAATTAATTATGCATTATATGATTAATTATTTAATTAATTTTATTAATTAAATAATAATATTATATGGTTATATTATAAACCATATTATAATTGTATGTTGTTATATGGTTTTAAACCATATTTGTCTTTTTGTTTCATAGGGATAATTGTTACAATTATTATAACAATTTATATGCTTCCCGGATGTATTATTGGAAGTAGTTGTGAGTATGGTTTTACCTGTGCAACATATTTCTTTGTCTGCACATGACTGTACAATACCTATAAGTATTGCAGTCCTGCTATTGTAAACTAGTTGATTTTGATTAATAAAAACTTGAGCTTCCATCCTGTTTACATTTGGTACCAGAGCAGGTTAATCTGGCCTGTGGAGAAGTGAGGAAGTTTCAGAGAGTGTTGAGGATATTTTGAGAGGGAAATAGTGTTTGTGTGAGCCAGAAGAGCCACCTACATTCCCTCCATCCCAATCCCTGTATTCCCATCTCCCAGCAGGATAGGAAAGCCTCCAGTTTAATCTCCAGGAAAAAATTACATGTTGGAGCCATTCTGGTTCTTCGAAATCAGATTGAAAATAAAAAAATCATCTCTTCACCAAGCCATCTGCAGGATATATTGTGACCGAGTTGGGGTGAAGAATTTCCAAGAAGGGTTATTGGATTGTTTTATTTGCATTCGAAGGTTACAGACCAAACTCCCCTCATCGTGTTGTGTAGTGGTGATAGGAGGATTGGGCCACTCCAATGAGCTTCATTTGAAGATCGAGCAAAACAAAAATACCTCCACATTGAACTATGTGGCTATTCTTGCATTGAAGCCAAAGCCGAGCTATGTTTGCATTGGCAAAGGATCCCCCTCCACGGTTGAGCACCAACAAGCCACCTGCAATCCAAATTAAAGCTCCACGCTAACCCTGCAAAAATGGAGGTCAAATAATTAAAAAAGGGAATGCTGACCCTTGCCCACAACACCGTGCTCAACCTGCAGTAAAAAAAACGTGGATTCTATATCATACGGTGGCAACGAAATCCAAGAAGTGGATAAAGCAATTTTATTCACTTTGCAGTGAATGTTGGACCTGCATAAAGAAATAGTTGAAGGAATAATATCAAAACTCTGCGTCCAATCAACAAAGAGGAAGAAAACACAACGATCGATTTCTCTCCTCTCGTGTAGGACTTCAACCAACAACGAACCACATGAAACAAAAAACAATGAATAGAAATGGAGGAGGCCAATAAAAAATGCAAAGGAGAGAAATATAAGCCTTAGATCCATTTTTTACGAGCCTTAAAAACGCGAGTCTCTCCTCGCCCACATCGCCCTCCACGTGGACTCCTCCTCTACCCAGTCGCATGTCAGTAAAAAGGTTAGTCCATTTTTGTTTAATATAAATTTACTTTCCTTCGTTTCTATTGCAAGTGCTCATAAGAGGCAAGGTGGATAGACCAAAAAGCTTACATGTGTGAGGTGTTAGGTTCAAATCCCACACTCAATACAAATTTTTTCAAATTTGAAATTTGGAGGAAAACTGGTAGAATAGTCAAAATTGGAGGTAGATTTGGTGGAAAAAACCATTAAACAGCTTAGTTACAGCTAAAGTGCCTTCTAAAAAATTGGCAAGAAAATCCCTAATTTAGGGTAAAAAAAAAATTCTCCTATTAAACATGTTTTTTGATTTCGGGTAACATTTACAAAAAGAAGACCATCCAAAAACTTCATCTTAGGAATTTTTTTAAGGTTTCCAAAATTTTGGGTCATTTTGGGCACCAAAGGTGACCAAGGTCCGCAAAACAAAAAAAAATTCCTACCATTCAATTTTTCCAGATTTTTGAATGTAATTTGTATACTGCATTATATTGTACTAATTTACATGTTTCCATAGTCAACTGTAAACTTTGTAGCTCGCTTAGAAACGGCATAATTGTAATAAAAAAACAACTAAAAATTGGTTCTGTCAGAATATGTGATCACGAGATCCTAGATATAGAGATCCTAGCTAAAAATTGGTTCGGTATATACGGTGCCTTTGGGAAGCACTTACGGGTAAAGCTATCATGACTACTACTGCACTTAACACCTAATATAGATACAAAAATGTCATCACGGGCATCGACCCTTTAAATCGACGAGGTAGTAATAAGGTCACACTTGCACACACTGAGCCATCCCATCATTTTGAATGATTGCACGACATAAATCCAGACTGAGAAATTATCAAAGTATATAGCGAAGTTACGCACACGTATGAGGATATTTCTTTGAGCCAGTGTCAATAATCACACAGACCCCATCAATATTGTCTTGGTACCACGTATTGAATTCTTTCACATACATTAATGTCTCTTTCACATACCACGGGTATATAGAAAGGGTGAGCTTCTTCCACGTACCACCGGGTATATCGGAAGGGTGTGTATATAGAAAGGTTTGGTATATCAGACTGACAGTATATAGATTGGGAGACCTTATACCTAGAGTGATAAGAGCCAAACCCTATCAGTGATCTCTGTAAAATGGGCACCAATGCCCCAAATTTTTCTTCCGGATTCACAACTACTTAGAGGAAACAACTATGTTGCATGGAAGACAAAAATCAAGAAACAACTTGAGTTTGAAAAAATATGGTCTGTTGTGAATGGTACTCTGACAAGATCAACTACTGAAACAACACAACAATGGTAGTTTGATAAAGCATATCAGAAGGCCAAACTCATCATCAAGTGTTTAGAGTGTTTGACGATGTGTAACCCCACATTCGAGATGCCAAAACAGCCAAAGAAGTGTGGGATAAGTTGAGCACAATATACGAGGCCAAGAACAAGAATGTTATATTGAATTTGTAGAGTTAGTTACACACATTAAAGTTCAAGCAGAATGAAAAAATAGAATCTTTTCTAAGAATATTTGCAGAGTTGAGGGCTTCACTTCTAGCCCTAGGAGAATCAGTCACAGATGATGCTCTCATTCCCATTGTTATGAGACACTCCCCTCTTCTTACCGCATTTTTGTCACAACACTAAACTTGTCAGATATGACAGTTAGTTTTGAAAAGATGGTAAACCTACTGCAAAAAGAAGAAGCAATGCACAATAAGGATGATGAAGAGGAGAAGGCATTGTCTTCACATCAAAAATGGAAAGGAAAAGGTAAAGGAAAACCTAATTCCTATCAAAAATCCCAAAATCAAAATCAGTATCAAGGGGATAGACAATAGAAGAAGCAATGTCCAATTTGCAAAAGAGGACATAACCTATAAGATTGTTCGTATAATACTTACAAGAAAGGTTCATCAAGCAACTCTGGACCTCCACAACAATCTAAAAGGGACATTCTAGCTACAATCAAGGGCAAAAAAAGGGGAACTGGAAAAGAAGACCCCACCAAAGCAAGCTAATATTGTTGAGCAACAAGAACAGTCAGACAATGAAAACTTCTTGTTCATTACTTGATCAAGTGAACCATCCACGTCATCTAGTGATGTTTGGTATGTTGATTCAGGGGCCACTCAACACATGACTAGCCACAGAGACTTGTTTATTTCAATGAGGGACACGCCATCAAAAATCATGTTTCGTTGGGAGATGATTCTTCATATATAGTTCAGGGGATTGGGAACATTTCTCTACCCCTTGGTTCACACAAATGTAGACTATTAGATGTCCTATATGTCCTTGGGTTGACTAAGAATCTACTTTTAGTCAGTGAAATCCTAGATCACAACCTCAAAATTGAATTTAATAGTAAATCCGGTAAGAAAACATGTTTGATTCGAGACAAATCAAGAGGCTCAAAAATAATTGCAAAAGCCTCCAATGTGGGACGCATGTTCCAACTTGATTTTGTTCACAGAGATGATCAAGCACTTGTGGCTAATAACTCCACCTCAGCATAGTTGTGGCATCGGAGATTTGGTCATGTAAGTTTCAAATATCTCGAAACACTTCACCGACGTAATATGGTACATGGGCTACCATCTCTTCAAAAGGATACAGACAAGTTTCCTCACTACCTAGTAAGAAAAAAACACGGCTTCGTTCAGAGGAGTACATTTCAAGCTCATGGTAAACTTTCCCTAGTTCATATCAATCTTTGCTGATCTGATGTAGCCAAGTCATTCGGGTTCCATTACTTCATGCTTTTTGTTAACGACTATTCAAGAAAAATGTGGATTTTCTATCTTTGTAAGAAAAGTGAAGCGTTTGAAACCTTCAAAAGGTTCAAAGTAGAAGTTGAGAACGAAACTAGTCTTCACATCAGAACTCTCCACTCGGATCGAGATCGGGGAATTCACCAGTGATGAGTTCAAAGACAAATGCCTCCTCCACACACACCGTAGCAAAATGGTGTTGTTGAGAGAAGAAATCGTACTATCATGGAAATGGTGCGATGCATGATCGATGATTTTGAACTTGAAAAGACATTCAGGTAGAAGCAACAAAGAGACAGTAGTGTATTTGTTGAACAAAGCACCCACTTTTTCTCTTAACAGAGTAACACCACAAGAAGCATGGTCAAAATGAAAACCATCTATTGCACACCTCAGAGTATTCAGGTGAAAAGAAAGCATGCACATACCTAAACAGAACAGAAATAAATTGGACATGAAGTCACAGAAACTCATCTTCATTGGGTATAGTGAAGAGACTCTTGGGTATAGATTGATGGGTCCTAAGATGAGAAAAGTCTTCACCAGCAGAGATGTTGAGTTTTTTTAGAAGAAGGAAGCAGAGACTCCTCCTCTGGACTCACAAGAAGTAGATTTTTCACCAGTTATAAAAATTGAAGCTAATATTCCCTCCGAAAATGAAAGTGATGATGGGGATGATGGTGTTGACGAGATAGAACCACGACCCATGGGAACAGTTCAAGTGTATACCTAAATGGTGTACAAGCACATTATGAGATGCAAGAATGGATGCTCCATAGGCTACATCCACCCCTAGACCATGGACTCGCACTAAAGTAAGAGAAGTTAACTTTTCCTTGATGAGTAGAGTTATTGAATCAAATGAGCCCTCAATGGTCTAGGAAGCCCTATAGTCAAAATCTTCAAAAGATGCCATGGATTATGAATATCAATCAGTGATGAAGAATAACACTTGGCAACTTGTCAATCTTCCACAAGGGAAGAAACCCATTGGATGCAGATGGATATTTAAAAAAAAGTACAAAGTAGATGGGACAGTGGAAAATTATAAAGCGAGACTTGTAGCAAAGGGATATGCACAAAAAGAAGGTATTGACTATGAGGAGACATATGCTCCCATAGCTAAGATCAAAATGATCAGGATGATCTTTTCTCTAGCTGCTCAGTTTGGATGGAAAGTCCACCAAATGGATGTAAAAAATGCCTTCCTAAATAGAGATTTACAAGATGAAGTCTACATGACTCAACCTAAGGGATATGTAGTACTGGTCAAGAGGAAAAGGTATGCGAGACTCGGGAAATCTCTGTATGGCCTTAAATAGACACCCTAGGCACGGTACATCAAGATTGATGAGAATCTCATACAAAATGGATTTTTATAAATCCATACGATCCCAATCTTTACCTCAAAAATCAAGGGGAGATTGTGATTGTCGTTTTCTATGTTGACGATCTAGTCATCACTGGCAGTTCAGTGAGGATGATTGATGCAATGAAGAAAGATCTTAATCGATCGTTCGACATGATAGATCTCAGGCTGATGCACTATTGTCTTGGATTGGAAGTATGGCAAAAAGAGAATCACATTTTTGTTTCTCAAATGAAATATACCAAGACTATGCTCAATAAATTCAGGATGATGGATTGCACACCAATTGCTACACCCATGGAGAATAGATTACAGTTATCTCGTTCAGATCCATCTCCTGAGGTAAGTGCCACTGTCTATCGGTAGCTGATCAGGAGTCTCATTTACCTGACCTACACTAGACCAGATATCGGCTTTGTAGTGAACTATCTATCCAAGTTCATGCAGGAACCCAAAGTTTGTCATTGGAAAGCAGTAAGGTGAATTTTGAGATATCTCAAAGGATTAGTGGATCTTTGTCTAGAATACAAGAAGAACGAAAACTTCTTCTTGACTGGATATTGATTCAAATCATGCGGGTAACATTTATGATAGAAAATGCATACGGATTTGTATTCTTTATGGGATCTCGACCAATATCATGGGAAGAAAGAAACAACACTTTATTTCTCACTCTTCCCACAGAAGTCAAGTATCATTTTGCGGGAGAAGTTGTCTATGAAGCAATATGGCTTTGTCGTCGCATCTTTGGAAGGACTTGGAATACCATAGGACAAGTTTGACCACCATGTATGCTGACAATGAAGGTGTTCTCAAACTTTTTTGCAATCCTATTTTTCACGAGAGAACAAAACACATTGAGGTACAAGTTCATTTCATACGCAAACATGTGTTGAAGCACAACATCCAACTTCAATATTGTCCAACAGCTGAACAATGGGCAAATATCTTCACAAAGTCACTTGCACGTGACAAGTTTGAGTTGTTCAAAGAGTTCCTCTCCTCATCCCTTGAGACAATGCACAATTAAGGGGGGGAATGTTAGGATAAATTAATTATGCATTATATGATTAATTATTTAATTAATTTTATTAATTAAATAATAATATTATATGGTTATATTATAAACCATATTATTATTGTATGTTGTTATATGGTTTTAAACCATATTTGTATTTTTTTCATAGGGATAATTGTTACAATTATTATAACAATTTATATGCTTCCTGGATGTATTATTGGAAGAATTTGTGAGTATGGTTTTACCTATGCAACATATTTATTTTTACGCACATGATCTGATACAATACCTGTAAGTATTGCGAGTCTCGCTATGTATAAATTGGTTGATTCGATTAATAAAAAAATTAGGCTTTCGTCCCTATTTACACATCTTGGGTTTGGAATGTTTTCGGGCCGTTAGAGGAGAGCAGAGCCTTGGAGACTAGGATAAATCCGCAATGGATCCGTGCCCTAATGTTAGGGTTCCAAAAAAATTCACTTCATCCGGGACATGTGGGTTGGGCAATGACTTTTGCGGGAAGCTCAGCCCCATAAATTTACTTCTTTCAAAGAGGCGCTGCAATGAGAGGAGGCGGTTCCCAAGAAAATAAGAATCATGCACTATGAGTTACAGTCGATTTAGCCAAGGATGTTCCTTCATTAACCATCGAGAACCCAGAAGTTGAGGAATATTTCAAAAATTTATCTCGGGATGCAGTGATTGGTAGGTTTAATGGCTTTTGGCCTTCCTCCTCTACATTATATCAGTGGGTCTTTGAAAACTGGACCAATAAATGTAAAATCTCTCTGTTCCAAGGGATTTTTTGTTGTCCATTTTAGGGAATCTGAAGATTATCAATGTTGTTTGATAGGTGGTCCTTGGTTTTGGGGACATGCGGGTCTATTTTTAACTCCATGGTTTCCAAATTTCGATCGAATACTTATTCGGTGGCCAAAACGTTGGTTTGGGTTAGGCTGCCTAATCTCCCCTTACATCTGTGGTATGCCCTAGAAGATATCAGAAATGCTCTAGGTAAGTTTATTAAAGAGGATTTAGATAGAACACATTCAGTTCTATGTTTGTATGCCTAAATGTGCATGGAAATTGATTTGAGCAAAGGAATACCTCATCGAATTAATCTTAAATTTGGTAATGTTCAAAGCATTCACGTTCTTAAAATATGAGAATACTTTGCATTTCGATGTAGAATATGCAAAAATGGGTCATTTACAAGATTCTTTCCCTTTCAATAAGAATCAAAATCTGTAAAAAAGAATGGATCATCTTCATCTAGTGGCTGGGGTTTTGTAAATCCAGATTTGGTATCCACCTCGAATTTTAAAGATAATATGAGCAATCCTAACACAGGTGGTAAAATGGTTTTAGAGAAGGATGAATAAGAGAAGGGAATGTAGGAAAACCACTTGGTAGTAGGTGGAATAAAAAGGGGGCATACATCTGAAAATTTGGAATCTGGTGGGATTCGGTGTCGAGAAAATGTGATGGCTATGGAGAATTTCAATGAAGTAGCCTTTGGTTATTGCATCGACCTTGGAAAGTGGCAAGAAGTAAAGAAGAGGAAAATCAAAAGGGACGAATGGGCAGCATCAAAGATTATTTTCCATCGCACGGTGGGAAGTAATTTTGGGATAATCTTTCTATATGGTTAGCTTATTATTTTCTAGATGCATTTGTAAGTTGGAAAGAAGTTTTAGTCATTTTTTTTTGGCTAATAAAGCCTTTTGTTTTCGAGAGGTTTTTACCTCGATTTTTGAATAGGGAATGGGTCCCTTCAACCTTCCTTATCAATCAAAATAATAATAATTCCACAAAGAGTAACTCAAAATTTGGAGTTATATTCTGTTCAAAATATCCCCATCCAATTTTTGAGATTCCACAAGATATGGGGGCTCACTTCATTAATTTAAAACATCTTATTGGAATTCAATCCATCACATTTAGATCGGCATGATTTTCTCCATCAAATCTATTGATTTTAATTTCCATGTCCATCTGGGTAGCAGAGGTCACATTAATTTCTCCATTGTGTTTCAAATTTGAAATGGCCAGGCTGATTCCCCCTGCCATTGGTAAAATCTTTCGACTTCCATGTCAGCGAGTCTTTGATGATGTGGCATGTTGTGTATTGACTCCCACGATAGGGAGTCTCTGTGTTTCATTTGCTGGATTTTCCATGTCTATGCCCCTGCCAAGAGCCCACGACCTCTCCATGAAACAAATCAACCACGAGGTTGATGCTTAGATTTTCCTCTTCCCATTCATGGAAAGATTGTTGTTGAACAACCTTTTTTCATTACATTATTTACCACCATGTCCCACATATCCACATTTGGTGCGATAAACTAGGAGTCTTCATATATAATTTTTTTCTTTCATATCTCATTCATGGTCTCCAATTTGATGTCATCTGGATGAGAATATCCTGATGTAATGTTGATGCGCATCCTTGTTGTAGTAAATCTAGTCATGGGTATTGTGGTTGGGTCCAGAGAAATCAAATCCCCTAATGCTCTAGCAATACCTGCGAATACATCCACCTCCCGGAACTCCAAGGGTAGTCCTAGGAGTCTTATCTAGAAAGGATATGTAGATGGAATATGTGTTTTGGATCTTGGTTTCCTTCTCACTAGGGAGTGAGTGGTTCTCCCATATAACCAAGGCCCTCCCGTAAAACTTGGAGATTACTTTCCAGGAGAAGAAAAAAGAATTCTATCGAGAAAAGTTAAAGGTATTGACCATTCCCAAAATTTTCCATTTTTTCTTAGTACATCTCTTAACTTGGTCTATATTCAATCGTATCAATCAAATGCACCCATCGTTAAAATTTTAACCTTCCATGTGCTCTTTGTACTACCTAATCGGTACCTTCATCCAAGGGACCTCTTGCTTTCACTCGGGGTCCAGCTTTAACACATCCTCATTTTTTGTTTTGAATAACCTTGATGCCCAAGAGCTCTTTTTGATTATGCCTTGTTTTGTTTCATGTTTTCTAACAAATGAATCTACGTATTTGTCTGTGTCCATCCCCTTTCTTGCACCCAAGACCTCACTCTCGAGAAATTCCATCACGAAAAATAATCTTTAAAAAATTGTTTTGATTTCAGCTTCCCCAAATTGTTCTAATAAAGGAATTAATAATCCTTCGATACAGTGATTTTTCAAGGGAGACTATTCAATATTTCTCAAATAGAATACAACAATGGTAGAGCACATTATTCAAGGTTTGTATATCTCAATCTTTCCGAGTTTACTTCTAAAGTCTGTAAAAATGTATAATACTAACAAAGATATTTTAATTCATAATAAACAATGTGAACCATTTTTCCATATATCTCATTTATTTTAATGTTTGAAAAATGTATCAATTTGTTTCCATGCATAAACGTAATAGTAAACAAATATAGAAATCAATTTTTACAGATTTCTCAAACAGAATACAACAATGGCAGAGCAGGTTATTCAAGGTTTTTATATCTCATTTTTTCAAGTTTAAATCTAAATCCTAAAAATGTATACTAACAAATATCTTTTAATTCACAATCAACTATGTGAACCATTTTTCCATATATCTCATTTATTTTAATGTCTAAAAAAAGTATCGATTCTTTTCCATGCATAAACATAACAGCAAACAAATACATAAATCAATTTGTTTACATTCATAAACGTAACAACTACCAAATATACAAATAAAAATTGTTTTTTTCTTTTTTAATGTCTTAAGGTCTAAAATGTGTACCTATTTATGGTGCAAAAAAATGATTAGAAAGAATCGATTACCAGTTTTCTCTATCTATATCTTTTTTATAAGCTCTACAACAAGTTTTATTACCTTTGTAACAAGTTTCTTTTTCAACAATCTTTGTATCCAATTAGCCCAAATCCTTTCGCATAACTTTGTCTTTCTCTTACAAAATCTCTGAATGAAAAAAACCCAGCCATTAGAGAGAAAAAATTAAAACCCGAGCCCTTAAAATTCAATATTTTAATAAAGTATTTGACCAAAGAAAATCGCTTCTAAATTTTTTTCAAAAAAATCAAAATTTGAATTTATCCTACCATAATAAATCACCACCCTTTAATGATTAAATGCCTTTAATATCCTAATATCCTAAGTCTCAAAATTTGAATCTATCCTACCATAATAAATCACCACCCTGTAATGCTTAAATGCCTTTAATATCCTAAGTCTATCATTAATACTTAACCACGAAAGGGTACATATTTAAATGCTTCAATATGTTATTATCCCAATGTTTAGAAACATTTAAATGTTTTAAAAAGGTATTAAAATAATGAAAAATACATAGTACTATTTTTGTACATACATTTAAAATTTGAATGTATAATACATTAACAAATCACCACCCTTTAATGCTTAATATGCTTAGATATTTGAATTGATTTTAAATAGAAATGTGAATAATTAAAAATATATAGTAGAATTTATCATCATACCTATTTAGACATATGTAATGTTTTTAAAATGTCCACATTTATAGAAAATATGTTTTAATAATGAAATCACGAAACTTTAAATATGTTTTTAAATATTGAGAAAATATATTGTCCTATTTAGGTATTCATATTTTTAATAATAATAAAGCACCACTTTTAATGTGAAAATTCATATTAAATGCTTTAATATCCTAAGTCTATAGTAAATGTTTTAAAAATATATTTGAATTGATGCTTAGATATTTGTATTGATTTTAAATAGAAATGTGAATAATGAAAAATATATAGTCGAATTTATTGTCATACCTATTTAGACATATGTAATGTTTTAAAAATGTCCACATTTAAATAAAATATGTTTTAATAATGAAATCACGAAACTTTAAAGATGTTTTTAAAATAATGAGAAAATACATTGTCCTATTTACGTATTATCCTACAATAATAAATCACCACCTTTTAATGCTAAAATTCTTATTAAATGCTTTAATATCCTAAGTCTATCATAAAAAAATTTAAATATATTTGAATTGATTAGACCCATTTAAATGTTTTCAATAGATATTTGAATAATGAAAAAAATATAGTAGAATTTAATCTCATACCTATTTAGACACCTGTAATGTTCACTATTTTCATATGTATTGTGTTTAGAATCGACATCCACTCAAATGGTCTTGTACAAAGTTATAAAATTGATTGATTATTTTTACATGGTCTTGTATTGAATGGGAAGATGCCCATGCTCATATAGGAATCATAAAAGAACAAAGTATGAATTATACATGCTCATCACTTTTAAATAGGTATGAAAAAAAAATTATTAGATTAGGTAAAAGCATATTTTTAATGAATCGGGAACACAGTACAAAAGAGAGATAAAAAAATTTAGTGACAAAGATTAAACAAAAAGGAATAAGACCCCAAGGCCCAAGGGCAAACAACCAAACAAGCAACACCAAGAAAAAGAAAAGCAGGAAAGGAGAGAGGACTTCACAAAGTAAAAACTATCAAAGCAACTTGACACTTTACCCAAGAAGTCCTACCTTCCAAGTTCTTTCCCTTTGTGAGATCGGAGGCTCATCTTGAGAGGTGAATTTCTAACTTTACATTTTTATTGTTACTCACAACCTTAGAACTTTCCCCCATTTGGATGTATATTATCGTCCCAAAGTGGACAGCTAAACAAATTTCAAGAGACTCCAAGGATTGCAAACTTTAAGTTTGCAAAGGAACCTGGGATTTAGAAGCCCCCTCTTTCCAACAACGAGCTTTGAAGTGTCTAAAATATAATGAGAGAGGAAAACCCTTCCCCCACCTCATCCTTTAACTCATCTATTTTCTCTTTCTTCTTCTCAACCCGAAACCCGAAATAGTATCAGGTATGAAATTGATTAACCATTTTTACATTTATCTTTATTGAATGGGAAGATGCCCATTCTGATATAAGAATCATAAAAGAGTTGTTTGGGTATATAGGATTTGTAAACAAATATTATTCACTAAATATGCTCAAATTTTTAAATAGGTATTCAAATGACTAAGTATTGACGAATGTGCACATGCTCACTCTCATAAAATCAATATTTCTTGTATGAGAATGTTTAGAATGGGCACATGCCCATTCTCATAAAATAAATATGTTTCAATCACGATTGTGCACATGCCCATTCTCAAAAAAAAAAAAAAAAAAATACTTGCATTATAAAGTTTAGAATGGGCATATGCCCTTTATGATAGGAATAATCAAATTTAATTTGTTTTAGAATAAACACCCATTCTCACATCTTGTTAAAAGAGTTATGAAACCGATGGAGATTTTTACATTTTCTTGTATTGAATGGGTAGATGCTCCTTTTCATTTAGGAATCATTGAAAAATTGCTTGGGAAAATGGGAATAATAGAATAATAATAAGAAGATTATGGATTAAACAATCTCCCAGCTTTTAAATAAATATAAATAGGAATAAAATAAGAAATATTATAAAATAAGTAGTACTTGTATTATAATATTTAGAATGGGAATATGCCCATAACACGAAGGTCCTTCTTCAGTGCTTCATCTCTTTCTCCAGGGCTTCCATTCTATGAGGCACTTGAGATTCCTCCTGATGCAGGGCCATTTCAATACCAACATTGCTGATATGTAGTAAGTTTTGAGCAACCTCCATCTCTTTGGAGCTTCTAAGAATCCTGGTAGTGTGAGGGGTGTCGATTTCTTGGGGTTCTTGGTTTTGGATTTGGAAGGGGCAGCAAGAATGGGAGTGGGAGCGAGAGGAGGTGGTAGCGAGCGGATCACTAGGAGCAATCGGGAAGCCAGGGAACTTGGCAACACAAAGCTTGTGCAATAGAAAGATAAGGCCCTGATGTAAAGGAATAGCATGGGAGTGCTTTTGAAAATCCATAACAGAGCACTGAAGGGAATTGAGAAGGTAGTGTAGGAAGCAGACCGCGAAATGCCTTCTAAAATGGTTTAAAAAGACAAGGTGTTTAACAGGGACCATTTTATAATGCCCTTCCAAAGAAATATATCTGACCATCATATTCGTCACTTCATCATACGGCATGGGAATAGAACTTACCCTTATGCCCGTAGCAACAAACTCAAGCTCCTCGCCCTCATTGGAGAATTTCTTGGCCTCGGCGACCCTATCAATCCTCTTACTGAAAAAATGGTAGCCCTCCAGTTCTAGGCATGTAGCCTCAACAATCAACTCCTCGTTGACAGTAACCGGTGGCCACCATACTTGACCCTTCTATCCTTCCAATCCGTAGCAAAGTGAACCGAAATGTTCAGGTCATGACCCTAAATGCGTTCAATGAAATTTGAAATGCCTCCCTTGTGCAAGAGGTTCCAAAGTACCTTGTTATTCTTCCAGGATGGATCACAACATGGCTCCAATTGACATGACACCCCTCCCATTTTCTCCTTCTTCCTACAAATCCTACAAATTTTCTGCTCAAAACCCTCGTAAGAGTCTATTTCTTTCTTATGACTGTCCTATTTTTTTAAATACCTCCCACCTATGCGAGGTTCAATAGCTTTAATGTGGCCATAATAAGGAGGATAATTCACACATGTGTGATCTTTCACCTCCATTAAGGCCTGCTCCATGTCATAATTAAAATTACTCCACATATGTAATCCCATTATTATCCACATTAATGCTAGTTTGGACCTCCTTAGGGATGTTATTTACATTATCCCATATGATAAGATTAATATTGATGCCCATATTGGCCAATGTGTCTGCAACCTTATTCCCCTCCCTATAGGTATGTCTAATGATGATATTCTTGATATTTTGAAAAATATTTCTTGCTTCCATAATGAAGTCCTTGATGGTCCAACTAGGAGGAGAAGTTTGGTTTAAATGGTTGATGATATTAAGAGAGTCCCCTTCCAAAATTAAGTTTTGGATATCAAAATCTTTGGCAATCCTTAGCCCCAAAGAGCAACAAGGGCTTCAACATAATGATTCATCTGAATCCCCATTTTACCAGCATAAGTAGCAACTAAACAACCTTTGTGATCCCTAATAACCCCTCCCCAGCGGTTGCTAGCTATGCCTCAATGGAATAAAATAATTTTATAATCATATTTTATTATGCATTCCAGGCATGCCAATTTTTAGAGCTTAGGGGTCACTAGCTTAAAACTCAATAATATATTTTTTTAATCATATTTTCTTATGCATTCCAGTGATTCAAATTTTTAGAGCTTAGTGTTTGCTAGTTATGCCTCAATAGGATAATTTTTTTATAATCATATTTTGCTATGCATTCTAGGCATGCCAATTTTTAGAGCTTAGCATTCGTTGGCTAATACCTAACATTATTATTATTTAATCATACTTTCCTATTTATTCGGTGATGCAAATTTTCAAAGCTTAGTTGTCACTAGCTATACCTCAATAGGATAATTTTTAATAATCATATTTCCCTATGCATTTCAGGACTTCCAATTTTTAGAGCTTAGCGGTTGTTATCTAATACCTCAACCATATATTTTTTTAAAATCATATTTTCTTATGCATTAGGGATTCCAATTGTTTAGATATGAATGGTTGCTAGCTAATGCCTCCCATTTTACTTGTTAATTTTTTCTTCATTTTGATAGAGAATGGGAGATCTTCTATTCTCCATATTTATTTTTTATTACTTTAAGATAGAATGAGAAGAATCATATTCTCAAGTAATGATTTTACCTTAACTATTAAGTAGAATTTGAACACCTCTCATTCTCATTTTTATTTTTTTCACCTCGAGGGAGAATGTAAGGTCTACCCTTATTCCTCTTTATTTTTTAATGTAGATATAATTAATGGTTTCTATGTATCTTACATAATTAAAATACAAAATAAGGAGAGCGGGAGGCCTCCCATTCTTCCTTAATGTAAAAATAAATGAAGAGAGAATGGGAGGCCTCTAATTTTTTAACTTAGATATTCTTATTATTTTTTAGATTGACAGAAAATGGGAGGCCTCCCATTCTCTCTATCAATTGTTATTTATTCTTATGGATAATATGAAGTTTTTCAATTTCACAATTAATGGTATGCCTCGTAAATTCACTTGCAATGAAATGTTTCTCATTCTCCCTAGAAATAAATAATAATAATTAAGGAGAATGAGAGGCCTCTAATTCTCCCATAATGTAATAATAAATTCTTAGAGATAATGAAAACCCTCTCACACTCTTTTAGTTTTGGTTTTTACATTGATGAAGAATGGGAGAAAAACATCTCATTGTCTCATAGATTTGAATTTTCACATTGAATGAGAATGGGAGGCCTCTCATTCTCCCTATCAATTGTTGTTTATTTTGGGATAATGTCAATTGTTTCACTTTCAAGTAAAATACGAGGCCTATTAATCTCCCTTAACGAAAATATTTGCATTATCCCTCCAAATAAAAATAAATAAATAATAAGAATGGGAGGCCTCCCATTATCCTTTAATGTGAAACACTAGAGCTGAGAGAGAATGAAAAACCTTTTATTCTCTCTAAAGTTTGTTTTTCCACATTTAGGGAGAATAGGAGGTTTGTAATTCTCCCCATTGGTTTTTATATTTAATCCTTCAAAGTGAATAAAAATAAAGAAAAAGGGATGAATACCACATGAAAAAATAATAAATAATAAATAAGGAGAATGAGAGGCTTCTCATTCTCCCTTAATGTAAAAAGTAAATTATGGAAGAATGAGAAACCTCTCATTCTCTATTAGCTCTAATTTTTAACATTGAGAAATGATAGGAGGCCTCTCCTTCTCCCATAATATAAAAATAAATGTTTAGAGAGAATTAAAAAACCTCTCATTCTCTCTTAGTTTTGTTTTTTCACATTGATGAAGAATGGGATAAAAACATCTCATTGTCTCATAAATTTGATTTTTCACATTGAGGGAGAATGAGAGGCCTCCCATTATCCCTACCAATTGTTATTCTTTTGGAAGAATAGGAATTTTATCAATTTCAATAAAATAGGAGGCCTATTAATCTCCCTTAGCGAAAATCTTCTCATTCTCCCTCAAAATAAAATGAATAAATAAATAAGAAGAATGGGAGGCCTCCCATTCTTCCTTAATGTGAAACATCAAAGCTGATAGAGGATGAAAACCCTCTTATTCTCTCTTAAAAAATTTTTGACATTGAAGGAGATTCATTTTTAATTTATTCCTTCAAAGTGAATAAAAATATATTTAAAAAATATGAGTACAACATGAAAAACTAAAAATAATAAGAATGGGGGTTAGGAAGCCTCGCATTCTCCTTCAAGATGAGAAATAACTTTTAGATTGTGTTGATGGTTAATGAGAATAAAAATTGAATTTATTAATAAATTTATTTATTTTTGTATAGATTTGTATCGTTTATTATTTTATATTACAATGTGAATGTTGAAGTCAAAATCCCACTATTTCAAAATTAAATAATAAGATGCATATAACTCTAAAATTAAAAACCCACAATTTCTAAATTCTATTTTTCTTCTCACGCATTGCATTTAAAAATGTGGGAGTTTGGAAATAGTTCATTACAATGAAGATAAATTTCATAATAAAAATAAAATCAATACATGATTTTTTTGTTTTTGAAAACAAGAAGAAGAGATAACAAGAATATTTGAAACTAGAAGTCATACTAGAAGATATAGATATTTACAAGTATTATTCATTTCTTTAAACATCTTTAATCATGGTTTTTTACATTGTAGATAAACTTCTTAATAAAAATAAAATTGGGATCTATTTTTTTAACATAGAAAAGAAGAGATAGAAATAATATTTGAAACTGGAAGTGATAGTAGAAGAAGCAAATATTTACAGGTATTCTTCATTTTTTAAAACATATTTAATCATTTTCAAATAAATATGTAAAATGTAGAGAAATGGTACCTATAAAATGTGTATTTGTATTAATATGTATTTGTTCTTTTCCTTCTAGAAACTGAGGTGCATATAACTTTGATATATTTCACTTCAAAGATAATATTAAATAATATCTAGTGTATTTGAAATGAACTTAATATTTGCTAGATCAAATTTTAGTTTTTCTTCACATCATTATCAATTCCTATAACTACCACCACACCGAACATTTCTTTTTCCTTGAGATCACTTTCAAATCATTTAGCCTTTTCCATTATTGAAAATTCATTTTTATTGAGAGAATTTTCAAATCCTACTGTTGCTTCTATGATTGTAACAACGCATTACGGTATCATCCTATCGTAATCCCTCTACAAACTAAATTCTCGAAATTGGAAAAATGTTCAACTTTTTAAAAATCCTTTTCTAGTGTTCGAGATGTTTTAGGCAGATTTATCAAATTCAAAATGAGGCGGGATGAATTTGAAAATAAAGATAAGCGAGATAACTATTTTTAATAGATAATCACTTTTTGACTCCCGTAAAAATTCAAAAATAAAAACATGTTGGGTTTAAAAATTATAATAGAAAAATATTTCAAATTCAAAATGAGGCGGGACAAATTTGAAAATGAAAATAGGTGAGATATCTATTTTTTAGAAAACAATTACCTTTTTACCTCATTATGATTTTGAAAATAAAAAATAGGCGGGATAGTTATTATTTAGTACACATTTATATATTTACTTGTGAATACAAAAATGAGGGTTTACATTTGACAATATTAATTTGAAATTCAAAATGATGGGGGTTGAATTTGAAAGTTAAAATCAATAAAATGAATACGAAAATTAAATTATCGGGAATAAATTAAATCTAGTAATAACAACTACCTGAAAATACCACATTTAATGAAAATAAAAATAAACATGATGTAATAACAACTAAAAATTGGTTGATATAAAAATATAAATAGGTCAAATATAATATTTCTAAAATATTCATCTAAGAGAGAAATTACTTAAATTGTGATTAAGTGATGTGTTACAAAAATTATTTAACGTATAGTCATTTAGGTAAACTTTTGAATTTAAAATGCTATATTAAAATTTTAATATATATGTATATTGTTATTGAAATTTTAAATTACCTTGAAACTAGCTAGCTAGCAATTGTAAAATAAAGTTCTAAATTAACTAGCAATGTTAAATTAATGTAATAATTTAACAATGTTTAATCAATATAACTTTATTGATATTGAAATTAAATGTTGAAATATTATGTTTTTTATAGGTGAATGTTGATAAGTTAACATATTAAAATATTCCGCCGATGTATTGGCGAACGAGGGAGTTGCAAACACCCATACAAATCTCACCATTTGGAATTATCATGACGCCATCTCAGATAAGCTTGGAAAGATCTTGGAGCATGATAGAAATCCTAGCCATACTGGTTAGTTGGATTTATTGCATGCATTATGTGCTGGCAAACAGGTACACCGCTGCAAACCAGTCACTTCGCCCTATGCGAAATCAAAGGAATAGCTACCCTTCACATGCTTTCTGGGTCTTTAATAAGCCTGGTCCAGAGATGTTAGTTTGCAGTTTGATCGTTGTTGTTAAGTGATTGTTTGTTAGTTTGTTGTTTTTTCGTTGTTTAGTTGTTGTTTTGTCGCTGCAGCTTGGCTGCTTTCTGCTCTGTTTCATTTTTGCGTTTTGGAGTTTGGCTCCATTTGATCTCCTCTCTGTATCCGGATTTTGATCCTTTCTCTGTTCTTCTCTTGCCCTTTCTGGCTGTTGAGCTTTTTTGTACAAGGGTATAGTCCCTTTCAAAAAACTAATTTACCAATAATTAAAAAAACATATTAGAATATTCATTATTATTTTTAATTAATATTCTGAAAACATTTCATTGTGAGAGAGAATAGAAGACATCAATTTCTCCCTCTTAGTAAAATTGGAATTTTAAGGTGAATTAGAGGCCTTCCATTATATGTCAACATTTTTTTACTTTGACTAAGAGTGTGAGGCATTATATTTTCCTTTCAACTTGAGGGTGAATGGGAGGCCTCCCATCCTCCATAAAATTAAATAATTTGAGTGATAATAGGAGTTCATTGATTCTCACTCAAAATTATGTATTTTAAGAAGAAACAAGGCCCCCATTTTTATTTGTATTTAAATATTGATTGATTTTCACTTTAGGGAGAAATTGGAGGCCTCCCATTCTATGCCCTTAATTTTTATTCTCTATAAGATACAAAGGGAGGCATGTCATTCTATTTTTATTTTTGGAAACTAGCTTAAAATAGGAGGCCTCTTATTCTAAAATTTAATATTTCAAACACTATGAGGGAGGAAGGGAGAGCTCCCATTATCTATCTTAATTTTTTTATGATGAGGTATAATTGGATGCCTTCCATTCTCAATCTTGATTTATTTTTGTTGTAAGGTAAAAATATAATAAGAGATTGAGAATGAGAGGTCTTCCAATCCATCTTAATTGATTTATAATTTGAGGGATTTTGGAGGCCTCCCATTTCCCTCTTATTTTTATTGAGAGAAAAAAAAATTACTTTGAGGAATAAATAGAGGCCTCCTTTCTAACTCATAATTATTTTTCAATATGAGTGAGATTGGGAGACCTCTCATTCTCCCTCTTCATTATTTTTTACTCTAAGGTTGAAAAATATTATTAGAATAGAATGGTAGGCTTCCATTTTATGAAAATTGATTTATAATATTCAAAAGAATGAGAGGAATTTCATTTTTCCTCTTGATTGTAATTTTACATTGAGGGAGAAAAAAATTCATCAACATTAAGGGAGAAACATTATTTTTTCAAAATTGAGAGAGAAAGGGATACATCCCATTGTCCCTCTCAATTATTTTTAGATATGTGTGAGAATGGGAGACCTCCCATTATCCCTCTTTCCCCATCTCCCTCTTGATTATTTTTAGATATGAGTGAGAATGGGAGACCTCCCATTCTATCTCTTGATTATTTTTTCTTTGATATTGAACACTATTATTGGAAAAGAATGGTAGGCCACCATTCCATGAAAGACATTATCATAATAGAATGGTATGCCTCACATAACATGAAAAACAAATTTATAATTATATGAATAATTTACTCTCTTGATTGTAATTTTATTTTGAGGGATAAAAATTATTATTTGCATGTTGAGATAGAAAGGGAGATCTCCCTTTCTACCTCATAATAAGTTTTCAATATGAGTGAGAATGGGAGACCTCCCATTCTCCCTCTTTATTATTTTTTTACTATGAGGTTGAAAACTATTATTGGAAGAGAATGGTAAGCCTACCATTCCATAAAAAAAATTGTTTATAATTTTAGGGAGATTGGGAGGATAGTTTTTTCCTCTTGAATGCAATTTATTTTATTTTTTCCACTTTGATGGAGAAAGAAAGGCCTCCCTTTCTACCTCATAATTATTTTTAATGTGAGTGAAAATAAGAGACTTATCATTTTCTTTATTTATTATGGTTCTACTATCTGTAAAACATGTTAGTTTTGCACAACAAACATAAAATATCTTCATATTTATTTGTTATTATTACATAGGATATTATATAGCCATAAAAGCAAAATTAAACCTCCTACGAAACAGGAGGAGAATAACGATTACCTATGAATAGTTTTACCGGTTTAACAATATAACTACTCAACTATATGAATAGAATATAATAATATATTTAATCAACCAACCTATTAAAAATTTACCATATTAAATTTAATATGAGAACTAATATTCCTAAAATTCCCCCTTAGTGCGAACATAGGAAGAAGCACATATGAAAAACTTGAAACAGAATCATATGCCTCCACAAACTTTTAGGTTTGCATCTTTGTTGGTTTGGATATTGTTTTTTGGATCTTGCTACACGTGACTAATCTGCTTCACCATAGTGAACCCCATACCATATGATCACACTTCCACCGATTCACCTACATACATAAACTCAACAGTTCCCATTGTCACTTCCATTGAACGCTAGATTTCATCGTCTAATCGATGTTAGAAGTATGACAGTAAAAGAATCTCTACAGTCATAGGGTCACTCCAATTCAACTGCCCTCCTATAAAAGTGTTCTCAAGTTCCAAAATACACATCCTCCTCTTTTCAATATTTAGCAATGGAATAAAAACTATGTTTTATTTCTGCACACCACTCAAAGCAAAAAAGTGAACTAATATAAAAAGGTGTCGCTAGTTTTGTATGTGACCCCGTCATTGGTGACTAATGAGAGTCATTGATAGCCCTACATACTCTATTTCCTTTGACCTCCAATGAGTTTGCTAATACTCGGCTAGATTTGATCATGGAGCTCATTGTACAATTTACCCCCACAAGATGGACATCGCGTACAAGTGAAAATGCATCCAATCATTGAAAAGTGAGGTAATTTTTTTATTTTACAACACTTTTTGATGACACAAATAAAGACTCATTTACTTTTACAAGAAGATAATTCAACTCAACTATTACTAACACAAAACAATGAACCTTTTATTAAGATAAAAACTGAAATGTTTTCTTTGACTATGATATAACATGACTCAAAATGAATAGACTATAACAAGATTACAAATACATAACAAAATTTATTGAGATGAAGGAAGGAAAATATGACTATGTCTATATAGCTTAAGCTATTATAGAAAATAGTAATATGATTGATGACTAAATTGACACAAAGATGCTAAGTAAAAGACTCGACTAGAATATTAAGGGAAATTACCATTTATTTTACTCATTACATAAAATACTTAAAATTCCACGTTTACTTTTGACAATGACTTCACTATAAAAAATGCAAAACAAACATGCAATGTGGCAAGGTTGAATATTGCAAATCCAATGCAAAATATGCAAACCACTTATTGTTTATATTGTTGTGCATATTTTGAGTAGGCTAGGAATACATTTAGAGGTCGATGAGAATAATCATAAGACATGACTAGCTTCAAAATCAAGATCTCGAAGGATATGCACAAATCACTATCTGCAATAAGACATATATGGATGATTTCTAAATTTGAACACAGTCAATAGATCATGAAAACACCAAATGCTTTGTCGTTGTTGGAATACTTGACTTTTTTGAAATTATTCAAAACCTGTTGAGTTTTCTATTTTTCAAAAAATTATAAACTAGATTTTTTGAAACTTTTACAGTACTATTAGAGTAGATATATCTTCAAACCCAATAAATATTACAAAAATCAAATCGTACAAATAGAATTATGACCTATTTTGTAAACGGGTTTAACTAATTTGTCAAATATGTTTTGCTCCCACAAAATTAGCCTCGATCTTGACACAAACTTTACTCACATTCTGGTTGGCTCTTCTTCACACCAAAGACTAACAAAACCTATTTAAAAACTTTTAGAGACAATCTTTAAAAAAAAATTACAACTAATCTAGAAAACATTTCACATACTAGTGAATTTCATGTATTGGGGCAACAAAATAATAATAATAACATTGCCCCAAAATATTTTCTAAGATCTCATCTCATAAGCCTTATGATTCTCTTTGGATCTTACAAGAACAACCTAATCTAATACCAAATCTAGAAAACACACCAGTTTTGCACAACAAACAAAAAATATCTTTGTATTAATTTGTTGCTTTATTACATAGGCTATTATATATCCATAAAAGAAAAAACTAAACCTCCTACAAAATAGGGAGGAGAATAATGATTTACCCATGAATAGTTTTACAAGTCTAACAATATAGCTACTCAACTATATGAATATAATAAAACAAAAATTTTAATCAACCAACCTATTAACAATTTACCATAGTAAATTTAATGTGAGCAAGATAATATTCCTAGCATACTATGAGGTTGAAAACTATTATTGGAAGAGAATGATATGCATTTTTCAATATGAGTTAGAATTGGTTTTAGAAACTTAGGGAGATTAATAGGCCTCCCATTTACCCTCTTGATTGTAATTTTACTTCAAGGAGAAAAGATGTATTTTTCTCTTTGAGGGAAAAAGGAAATCTCCCTTTCTACCTCATAATTATAATTCAATATGAGCGAGATTTGGAGACATACTATTCCCCCTCTAGATTTTTTTTTACTCAAAGGTTGAATTCTATTATTAGAAGATAAATATCAAATGGTTAGGCTACTTATTCCATGAGAATTTATTTATAATTTTATATTAAGGTAGAAAAAAATTTCCACTTTGAGGCGTAAAGGGAGACCTCCCTTTATATTATATAATAATTTTTAAATATGAGTGAGAATGTGAGACCTTCCATTCTCCATCTTTTTTTATTGTTTTACTATGATGTTGAAAACTATTATTAGAAGATAATGGTAGGCCTTCCATTCCATTTAAAATATTATGGAAGGGAATGGTAGGCCTTCCATTACATGAAAAAATAGTTTTTATTTTATGGAGATTGGGAGGTCTCCCTTTTTCCCTCTTCAATATAATTTTATTTTGACAGAGAAAAATTATTCTTTCCACTTTGAGGGAAAAAGAGACACCATCATTTTTACCTTATAACTATTTTTCAATATGAAAGAGAATGGGAGACCTCCCATTCTCCCTCTTGATATTTTTTACTATGAGGTTGAAAACTATTATTGGAAGAGAATGGTAGGCCTCCCATTCTATGAAACATTGATTTATAGTTTTAGAGAGATTAGGAGGCTTTCGAATTTATTTTTATTGTAATTTTACTTTAAGGAATATTTTTTTCAATTTGAGGAAGAAAGGGAGATCTTCCTTTCTACCTCTTAATTATTTTTCAATATGAAGGAGAATGGGAGACATCCCAGTCTACCTTTTTGGTTTTTTTACTCTAAGGATGAAAACTATTATTGGAAGATAATTGTAGGTCTCTCCTCCAATGAAGGGTATTATTGGAAGATAATGGTAGGCCTCATATACCATGAAAATTTGATTTATAATTTTAGGGAGATTCGGAGGCCTCCCATTTACCCTCTTGATTGTAATTTTACTTTTTGAGGAAGATAAAATATTTTTTCCACTCTAAGGAGAAAGGAAGACCTCCTTTTCTACTTCATAATTATTATTTTTAAATCATATTTTCCAATGCACTCCATTGATGCAATTTTTTAGATATTAGCAATCACTAGCTAATACCTCAATAGGATTAAAAATAATAATTATATTTTCCTAGGAATTCGGGGATGCCAATTTTTAGAGCTTAGTGGTTATTAGCTAATACCTCAACATGATAATTATTTTTTAATCATATTTTCCTATGCATTTCAAGTATTCCTATTTTTAAAACTTAGCGGTTGTTATCTATTTCCTTAACATGAAATTTTATTTTTTAATTATATTTTCCTATCCATTCCAGTGATGCCAATTTTTAGAGCTTAGTGGTCACTAGCTAATGTCTCAACAAGATTTTGTTTTTAATAATCATATTTTCCTATAAATTCTAAGGATGTAAATTTTTAGCTCAGTTAGTCGTCACTAGCTAATAACTCAATGGGATATTTATTAAATCATATTTTCCCATGCATTCTAGGGATGCCAATTGATAGAGCTTAGCGGTCACTAGATAATGCCTCAACAGGATATTATTTTTTAATAATCGTATTTTCCTATACATATCAGGGATGCCATTTTTTAGAGCTTGGTGATCACTAGCTAATACATCGACATGATACCTTTTTAAAATAATTTTTTCCTATGTATTCCGGGGATGCCAATTTTTAAATCTCGGTGGTCACTAGCTATGCCATAACATGATAACATATTTATAATCACATTTTACTATGCATTATAGGGATGTCAATTTTAGAGCTTAGTAGTCACAAGAGAATACCTCAACAATATATTTTTTTCTTAAATCATATTCTCTTATGCATTCTAGGATGCCAATTTTTAGAGCTTAGTGGTCACTAACTAATGCCTCAACATGATAAAAAAAAATTAAAATCGCATTTTCCTATGCATTCTAGGGATACCAATATTTAAATCTTAGCGTTCACTAGCTAATACATCGGGGTAAAAGAATGTAACTATGTACCAATTTTTTCCACTTTTGTACCTTGAAATATATATCCAAAAACTAAAACATTACGAAACACATATAAAATAATCAAACACATATTTGTAAGATCTTAAGTATACCAAGGCATAGGGAATCCATAATTTATATGAATTTTAAATTTTTATAGTATTTTTAAATATTGTTTTACATGTCAAATTTTAAAATATGTTTGGAAAACAAGTGGGACACACTTATATGATTTTACCCATCAACGGGATAGAAAGGAGAAAGGGAGATCTCCTTTCTACCTCATAATTACTTTTCAATATGAAGGTGAATGGGAGAAATCCCAATCTACCATTTTGGTATTTTTAACTCTAAAGTTGAAGAATATTATTAGAAGACAATGGTAGGTATCTCCTTCCATGAAAGGTATTATTGGAAGATAATTGTAGGCATCATACACCATGAAAAAATGATTTATAACTTTAGGGAGATTGGGAAGCCTCTCATTTACCCTCTTGATTGTAATTTTACTTTTTGAGGAAGATAAAATATTTTTTCCATTATGAGGTAGAAAAAATTATGAGATAGAATATTATGAGGTAGAAAGGAGACCTCCTATTCTCACTCTTGATATTTTTTACTCTAAGGGTGAAAAATATTATTGATAGATAATGGTAGGCCTCCCATTCTATGAAACATTGATTTATAGTTTTAGAGATATTGGGAGGCTTCGATTTATTTTGATTGTAATTTTACTTTGGCGGAGAAAAATTTCAATTTGAGGGAGAAAGGGAGAACTTCCTTTCTACCTCGTAATTATTTTTCAATATGAAGGATAATTATGGACATGGCATTCTACCTTTCTTGTTTTTTTACTCTAAGGTTTAAAACTATCATTGGAAGAGAATGGTAGGTCTCTCCTCCCATGAAGGGTATTATTAGAAGATAATGGTAGGCCTCATATACCATGAATAATTGATTTAAATTTTAGGAATATTTGAAGGCCTCTAATTGATCCTCTTGATTGTAATTTTACTTTTTGAGGAAGATAAAATAATTTTTCCAATATGAGGTAGAAATATTTACAATATATAATATTGTGACGTAGAAAGGAGACCTCCCATTCTCACTATTGATATTTTTACTCTAAGGTTGAAAAATATTATTGGAAGAGAATGGTAGGCCTCCCATTCTATGAAACATTGATTTATAGTTTTAGAGAGATTAGGAGGCTTCCCATTTATTTTAATTATAATTTTACTTTGAGAGAGAAATATTTTTTCTCTTTTAGGGAGAAAGGAGAACTCCCTTTCTACCTCATAATATTTTTTCAAGTATGAACGGGAATGGGAGACATACCATTATACCTTTTGGTTTTTTTAATCTAAGGTTGATAAATATTATTAGAAGAGAATGTTAGTTCTCTCCTCCCATGAATGGTATAATGTGAAGATAAAGTTAGGCCTCATATACCATGAAATTTTTATGATTTATAATTGTGGTAAGTGCAAACGTCATTGGTGACTAGATGGTAGAACAATATGTGTATGTATGAAGGTATGTACAAGTGAAGTGGGTGCATATCATATGTACCCATGGTTTTCCTACTCCATGGAAGATTTGAGAGAAAGGAATGGGTACCCAACATGACCAATATGAGGGTTACCGAACTCTTTGAGTATATGAGTTATTGTCTTTACATAAGAAAGATTAACTACAAAATAAGCATGAAAGTGTTGGATTTTGTAAGGATGATGGTGTGAGGAACTTGTTTATTGGCATGAATACATTTGAATAATATTGCATCAATTAATATTTCTATTCATTTTTGTTCTTCAATTAGAAGGAATAATCCCTAAATATCATATCCATATGAAAGGGTAGGTATGTACAATGAATGAAAGAGGTGGAGATTTTTCTAAATACCCCAATACTAAAGCTGAAAAAAATGCTAAGAGATGAGACTAGAGAGTAAAATAAAATGCTAATATATTGAATATTACATCCTTCTACTAAAAAAATTATATATAATATTTGTGCACTAAATAAATACCATGTACTTGAACTTGAATCTCATGAAACTTAGTATTGGAGATAAACACAATTTTGTAAGTTGCATTTTATAAACTATATATTATTTAGTGCTTTTCAAATTTTTAAATGAAAAACACATTGGCATACAATGCTTAGTAAAATATACATAAATAAAAATATTATTAGAATAATAACATATGATAGCGAGATATCTTAAAGCTATACAATCCAAACCCAAGAAATTGACTATTGGTAAAGATTGAATATGTTGAATGTTAAGCTATCAACTAAGGAACATTTTTAATTAAAAAATGGAAATAAAAAGAAACTAGTTTGAAAGAAAGTGACAAAAAAATGAAATGACTATACTACAATAAGATAAAATTATTCTTTATTAATTGAAAATGTGGGATGGAGATGTAGCTCGGATGGTATAGTGCTCACTTAGCATGCGAGACATTTATGGATTGATACCCATTACCTCCAAGGATAAACTACAACTTTATAAATGATTTTAAAATATTTTAAACAATTATATTTTTGCCAAAAAGAATCCACCTTTAGAGATCTATGTTTCGCGAGAAGTGTCAAATTATCATTTTTTTCCGACTTATCTTTCCAACCTCCTTTTTATACGTTATCTCATCCACCGAGAAACTAGAAAACCTTTATTCATGGCTCTCTAATCATGAATAGGGTTATGCCATTTCAGATTACGCATAGAAGTTATTTGAAAATTTTAATCAACTATGCTTTATAGTGAGGAGAGGAATTTAACGGTGACGGTTTTAATGACCTCCTCTTTCCCAAAAACTACTGACATATTATTTTTCCACTCTACACAACCATTGTAAATTAAATATTACACACTAAATTAAAATATTCTCCAGTGTAACTATTGGTGATGAGGTAATTTTTGGCCCATCCTTCCAGTATTTTATTAATGGATCTCAAAACATTAGCATCTTCTTCTTGAAGGTAGGTTATACATCTACCCTTATGCAAGGGGAATTTTCATTGTTTTCTTTTCTTCAATAGTTGATAAATAAATCGTAGTTGGAAATCTTTGGGCATGTCAATCTCACTACCCTATTATGAAACCCTAGTTCCCCTCTTTTAAACCCACCACCGAATCATTTTTTCACAAACTAGTATGCATTAGATTACCGCACCTACCACTACAACAAGGTTCATTTTAAGCCCCCTCCAAAAAAACTTAGCGATTTTTTTCCAATTCTTCAAAATTGACTTTTGAAAAAATGGTGAATATCCAAAAATATGTTTTTGGCAAAGGAGATTCAATATGTCGTAAATTTATGGGGTTTTTAAATTATGTTGGACATTGGTTAGATATCCATATAATAATTCATTGTATTGGATGTGTGACTAACATGGTATTGCTTTGGATTTCTCTCCTTTATTCTCGTCTCTTCCTTGAATATATGAATGGTTATTTCGTGATCATCTCTTCCAATTTTGGATGGTCATCTCCTTCATGATCATCTCTCTCTAGAACGAGATGAGCATATCTTCCATAATTGTCTCTTCTAGTCCTAAATGACCCACCGCTACCTAATCTTCTATCCCTAGAATAGACGAATACCTCTCCCATAACATTCTCTTCGATCATGTGTTATCTCTTGAAAGTGCACCCTATAGAGAGTGTTAGAAATATCATAGTGCTCTCATTATTATATATTTTAATGTTATTAACATGAGTTATATTATAACTCATTATTAATAATATAGGTTTGCTATATTGTTTCAACAATATATTTTTGTTATACCTGTAATGATATTAACAGGTTGTTTTGTTGTGTGACTTCTGGTTTGTAGGAGGTTAGTTTTCTATTTCCATGGCTATTTATTAGCCTTAGTATTATTTGTAATTATGGAGAATATAATATCAATTAATTATTTCTATGAAAAGTCTGCTGAACCAACATTTGGTATCGGAGTGAAACTGGTTTTTCCTCAGATGGAAAATTGATTTGTTTATTGGGATAGCATCATTGTTTATTTTTTCCCGTTATATGAAAATCTGTGATGAGATTTTTTAATCTCTGTATGCATTTTAAACGCTTTAGATTGTTATACATTCATTTATTTTAGCCAAGAAAAAAATGTGACAGCTATAAGAGTATTTGGTGTCTAAAGCATGTTGTTGGTAAAATTTATGAAGAAGATAATCTAAATTTTTATATATTCCTTGACTGAAAGTAAGGCGTTCAAACAGTATAATATTCTAGGTCAATGCAAAGATCTCATGAGTGCAGCCACATGGGATTATTGTGAATTACAAGATATGACTTCAGATCTGTCACAAACTTGATTGCATTCCATTTTTTTGGTGCACTCATTGAATACTCCCAATCCCACGCCATAAATATGTGCATTTTTCATGTTCTTCATTCATCCTCCTTTCACAAGTAGAGATTGGTATTTACATGCATTCACATGTGGTTCATTGCATGCACAGCCTTGAGAAAATCTGCATCTACGCTAGCTTGGAATTTTTCAAAGCTCATTACGGGATCAACATCATTCTGATCTAAAACATCATTTAACATTTGATACAGAGATTCTAATTTCAATATTCTCAGCATTGAAATGTGTGGTCAGTATTAGTAGAGGCGTGAATAAAGAAATGGGTATTTTGGTTTGGCGATCATTCTAAAATCTGCTTGTTTATATCAGTAAGTTGGTTATCTGTCAAGTTCTAATATATTTTCATTTATTAAAGTCAAGTATCTCTGCCAGTATAAAGAAGTTTATTATTATTTGGTTCAAGTTTCCTGATTTAGTGGAGTTTCAAAATGGAAAAGATAAATTTAATTGAAAGATTTGATGGTAAAGACTTCCACACGTGGCAAGTACGAACCCAACTACAGTTGATCGACAAAGACTTATGGGACATTGTCGATGGAAAATTTAAAAAACCGAATGATGCAGATGAAGCAGCGAAATGGGAAAGTAAGGATCGGAAAGCAATAGCAATTATCGGTCTTGGTCTATCCGATGCATATTTGCATCATATTGATCTAACCAAGTCATCTAATAACATTTGGGTAACATTGAACAAGTTATTTGGATCTCAAGCAGGCAAGTGCAAGAATGGCAATAAAGAAAAGACTTTTTGGGCTAAATATGGGAGAAAATGACAATATGGTTCAACATATCAATAAGTTTCGATCCATTTTAAATCAATTAGCAAGAATAAAAGCATAGGTAGATGGAGAAGATGCTAAAGCAATATTACTAAATAGTTTGCCAAAAGAATATTTGAGTATTGTTTTTACTCTTAGTAAGATCAATCCCATTTTGGAAAATTTAATTTCCTCTTTTCTTGATGAGGAAGAAAAAATCAAAAGGTGTGTACTAGAACAAGAAACTTTCATGGTTGCAAACAATAAATCATCATTCTAGAAAGGTAAAAAAATGTATCGTCAAAGAAACGTCTTTTGTGTCATTCTGTAAACAACGGGACATGGTTTTGTGAATTGTAAGAAAAGAGCTCAAGATCTCTTAGATGATAAGTTGGAACAAAAGGCTTTAGCTGCTGAAGAAGATTGGGATGATTATTCTAATCCTGCAAGTGATAATGAACCTATTAATTATTCAAGTGATGAAGATTATCTATTTTGAGCATCTATCCTCTTATTGGAGGATGGAGGCAATGGAGGTAGGAGGACAATCAGCGTCCTCAAGTTCGTCACTACCTCAGAGGTCACAAACTACTTTAGTGACATCTTTGTGTCTTGTGTGATGAATAAGAACAGATGAGCATCCATGTTCCTGTGTGCAGTGTAGTGCTTGTGTGTCCCCGTGATGATAATGATTTGTACCATTGATACTATTACAGGAAGTGTTCTTGATCAAACTGATTTGATGGTTGATGTGAATTGGTTGAACGGTCCCAATTCATGTATTCATCTAATAGGTTGAACGGTCCCTGGATGATGTAGTTCCCACAGTTGGTGTTGAGGATCGAGACCATGTGCAGGCTACGGAGCGGCATGCTGCTTGGTTAAAGATGGTGTTTTCCCCATGTTTGCACTAAGGAGGGGAATGTTAGAAATATCATAGTGCTCTCATTATTATATATTGTAATATTATTAATATGAGTTATATTATAACTTATTATTAATAATATAGGTTTGTTATATTGTTTCAACAATATATTTTTGTTACACCCGTAATGATATTAATGGGTTGTTTTGTTGTGTGACTTCTTGGTTTGTAGGAGGTCAATTTTCTATTTCCATGGCTATTTATTAGCCTTAGTATTATTTGTAATTATGGAGAATATAATATCAATTAATTATTTCCTGTGAAAAGTCTGCTGAACCAACAGAGAGATGGTTGCAGGTGTTCTAAGCTTGCAAAAAGGATCTCTCTCTTTCATAGATACAATGGAAATACTTCAGGTCTGTGGGTATACCTATTTTGAGGTGAGTCTCTGGTATCAAGTTCGTTTCCTTATTAATGTATCCTAAATTGATATTCGGGGTTTAAGGGTAAAAAGAAGGCGTAAAAGGATCAAAACTAGGGTGTTACACCAAATTTGTATGAGGTCTTTTACCGATTATATGCACAATTGATATGGAAAGGATTTTTGATGCACAAGCCAATAGTTTTTACAAAATATTAAGGGAAAACACTTTGGTGTATTGAGGGAAAGTATCACAACAATATCGCTAAGTTAAACATGCACATTAATATCACGAAATTTTGAATTTGCAACAGGTAAGATGATCAATCGGGAACTCACATTCACAAGATTAATGGAACATACACAAGACGCAAATAATTGGGAAGGCAGAAAATACTTCACATTCGGAGGGAAAACAGGCATAAAATTGCTTCAAGACTCCCGTATCTAAAAGTCCCCCTATGTGCTTTTCCAAAGCACACAATATATAGAAAAATTATTTTCCACCCTTCCTAAAAATAGGCTAGAATTGTACTTCGCACATGCATCCTATTTTTATCCTTCATCAATTAATAAGTAAAGGAATAAAAATATAACATGCAAATACAGAGAGGCATTAATAACCATTGGTTACAACTCTTTCAACTGCAGTCAACTATTCTATTTTTAAGAAAAGCATGAGTGATAATTTGCTAAAAATAAGTTTTGCTTGATGAGCAAGTATTCTTCCTTGTGCATGTAGATTCTCTCTTCTTGTTGATTTTTCCTTTTGCTAAAGGTATGTGACCTTATCCATTTGTAGTGATAATATTAGCACTTTCTAACCATGGTTGAATCTGGTGAACATAGGACTCGAATTAAGATGCAAAATATTGCAGACTTAATCGTTTTTTGGTAATTAAATTATTAAGCTCCATTCAAGCTAGCAAATCTCTACAAAAATTTCTCATGAACATCATTAATAACTTCAAGACTTCTGTGTGAGGTTTTTTTAAAATTCTGCCATTGATGCAGACTTCGGCACTGATCAAGGTTCTCTCGAATAACTATGTCTTGTATTACTTCAAAAAGATTGTCCACGTAGGACAAAATTGATCCAAAAATGGGCCTGGAAAATCTTTCTTTTCGTGTTTCTGATAGAAATTGCATTTTTGAATATTCGTCCTACCCATTTGCTTTTAATCTGGGCCTTACACATGTCTGAATCTAGTCACAGTGGGATTGCGGCTTACTTTTGATACTTTTTTGCTTTTTCCTAAAAAAGGCTTAAAATTTTAAAATGCCTCGGTGGCCCACTTCCCGATTTTAACTTTTTATGCATGGGCAAAATCGTGGGTGGCTTAAACACTTTTTCACCTTTTTCCCAAAAGATTCAAAGTTTCACAAAACTCTAATGCTCCAAACTCCCACGTTTAACTTATTCAATATGATTCTTTGTTTGGTCCTTAGTGGGGGCGCGGGTGACTTTATCACTTTTCTCCTTTTCAAAAAAGGGGCTCAAAAACGCAAATCGACCCGACGCTCCGTTCTAACTTTTTTTTAGGCGGGATCAACATTTTACATTTTCCTTTTCCTGAGTGGGGTCACGGGCCATTTTATGACTTTACACCCTTTTTCAAAAAGTCTCAAAATCTCAAATTGCTCCGACGCTCCACTTTGAATTTTTGTTGCGGGATCAACATTTGAATTTTTCCCTTGATGAAAAGTGGGGTCATGCGGGTCATTTTTATGACTTTGCGCCCTTTTCCAAAATGTCTCAAAACACAAAAAGGACCCGCCCTCGCATCTAATCAAATTTTTGGGCCTGTGGACCAATTTGACACTTTTTTAAATAATAAAAAGTGCTAAGTTAGCCAAAAGACCCACCATTTTCATGAGTTAAGCTGAGGTTTGCATCAATTTTGGTGATTTGATTTCCTCCATTCGATCCTTTACACGATGTAACCTCATTCATTGATCTTCTACATTTCTGAATTGCATTGAATGTGGTCGGTAAAAAATTTAACCATGGTGGTTTGCTTGAATTTGGGGATCAATCTAGAGATGTTGATCTATGTACTTGTCGATTTATGATCATTGATGCTTCAAATGTGGTTGAGTTCTATTGACTCGCTTATCAAGTTTGCATAGTAAAGGGTAACTCAACCCCTAACTTTGATCTTCTTTCTTCTCTTTTTTTTGGGGGGCTCCAATTGAGCTAAGTGAACTCTGTGGAAATTTCATCGACCGCCATTGATGAAGCCTTTTGAGCTTTGTTCTTTACCAGATCGATTCTCTTAGCTCATTTTATCCTACATTTTTGTAGTCATTCCTCTGTATTGTTTGTCGAGCAAGGTAGTTGCAGGCATTTTCCACCATTATTGAAAACTTTGAGCTCGTCACTTCTACAAAATGGTTCTCTGTTGGACTTGGAATTTTGTGTGATCTCTTGGCCGCCATGTTGAGAACTTGAAGCTTCACTACATTTCATGTTGCTTAGTGGCTTGATGAAGGACTTCTTGGAGTTCTGTAACTTCACTTTTCAAGGTAAATCTCTTATTTCCATGCTTTTACAAAGTGGCTCGAGCTAGATCTTTATCATGATGATTTTCCTTTCTTGTTCTTGCGGGTCGATACTTAGACCCACTTGGTCATATTTTACAAGTATCTTGTCAATTTTATCATGGCAGAGCATTGCTCATGAATATTTCCCTGAGAATTTTCTATTTGAGTCTACTTTCTTCAATATTGTCACTATTATTGATGTGGGTATTGGTTATTTTCTATCTAGAAATCTGGATCCACATATTTTAGTTTCTAGGTATTCTTCTTTTCAGCTTAGATATCCCTGGATCTAGACTTTTCCTTGAAGGTTTATCTATATATATTTGAATTTTTATCTCATTGTGAGCTAAAGCCTGATATGCTATGGGCATTTGCATATTACAGCTCCATTTGTCTCATCCATGCTCTACAAAATTTCTATCTTCGCCATTGATGAAAACATGAAGCTTTTTCTTTACGGATCAATTCTCTTCTACATGATCTATTACTCTTCCGAAACTTTGGCTTGTGGTGCCTTTGATATTTTGTCCTAAACTCGTGATCTCCACTTTAGATATTTCTTTGAAAATTTGAGCTACTAATATCTATTATTTTTCTCGAAAATGTACTCAAATTTTGTTTTGTACCTCTATAGCATCTTTACCATAATGCATGAGTTGTCTTTAGTAGTGCACTTTAATTGATAAAGATGGTGCTTTTATTTCGTGGTTCCTTGGTGTTGTATTGCAATAAAGTTGTATATGGACTTTTAACGGTCCTGCATGAATGAATTATTTTTTCTAAAATCTGTATATACCCATGTATTTTTCAATTTGTGGCTTGAGGTAGTTCAAACCAGATTTGGGTATCCCTCCTTTGATATGGGCATTCAGACTTCTTTATTTCTTCTTGATTCTACAATTTGTTTAATTCTGCATTTCCTTTTATTACAACTTTGATATGTATACTGGAAAGTTTTTAAAAGTCCATTTCACATGGCAAAGCCCTGTCAAAATTTCCTCAGAATTCCTTCTTATTTAATTGCAATCGGGAACATATACTTATGAATTATTTGCTTCATGTACCATAGGATGGAAGTCATTTGAGAATTACAACCTTTTTCTGATAGTGAAGACTATAAGACATGATTTATTTTCTTCTTTACTACAACTTGTACCTGCACACTTAAGGAAATAGTTAGAAAATATTTAGGATTTTTGGCCTCTCTTGTGTCAATAGTTTTATTTTCTCTTTCCTCCTTCATCATCAGTGAGTAGATCATGTATGTAGTATGATATTCCAGTAATCTATTTATCATGTTGTTAAGAGATCCATATGCACGAAAAAGGACAATGTAGGAATATGGATTAACCATAATCTCTTAACTGATAATTTTCCTCTTTTCCTATTTTCAGGTACATTACTTTCAATGGTGAAGATGAAGAGAGAATAAGCTGAAGATGAAGATGCATCAACCAAAGGAGAAACTTTAAGGAAATGATGGGTTCACTCATACTCCTATATTTTCTCTTTCATGCCTGTGTACCTCTTATTTCAGTAGTTGTATTTTACTTTTCAGTTACATCCCATGGCTTGTGTGGGGACATTTGAAATTCCTTATGAATAAGACATTGAATTCTGAAATTGAGTTGTGTATTTCTTTCTACATTTCAGCTTTCTATATGGATTGTATAATGAACTAAACAACCCAATAATATAATTGAATGTCTTAATCATGAAGGAAAGATCATTAAGAATACCTGTAACATCTAGTAATGAACTCTGATTTCTACAATCTACATTTATGTTTTTGTTCCAAGACTCAATATTTCATTTATTCTGCAATTGGATGTCTTCATCGAGATAACATAGCTGTCCTTTGGGGCCTTGTGTTCTTTTGTTGAAGATAGTCAAGAAATTACAGACTATGTGATCTGTTATTTTTGTAACAGCGCACATAGCTGTAAATTTCATGTAATGATTAATTAATTCAACAGTAACAATATTGTCTAATAGAAAATCCCCTAGCTTAGGTATACTTCACCAATTCTATCCATCATAACAAAGTTTCGAGTTTCCCAGTTTTGCACAAGTGCAAAAAAATTCAACATCATGTACGGTCATCTTTGATGTGATTAGACGTTCTTTATTTTCTTGGTTGTTTCTACACAACTGGTCATGCGGCGTATTCTAAATTTTCCCTTTGTTTGGTCGTGAGATTTTTTTTTGGATGGAATTCTTTAGACACGTGTGACCTCAAATATATCCCCTATCATTTTCCGCCATGTGTCCTGACCGGGAACCTGTGATCTATATATATTACTACATACCTAAACCTATAGTTTACCCACCCTCCAAACCCTTCCTCTCGTGCACCTTTCTGCAATATGGTGTCCTTCTTAAAGACAAGAAATATGGTATCCCTAAGGAGTGATTTTCAATTTGTTCTTTATCTTCTCCATCCACTTAGGTGAATATCTAGACCATGGACCATTCCGCTCTACTTCATTTTCCCAAGGATTTTTATTTCTATCATCTTATGAACATCTACCTCACGTACCTAAAACACTAGTTTTCATAAGTATTTATAGTACACTTAAAAAACATTCTATTTTGTAATGGACAAGTACAACAATGATGTATTTCTAATGAAATTTATTTCTAGAAAATTACAAAATTCTTAATTCAAAATATGACAAATAACATGAACCGAATATTTAACACATTAAAAATAAATACAAGCACTGAAATAATGAGTAATGTTGTTCTGAAAATTCCACTAGAAGACACGTGAACATCTAAGGCATAAGGGCTCAATACTCCAAGAAGAAATCCTTCGCTTGAAATGCGTAATCGAGACCAAATATTTGCACTCGAAAGTTTCATTTGTGCTTGATCACTTCTCATATTTATCTCCTTACCTACACCTCCAGTGATGTCAACAAGAGCATCTGAAATAAATCCTTCTTCCAGGTGCTTCATAAGACCCATGTAATTTAGCATTAGCCATTTCAATATTGAGACCCATGACTGTTAACTTTCCTACTAGTAAAAAATGTTGGCTTTCCATGAGATTCACAAGGAATCGATCATCAACAACCACTAAAAATCCTAATCCCTATAGTAACACACGAAAAGAAGGCATTTAGATCTAATAATTTGATACCATCTCTAATATTTCTTCTATTTTGTAAGATATGGTTTGAAATAGAATAAATCTCAGAGATGGTTTTAAATTATTAGATTTATATGCCTCTATTTTATCTATGTTGTTGTAGGGATTGTGGGATATTGTGGTTGTTGGTTATTAGATACCTTGTGAATCTCGTAGAAAGCCAAAATTTCTTAATATTAGGAAATTTAATGTGTTATGGGTCTCAACATTGGAAAAGGTTTATGCCAAATTGCATGGGTCTTATGAAGCACTGGAAGGGGGATTTGTTCAAGATGCTCTTGTTGACCTCACTGGAGGTGTAGGTGAGGAGATAGATATGAGAATTTCTCAAGAACAGATTGAACTTTCCAATGGAAATCGCTAGCCTCGATTACTACATTTCAAGCAAGAAGGATTTCTTCTTGGAACAGGAGCTCTTTTAGCTGGGAGATGTTCATGTGGCTTCTAGTGGAATTATTCAAGGACATTCTTACTCATTATTGTAGGTTTTTTTCTTGATTTTTGTGTGGGAAATATTCAGTTCATGTTATTTATCATATTTTGAAACATAGTGTTAGGAATTTTGTAATTTTATAAACAAGCTTCATTAGAAATACACCATTGTTGTACTTTTCCATTACATTAGAATGGAATGGTCCTTGGTCTAACTCTTCACCTGAGTGGATAAACAGGATAAAGCACAAATTAAAATTCAATCAAGTATTTTTGTCTTTAATAAGGACACCATATTACACAAGAAAGCTAATGAATCCTCATATTTCTTTTTTCTAGAAACAAAGATTAGAGTAGAAGCTTCATCCAAGGTCATTATTGGATAAGAATTTGATGTGTCTTCTCCTAGTTCAATATAGTTATCTAAATTTTTTCATCAATAGGATCTTCTTAAATACATTAGTTTTTTGATGTGTTTGAGAAATGTTCGCATAAATAAATGTTACAGAAATATAGTATTAATTATTTATATGATTAATAAAACTAAATAAACAAGAGTACAAAGAGTAAACATCAGTTTAATAAATAGGAGTACAATTTATTAAACATCAGTACAGGAAAAATAGTATGGAAAATATATGATTAAAATTCTGTAAATTAGTAAATAGTACATACCTATATTTTTAGTTGATCCTAACACCAATTTTATTTTTTTGATTGACTGAAATAACCAAATAATTTCATCTCACTCGCTTCGAATTGGAAATATCCTTCTTACCTTGTTTTCAATAATCCATGGATATGTCACAAATATTGATTTTTGACAAACGACTACAAGGTTGGACACTACAGGCATTCACGGTAAATGGTTAGGCCATAAAGGGATGCATGGTAGGGGTATCTTTAGAATGGGTGAGAGGTTGGATAGTAAGGTTTATATGGTAATGGTAAAGGCATTAGTTGACTGGTAAAGGTAGAGAAGAAGGAAGCAAAGGTGTAGGATAGATTAGGGGTTTGAAAATAGAGGTTCGACGATGGAAGCATGGAAGTAGGATGATATAGGTATTTTAAGGCCATGCGGTAGGAGAATGGATGAAATTCGGGCACTAGAAGTGTATCATGAAAGGATTGGATGGTCATCTATGTGGGAAAAATGATATGTACATCTTTATGTTGATAGTGTAGATACCAAAATTTAGTTCACTAGCCCCCATTCCATGTTCTCTCACCCCTTCATCATCATTATGCACACTCGCACCCATGTCCCTATTCAAAATCCCATTTCCCTCCTAAATCAAATTTAGTTCACTTACTTTCTATTTTCCTCTATTAATTATATCCCATCACTTTAATCACATCCCATCATTAATAGTCTCCATTATCATATTATTTCATCTCCCCTTATGCACCCTAATTTCATTTATCACCCACAATCATTTTATTCATCCCTTAACATATTTATTACCTTAATTACATCCCGAAATATCCAATTTATCCTTTCTAGACTCACTACCTACCACCATTTAATATTTCTAACCACCCTTTCCTTTAATAAATGCACTTCCACCCCATCCAATAATTATTTCCCATCCAAATGCATCTTAATAACTCTTCCAAATCACCAAATAAAATTATATCCCATATCACCACCTAATTGGGCCTCATCTCTCAATTTTTACATTATACACATAAGCAAGATCAATGGATCCCCGCAATCAACAATGACTCGTCAGGCATCACCACCCTATATATACCACCACCCTCTTCCTAGGAGAATGAAACTCTTGAGATCTGACCTTTACTTGAATTTTTAAAAGTGTCTTGTCTTCTTCTTAGCTGTCACCAACCTTTTCAAGACATTGTGGAGCCTTTTTCTACCATTTTTAGGCTTGTAGTTTGTTGCAAGACCTCTCTTTTTCATCACTTCCTCATCATTTGTTCAGAGGTCCACTCATCATTTTGGAGCACTACAAACCACATCACCAACTTTTTTTACTTCACATACCCTGTTTAGCACTCATCAACCCTCACCAATCCCTAAATCAGCCACAATTTTTGTCGATTATTCTTGGTCGCCGCCAACCTAATCGCCTCGCTTGTTTTCCCGCATCTTTTCCTCCTAATACTAATCTCTCTCCATCCCTACAAGACCTGGATACTTCAACCATTATGTTATTCATGATAGGCATCCCTAGACCTTACCTTTCTATCACATTCTCCATCAAATGCCTCTAGTCATCACAACCTTTGTCTATCTTACATTCTTTGTCTCAATTTATTGTTGTCTATATTATTTGATTTTCCTTTTAGCACATATCTCAAGACTTTTGTTCTAGCTATCTTCTATATGTTAATTATTATTTGTTATCAATCAATTTTCTAAACAAGTGGGCTGAAATACTTCCTAGGAAGTTCATTTATTCTTGGGACTAGATTTGTCTACATATCCCATCATAAAATCTACTAATCTTGTCTTTTGTATATATCCTTTGTGTTTTTTGTGTCATCAAGCTCGCTACGGAAAGGATTTGTGTGCTCGTCTTCCATCACAATTACTATCAAACATTGGAGGAGGCTTATAATGCTCCCATCTTTGGAGTTTATTATTTTCTAGCATGTTATTTCATTAGTTTGGAACATGAGAAGAAAACTTATCAAACATTTTGGCACGCAAAGTGGGACCCACCTACTCCTTTGATAAATTAATTATTCATTTTTAATTCCTATTAAATATTTTACTTTCCTCTTTCCACTAACTCAGTAGGTTAGATTTCTTCGCTTGTGTTCTTGGAAGTTTGCTTGTTTGCTCAACAACACATATGTAATATGGAAAGGAAAACGTATCCAACTACTTATCCTTTGAGTTTCTTTTTTTTTTTTGCATTTTTGTATCAATCTTCCCTTCTTTTTCTTTCTTGTCTTCATTGAACATCATATTTGGGTTTGGATATAAAATGAAATTTTCATATTTTCTTGATCACATAGCTTAATTAGGCTATAACACTTTGCATTCATATTTTCTTCACACACAAGAAAACAACACACATAATCTACACATCTAAACAATTTCGATCTAGGTAGAGCTATTGGGATTTTATCACCTAATAAGGAAGCCTCCATGGTGTTTTGGTCGTGTAAATAATTTTATGTCTATTGGTATATAGGCTAAGCACCAAACACCCTTATCCTTGTGGTGCATGAATTATGAGGCTAGGCCCCTATATAATACCACGTACCTTTTGGCATATTGAGGTCTCCATCCTTAAACCCGCTTGAAACCATTCATAGAGCATCCATTTCTTTAGGTTCCCTTTAAGCCTCTTCCATTTTCATATTTTATAAATAAGAAAGATAAAAAAATTATGTTTCTTAACTTGTGTGTTGAATTAATCATTTACAAATGATTTTTCTTGTTTATTTCTTGCCCATTGTTATGGCTCCCAAGCTAAGAGAATAGAGAAATCAACCACTTCTAATGACATCCCCATCTCAATCAACCCCTCACAACAAACATCTACACTCACTCTTGTTTCTTCTACACCTTTGATGACCTCATCCTTGGCCTCCCTATCCACTACTCCAATGGTTCCTCCTCATGGGCCCCATGTGGTTCAAGGAAATCCCTATATTGAGACCAATCCCCTTATCTATCATCACTTCTTCCCTTCTCGGACCAGCCACACCTCCTTTCGCTACTTCCTCAAGAGCTCTTGGACCCTCACTATCCCTTGTAGATTCTTGTAATTTCAATAACTCTTTTATGTTAACCTCTTCACCCTCCATGACTATATAGTTTACAAATCCACCAACATCCCTAACCCCTCTTCAATATCTTTATGGTTATCCCCCATAATCTGAATCTACTAAATTCCTCACCTCCTAACTCATTTTATTCTTCCGTAGGGTCATTCATGAGCTAGCATTAGCCCGTAATGAACATATCCCTCATTAATTATCTATCGTGGTTCCCAAACCTAAATTTCCACAAAATTAGCAATGTGTATCCCACCTAATCTACCACATATAAATATTTTTATAACCATCCCTACATCTTCCATTCCTATTCCCTCCTCACCTATTGTTATCATAAACACTCCTCTTAAACTCTTCAATACTCCAACATAACTCCACCACCCGAGAAACAATTTCAAAATTGAGTTCCTTTTTTAACATCTCATGTCCATCCCAAGTTGTTATATGATAATCTCCCTTTTGGATTTGACTCAAACTATCCAACTTCCACTCTGAATCATCTTTTGACGTATGTTTTCCAATCAACCCCTTCAAACATCTCAATCACCTCATGCACATACCAAAACTTATCCAACACAAATCCAATCCCATCTCCCTATCACTCAACAAAGAACCTTCACAATCTTCCCCATCTAAATACATCCCTTTACAACATCCTACTTTGCAACCCACCCAATCGAAAACTTTAATTATGTTCCTCCCTATCAACCACCCCCAAAACTCCCAATTATGCCTAACTATATCAATCTTTACCACAACCTAATCCATCTACTTCCTAAAATCCACAACAACATCAATCAAATCCTCATACGCATTTATAAAGTGATCTTATGTATACCTTGTTAAGTAGAATTTCTAACTTAAAAGCCGATACCTTGGGCCCCAATAGTACATTTACTTATGAGAAAAAATTTAACAAACCCATCAATCCATTTGTGTCTGTTAATACATATGCTCCGCATATGGAGATTATGAAATTCTCTAAATTATATAGAAAATAACATCCCCAAAAAACTCTCCATGCCTCTAGGCACTCATGTTACCTTATCGCGCATGATCAATATCTTATGCTTCATGCCTTTCCCACGTCATTATTCGGGCATGCTCTAGACTGGTACAATGGTATCCCTTAACATTTCATATTTTCCTTCACAAAACATGTGCAGATTTTCCTAGAATACTTCGTGTCAACATAGCATGTAATATAACCATCACTTACCTTTATACCATCAAATATTTTGACGATGAATCAATTGTTGATTTCGTCGCGATGTGCTATAGGATTATTAACTAACTATCCTTCTCACTACCTCAAACTCGAATTGATTGAGATATTTTCTAGATCATGCGCCAAGCACATTTCATCTACCCTTCAAATTCATTCATTCCAAACCTTTGAAAAATGTTTTACTATGGATCACAAGTTAGAACTACGCACCCTTTAGCAAGGCCATGCTAAACCTTGCTCTAATAAACACAAGAATGAATTCACAAAACTATTTGCCCATAATGAAAAATTAAAAATGTGACAAATGTTTTTTCTCACAAAATTTCCATCAAATCCAAATCACATATCGAGCCTCCATAAAGAGCACCTCGACAATCCCCAACTATACTCCTCTTTGAAAATCATACAGCTCCATCTTTGACAAGCTCATGGTCATACACCTTATCGAACTTCCTCCCATCTTCCCTTTTGATGACTCATGTCCTAAACCTACATGGTATCGTGAGAATCATTACTACAAATATCATCAATTTGGAAGTCATAACATTAATAAATTCCATACCTTTAAGGATTAAGTGCAATGGATAATCAATCGCAGAGACCACCAACTAGATAATCCAAATGTTCCACCTAATCAGCCATTGGATGTTTCCAACAAGCATTTTTGAATCATCCACCAAGCATCCAATCCTAACCTCCCACATCTCAAGTATTTTATGCCCATGTAATCAACACCTTAATCCAAGCTTCAACTTCTACACCCACATCTACTTGTACACATACATCTACACCCATATTCACATCCACATCTATACCAGCATTTATACCCTCATCAAGACCCACATCTACATCCACATCCATATCATCTCTTAAAATTTTTATCAAATATGCATCTCCCCTTGATTCAGTCACAAGTAATGTCTCAATCATGTCCCTACCTCTAACAAATAAAACAACCCCTATATCAACACTTCTAAGTTCCGAAAAATCCACAAGCCCTTTTGATTCTACCAATTTTGTTACTCAAGAATCATCCCCATCATCAACCATAACATCTACAAAAAAACCCATGTATAAACCATAAAATCTAACTTCTAAAGAAGGCTCTACTATCAAAATTAATATCATCCCCCGCCAAAGGTAAAACTTCACAACAAACATCTAAGAAGCTTGACACCCCATCAAAAGATTCATCGCTCATCCATACAAGAAATTAGAGGTGCCCCTATGGATCCCCATGAATCCAAACAACCCAATATCCAACCATCCATCTTAGGACCTCATCCATCCAATTTAGAACCGTTTCCTTCATCTAAATCTCCCATCACCAAAAAATTCAAACAAGAATCATCTACTCCTATTTCAGAATCAAAATTTGAGTCTAAGGTCTCTAAAAATCCCATAAGACTAAGGCACTTCTTCTTCCTTCACCTTCCTCCTAAATCAAATCAATCCAAAATCTACAATACTTCCTCTACCAAAACCCCTATTCGGTCTTACTCTCAAATCCTTCATTGATTTATCCAAGCATTCGTAATTACTCTTCCCTCTATCAATTCCTTTACTCACGTGGGTACAATCTTGTGTGGTTTTATTACAATGCTTCTTGCACCTATTATCATTTCCCTAGAATGACACAAATCACTACAAGGCTCTTCAAATACTTATCCATAACCTCGCACAAGAGGATGATCTTCTCATCGACAAATAATACCACCCCTTTCATCTACTAGTTATTAGACACCTAAAACAACCCCAAACCAACTCTGAACTCGTAATGCGCTTAAATATGTCCCTCCATCCACTCCTTTAGTTACAATGCCTCCAAAAATTATACCCCTTCTTTACATAAATATCATTCTTGCTACTACTTGGTCTCACCCCAATGACTCTCAACCATCCAAAAAAGAAAATTGATATTTATCATCGTTGATCCTCCTAACGAACTTATTTCATCTCCCCTTCATCCAAGGATAAGGTATCTATTCTAACCACTCCACGAGCCTAAAGGCCTATTGTGATAGAAAAAAGCATCGTGAAATAATGGCATCATGCTATCAAAATTGCCCTTTATGATCTTATCGAAAGCTTCCCTCCCCATCGTAGGAACTCATCAAATATTTAAAATGCATCCCAATCACAACCAATGAACCCCAACCTTTCACGACCCTTTTTGGATCTCTTATAACTTATGGTGTTATCTCCTTCAATGATACTAATATCCCGAGATTCAACCTAAGATCATGTTCTTCCTCTTTATCATTGTTTGTATCAATGAAACTTTCATCATACAATCCATGATTTATAATGGTTCTAGCATTAACATTATTTCATCCCACACATTTAATCAACTCAAGATTCCCAATAATATTGTCACCCAATAACATGTGGTCCTTTTATCCTTTAACGAAACTATTGAACCTACATTGGTAACGGTCATCCTTCCTATATGGATTGATGTGGAAATCCTTTATGAACTCTTTTACATTATAGAATGGTAATTCCAATACAAGGCCTTACTTGGATGCCCATGGACGTCGTGTACATTCTGAAAAGTCAAATTTTGTGAAAATCAGAGCTCGGGGTCAAAATTTATGGTCGTTTGAAGTTCGGGAGTCAAATGTTGACTTTCTCTTTGTATTCTTTGGTATTTCAGAAAAAAACAAGTTTTTGGGGAACTCATGTCCCATGCATACTTGAACCGGTTGGGCCTCCTTTCTCCACTTTTTTTATTCCCTCTTGGTGCAGAGATTTCAGCTTTTGGTGTTCCGCTTGTCCCGACATTGACCAGTCGTGAGGGTCATTGACCTCTGCTTTTGCCGCACTACTTTGTTCATCATCTTTTTCACCTTTGTGGGTCCGTGTGTACTTATGTCCTAGGTGTCTCGCGGACCGCGCAGGATAAAAATATCTGATTTTTCTTATTTGAACTGCATGACCATTTTGGTGATGCACATCATGGATGTCCCGTAGACCATCTGGGACATTTTTTTGATTTTTCCGCACAACATAGGAATGCAGCCATTTCGGGTTTTCAGTCCCAAGTGTCCCGCGTGAACTTGTGCGGCCTGGGACAAAAACTTCCACTTTTTCGCACTACACTAAAAGAGGCCATTTTTGGGGATTTTTCAACTTTTTCTAACTTCTTGGATTTTTTCTTTGGACGGGAAGTTAGAGAAGAGCCAAAGGGACCCCCAAGACCTGATTTTTGGGCCTTGAACCAATTATTCTTGCTTAAACCTAGATAAATTATGCAGGTTATCCAAATTTACCTTGAGGGGTGAATTTGGGATAACATCTCTTGTGTACATCATTGGAGGTGTAGGTGAGGAGATAGATATGAGAAGTTCTCAAGAACATATTGAACTTTCCAATGGAAATCTCTAGCCTTAGTTACTATAATTCAAGAAAAAGGATTTATTATTTAAACAAGGATCCCTTCTAGCTCGGATGTTCATGTGGCTTCTAGTGGCATTATTCAAGGACATTCGTACTCATTATTTTATATGTTTTTCTTGATTTTTTTGTGGGAAACATTTAGTTCATGTTATTTATCATGTTTTGGAACATAGGTTTAGGAATTTTGTAATTTTCTAGAAACAAGTTTCATTAGAAATAAACCATTGTTGGAACAGGGAATAAAACTTATCAAACATTTCAGCACACACCGGTGGGACCCACCTACTCCTTTGGTTAATTCTTTATACATTTTCAATTCCTATTCAATATTCTACTTTCCTCTATCAACTAACTCTCTAGGTCAGAGTTATTCACTTATGTGCTTGGGAGTTTGCTTGTTAGCTCAACAACACGTATGTAATTTGGAAAAAGCAAAAATGTATCCGTGTATTTATCTCTTGAGTTTTTTTCCATTTTTGCATCAATATTCCCTTCTTTTTCTTTCTTTTCTTCGTCGAACTTCATATTTGGGTTTGGATATAAAATGAAATTTTCATATTTTCTTGATCACATAGCTTAATTAGGTGGTAACACTTTGCATTCACATGGTCTTCACACATAAGCAAACAACACGCACAAACTACACATCTAAACAATTTTTATCTAGGTGGAGCTATTGGGATTTTATCACCCAATAAGGAATCCTCCATGGTGTTTTTGTCGTGTGATAAATTTCTTGACTATTGGTATATATGTTAATCACTGGACACCCTTATCCCTATGGTGCGTGAAGTGTGGCGCTAGGCCCCTATATAATACCATGTACCAATATTCATCACAAATTAAAGCGTCACATTCCTTTAGTTATATTGAGGTCCCCATCCTTAAACATGCCGAAACCATCCATAGAGAATCTATTTCTTTAAGTTCCCTTTACGCCTCTTTCATTTTCATATTTTATAAATAAGAAAGATAAACAAAATTATTTTGTTTGACTTGTGTGTTGCATTAATAGTTTACATAGGATTTTTTCGGATTATTTATTGCCCTTTGTTATTGGCTCCCAAGATAAGAGAATAGAGAAATCATCCACTTCTAATGACATCCCCGCCTTAACCAACCCTCACAACAAACATCCACACTCACTCTTGTTTCTTCTACACCTTTGTTGACCTCATCCTGACCTCCCTATCCACTATTCCTATGGATCCTCCTCATGGGCCCCATGTGGTTCAAGTAAATCCCTATATTCAAACCAATCCCTTTATCTATCATCACTTCCTCCCTTCTACACCAGCTACACCTCCTTTTGCTACTTCCTCAAGAGCACTTGGACCCCCACAATCCCTCGTTGATGCTTAAAATTTAAAGAACTCCTTGATGCTAACCTCCTCTCCTCCATGACTATCTAGTTTACAAATAAACTAACATCCCTATCGATGGACCCCTTCTTCAACAACTTTATGGATATCTCCCATTATCCGAATCTATTAAATTCCTCACCTCCTAACTTGTTTTATTTTTCTCGTAGGGTCATTAATGAGTTAGCATTAGCCCAAAACAAAAATATCCCTCATGAATTCTCTATCATGGTTCCCCAAACCCAAATGTCCAAAAAAATTAGTGGTGCCTATCCCACCTAATCTACCACATATTAATACTGTTATAACCATCCCTACATCTTCCATTGCTATTCCCTCCTCACCTACTATTATCATAAACACTTGACCTCCCAAACTCTTCAATACTCCAACATAAATCCACCACCCAAGCAACAATTTCAAATTTTGGTTCCTCTTTTAACATCCCACGTCCATCCCGATGTTGTTATATCATAACTTCCACATTTGTATTTAACTCAAACTATCCAACCTCCACTCATAATCATCTTTTGGCATAATTTTTCCATTCAACCCCTTAAAAATATCATGCACATACCAAAATGTATCCAACACAAATCCAATCCAATCCCCCTATAAATCAACAACAACCTTCACATTCTTACCCATCCAAAAACATCCCTTTACGACATCCTACTTTGCAACCCAACCAATCACAAACCTTTAATTGTGTTCCTCCCTATCAATCACCCCCAAAACTCCCAATTATGCCTACTATTATCAATCTTGACCACAACCTTATCCATATACTTCCTAAAATCCACAACAACATCAATCAAATCCTCATACGTATATATCAAGTGATCCTATGTATGCCTTGTTGAGTAGAATTGCTAACTTAAAAGCCACTACCGTGGGCCCCAATGGTACATTTACTTATGATAAAAAAATTAACGAACCCATTAATCCATCTCGTGTTCTGTTAATACATATGCTCCACATTGGGAGCTTCTAAAATTCTCTAATTTCTATAGAAAATAATATCCTGAAAAACATCGAAATGCCTCTCTCGTATTATCAATGTCGTATTCTTTATGACTTTCCCATGTCATTGTTCAAGCCTCCTCTCAGCTGTTACAATTCTATCCCTTAACATTCCATATTTTCCATATTTCCCTCTAGTGGTACAATGGTGAATCATACGGTTCCATCTCGTTAGTACCCAAATTGATTCTCCCTCCGAAGCCGTTTGAGCAAAGAAGACAGTTTGTCAAGAAGCTTAGAGGCAAGCAGAGCATGTATTTTTTCATTTTGTAGTTGGGAATGAAATGCAGCTTGCTCTTTGTCACTCAGATGTGGAGAAATGGGTAGCACCCTCAAGAGGATTTGACCTATCCTCACTACTTTATTATTGTGCCTTTCAACCGTGGTGAGAGGACCCTTTTTGCAATTTGTTGTTTGTGAAGGAGATGGAGATATCCTTCCTTGTGAAATTATTAAGAAGACCTTGAAGAAAATATGATCAACCCAAAAATCTAACTCTCACGAGTTGTCACTCTAGATAATGGAGATATTTTCTAAGTAAGGTTCATGCCACTAAAGACAATGAAAACCTTATTGTTTCTCCGTTTTTTTGGTAGTAAAAATGATGCATTTGTATACACACATGACAAGCAGGGATAGTATGGGTATGATTTATTGTTTTTAAATGAATTTCGGTGGGAGATGAAGCGGGATAGAGTTAATTATACCAAATCTTTGGAGAGACTTTACAATAATGAGAAACTTCACAATAGAAAGCTTCAAAACAATCGGATGTTCCTTCAACCGAATGTGTGCTTCAATGGATGCTCAAATCAAAACATTTTAACATAATCTTTAACATTCCATATTTTTCATATTTCCTCTAGGTGGTAGAATGGTGAATCATACAGGCCCATCTGCGTTAGTACCCAAATTGATTCTCCCTCCGAAGGCCGAGCAGATCACGGGTTTGGTAGGAAGCTTAGAGGCAAGTAGAGTATGTAGTGTGTCATTTTGTATCGGGGATGAAATGCAGCTTGCTCTTTATCACTCGGATGTGGAGAAATGGGTAGCACCTCAAGAGGATTTGACCTATCCTCACTAATTTATGGTTGTGCTTTTCAACCTGAGTGAGAGGACCCTTTTTGCACCCTATTGTTTGTGGAGGAGATGGACATATCCTTCCTTATGAAATCATTAAGAATACCTTGAAGAAAATATGATAGATGCAACAAAATCTAACTCTCACAAGTTGTCACTCTAGATAATGGAGATATTTTCTAAGCAAGGTTCAAGCCACTAAAGACAATGAAAACCTGATTTTTCTCCATTGTTTTGGTAGTAAAAATTATGCATTTGTATACACACATGACAAACAAGGGTAGTATGGGTATGATTGGTTATTTTTAAATGAATTTTGGTGGGAGGTGAAGCAGGATAAAGTTGATTATACTAGATCTTTGGAGGGACTTTACAATAATGAGAAACTTCACAATAGAAAGCTTCAAAACAGTCAAGATGTTCCTTCAACCAGAAGGTGTGCTTCAATGGAGGCCCAAATCAGCACGTTTTCACATAATCTTTAAGACTCCAATATGAAGGCTCGAATTGGAAAAATCAATTAGTTTCTTATTAACCACGCCTAAGGTACACCCAAAGACTTACAGACAATCTTTATCAACAAATGACAGTGAATTGATTTTAAATTTGTTTATCTCATCCAAGATGAAGGATCTTCTTGAAATGAAATTGAAAATACCATTAAACTATCACAAGGATGAGATCCTATGTGATTTCACAAAAATTTAGTATAAGATTGCAATAGGAACAAATAGAACTATTTACAGACATTCTGAAACAAAGCAGATACACTAATTGCTCAAAGTCAACATGAATAACTCAAATTTGATTAAACTTATCAATAGGGAAAGTTTCTAGAACAATCTCAGAACTTTTCAATGGTTGTACACTTGCAACCACCTTGACACAATCAATTTTAACACAAAAGAGATATATAGGTTTCTCAAATAGTCCCTCAGAAAGACGGGCTCTATCAATATTTTTTCTTAGAAAATCAGTTCTGACCTCTAACACTCCAACATTCCAACCTCCAACCCTTTTTACGAAAAAATCATGCCTATTTATAACATTTTACAATAGAGCCTTTCCCCCAAAAAAATCCAAACATTGAATGCACTAGTGCTCACCATGATTTCGATCACGATTCCCATAATCAAATCTGTAAAAATTTGTTAGGTGCTCAAGGGGTGGATCTCTTCAAATATCTCCCGCATTCAACTCCTTCTTCTGGTAGATCACTTTTCCTCTACTCGTCAACCACTTCCATCCCTAATCTGTCAAATCTGGATTCTTTGCATACTCGGGAAGAAAAATGGAAAATCAGATTGAGCCTAGAGGTCAAATCTCATCTTAATGGAAAAAGACGTCCCTAGATCTTCCTCACCAAACTTAGATATCAAATTAACTCCCCTTACCTATTTGGCATGCAAGAAATATTAAGAAATCATGAAGACTCGCACTTCTAAGAGCTCGGAGTGAATATGGCAAAAAAATTAGATACATGATGCACAGTTTGCCATTTATTTCTATTTATAATTTGTACCGTACATGTGGGAGATCCACTTTAAAATGGGTGTGCAGGTTCCTCTTTTCCTTTTACACTTTTTGGAAAAATTTAAAAATTTTACATTTTGCTTCGCACCTCCACCCTTGAGAAATGAGCCTGACACGTGTCCTAAAGTGGGTCCCAAAAGAACCGCGGCCAAATTCTACTATTTCACATCTTTTTTGGAAAACGGAAAATTTTCTAAGTTTTCCCCACAACTCCACCCTTGAAAAATGGGCCTAACACGTGTGCCAATGTGGGTCCCATCGGAACCACTCTTCCTTTTTCACTTTTAACTCCTTTTCCACAAAAGGGAAATTTTCCAATTTTCCTCCAAAGGTCTGCACCTCCGCCATTGACTGGAGAAAGCTTTGACCTTTCCCCATTGGCCCCATGGGTCATTTTGATGATTTAATTCTTTTTAAAATTAAGGGGAAAAAATCAAAGTTTCCCCAGTTGGCCCGCCTCCGCGCTTTTGACATTTTCAATGCAAACTTTGACCTCCTTTTCGGGCTTGCATGGGCCATTTTGAGATTTTAATCCTTTTAATGATAAGAGGAAAAAAATCCAAGTTGCCTCTAATGGTCTACTTCCCCACCTCTTTGACTTTTCAAACTGCCACATGTCACAATGGCACATATTGAAATGGTCCCTAAAAGTTGAGACCTTGAATGAGTGCGGGCTCACCACATGTCGTTATGGCGCAACTTCAAAAAACCTTAAGGTTTCAAAATGATTTGGTAGGGGTGCGCTTCCATTTTATAATTTTACTCCATTTTACCAAAAGGGTAAAACATCCAACTTGCCTCTGAAGGCCCGCATCTCCACCTTTAACTTTGCCACATGTCCTTCTGTGGGGTCAAAGTAAGACTTTTTCCCTACCACTTAAAATTTGCTTTAATCAAAGCCTGGTAGGGCTGCGGGGTGGGTTTAAAATTTTTTCCAAAGTATCCCAAAAGAAAAATTTCAAAAACAAACCCACCATGCCCCATCCAATTAGATGAAGCCATGTAAGCACCAAAAGAACCAATCATATTTGAGTGGAGCTGGGGGATCAAATTTGCCTTTTTTCCAAAAAATCAAAAAGAGATAAGTTAAAGCATTTTCCCGTCATCCCCTGACCGGCCAAAAGAAGCCATGTGACTTCCAAATGCTGAGGAATAATTTTGATAGGAAAAAGACACCCGCTAGATCATCAAAAACACAAAAATTCACCATTCATGCCCAAAACCCGATTTTTTCGCTAAGGATGAATTTTTTTGAAACAAAACCAAGTGAATCATGGTTTCGAGCATCTTTCAACCATGTATTTGGATTTTCAAAGGCATACAAATATAAATTGATCATTCTCGAGCTTCCATGGTTGGGAAAAATAGGAAAATGGAAAATCCCATGGATTTTGAAGAAATTAGGGCAAAAATAGGGAAAACTTAGAGACTCCTTCAAGAAGGGACATGAAAATGGATTCTGCAAACAATTCAAGGCATTCAAATGGAGGTAAAATCTTCAGAACACCCACATCGAGAGACAAAATGTTTCATAACACGCAGATTAGAGGAAAATCAGTGGCAAATGGTGTGAGATCAAAATGAGCACCAACATCAGCTCCGACTCGGGGATGGGCACTCCTTGTGAGTGCCACAAGAACAAAGGTAGAATCAAGTGCCAAAAATATCCATTGGGAAAAGGAGTCATCTTGTAGAGAAAAAAACCAGGACCATCCCCCAAAAATGAATAGAGAAACCAATAAAAATAGGCCACTCAGGGGGCATAACAAACAAGAACACGAAAGACAGAAAACAAACCAACAAACTATACACTGTACAGATGATGTTCACCTTGATTCTGGGGAATCAATCCAAGAAATGCTTCAAATTCCTACCATTAACAAGCAATTCAAGCAATTCTCCATCCAAATCCTTCAAGAAGAAGGTATGCTCACCAATCTGAATGTCTATGGAGTAAGGGCCCATCCACAGTGCATAAAATTTACCATGTTTTCCTTATCTTCATGCTTGTTATCCCATAACAACATGAGATCTCCAACATTGAAATCTCTTGGGGTGACCTTCTTGTCAAACAACTTCTTCAAATTTTCTCTGAACTTTACATGCCTTTGGTGGGATTCCCTCCTTTCTTCATCAAGTTCAACAATCTAGTTAATGCGGGCATCATATGGACTTACTTCTTGGTCTTCCAGTTGTTGAATGAACTGATATGAGGATAATTGCATATGCAATGGCATCAGGGCCTGAGTTCCATACACCAACTCAAATGGACTCTTTCTAATGGATCTTTTCACCCCGGATAGCAAACTTCAACTTCTCACCCCATTTTCTCTTGTTCAACTCCAAGGTTCTTCTGATAATCTTCAACAAAAATTTATTACTGGACTCAGCTTGTCCATTTCCTTGGGGATTGTAATTAGATACATATGTTAATTTGATCTTGTATTCTTTGTACATTGCCACCAAAGGTTTATCTCTGAAGCTCATGGCATCACAAGAACAATTTTAACTAGTACCCCAAACCCGCAGATGATATGGTTCAACATAAAATCCATGACAATTTGGTTTTTCTCTTTTTGTGGGGATTTCCTCCACCCACTTGGTGAAGTAATCAATGGCTACAAGAATCCACTTATGGCTAGCACTTGAAGGGTATGAAATATCACTAATGAAATCCACTCCCCATTGCTTGAATGGGGATTCAATTGATACAGTGAAAAGGCAGGGGAGCTCTAGAAGCTTTCAGTCTTCCAGAGAAGCACTTGAAACTCTCACATCTTCTAACCAAAATATTTTTATCCTTGAAGAGATTTGGCCACCAATAACCAGCCCTCAAGATATTGTGTGTTGTGACTCTTCCAAAGAAAATTCCCCCACAAACTCCTCCATGGAGATCAGCAATTATCTTGGGGGCTTCATCTTCAGTAATGCACCTTAAGAGAAATCCCTCAAGGTTCTTCCAAGCTAACCCATAATCAGTAATGACATATTTCTAGGAAGCCAACTTAAGGGCTCTTTTTGGTTCTTACTTAAATACTCAGTGAGGCTAGTTCAGATGTCTGAGATAAAAAATTACATCTTTGTACCACTCAGAACTCATCAATTTTTCAAAAACATCTACCCTACCTTCTTCTACCTCATTTACCTCAATATTTTGCAAGTTGCTCTCAGCCATAAGCTTAGCCAAGCCCAAACCTCTCACCAACTTCGTGGTTTGGATATCCATGTCATATTCTTGTAACTTGTTCACCCATCTGCATCTTTTTCTTGAGACTTCCATCTCTGATAAGATGTCTTTCACCATAGTGTGGGGAACATAAGCAACAATTTTAGAGCTCAAAATGTAAGGCCTAAAAACCTTTGTTGCTCTTACGAAGGAAAATTCTTGTTTCTCCATAATAGTGTACTTCATCTCAGCCCCTGTACAATGCCTTACTGAAAAAAGGCAATTGTCCTCTCATCCCCTTCATCATCTTTCTACAACAAGATAGATGCAATAGTGTTCTCTGAAGCAAAATAAAATAGTTGGAAAGGCTTCTTATAATCTGGAGCTACTAAAACAGGGGCATGCTTTAATGCCTCCTTGATCCCATTGAAATCTTGAATGACATCCTCCTCCCATTTGATGGCATGGTCCTTCTTTAGCATGCCAGTGATTGGAATGGTCAACTCAACAAATTTTGATATGAATCTCCTGATAAATTTTATCTTCCCAAAGAAGGATTGAATCCCCTTCTTGGTTCTTTGAATTGGGACCTTGTTGATGGCCTCTACCCTTTCTGGATCAATCATTACTCCTTCTTGTGACACAATGTGACCAAGTAATTTTTCCTTTTGTACTCGAAATGGCACTTCTTTGGATTGAGTGAAATGCCATATTCTCTACATCTTATCAGTATTTTCTCCAAGTGTTGCAAATAATCACTTCTCTTCCTAGAGAAAATAGTTACATCATCTTGGTAGACAACAATAAAATCATTGATGTAACAAGCAAAAGCAACATCCATTGCTCTCTGAAAGTTTTCTCCAACATTCATCAGCCCAAAGGGCATCCTCAAATATACATATGTCCCCCAAGGAGTGGTAAATGTTGTTTTAATTCTTTCTGATTCCTTCACCACAACTTGGTTATAACCAGAGAAACCATCCAAGGTAGAAAGTAGCTCAAAACTAGTCACTAGCTGCAACATGTTTTCCATGTTTGGTAAAGGATAATTATCCTTCATTGATGCTCTATTCAAATTTATGAAATCCACACACAACCTGATGTCACCATTCTTCTTTTTGACTGGTACTAGGTTTGTAACCCAAGAAGAATACCTTGTAGGCTGAATAATTCCTCCATCCCTCAATTTCTTTAGTTCCTCTTACATTTTAAGAGATAGGAGTGGATTGATTGGCCTCTATTTCTTCCTGAATGGTTTTGCATTAGATTCCAAGGGAATCTCATGTTGAAACAGATCCTCTCTGTATGCCTTTAGTTCAAAATAAGTCCAAGCCATGCAATCTTGATACTTTTTAGCAATTGGACATAAGATTGTTTTTCCTCCTTGTTGAGATTGCTTCCCAACCAGATCTTCCTTGGTTTCTCCTTTGTGCCAAGTTCATACTTCTCAATATCCCTTGAGGATACTATGCATCTGTTAATGCTGTGACTAGCATTATCAAAGTTGGATTCAAGAGCAACCAGCCCTCTAGGAATGGTATTAGTTTTTAGTTGGATGATGCCTTTGCCAAACAAGATTTCTTTACCCTCTGCTATGCACACCATTGTCTCCCAATCAATACTTTGATTAGAAAACTCCCCTTTGTTTTGTAGGAATATTTTTACCTAAGAATCATCATCAAAAACTTTCCAATGTTTAATGTTGTCAAGTACAGATGGCCTAATTAACACCTCAACATCATATTCACAATATGGGGATACTGTACAATTATCAACCGAGATTCCAACAAAGTGTAAGCTTGTCTTCCAAATCATTGAACCTCCTATCATGATACACAATATTGAATGAATCTAACATATCAATGAGATCCCAAGCTGCATGCTTGTATTATTTCATTCACCGATTTTTGTGGCATAAATTTTTTTCGACTTGTTTTAAAATTAATTTGAATATCCTTGACAATGATGTCTTTAACACCATATTTCCAAGCAATCCTCGACCTAACAACAAGTGCCTCATCCTCATCAAAAAATTTAGCGTACTCAAATTTGCGTTTGAAATAAAATACAAATGCTTCCTGGCTTGGAGAGATCATAACAACACCAACACCATTTTTGAAATTGGAAAAAGCTCCATCAAACAATAAGGTACAAGGAGAGCTTTCTTGTTCAAGACATTTGCATTCTTCAATCTTTTGTTCTTTTCCATCAAAAAATCCTACAAATTTATTAGCATCAACACTTATGTACAATACTTCATAAGATGCATGGTTAGGATATTCAATAAGGTGTAACGTCTTCTTTTCCCCATAAAACTTGACAAGGATGCCTTCAATGGGATAATGGTATAGGACATATCCATTTCAACACTCCCACCAACACTTGTATCCCATTTTCTAGACAACAACATACCCCACTTGGCTAGGCAGTCAACAATAACTACATCAAGCTTCAAGTTCTTCCTGGATAGGTTGCAAGTTGTACCACTAGACCTTTCACACATCCCACCACTGGCACCTCTCTAGAATCCATGGCAATACACTTCCCATATGTTGTTGTTACCTTGATGTTCAGTTCATTCATAACTTCCAGAGGCATAACATTGCATGATGCCCCCGAATCAAACATACATTTGTGTAGCAGTCTATCCTTAATGATTAGAGTGGTGAAGAATGGATCCAAATTTAGTTGAGAATCTACCAAGGATGTCCCCAAATAAACCTCAGGTGGTTCATCTAGCTCTTCTGATGTTGGTGGTGCTTCTAGTTCTTCAATGATTGGAGGAGTCTCCACAATATTTACATTTCTTCCTGGGGTACTCTTCTCTTCTTTCAATCCAAAATACTCCAATGCCCTCTTCTTGTGCTCAGGAATCCTAAGAAACTCAACAATTGGAACTGAGATCTTGATCTGACTCAAGACTTGGGAAATATCATAAGGGATAGACTTTGGAAATGTAGCATTGGAAGGAAAGTTGATACACTCATTAGATGGCACAGGATTTTTGTCACTTGGGCATGAGGAGGGGTATAATTTTTGTTTGGGACAGTAAGGCCCTTGGCAGATGCATCTTTCTTAGGAGCCTCTTTAGGAATATTTGAAAGCAATGGATTTTTTGGTTTGGCCTAAGGCCTTATTCCTTTGGTAACTCTACTTCTTGTGTTATACTCCTCCTCTTGGGAAACAATAGTGTTCATCAACAACTTCCTGTCCTCCTCAAATGGGATTCCTCCATCATACTTCTTTATCATCAAAGCTCTTAAATATTCAAAGTCATTATTGGGTAATTCAAAAGCTTGTACAGTATCTACTTCTAAATTATGAAAGGGATGAAGAAGAGGTACCTAGTGGATGTAATCCCAAAAGTCAGCAACAGTTATATCACTTATTACCTCAGTTGAAGTTTCCCCTTGTTGTGAGCTTGTGGAGCAACCCATCATGCAAACATCATCATCATTATCATCATCAAATTCTTCTTCTTCTTGTTGATCTTCCTCACATGGAGCATGGGGCATGAAACATCTGTCACACCAATCAATGAAATTTGTCTCCTCTATAACAACAACTCTGGCAGCCAAAGGATCAGGAACCATTCTATTTTCCCTGGCCTGGGACTGTTTATTTCCAAATCCAACAAGTCCCTTGCCTCTTTCATCAGATCTATGATCATTTCTATGATGATTTTTAAACCTGTCTTGGCCTTGTTGCTTGTGCTAACCTTATGAACTCTAGCCAATCCCTTTTCCTACCCTGGGCTAATTTGTATGATATCTCTTTGACAACCCTTGCCAAATTTTTACAACTTCCTCCAAATCAGCAGCCTTACTTATTTAAGGCTTTTCCTGGGTTAATTAGTTTTACACCCTCCCTTTTTGGAGGCTTTCCAATTTCCTTGATGTTGTTCTCTATTTGCAGAGCCATGGTGAAGGCCTGCCTCAAATTAGTAGGGTTTTTTTCCCTCAAGTAGTAAGCAACTTTTTTATCAAATGCATCTAAATATTTGATCAAACATGATTCATCACATGGCCTTAAGCTAACAGGAAATCTCCTCAAGGTCTTGTTAAACCTTGTGTTGAAATCATGTACTGACTCATTAGGATTATTCTTGATGTTTTCAAATTCTAATAGAAGAAACCTAGGGTCAGTTCTATCACCATACTACAATCTAAATGCATTGTTCATCTCTATCCAAGAATCAATGGAATTATCTGGAAAATCTTTATACCAGTCCCTTGCATCCTCTTCCAAAGTATGGATAAACAATTTGATATATACATCTTCATGTTCAATCTCAAAGTCTTCCATCATATTGATAAAAAGCTTTAGATGTTGATCACTAGTTATAGCGTTGTTTCCTTGGAACTTTGGTAATATATTTCTTACATCCTGGGGAACTGCATTTGGATAACCAGCCATCCTTGTAAAATTTATGGGACCAAAGGTGTTTACAACAAATGGAGGTCTAGGTGGGGGCAGGGCCATGTTGTTTTGAGGAGGTGACCTAGAGGGGAGACAAATTGATAAGGGGTAGAGGGTATTTGAAACATAGGAGTATAACTTTCAAAATGGATATCCCCTAAAGGCCTTGTTTCTTGGAAAACCCTATCAACTTCTAAAAAGTCGGGGAAGAATGAGAAGCAAACTTTTCAAAATCAAATGAAGGCCCCTCTCCAGTTGGAGAATTTAATTCCACAAAGAGGCTACCTGATTCAGAAGCACTTGAATTATAGTCTTCAATAATAAGCGATCACTTTCATCAATGGAGATATCCTTTCTTTTCTGCTGATCTCCAACAACTCTCCAGGATTTTCTTCCTTCTTATTTTGTTTTTCCTAGCTCTGGAAACAATGTCCTAGCAGGATCCCTAGCAAAGAAATATCTTCTTCCTTCCAGTTTTGCAAATATTATTAACAAATCTCACTTGAAAAAGGTTAAGACACTGGTACTCATCAAGAATAAGATCAACAGGGAGTCACCACTAAGTATTTCCACCTTAGTTGTGAAAAATGCACTAAAATATAATCTATCAAATGTCCCACAATACCAAAAACTTGAAATGGGATGATTTGACTTTTCTTAACCCAGATTTATCAATGAAATCTAGTGCACTAGGTGTGGAAATTGAAATAATTGTACATAGCACTTAGAGCATATAAGAAGTGTTTACAAGGGTCTGAATATGAAATGCAATCACAATGTCCCCAAAAATGGTGTCAGTAAAGTGTTGGTACCCAAATTGATTCTCCCTCAAAAGCTGAGCATCATCACAGGTTTGTCAAGAAGCTTAGAGGTAAGCAGAGCATGTAGTTTGTCATTTTGTAGTTGGGAATGAAATGCAGCTTGCTCTTTGTCACTCAGATGTGGAGAAATGGGTAGCACCCTCAAGAGGATTTGACCTATCCTCACTAATTTATGATTGTGCCTTTCAAACAGGGTGAGAGGACCCTTTTTGTAGTTTGTTGTTTGTGAAGGAGATGGAGATATCCTTCCTTGTGAAATTATTAAGAAGACCTTGAAGAAAATATGATCAACCCAAAAAAATCTAACTCTCACGAGTTGTCACTCTAGATAATGGAGATATTTTCTAAGTAAGGTTCATGCCACTAAAGACAATGAAAACCTTATTATTTCTCCGTTTTTTGGTAGTGAAAATGATGCATTTGTATACACATGAAAAACAGGGATAGTATGGGTATGATTTATTGTTTTTAAATGAATTTCGGTGGGAGATGAAGCAGGATAGAGTTGATTATACCAAATCTTTGGAGGGACTTTACAATAATGAGAAACTTCACAATAGAAAGCTTCAAAACAAGATGTTCCTTCAACCAGAAGGTGTGCTTCAATGGAGGCCCAAATCAAAACATTTTCACATAATCTTTAAGACTCCAATACAAAGGATTGAATTGGAAAACTCAATTAAACACTATAGTTTCTTATTAACCACGCCTAAGGTACACCTAAAGACTTACAAACAATCTTTATCAACAAATGATAGTGAATTGATTTTAAATCTATTTATCTCATCCAAGATGAAGGATCTTCTTGAAATGAAATTACAAATACCATTAAATTGTCACAGGGACGAGATCCTGTGTGATTTCACAAAAATTCAGTATAAGATTGCAATATGAACAAATAGAACTATTTGCAAACATTCAAAACAAAGAAGACACTAATTTACTCAGAGTCAACATAGAATAACTCAAATTTGATTAAACTTATCAGCAGGGGAAATTTTCTAGAACAATCTCAGAACTTGTCAATGGTTGTACACTCACAACCACCTTGACATGATCAAGTTTAACACAAAAGAGATATACAGGTTTCTCAAACAGTCCCTCAGAAAGACGGGCTCTATCAATATTTTTTCTTAGAAAATCAGTTCTAACCTCTAACACTCCAACATTCTAACCTCCAACCCTTTTCATAGAAAAATCATGCCTATTTATAAAATTTTACGACAAAGGCTTCCCCCAAAAAAAAATGTAAACATTGAATGCACCAGTGCTCGCCATGATTCGATCGCGATTCCAAGAATCAGATCTGTTAAAATTTGTCAGGTGCTCAAGGGTGGATCTCTTCGAATATCTCCCACATTCAACTCCTTCTTCTGGTAGATCACTTTTCCCTCTACTCGCTAACCACTTCCACCCCTAATCTGTCAAATTTGGTTCTTTACATGCTCGAGAAGAAAAAATAGAAAATCAAATTGAGCCCAGAGGTCAAATCTCATCTTAATGGCAAAAGATGTCCCCAGATCTTCCTCACCAAACTCAGATATCAAATTAAATCCCCTTCCCTGTTTGGCATGCAAGAAATATTGAGAAATCATGAAGACTTGCACTTCTAGGAGATCTAGAGTGAAAATGGCAGAAAACTTAGATACAGATGCATAGTTGTCGTTGATTTCTATTTTGAATTTGGACCATACACGTGGGAGATCCACTTTAAAATGGGCCTGTGGGTTCCTTTTTCCTTTTACACTTTTTTGGAAAAATGTAAAATTTTCACATTTTTCTCCGCAGCTCCACCCTTGAGAAATGAGCCTGACACGTGTCCTAAGGTGGGTCCCAAAAAGGACCACAACCAAATTATACTATTTCACCTCTTTTTTGGAAAAGGGAAAATTTTCCAAGTTTTCCCGTAGCTCCACCCTTTAAAAATGGGCTTGACACATGTCCCAATGTGGGTCCCATCGGAACCACACTTCCTTTTTAACTTTTAACTCCTTTTTCCACAAAAGGGAAATTTTCCAATTTTCCTCCGAAGGTCCACACCTCCGCCATTTACTAGAGCAAGCTTTGACCTGTCCTTATCGGGCCCGTGAGTCATTTTGATGATTTCAGTCTTTTGAAAATTAAGGGGCAAAAAATCCAAGTTACCCCCACGGCCTCCCTCTCTGTCTTTTGACATTTTCAATGCAAACTTTGACCTCCTTCTTGTCGGGATTGTGGATCATTTTGAGATTTTAATCCTTTTGATGACAAGAGGTAAAAAATCTAAGTTGCCTCTGATGGTCCGTCTCCCTACCCATTTGTATTTTCAAACTACCACGTGTCACAATGGCGCATCTTTAAATGTTCCCCAAAAGTTGAGACCTTGAATGAGCGCAGGCTCACCACGTGTCGTTATGGCACAACTTCAAAAAACCTTAAGGTTTCAAAATGATTTGGCAGGGGTACACTTCCATTTTATAATTTTACTCCATTTTTTCAAAAGGGAAAAACATCCAACTTACCTCCAAAGGCCCGCATCTCGGTGTCCTTCGTGGGGTCAAAGTAAGAATTTTTCCATGCCACTTAAAATTTTCTTTACTCAAAGCATAACAGGGGGCCACGGGGTGGGTTCAAACTTTTTACAAAGTATCCTAATAGAAAAAGTTCAAAAACAAACCTGTTGCACCCCATCCAATTAGTTGAAGCCACTTAAGCACCAATAGAACCAATCAAATTTGAGTAGAGCTACGGGACAAAATTTTCCTTTTTGCCAAAAAATAAAAAAGTGATAAGTTAAATCATTTTCCCGTCATCCCCTGACCAACCAAAAGAAGCCATGTGACCTCTGAATGCTGAGGAATAATTTTGACAGGAAAAAGACACCCGTCAGACCAGTCAAAAACACATAAATTCACCATTCATGCCCAAAACCTGATTTTTCGCTAAGGATGAAAATTTTTCAAAACAAAACCAAGTGAATCATGGTTTCAAGCATCTTTTGACCATGGATTTGGATTTTCAAATGCATACAAATATAAATTGATCATTCTCGAGATTCCATGGTTGGGAAAAATAGGAAAACAGTAAAGCCTCGCTGATTTTGAAGAAATTAGGGAAAAAACAAGGCAAACTCGGAGACTCCTTCAAAGAGGGACATGACAATGGATTCTACAAACAATTTGAGGCATTCAAATGGAGGTAAAAGCTTCAGAACACCCACATCAAGAGACAAAATGTTTCATAACACGTAGATTAGAGGAAAATTAGGGCAAATGGTGCAAGATCAAAACGAGCACCAACACCATCTTTGACAAGCTCATGGTCATACACCTTATCCAAATTCCTCCCATCCACCCTATATATGACTCATTTCCTAACCCCACATGGTATCATGATGATCATTACTACAAATATTATCAAGTAAGGGGTCTTTACATCGAGAAATTTCATACCTTTAAGGATTAAGTACAATGGATAATAAATTGCATAGACCTCAATTAGACAATCCAAGTGTTCCCCCTAATCAACCATTGGATTTTTTTAACAATCATCTTCGAATCATCCACCAAGAATCCAAGCCTTCCCTCCCACATGTCAAGTTTTTATACCCACGCAATCAACACCTTAAGTTAGGCTTCAACATCTACACCCACATCTACTTCTACACCTATATCTACATCCACATCTACACCCATATTCAAATCCACATATATACCCACATTTATACCCTCATCAACACCCACATCTACATCCACATAGACATCCACATCCATATAATCTCTTAACACCTTTATCAAAAATACATCTCTCCTCGATTAAATCACCGGTAATGTCTCAATCATGTCCCTACCTCTAACAAATAAAAAAACCCCTATATCAACAATTCTAAGTTCCAAAAATAAACAATCACTTTTTATTCTACCAATGTTGTTACTCAAGAATCATCCCCATCCTCAACGATCGCATATACAAAACAACCCATGTATAAAGCATCTAATCTCACTTCTAAAGAAGGCTCAATTGTCAAAATTATTATTATTCCTGCCAAAGTTAAAACTTCACAACAAACATCTAAGAGCCTTGATACCCCGTCCAAAGATCCATCGCTCATCCATATAAGAAATTAGATCTTCCCCTCTAGATCCCCATGAATCCAAAAAAACCCAATATCCAACCATCCATCTTAGGACCTCAGTCATCCATTTTGGAACTGTGTCCTTCATCTAAATCTCCCATCACCACAAATTCCAAACTAGAGTCATCTACTCCTATTTCAAAATAAAAATTTGAGTCTAAGGTCTCTACAAAATCCCATAAGACTAAGGTAGTTCTTCTTCCTTAACCTTCCCCTCCTAAATCAAATCAATCTAAATTCCACAAGAATTCCTCTCCCAAAACCCTTTTTCAATCTTACTCTAAAATTCTTAATTTCTTTTTCCAACCATTTGTGATTACTCTTCCCTCTATCAATACCTTTGACTCACGTGGGTGGAATCTTGTGTGGTTTTATTACAATGCTTCCTACACCAATTATCGTGTCCATGGGCATGACACAAAGCACTACAAGGTTATCCAAATACTTATCCACAACCTCACACAAGAGGATGATCTTCTCCTCGATGAATAATACCACCCCCTTCCCTCTACTAATTAATATATACCTAAACACAACCCCAAACCAAATCCGTAACTTGTAATGCCCTTAAATCTTGCCCTCCATCCACTCCTTTAGTCATAATAGCTCCACCAAATTTTACCCTTATAAAGAGGGTCCCCTCTTTACAAAAATTCCATTCTTGGTACCACTTGGTCTCACCCCCATGACTCTCAACTATCCACCCAAAACAATTGAGATTTATCATCGTTTCTCCTCCTAACAAAATTATTTCATATCCCTCTTCATCCAATGCTAAGGTATCTATTCTAACCATTCCATGATCCCAAAGGCCTATTACGATAGAATAAAGCATATAGAAATAAATGCATCATGCTCCTATCAAAATTTCTTGTTTTGGTCTTATCGAAATATTTTCTCCCCATCATCGGGAACTTATCAAACATTTAAAACTCATCCCAATCACAACCAATGAACCCCAACTATTCATGACCCTTGTTGGATCTCTTATAACTTATGGTGTTATCTCCTTTGATGATTCTTATATCCTTGAGCTTTAATCTGAATATCATGATCTTCCCCACTTTATCATTGTGTGTATCAATGAAACTTTCATCATACAATCCATGATTTATAATGGTTCTATCATTAACATTATTTCATCCCACACATTTAATCAACTCAAGATTCTTGATAATATTGTCACCCAATAACATGTGTTCCTTTTATCCTTTAATGAAACTATAGTACATGCATTGGTAACGGTCATCCTTCCTATCTGGATTCATGAGGAACTTCTTTATGAAATATTTTACATCGTAGAATGGGAATTCCAATACAACTCCTTACTTTTATGCCCGTGCATCTGCATTATACATTTGATCCCCTCCACCCTTCATCATTGTCTTAAGTATGAACACGAAGGAAATCCACACACTCCCATTCATTCTTCCTCCTTTCACAAAGATGGCATATGACATACATTCCAAATGACGTGATCATCCCCAAGAAAGACACGTCTTTTGAAGCTTCCACTAGTTCATCTATACCTACATCAAAGTTTCCCAATGACAAATCCTTAGACACCATGATGCTGCATTTCTCGTTGGGGAGTATCAACTCCTCGCTCTTAATGTTATCCCCACACTCAATTAATTTGGTATACCCAAAAAATCTCTCATGTACCAATCTAACATTGGAAATATTATTTCCTTCGGCCCACCTTACTTGAAAACAAATCTTGTTTATGGTGGCATTGATTTCCTTTCTTCCCATGTCGATAATCGACCATACACCAAGTCATAAACCAATGGGTTTAATTTCCCTTTAAAATTTTTATTTTCCTACACCTATCTCCATTGTTGTACATGGAAGGGATTTAGTATGGGACACTACAAACAATGTATACATGATCTTATCCTTGAACAATCCTATAAATCCCACGAGAAGAATAGATTGGGATTCCAAGAGTACCCCACCAACTCTCTTACACACAATTCTTCTGAATCCCCCATGAATACAGAGCCATCATCCCCTTCCTCATCTAGTGACCTAATGGAAACAGGTAACACCATGTCCCTTCCCCTAATTTTTTTAATCTCTACAATCACTCTAGGACTGGTCACCTATCAGTTGAAGGTGAAACTAGGTCCCTTCCTCTTAAATTCCCAAGATGGTAGAGGATAATTCCCATACCATCAACATTATTCAATGTCATGATGATGACTCTATCCTTTCCTATATGGGGGTGGAATATTCTCACCTTCATAAAGCCTTACCTCCCGATACATCCACCATTATTAACAAATCCACCGTCGATCTCAACATATTTAAGATTGAGTTTGACTTATTTTAACCTAGATTTCATCTCCCAAAAATAAATCTAGCTCCAAGCTATCATCGATCAACTCATCGGGGCCCTCTTCCTAATAAAAATACCCCATGAGAAATTTCTTAATGAATCCATTAACATAATAGATCATGAGTATTCTCCCCTTAAAATTATATTGTTCTTTAACAGTTTTAAGTTTCAACAAGGGGAGGTTCCAACATCGTCATTATTCATCCTTGGGTACTTTTATCCCTATCACCTACAAGCTCAACTTCAAATGTACCAATAACATGGTTGAGTATGAGGCCCTTATCTTAGGAATCCAAACTGCTATCATGTTAGGTGTCCAAATCTTTCACATCTATGGTGATTCCCAACTAATCATCAATCAAATCAAGGGATTTTATTAATGTAAAAGTGAATTCCTATAAAATTACAAGGACATATTCAATTTTATCCTAGAATCCTTCAATAAATACATTATCCAAATCATTCCTCATTCATCAAACCGCTTCTCGGACACCATTACATCCCATGCATCACCGAACCCTTTAACAATGGAAGAATTCAAACTCTTTATTTTGTGCATTGCATTGATCAACTTGTAGACATCAAATTTGGGTCACGCTCTTCTTGGTCCCATTCAATTAATTAACGTAACACATTTAACTAATCATAACCCCTTTACCCCATATTAATATTCACCCTCACATTATTAATTATTTTAATTAAGCTAATTTTATCCTCACACCTCCACCTCACCTTGGACCCATTCCAAGGGCATTTAAATCACAGTGATCAAGTCATTACTCTCAACACTGAGTCATCACTCCCAATGTTGAGTCACTACTTGACCTAGCCAACTAAGACTTCTTCCTAAACCTAACTATACTTCTTCTAAGATCTTCCTGCCTTCTCTCATGTGAAATCTACTTCCCTAAGCGGACCCAACAAGGAAAGCACACCAAATCTGGGAAGATCTACCTATTTTTGGTAAATAAGACTATTTCACCCTAATTGATGCTAGTTTATCCTCGGTGACGTTGGTCACCTAAACCACCATTGTTTCCTTTATCTATAATTTTACAACCCTTTACTCGGGTTGGTCATTTTGCATTTTAAGAGTGCTATTACAAATAATCGAAGATCTCGAATCATTACTTCATCCAAATGATGTATACACACCACCAAAGAGTAGCAGACCCAAAGGATTTCCTTCCAAATCATTGGATCATTCATGGGAATACATAGGTCATATTTTCATGGCACCTTGAACTTGCTACCACTCACCAATCAATCACTAACCTTCATCCAACCACGAGATCTTCATAGAAGTAAGTAAGTAACGTGATCTTAATCATTTCTATTCCTTTATTGTCGATCTCTTTTGTTCTTTTAGTATTTTATTTCTTTTGTTACCCATACATCATCTTCTTCCCACCAACCCATTATTCAACCACCCCAAGCCTTTTCACCCTTCTAAACCTCCTTCTTAGTGTTCCTAAGTCTTCTCAGCCATATTACGACCCAAACCACACTACCCTCACTCTCTGTGCAATCAAAAAGATCCTAAACCCCATTTTTAATAGTTCATTACCTATTTCCCCTACCAACATCAGTTCCTTTACCGTCTTCATTTTAGTCCCCATACCATAATTTGTCATCACACCGATATCATTCTCTATGTCATTTTATATTCTAAAACTAGAAAGCTTTCCACTCACCCAAAACCAACCCAAATCTCAACCAATCAGCCCCCTGTGCCCTTACCAAACCTTTGAAAAACTTGTCTCACCAAAACAAAACCCGGTTCTAATTAGATTTAGTGTTATTTTGATATCTAATATACAATCTAGTGTATTATGTGTATGAGAAACCTAAATCATTACATTGCAATAGGAATTATTTATTTCAATTACTTATTCACATTGAATTGTTACTAAACAGTGGATTGACAACCTCTCTAGGATGCACCACACTTTCTGGATCTAGCATATGCTAGGTAGTCCATTGTCATAAGTTATTCAATCATCTTTTGTGGTCTTGTTTTTCATCTACAGGTAGTCCTTCCCAGACAAAAAATAGTTCTCTACGATCACCGTGGATAACATCAACAATGCGTGCATTCTACCTTCCACCTTCACCTCACACGTATTCATCCTTAACTATTTACCTTTTTTTTTTCAACGTAGAAAGTGTAAAACTTATTGGTGAAACATTTTGGCATACCCAGTGGGACCCTTTTGGGGTTCTTTGCATTGTTCATTCCTAGGGAAAAATCTTGTGTGTCTATTTTCATTTGAAACAAGTTCACATTAAGCTTCTTCTCTTGAAATATTCTTTTCTTCTTATTATCTCAGTGACACTTGTTTTTTCGAGATTAAAAAGAAATTTTATTTCTTGCATTGCATTGCACTTAGTGAAAGTCATGCCCTTAACCTCTTCATAATTTGTTCTCATCAAATATAATTTTTGGATTTTGGTTTTTAAACTTGTGCACTTACAATTTTGAGTTTATTGCATTATAGCTCATCTAAATTTTGGGAAACCTATATGTTGGAATTTATGCCTAGCTGATGGTTTAAAAATTGAACCGTAGCTCACATTTTGCACACTCTCTATATCAAATCACTTTGAAAATAAACTACACAATTCTTGAACAACATCTTTCTCAAAAGAAGTTGTCAATGATCATGAGATCAGGAATGACAGTGGGATCTAGTTGGTTTCTCTATCCATTCATCATCTCAGAGAAGGATCTCATACTCTAAAACTTACCCAAAACTAGTCATAGTTATCATCTTTTACAGGGCACCTTTGTTAGCACAAAATTCTATTCTGCTTACAATCAGTCCTAAATGGCATAAGCCACAACATAAAATATACAGCTTAGGATTTTGTGTTTGTTATCTCTTGGTCTGATTGTGTTTTAAGGTGTGAGTTGTGTTTCTTCATTCTTTCTCATCCTTTTACACCCCACATCACGACTGGTGTATTCCATTTTTATTATGGGTGTATTAAGACTCCTTATAGCCATACTTAATCTCTGGGTTGGCCCTTTTATTTGATCTAAATCACCAAAATTTCATTTTCCCTTCTCTTCGCAGGTTTCATAGTAACCGATATCAATCCAGCGTGACCACCATCGGTTATATTATCTCACCGCCATCGGTTAAGTGATCAACATCAGTTTTATCCTTTTTTGTTATTTTTACCAAAATAGTATTCTCGACCTTTTTGTTCTTTTTGTGTCTTGTTATGCCATTTTATCAAACTTTTTGGTCTCTAATATCATCTTCAGAGTCCAAGTTGACCCATTTTCACCTTTCATTACCAAAATTTTGAATCTCTTATTTTTCACAGGAATCGACATTGATCCGAGCCTATCGGCGGTGATTACCCTTATACTAGCATCGGTTACCCCAATTGATGCCAATCTCGTATTTAGATTTTCCAATAAGAACAATGATCTAATCACTCATTTTAGACTAATTTTTCGCATTACATATGTGTTTTTACATCATCAACAGGGATCATAATACCCATTCTATTATTAGTCACATGTCTTTGACTCATAGACAAGCCAACGCCCTCGTATTTCACTCTAGCCCGCAAGCCACTCCCACCTAGCCCATTAACCCCTTCCATCTCATCACCTATGGACCCCAATCAGGATCTTTCCATACCCATTGGTGATGAATATTTCTAGAGATTCGTTTATCATATCCTCACCACTCTACAGTACTATCTCGCTCATTCATCTACTCGTGATTCATCAGGGTAACTTGTATATGGCATGCCTATGTCCATTCCTCCTACCCTCGCACCCACTTCTACATCAGCTACTACTAGCTTGGCCTTACCCTCTTCCACCTTACCACCTATGGTTTCCTAGCTTGACCCTACATCATTGATATCTATTGCACCTATGGCATCTGTCACACCTTTGATGTCTATCGCTCCTACGATGTCAACCATGCCTTTATCAACTACCTTAAATGTAGGTCTATCTGCACCCACCACCTCTCACATACCTATTGCATCTCATCCACTTTTAGTGTCGAAACCCATACTTCATTCCAAAATATCATCCTCTCCATCCTGCAGTCTCTTCCTCTGATTGCTACAAGGGTCTTTATGTCTACACCACCTACCTACACTTATCATCAATAGACCCTATTTCATCTACCACTTATTTCGGATACTTACCATCTACATCTATTCCAGCCTTTATTCCTTCCTCACAATTTTCGTACTTGGTACCACCACATATTGGGATGTTTCCCATGTCATAACCATCTTATCTACCCCCTTATACTAAAGGGAGTACCCAATCATCACACCCTACCAATGATATTATAATGATCATTACAAGCGTCTGTCTCTAGATCACATAACTCTCTGACATACGACAATATTTGTAATGATCCCATTCACCCATCCATTACAATTCATCCATACCCTCCCCATTGGGAAATTCCTAAATTCAACCAATTCAATAGTAAAGAAGACCCGCAACAACACTTGTAGTCTTTTAAACATGTGTGTTATCTGATCGCTCATGATGACACTTTTTCTTATGAACATTCCCAATGTCCTTGATAGGACTAGCTTTAGATTGGTATAGTACTCTACCCAGGCATTCCATATTTTCATTTAATCAGGTAGCTCAGCCTTTCCTATACCACTTTCTTATCAACATTTTCAAGAAGGTCACCATGATTGACTTGTACACAACACGTCAATATGAAGACGAATATATTACATATTTTGTCGCTCGTTGGCGGAGCTCGATCAAATAACTCACATTACAAATACCTCAAACTGATTAAATAGATTTGTTCACCGAGCTTGTGCTAGACACATCTCACCAACTCTCCAAGTTCAAACCTTCCACACATTTGATGAGGCGTTCACCATGGCCCAAAAACTTGAAATTTGTGCCATTGAAGAGAAGAAGATACAATTGCATAACAAGAACATTATGTTTAAATAAAATGATACCTCTTCTTCTTCCAAACCACAAAATAATTATTCTAAAGCAAAAGGATCTACCAATGCAGTAGTTTTAAAATTTGTCCCATCTCATCCATCCAACCAATCAAAGCCTTCTTCCAATCTTTCTCATGTTCAGGATTTTCAGTTCAAGTGGGAGCAATGAAAATATACTCCCATAAGAGAACCCTACTCTTCAGTTTTAGAAAAACTTCTAAAATCCAGAGCAGTCACTCTTCCACTGTCAAACCACATACTGGTTTTGACCCCTCTCATCATGTGCTTGTGTGGTACAAATAAAATTATTACTACAACTATCACATTAGAGGTCATAGTAACGGTAATTGTATAACTTTCAAAAACATCATCCAATAAATGTTAGATAATAGAGATCTCGTCTTGGATAATCCTAATGCACTAGTTAATCAAAGTCTTCACATCTTCAATAATTTGATCCCAAATCACACCCCGTCCTCCAACCAAACCAGAAAAACTCAACCAATGACAATAATTTTCGTGAGGTGCATGTTGTTTTTGACATCATACCAGTCTTCTTGCTCAATTTCCTCCTACTCCATCTATCAAGGAGATTCTTACACAATCTCCTTCATCCATGGAGGGACATGTTTCATCTAATCCTTTACACATAAAGGATTCTCCCTTATCTTCTCCTTCACCCACTAAGGATTCCACCATATCTGTCGATGCAGTTTCCCTACTCAGCTCTCAACGTAAAAAATAACACGTAGTACCTACTCTTCTACCCATAGGAGATTCATGCCTACCTTATTCTTTGCCAAAAGATTAACTTACCTCACCCAACTTTCCATCTCCCCTACCCACAAGGGATCCATTAGTAGTGTCCCTTCCTATTGGTGACAATTCTCCATTGGCTTTCAAGGATCCTATTGATTTACTCTCGTCTCTTTTACCCACAGAGTCTGAATCCAACCATTTCCATGTCTCACAGACATTATTTACAGGGATTACTACCAAATCAACATCATCCCCCGTACATCAATGTCATTCTTACGTTTGGTTGACACTTGGATTATGTTGACAATTCCATGCTTTGGGGACATCTTCGACTATCTCTGTCTCAACTCAAATGCAAATTTTGTTTGTTGATACTTCCATGATCTATCCAAAGGTGTTTTATACAACCAAACCCACCATGCCCATGCCATTTGTAGTGGCCCCTTCTTCATCACCCTCACCCACACCTAAACCTTTACCAACAACCAAACTTTTTCCTATACCTAAAACCTTACCTGCACCTATACCTTCCTCCATGTCCGAACCATTACCACATTAGGATTCATGTCGACATCAAGCCTAGTCCATCCTCCTATCAAACTATATTTATCCACATCCTCACAAGTCATCACAAAGACTATTCCCCCACCTAAGAAGAAGACCCAACCCCTTAGGCTGCATACATCGGCTTCACCCACTAGGTACCCACCCATCAACTTTGTGCCAAGTAGCCTTCTACCCCAGTACATCAAAAACACAACAACCTACCTTGTCATGATCCTCTATTACACACAAATTATATACACACCTTACACTTTCTATGTCAACTACATAATTTTTACCTCATATACCTACACCACATCTAGTATCCTCATCATTACCCATGTCATTCCCTTCCCCTCAACTAGTACCTTCCACATTGTCTCTTACCAAAACCTTCACCACACCTCCATTGTCGCATTAGCTAACCCGTCCCCTTCTCGTCATCTTCCTTCCCTTCTACATCACACACTTATTCTTCACCTTTACCCTTTAAGGTGAAACCAAATCCCAATAACCCACTACCTTTCATAGAGGTAGTTAAACCTATGTTACCTTCAACAACTAGTTCACCTGCTACATCTTTACCCAAGAAGGTGAAATATAAACCTAAAACCGTACTATCTACCAAACAAGTGGTCAAGCTTACTAAACCTCGATTCCACCTACAGTGACACCTCTCCCACCAAATTCACCCACACTCCCATCCATACCACGATTACGTCACATTGTGATCCATTGGCGGGGTTTTATGCCAACATATTAGCTAACCTTTATGAAACCTCTACCATCACTTTGCCACCGCTTAGACCTTATGACCCACTCAAACCTAAACCAAAATGGTTTGATGATACCAAAATTATTGCTTACGATCATGTTCTAGGTCATGATGTGGAAAACTGTAAGGATCTTAAGACTATTCTTCTCCAACTATATCCTCTTGAAGAAAAATTTAACGATCATGATCTTTTAGATGACCCTATTCCACCTGCACCTATCATCACACATCCTCATCTCATACCTATTCAGCAACCTTCATCTCCCCCTCCACAACCCTTTTATCCTCCTCTAACATTTGAGATCAATATGGTCTGCATAAGAGAGATAGCCAAACCTCTGGCAAAATGCCAATGTGCTACATTGTTTTCAAAAAAACCAATATATGCCCTCACCATATTTTTTCCCATCATGTCGTTATACCTATCACAAATCACTTTCTCCTTTATTATAGATCAATATGGTTCAAATTGCCACTTGAGCCTAGAAGGAAAAAGGAAAGGAGAAAATAACCATCTCATCTACTACTCTTTTACCCAATATTCCATCTACACTGTACCCAAAATCATCATCTATGGACCCACATACCCTATTTATGACAGGTTTTCCCATCGCACAATGCTTAAAAAATTGCACTAGTCTCCTCTCAAAATGTCTTTGTACAACTCATCCAAACCTCTGAGTCACATCGTTACGACATCATTGAGGTCATGCAATCTATTAAGGTTTTACCTAATGACCCTATACTTGTTGCATCCATTATCACTCCTCACCATGTCGCCACTCTCACCACTTCATCCCCTTCCTCTACTTCCACTACTACTCATCAAATGTCCACTCTCAATTTATTTGAAGATGAGATTTTACCTCTCCAATTAGATGATCTTGACCCTGTCCTATTTATTTCGTGTACATTGACAATATACACATTCAACATGTTATGATCGATGGAGGTGTCATTATCATCATCATTTCCTTCCATGCATACAACCAAATGTGCATCCCTACTAATTGCATGCATAATAACCCAATTATGTTGTGTTCATTTAATGATGCCATGACTTCCACCCTCAACACCATCCTTCTCCATATTCACATGGGTCACCATACCATTCTTAAATTATTCTATGTCTTATAAAGGGAATTCCAATACAACATGTTACTTGGCCGATCTTGGATTCCCGTCATGGGTTTTGTTCCTTCAACCTTACACTATTGTTTAAAATTTGAACATGAAAGGCACAACTATACCATTCCATCTGACCCTTCACCTTTCAACACATGTAACAAGTTGTATCGACCAAATGATGTCCTTATAACAGTTAAGGCATCTACCACCGTAACCACTTATTCTTCATCCACCACTTTTGCTGCTACATTTTCCACAACTAACTCCTCTATTCCCACTAATGTCGTAGCTTCTACAGCTGACCCATCAGCCAACCCATCTACTCCTCAAACATCCAATGCTTCTTCTTCTCATTTGTCCATTGATTCATCCATTCCCACTACTCACATACCCACTACTAATCCCTTATAAGGTTTTTTTCAACGCCTCACTCTAGGGGAGTACCACCTTTATAACATTGATGCATTCCTTAATCCTCAAGAGTATGGTAACCTTAACCAAAATCCCGATATGATCACCACATAGGCGAGGTTTTCCCTTATGGTCCTCCCCACCTTCGCACCAACTTAATGTATGGGGGACTTGATTCTTTGGCTTTGGTTTTTATGAGCAAGGCCATTATACTATCATTCCTTTCACCACTCATAAGCATAAAGATAGAAATTTTATTGGATTTTCTAAACCACCTTCTAAGAAGGCTTGTATAGAACTCATTGAGGGCAATAAACATTCCTAACCCCATTCACCTACCTCACCACCTTCACCTATAGAGTCTATGGATCCATAATCCATTCCTTGTAACTTTTTTTTTATGAACACCAATTCCTTGGGACCTCTGACCTATCAGTGTGATGGAGAGGCTCCTTCTTCTCTTCCCTTCATGTATCCTGACATGATTGATGATGATATACCTTCCATTAACGTCATTCAATGTCAGGACGATGAGTCTATTCTCACCTACCTTGAGTGCGGAAGATTCTTATATTCACCAGTCATTACCTTCTGAGACGCAAACCATGTAGAATGAATCGACCATCAAAATCAAAATTCCCACTCAGGACGACCCACACATTCTAAAAATAAGGCAATCTTTAGATGTTGCTGAACAGGAAGCTTTCACTTCTTTCCCCTAGGATCATAACAATGATTTTTCTTGGTCGTACATCGATATGTCTCAGTATTGACCCAAAAATTTTGGTCCAAAATATTGTAACCATTCTTGATGTCAAACCCGTGAAACAGAAGCTTTGATAAATGCATCCTCACATTTCCCTTCTTTTTAAAGAAGAACTCCAAAGACACCTCCTTTCGGTTTCCTTCATTATACCCATTGATTATCCCCAATGGATCACTAACATCATTATTATCACAAAATCAATAGTGGGACTTTGTATTTGCATGGATTTCCATGACCCTAACTTAGCTTTCCCCAAATATGACTTTCCTCTATGTAGTATTGACCAAATTAGTTGATCTCACCACCGACCATGAGATGTTATCACTCATGGATGGTTTCTCGGGTTATAAACAAATATTACTCGCCCCAAAAGATCAACAAAAAAACCTCCTTCATCACTCCTTGAGGGACCTCCCGTTATCGTGCCATGCCCTTTTGCCTTAAAAAAAAACGCGGTGCTATCTATCTATCGAGCTATGACTTATATCTTTCGTGACATCATACATAACATATTGGAAGACTACGTTGACGATCTTCTTGCCAAATCTAAACATAGGGCCAAACACTTTTTCATCCTTAATGTTGTCTTTTACCCTATCATTAAATATTGCATTCACCTTCTCCCTAAGAAGTGTGTCTTCATTGTTCTATCCGCAAGCTCTTTGGTACTCTTCATTAACCTTAGGTAAAATTTGGTTTTGAAATTTAGGGAGAATAATAAGCCTTTCATTTACACACTTGATTTTAATTTTACTTGAAGGAGAAAAGATGTATTTTTTTCTTTGAGGGAAAAAGGGAAATCTCCCTTTCTACCTCATAATTATTTTTAAATATGAGGGAGAATGTGAGACATACCATTCTCCCTTTGGATTATTTTTTACTCTGAGGTTGAATTTTATTATTAAAAAAGAAATACCTAATGGTTAGGCCTCCCATTCCATGAAATATATTCTCAAAAAATTTATTTATAATTTTGTATTAAGTTAGAAAAAAAAATCCACTTCAAGCCAAAAAGGAAGTCCTCCTTTATATTGTACACTAATTATTCAATATGAGTGAGAATTTGAAACCCCTGCATTCTCTCTCTTTTTTTATTTTTTACTATGATGTTGAAAAATATTATTAGAACAGAATGGTAGGCTTCCCATTCTATTTAAAATATTATGGAAGGGAATGGAAGACCTCCCATTACATTAAAAAGTGGTTTTTATTTCACGGAGTTTGGATTTCTCTCATTTTCCCTCTTCAATATAATTATATTTTGAGGGATAAAAATTATTCTTTCCACTTTGATGGAGAAAGAGAGGCCGTCATTTTTACCTTGCAACTATTTTTCAATATGAAAGAGAATGGGAGACCTCCCATTCTCACTCTTGATATGTTTTACTCTGAGGTTGAAAACTATTATTAGAAGAGAATGGTAGGCCTCTCATTCTATGAAACATTGATTTATAGTTTTAGAGAGATTAGGAGGCTTCTTATTTATTTTGATTGTAATTTTACTTTGAGGGATATTTTTTTCAATTTGAGGGAGAAAGGGAGAGATTCCTTTCTACCTCTTAATTATTTTTCAATATGAAAGAGAATGGGAGACATCATATTCTACCTTTTTGGTTCTTTTCCTCTAAGGTTGAAAACTATTATTGGAATATAATGGTAGATCTCTCCTCCCATGAAGGGTATTATTAGAATATAATGGTAGGCCTCATATACCATGAAAAATTGATTTATATTTTAGGGAGATTGGGAGGCATCTTATTCACCCTATTCATTGTAATTTTACTTTTGAGGATGATAAACTATTATTTCCACTACGATGAGAAAATAAGACCTCATTTTCTACTTCATAATCATTATTTTTAAATCATATTTTCCAATGTACTCCAGTTGATGTGATTTTTAGAGATTGGAAATCGCTAGCTAATACCTCAACAGGATTAAAACAAATAACCATATTTTCCTAGGCATTCTAGGGATACCAATTTTTAGATCTTAGTGGTCATTAGTTAATACCTCAACATGATAAAAAAATTTAATCATATTTTCCTATGCATTTTAGGGATGCCTATTTTTAGAACTTAGGGGTTGTTATCTATTTCCTTAACATGAGAATTTATTTTTAATTATATTTTCCTATCCATTCTAGGTATGCTAATTTTTATAGCTTAGTCATTGGCTAATGTCTCAACAGGATTTTGTTTTTAATAATCATATTTTCCTATAAATTCTAAGGATGCTAATTTTTAGCTCATTTAGTCGTCTCTAGCTAATAACTCAACAGGTATTTATTTAAATCATATTTTCCTATGCATTCTAGGGATGTCAATTTTTAGAGCTTAGCGGTCACTAGATAATGCCTCAATAGGATATTATTTTTATTATTTTTATTATTTTTCTATGCATTATAGGGATGGAAATTTTAGAGCTTAGTGATCGCAAGAAAATACCTCAAAAATATATTTTTCTTAAATCATATTCTCCTATGCATTCTAAGGATGCCAATTTTTAGAGCTTAGCAAGTCACTAGCTAATGCCTCAACATGATAAAAAAATTAAAAAAATATTTTCCTATGCATTCCGGGGATACCAAATTTAAGTCTTAGAGTTCACTAGCTAATACATCAAGGTGAAAGAATGTAACTATGTCCCGAGCTTTTTCCACTTTTGTACCTTTAAATATTTATCCAAAAACTAAAACATGATGAAACACGTAAAATAATCAAACATGTATTTGTAAGATCTTAAATATACCAACGCGTATGGAATCCATAATTTATATGAATTTTTAAATTTTTAATAGTATTTTTAAATATTTTTTTACATGTCAAATTTTTAAATATTTTTGGCAAACAAGTGAGACACGCTTATATGATTTTACCCATCAATAAGAAAGGGAGAAAGGGAGAGCTCCCTTTCTGCCTCGTAATTATTTTTCAGTATGAAGGAGAATGGGAGAAATCCCATTCTACCATTTTGGCATTTTTAACTCTAAGGTTGAAGAATATTATTAGAAGAGAATGGTAGGTCTCTCCTCCCATGAAAGGTATTATTGGAAGATAATTGTAGGCATTATACACCATGAAAAATTGATTTATAACTTTAGGGAGATTGGTAAGCCTCTCACTAACCCTCTTGATTGTAATTTTACCTTTTGAGGAAGGTAAAAAGTTTTTCGACTATGAGGTAGAAAAATTAGGAGATAGAATATTACGAGGGTAAAGGAAACCTCCCATTCTCACTCTTGAAATTTTTACTCTAAGGTTGAAAACTATTATTAAAAGATAATTATAGGCTTCCCATTCTATGAAAAATTGAGTTATAGTTTTAGAGAGATTTGGAGGCTTTTGATTGTAATTTGAGTTTGACAAAGAAAAATATTCAATTTGAGGGAGAAAGGAGAACATCCTTTCTACCTCATAATTAATTTTCAATATGAATGAGAATGATGGACATACCATTCTACCTTTCTTTCTTTTTTACTCTAAGGTTGAAAACTATTATTGCAAGAGAATGGTAGGTCTCTCATCCCATGAAGGGTATTATTGGAAGTTAATGATAGGCCTCATATACCATGAATAATTGATTTAAATTTTAGGTTGATTTGAAGGCCTCTAATTGATCCTCATGATTGTGTTAGAGTAGGTATTTACCTTAGCTCATGTTCACCTAGGTACATTATTTACCTTTATTGTATTTATCCTCACCCACTTATGTGTGTGGATATTTCTTTTTATTTATTTAGATATTAGGAGATATTATCTAGTTGTTAGGTATAGTTCTTTCCTTGATCTATGGTATTGACTAGATCCTTGATGTCTAGTTCTCTCATAAATCTATGGACTTGACTAGTTCTTTGATGACTAGTTCTTTCCATGATTTATGGCTTGATCTACGACCTTGATTGGTTCTTAGATTGTTATTCCTTGCCTATATAAGCAAGGTCCATTCTCATTGTATTTCATTGAGTTCCATAATAATATATGATATTTCTACTCATTTGTTTGCAAAGGTTTATGTAAAGTTATTCTAGTGAATTACTTTCATCTTATTGATCGTGATGTTTGATTAGCATCTATGTTCTTGGCTTGGCACGATCTGGTTATCGTTCCTTTTAGATTGTAATTTTACTTTTTGAGGAAGATCAAATATTTTTTCCACTATCAAGTAGAAATAATTACAACGTATAATATTTTGAGGTAGAAAGGAGACCTCCCACTCTCACTCTTGATATTTTTTCCTATAAGGTTGAAAACTATTATTGAAAGAGAATGGTAGGCCTCCCATTCTATGAAATATTGATTTATATTTTTAGAGAGATTGGGAGGCTTATGATTTATTTTAATTGTAATTTTACTTCGAGGAAGAAATATTTTTTCTCTTTTAGGGAGAAAGGAGAACTCCCTTTCTACCTCGTAATAATTTTCGGTATGAAGGGGAATGAGAGACATACCATTAAAAAAATTGTTTTTTTAATCTAAGGTCGATAACTATTATTAAAATATAATGTGAGTTCTCTCCTCCCATGAAGGGTATTATTGGAAGATAAAATTAGGCCTCATATAGCATGAAAATTTTATGATTGATAATTGCGGTAAGTGCAAACGTCATTGGTGGATAGATGGTAGAACAATATGTGCATATATGAAGGTATGTATAAGTGAAGTGGGTGCATATCATATATACCCATGGTTTTCCTACTTCATGGAGGATTTGAGAGAAAGGAATGGGTACCAAACATAACTAATATGAGGGTTACCCAACTCTTTGAGTATATAAGTTATTGTCTTGACACAAGAAAGATCAACAACAAAATAAGCATGAAAGTGTTGGATTTTTAAGGATGATGATGTGAGGAACTTGTTTATTGGCATGAATACATTTGAATAATATTGCAGAAATTAATATTCCTTTCCATTTTTGTTCTTCAATTATAAGGTATAATCCCTAAATATCCTATCCATACGAGAGGGTAGGTATGACCAATTAATGAAAGAGGTGGAGCTTTGTCTAAATACCCCAATACTAAAGTTGAAAACAATGCTAATAGAGATGAGACTAGAGAGTAAAAATAAAATTCTAATATATTAAATATAACATCCTTATACTAAAAAAATTGTATATAATATTTTTGCACTAAATAAATCCTCTTTACTTCAACTTTAATGTCATGAGACTTAGTATTGGAGAGCAACACAATTTTGTAAGTCGTATTTTTTAAACTATATATTATTTAGTGCTTTTAAATTTTTAAATGAAAAACACATTAGCATACAATGCTTAGTAAAATATACATAAATAAAAATATTTTTAGAATAATAACATATGATATCAAATATATTGAAGCTATACAATCCAAACCAAGAAATTGACTCTTTGGTAAAGATTGAATATGTTGAATGTGAAGTTATCAACTAAGGAAGATTTTGAGAAAAAAAAATGGAAATAAAAAGAAACTCGTTTGAAAGAAAGTGACAAAAATTAAATGACTATAATACAATAAGATAAAATTATTCTTTGTTAATTCAAAATGTGGGTTGTAGATGTAGCTTAGATCGTATAGCGCTCACTTAGCATGCAAGACATTCGAGGATTGATACCCCTTACCTCCTAGGATAAACTACAACTTGATAAATTTTTCTGAAATAAATGATAAATGCTACTAAAATATTTCAAACAATTTTATTTTTTGCCAAAAGGCATCCACCTTTAGAGATCCATGTTTCTCCTGAGAAGTGTCAAATTATGATATTTTTTCCCAACTTATCTTTACATCCTCCTTTTTATATGTTGTCTCATCCACCTGAGAAACTGGAAAACCTGTATTCATGGCTCTCTAATCATGAATAGGGTTATGTCATTTCAGATTACTCATAGAAGTTATTTGAAAATTTTAATCAACTATGATTTATAGTGAGGATAGAAATTTAACGGTGATGATTTTAATGACATCCCCTTTCCCAAAAACTACAACATATTATCTTTCCACTCTAAACAACCATTGTAAATTTAATTACACACTAAATTAAAATTTTCCCCATTGTAACTTAGTGATGAGGTTCTTTCTGGTCCAACCTTCCAATCCTCCATGAATGGATCTCAAAACATTGGCATCCTCTTCTTGAAGGTAGGTTATACATCTACCCTTGTGCAAGGGGAATTTTTATTGTTGTATTTTCTTCAATAGTGATAAATAAATCGTAGTTGAAAAATCTCAAGGCATATCAATCTCACTACCTTATCATGAAACCATAGTTCCCCACTTTTAATCCCACCACCAAATCATTTTTTCATAAGCTGTTATGGATTAGATTACAAACATCTACCACTAAAACAGGATTCATTTTAAGAACCCCTCCAAAAATCTTAGCGATGTTTTTCCAAATCTTCAAATTGACTTTTGAAAACAATGTGAATATCCAAAAATACATTTTTGGCAAAGGAGATCCAATATGTTATAAATTTCTTAGGTTTTGAAAGTATGTTGGACGTTGGTTAGATATCCATCTAATAATTTGTTGTATTGGATGTGTGAATAACATGGTACTACTTTGGATGTCTCTCCTTTCATCCCATCTCTTCCTCGAATAGATGAATGGTTCTTCCGTGATCATCTCTTCCAATTTTGGATGGTCATCTCCTTCATGATCATCTCTCTCTAGAATAGATGAACATATCTTCCATAATTTTCTCTTCTAGTTATAAACAACCACCCTCTACCGATCGTCTTTCCCTAGAACATGTGAATGCCTCTCACATAATAATCTCTTTCGATCATGCATGGTCATTATTGATGTGATTAGATGCTCTTCATTATCTTGGTTGTCTCTACATAATTGGATATACAACGTATCCTAAATCATCCCTTATTTTGGTGTTGACAATTTTCTATTAGATGGCATTCTTTAGACACATGCGACCCTAAATCTCTCCCCCAATCATTTTCCACCATGTGTCCTAACCGGGAACCTACAATCTATATATATTGCTACATGCCCAAACCTATAGTTGACCCACCCTCCAACCCTTTCCTCTCATGCACCTTTCTACAATATGGTGTCCTATTTAAAGGAAAGAAATATGGTATCCCTGAAAAAATAACATGAACCAAATATTTCCCACATTAGAAAAAAAAAGACAAGCAGCTGCAATAATGAGTAATCATGTTCTTGAAAAATTCCACTAGATGACATGTGAATATATGAGCCATAAGGGCTCAATACTCCAAGAAGAAATCTTTCTTGCTTGAAATGCAATAACAAAACCAAATATTTGCACTTGAAATTTTAATTTTCGCTTGAGTACTTCTTATATCTATCTCCTTACCTACACCTCCAGTGATGTCAATAAGAGCATCTTGAACAAATCTCCCTTCAAGTGCTTCATAAGACCCATGTAATTTAGCATTAGCCATTTTCAATATTGAGACCCATAACTCATTAATTTTCCTACTAGTAGAAAATATTGGATTTCTATGAGATTCACAAGGTATTCAATCATCAACAACCACTAAAACTCCTAATCCCCACATTAACACAAAAAAATAAGTCATTTAGATCTAATAATTTCATACCATCTCTAATATTTCTTCTATATTGTCAAATATGGTTTGAAATATAAAAATCTCAGATATAGTTTGAAATTATTAGATTTATATGCCTCAATTGTATGTGTGTTGTTGTAGGGATTATGGGGTATGGTGGTTGTTTGTTATGGATACCTTGTGAATTTCCTCGAAAGCCAACATTTGCTAATAGAAGGAAAGTTAATGAGTTATGGGTCTCAACATTGGAAAATGCTTATGTCAAATTACATGGGTCTTATGAAGCACTAGAAGGGGGATTTATTCAAAGATCTCATGACATCATTGGATATGCATATGAGGAGATAGATATGAGAAGTTCTCAAGAACAAATTGAACTTTCCAATGGAAAGCTCTAGCCCCAATCACTACATTTCAAGTAAGAAGGATTTCTTCTTGGAATAGGGAGCCCTTCTAGCTCAGATGTTCATGTGGATTATAGTGGAATTATTCATGGATATTCTTACTCATTATTGTAGGTGCTTGTCTTGATTTATTTTGTGGGAAATATTTAGTTCATGTTATTTATCATATTTTGAAACATAGGTTTAGGAATTTTGTAATTTTATAGAAATAATTTTTATTAGAAATACATCATTGTTGTAATTTTTTACATTACGTTAGAATGGAATGGTCCTTGGTTTGACTCTTCACCTGAGTGGATAAATAGGATAAAGCACAAATTAAAATTCAATGAGGAATTTTTGTCTTTAATAAGGACACTATATTACAAAAGCAAGCTAATGAATCCTTATATCTCTCTTTCTAGAAATAGAGATTAGAGTAGAAGCTTCATCTGAGGTCATTGTTGGATGACAATTTGATATGTCTTATTCTAGTTCGATATAGTTATCTAAATTTTTTCATCAATAGGATCATCTTAAAATACATTAGTTTTTGGATGTGTTTGAGAAATATCTGTATAAATAAATGTTACGAAATATAGTATTAAATATTTATATGATTAATACAACTAAATAAACAGGAGTACAAAGAGTAAATGGGAGTTTAATAAACAGGAGTACAATTTAGAAAACATCAATACAAGGAAAAAATAGTATGTAAAATATATTATTCAAATTCTATAAATTAGTAAATAGTACATACCCATATATTTTTGTTGATCCCGACAAAGACAAATTTATTTCGATTGACCAAAATAACCAAATTATGTCGTCTTACTCTTTTTCGAACTCGATAATAACCTTCTTACCTTATTTTCAATAATCATGGATATGTCACAAATATTGACTATTGAAAATTGGCTACAAGTTTGGACACTACAGAATTCACGGTAAATGGTTGGTCCATAAACGGATGCATGGTAGGGGTAGCTTGTAGGATGGTGATGGGTTGGATAGTAGGGGTTAGATGGTAATGGTAAAGTCATAAGTTAGATGGTAAAGGTAGAGAAGAAGGATGCAGAGGTGTAGCAGGGATTAGAGGTTAGATGATGGAAGCATGGAAGTAAGATGATATAGGTATTAGATGGTCATGCAGTAGGAGAATGGAAGAAAGTGCGGTGCTACAAGTGTAGTATGGAAGGATTGGATGGTCGTATATGTGGTAAAAAAATGATATGTACATATTTATGTTGATAGTCTAGATACCAAAATTTATTCCACTATCCCCCCATTTCATGTTCTCCCTCCCCTTCGTCGTCATTATGCACACTCACACCCATGTCCCTATTCAAAATCCCATTTCCCTCCTAAATCAAATTTAGCTCACTTAGTTTCTATTTTCCTATATTAATTCTATCTCATCACTTTAGTCACATCCCATCATTAATAGTGTCCATTATCACATTATTTCATCTCCCCTTATGCAACCTAATTTCACTTGTCATCAATTTTTTTCGGTCACCTTTGACCCAATCTACCTCAATTGTTTTCTTGCATCTTGTCCCTTTTGTTATCAATTTCTCTCCATCCCTGCAACACCCAAATACTTCAACCATTATGTTCTTCCCTAAACACATTCTTGAACCTTACCTTTCTATCACATCCTCCATCGAATGCCTCTGGTCATCATCAACCTTTGTTTAGCTTACATTCTTTATCTAAATTTATTATTGTATACATTATCTGATCTTCCTTTTAGCACATATCTTAAAAAAATTGTTCTATTTATCTTCTATATGCTACATATTCTTTGTTTTTAATCAAGTTTCTAAACAAGTGGGCTGAAATCCTTCCTAGGAAGTTCATTTATTCTCGGGACTCGATTAGGTCACAAAGCCCACCATACAAATCTACTAATATTGTCTTTTGTATCTATAATTTTTGTTTTATGTGTCATCAAGCTCGTTATGGAAAGGATTCGTGGGCCCTTCTACCATCACCATTACTATCAAACATTAGAGGTGGCCTATAATGCTCCCATTTTTGGAGTTAATTTTTTTCTAGCATGTTATTTCATTAATTTGGAACATGAAAAGAAAACTTATAAAATATTATGAAATACCCAAAGTGGGACCCACCTACTCCTTTGGTGAATTCCTTATTCATTTTCAATTCCTATTCTATATTTTATTTTCCTCTTTCCACTAACTCTGTAGGTTTGAGTTCTTCTCTTATGTACTTGGGAGCTTGCTTGTTATCTCAACACGTATGTAATTTTGAAAAAGAAAACGTATCTAGGTAATTATCTTTTGAGTTTTGTTTTTCTATTTTTTTCATCAATCTTCCCTTCATTTTCTTGCTTGTCTTCATTGAATTTCATATTTGGGTTTGGATATAAAATGAATTTTTCATATTTTCTTGATCACATAGCTTAATTAGGTGGTAACACTTTGCATTCATATTTTCTTCACACACAAACAAACAACACGCACAATCTACATATCTAAAAAAATTCTATCTAGGTGGAGTTGTTAATATTTTATCACCCATTTAGGAATACTCCATGGTTTTTGGTCATGTAATAAATTTCTTGACTATTGGTATATAGCCTAAGAACAAGACACCCTTATCCCCGTGGTGCATGAAGTGTGGGGCTAGGCCCCTATATAATACCACATACCAATAGTCATCAAAGATTCAAGACTCACATACCTTTAGGTATATTGAGGTCTTCATCCTTAAACATGCCTAAAACCATCCATAGAGCATCCATTCCTTTAAGTTCCCTTTAAGCCTCTTCCATTTTCATATTTTATAAATAAGAAAGATAAACAAAATTATATTGTTTGACTTGTGTGTTGCATTAATAGTTTACATAGGATTTTTCTTGTTTATTTCTTTCTCGTTGTTATTCTTGGATCCCAAGCTAAGAGAATAGAGTAATCAACCACTTCTAGTTACATCCCCATCTCAACCAACCCCTCACAAAAAACATCCACACTCACTCTTATTTTTTCTACACCTTTGATGAACTCATCATTGGCCTCCCTATCCAATATTCCAATGGTTCCTCCTCATGGGCCCCATTTGGTTCAAGGAAATCCCTATATTGAGACCAATCCATTTATCTATCATCACTTCATCCCTTCTATACCAGCCACACCTCCTTCCGCTACTTCCTCAAGAGCACTTGGAACCCCACGTAGATGTTTGGAATTTCAAGAACTCCTTGATGTTAACCTCGTCACACTCCATGACTATCTAGTTTAATAATCCACCCACATCCTTATTTATGGACCCCCTCTTTAATAGATTTATGGCTATCCCCCATAATCTGAATCTACTAAATTCCTTACCTCCTAACTCGTTTAATTTTTCCATATGGTCATTAATGAGATAGCATTAGCCCAAAATGAACATATCCCTCATGAATTCTCTATCATGGTTCCCCAAACCCAAAAGTCTTCAAAATTTGAGGTGACTACCCCACCTAATCTACCACATATCAATATTGTTGTAACCATCCGTACATCTCCCATTCCTATTCCCTCCTCACCTACTTTGTTATCATAAACACTCCTTCTTTAACTCTTCAATATTCAAACATAACTCCATCACCGAGAAACTATTTCAAAGTTTTCTTCCTCTTTTAACATCCCATTTCCATAATAATTTTTTTATATCACAACCTCCCCTATTAGATTTGACTCAAACTATCAAACTTCCACTCTCAAACATCTTTTGACATATTTTTTCCAATAAACCCCTTAAAACATCTCAACCAACTCATGCACATATCAAAACTCATCCAACACAAATCCAATCCAATCCCCTTATCACTCAACAACAACCTTCACAATATTACCCATCCAAATATAACCCTTTACAATATCCTACTTCGCAACCCACCCAATCACAAACATTTAATTATGTTCCTCCCTATCAACAACCCTCAAAACTCCTAATTATGCCTAATATTATCAATCTTGACCATAACCTAATCCATATACTTCCTACAATACACCACAACATTAATAAAATCCTCATACGCATATATCAAGTGATCCTATGTATGCCTTGTTGAGTAGAATTGCTAACTTAAAAACACTACCATGTGGCCCAATAGTACATTTACTTATGAGAAAAATTTTAACAAACCCATCAATCCATCGGTTCCGATTAATACGGATGCTCCACATTAGTAGCTTCTGAAATTCTCTAAATTCCATAGTAAATAATATCCCCAAAAACATCTACATGCCTCTAGAAACTCATGTTACATTATCGTACATGATCAATATCTTATGCTTCATGCCTTAACATTCCATATTTTCCTTTGAAAAATTGTGCAGATTTTCCTAGAACAGTTCTCCATCAACGTAGCATGTAAGATAGCCCTCACTTACCTTTACACCATCAAAAAGTTTGAGGATGAATCAATTTTTGATTTTTTCGCTAGGTGGCACAGGATCATTAACCAACTATTTATCTCACTACCTTAAATTGAATAGATTGAGATATTTTCTAGATCATGCACCAAGCACATTTCATCTACCCTTCAAATTCATTCCTTCCAAACCTTTTAAAAATATTTTATTATGGCTCACAAGTTAGAACTACGCGCCCTTTAGCAAGGCCATGCTAAACTTTTCTCTAATAAACTCAAGAGTAAATTCACAAAACTATTCACCCATAATGAAAAATAGAAGAATGCAACAAATGTTATTTCCATAAAAATTTCCATACAATCCACATCACATTTCGAGCCTCCACAAAAAAGAACCTCAAAATTCCCCAACTATACTCCTCTTAGCGAATCATACAGCTCCATATTTGACAAGCTCATGGTCATACACCTTATCAAACTTCCTCCCATCCACCATTTTGATGACTCATCTCCTAAACCCTCATGTTATCGGGATGATCATTACTAAAAATATCATCAATTCAGGGGTCATGACATTGATAAATTTCATACCTTTAAGGATTTAGTGCAATGGATAATCAATCACATAGACCTCCAATTAAAAAATCCAAATGTTCCCCTAATCAACCATTATATGTTTTCAACAACCATTTTGAAACATCCACAAATCATCCATGCCTACCCTCCTACATCTCAAGTGTCGATGCACATTCAATCAAAAACTTAATTAAGGCTTCAACTTCCACACCCACATCTACTTTTACACCTACATCTACATCCACATCTACACCCATATTCACATCCACATCTATACCCACATTTATACCCTCATCAACACCCACATCTACATCCACATCCATATAATCTATTAAAATCTTTATCAAATAGACATCTCCCTTGATTATGTCACAATTAATGTCTTAATCATGTCCCTACCTTTAACAAATAAAACAACCCCTATATCAACACTTCTAAGCTCCAAAATCCACTAACCATTTTGTTTCTACCAATGTTTTTACTCAAAAAATCATCCCCATCCTCAACCATCACATCTACAAAACAACCCATGTATAAACCATCTAATCTCACTTCTAAAGAAGGCTCTACTATCAAAATTATTATTATCCCTGCAAAGATAAAACTTCACAACAAACATCTAAGAGATTTGGCACCCCATCCAAAGATTCATCACTCATCCATACAAGAAACTAGAGCTTACCCCTCTAGATCCCCATGAATCCAAACAACCCAATATCCAACCATCCATCTTAGGACCTCGGCCATTCATTTTGGGACTATGTTCTTCATCTAAATCTCCCATCACCACCAAATCTGAACTAGAATCATATACTCCTATTTCAAAATCTAGATTTGATTCTAAGGTCTCTAAAAAATCCTTTAATACTAAGGCACCTATTCTTCCTTCACCTTCCCCTCCTAAAGCAAATTAATCTAAAATCCACAAGAATTCCTCTCCCAAAACCCTTATTTGGTCTAATTCTAAAATCCTTCATCCGTTTATCCAAGCATTCATGATTACTCTTCCCTCTATCAATTCCTTTGACTCACGTGGGTGGAAGTCTCGTGTGGTTTTACTACAACAATGCTTGCACCATTTATCATGTCCCTAATCATGACACGAGCACTACAAGGTGCTTCACCATTTTCTTCACCTTTTTGAAATGATGAAATAGATAAGGGTAAGGGCCAAGGAGGAACACATGTTAAATGTTTGTCGGTTGACGGTTGTTGCACGCGTTCTGACTGCTTGATCCATAGCTGAATGTGAGAGCTTCCTTTTGGCTAGGAGGAACTACCTGTAATAGAAAACAAGACCACAAAAAGATAGTTAAATGATATATGACAGTGAACTGCCTAGCGTATGCTAGTTCGGGAAGTGTGATACTTCCTAGACGGTTGTCAATCCACTGTTTAAAACAAGTTAATGCAAGAAATAAAAAATTCCTACTATAGTTGATATGATTTAGGTATCTCATTCAAGTACAATAAGCAAATCCAATCACAACAGGCTAGGCTATAGTTGTATCTGAGAGGTGAGGTGTGTGCACAAGGTACTTTGGGACTAGTCGGGGTCTAATTCGGGTTATTTAGGTCAATTGGTAGGATGATTGTTGCGTCTATTCTTGGTCAAGGTGTAAAACATAGATACCGATGTTAGCTAAATGTGGTGATGCCGGTTTAGGTAGAACCGATGGCGGTTATGGATAACCAACGTCGGTATGGTCGAGGTACAAGAAACTCAAATAGATTAAATGGGACAGGGGATCGAGGTCAAATAAAGTTTGGGATAGTGACTAGGGATGTCTGTAGAGATCTTAGGTATGCTCAAAAGTATACAGCAGGTGAGGATAGGTGATTTGATTATATGGGTAAAGGGATTTTTGAGTTCACAAGCAAGTGGATGATGAAGTAATAAGCATGAGAAGAATATATTAATAACAGGAGTAATAAAGATTACTAACTAAAATAAACCCTACAAGTTAGGGCCATACTTACTGTGTTAAGGATCTGATGGCTAAGTGGTGGAGGTGGTTGATCGGAGAATACGTGTATGGTCCTATAGCAGGTGATTTCCTAGAGTGCTCCCGTGAATGCAATGGCTCTATGATTGATCCTAGTGATGGATCTGGATGTCTGGATGTGTAAAAGGATGCTTGTTTTTCTTGCATGCAGCTCTGATCTCCTTCCTTGCTCTCAAAATGTGCAAACCCAAAAACAAAGTTGTTTAAGTGAATTAATAGTAAAGAATCGACGATGGTTCTAGGTTGATTTGGCGTCGGTTAAGGTGGGATTCCCTAGGTTTACTAAAATGGGTAGATATTTCTAATTTCTTGGGCCCAGTTAGTTTATTCTCACGGATTAGAATGGAAACTTCCCTTCTAATGAGCGGGAATGTGGTTAGAGAGATTTTAGGGATTTATTTTAGGGTTAGACCAAATCTTAGCTCATTAAGGCAAGTAAGACTTAGTTATTGTTAGTTATGGAAACATGCCAAGAATAGGTCTAGGGTGAGGTGGTTGGGTGAGGTGTCTAGGTGAGGTGGAAATTAGCTTAATTAAAATAATTAAGTAATGAATATTGTGAGGATGGGTATTAATTTAATTAAGTTAATTAAATTAATATTAATTTGGGGTGGAAGGGGCCATGGTTAGATGAGTATGCTTGAGTTGGTTATTTGACAAGGGACCAAGGGAGTGTGACCCAATTTTGGTGTCTACATTTTGCCCCTTTTTGTTGCGTAGCTTGTATTGGTAAGCAACGCTGAAAAAAATAAGATGTGGTTGCCCCATGTGTGGGTGAAGGTGATCCCCTCAAACTAGGAACTGATGTGGCAAAAGATAGAATCAGTGAGTGGTTTGATAAAAGGTGAATGTGATGAAGAGGAAGGTGGACAATGGGGGTAATGGGGTAAAGGTCTAATCGGGTAATCTAGGTAATGGGCCAGGGTCAAAGGTAGTAATAGTCAAACACATGCACATGTATAAATTACAGCACGGTACCAAGTTGAAGAGCATGCAAACTCTACATTGTCTAAATGTCGATAGGTTTATCCAAACAAGGTTGAGGTGATTCCGGTATCTAAGGTATAGGATATGGTGTGGAAGAACTTCACAAGTCATGTGCAGGAATGTTTAGGTATGTTCCAGTACACCAAAGGTTGGGTCAGGATAAACGGTCACGGCAATAGGAAAAGTAAGGTCATTAGGTCAAACAACATGAGTAATAGTGTCACAAGGTATAGCGAGCACATGAGTTCACAGGTTACTAACAATGTTCCAGTCCAAGTAGCTAGGTCACGACATGGGTAGGGCCAAGGTATGGGTAAAATAACAAGTCCCAAAATGCAATTAAGGACAAGTATAGGTAAGGTAGGCATGGAGGTTGGTTGTAATAAGGGTGGGTAAGGTCAAACGGTGGCTGGGTTGGTTAAGTTGGGTCAGAAATGGGGAAAGGGTAGGGGCAAGAGTATGACAGTAACCGATGTCGGTCATACGTAACCGGTGACGGTCGAGGTAAGACGATCATGGTTTATTGGGGAAGATGACTGATGTTGGTCTGGGTATAACTAACCATGGTGCGCTAGGGCACATGACCGATGTCAATTTAGGTATAACCAATGTTGGTCAGGTTGACCTAGGTATATAAAAAATCCAAATACAAGACGGATTCATTTTGTCTGATTTGGCTTTTGTGAAAATGACGGTGCATTGAACAAGTTGTGCTTTGTTGGAAGGAAAAGATGTGGGATGATATCCCGCTTTGAGGTGGAGGGATACGGTTGGTGTCAAGATGGAGGATATCTGATAGGATGATGCCTGATAGCCATGTGGACCTCCATTTTGATGTATTTTTATTTTTATATACACCAGCCTACATGCCGAAGAGAGTGAGGATGTATACTGAGAGTTGATTGATTTTGATCATATCTTTGTCTTGTGTCTTTGAAGATGGTGAGGATGTACATGAGGTTTTTGTATATTTAGTTTTATATACTAGCTCGCATGTCGAAGATGGTGAGGATGTACATGAGGGTTTTTGAGATTTTTGTATTCATTTGTATCTGTGTACATATGTATGTATACACAGATGTCATGATTTATAGATGATGATATTTATACTATGGATGGTGTACTTGTTTTAATTTCCATTATTATTTGTGTATGTGATGGAAACTAGGTGAATTAAGTATGATGGAGTCAGGGTCATGTAGGCATGGTGGAGTCAGGTCAGTTCAGGCATGATGGAGTCAGTCATAGGCATGGATTGAGTCAGGTCATAGGCATGGATTGAGTCAGGTTGACTTAGGTATGGTTGAGTTTAGGTTGGTTTAGGTATGGTTGAGTTGAGGTTGGTTGAGTTTTTAATTCATTAATTTGTGTAATTAATGATGATTTGGATCATGTTAAGATGTTTTGTAGTAAAATGCATGATAATGGTAAATAAATGGTAGACAAAATGAATGGTAAAGATGTTAAGCAATTTTTGTTTATTTGGTTTAATTTCCAATTATTGATATAAAAAGGAAACTAACTAGGGTAAACTATGAATAGGATGGGGAAGAGGGAATTGGTTAGGGTAGAGAGTGGCCAAGCTATCCTCTAAGGGCCCCATGCCCTCAGAGTGCTACTTACATAGTCCCGGCAAAAAGGAACCTTAGACCGATGTAGTTCTCCCATAAGCTAGGGAAGATTAGGGTGAAATATCAGAATGGTTTGATAGGTGTTAGGCATAAGTGATGTAGTTTATAGGAATGATTGATTTTAGGTTGTAGGTATGGTTGATTGATTTTTAAATACATGGGCTGAGGATCTGGTCTGTATAGGATAATCAATAGGTAATGAGGAAGGCGAATGGTAAGAGGTGGTAAAAGAGTTTCTTAATTGATAAGAAACCTAATGAGTCTATCATACCCTAGATGGGCCTATGAAGGAAAGACCTAAAAGCCTTACATAATGGATTGTTTTAAGGGTGAAGAAAAGTCACATGATCATAAAATGTCACGTTTGTGGAGAGTCCCTTGAGTAATGAAGAATTTAGCTGAAAAAACAAGGTGAGAATGAGAGGTTTAGTGTAACTTAGTGTACGACGATGTGTATTTTGGAACAAGAAACCCAGAATCCAAAATAGGCAAGTCCATGATGAAAACTTCATCTTTATCTTGATTTGTTTGGTTTTAATAGACTAATCGATGCGGGAAGTCTATATGGGATGAATATATTATCTCCTTGAGGTCTTTGTGAAGCTGATCGATGTAGGAAGCTTCTGAATATTTATTATATTTTGATAATGACCGTATATAGTTTTCCTTCAAGGGATCGATCTATTGATAGTGGTAGAATATAAAGAAGAGATGTCCCTTTTGAGGGGTTCATATTTTCTTTGGAAGTTTGACTCAAGGAGTTGTATCCCTTTTTTAGACGTTTAAGTCATGGACAAGATTATAGAGGATGATTAGGTTCTGATTTAGAAAACAAGATCATATTACACAAAGGTTAAGCTCATCAAAGAGGTGGTTTCGAGTGATGAAAAACCATGGGATTCCATATTGAATAAGATGAAAAGTATCCATGAGAATCATGCTATGAACAAAGACGTGGTACTCATATTGAAGACAAGGCTAAAAGGTGACGGGTAATCACATGATTCTTGTTTAGTCATGGATCCTCAAAATGGGTAATTGTGGAAGGTGAAGCAAAGTGCTCAAGGCACGAGCGATCAATTAATAGAAATTGATATAGGACTTGATATCAATAATGAAATGGTCGAAGGTGTAAGGCATTAAGGGGCTCAGGTTTGGTTTTAATTTTGATTGAAGATAAATGATAAGCACCTAATCCATAGGCATGGGTGACAATATAGGGTCCAAGCCAATTAGGAGAAAATTTACCCCATTTACTTTTCTCCTCTTTGGTTACATGTTGATTTTCCTTCAGGATGAGGTCATCAAATTGAAAGGTTCATTCGTGAAAACATTTGTCATAGGCACATTTGATACATTTTTGGTAGATTTGGAGATGGTCAAGAGCATTGAGACGACATTCATCTAATAATTCAAGTTGCGCCAAACAATCCTGGAAAAATTCATCATCGTTGAGCATGTCTTGTAGTGAGATGTGAAGGGATGGAATCTGGACTTCAAGAGGTAAGACACCTCAATACCGTAGACCAAAGAAAAGGGGGTGGCAGCAGTCGAAGTGCGAATACTAGTGTGGTAAGCCCACAAGGCGAAAGGAATGTGTGTATGCCAATCCTTCCTAGTATCATTGACCACCTTCATAAGGATTTTTTTCAAGGTTTTATTGGTTGATTTGGCTTGACCATTGGTTTGTAGGTAATAAGGTGATGAGAAACTAAGTTGGATGCCAAAATCATCGCATAGTTTGCGTAAGGTTTTGTTTTTGAATTGTTTTCTATTATCCGTGATAATACGGTGAGGGACACCAAAGTGACAGATGATGTGATGGTTGATGAATTCACATATTTTCTCGGCTTTGGTGGAAATGAGGGGAATGGATTCTACCCATTTAGTGTAATATTTAGTCACAGTTATGATCCATTGGTGGAGTTGTGAAGAATGGGGTTGATCTCACTTGAAAAGATCCAAACCCCATTGATTGAAAGGCTAAAGGTCTCACGCGGCATGTAAGGCATGACTAGGGGTGTGATGGAGATTAGCATGTTGTTGGCATTTTATTCAGCATTTGACATAATCGCAATAGTCATGGTTTAGGGTTGGCCGATATGAGCCTAGGTGAAGAATGTGTTTTACGACAGAAGACCACTAAAGTGGCCTCCATAAATTCCATCGTGGACTTCCTTAATGGTGTAAGGAATTTTAGAACTGGTAAGGCATCACAAGAGAATGTTGTTGAAACTGTGTTTGTATAGAAGACCACCCATGATGACATAATGGGAGACACTTTTAAGAAAGGCACGTTGTCCATTACAAGTGAGATCGGCGGGTAAAATGGAAAGGGAAAGATAGTTTGTATATTTCTTATACCAAAGGTCACTTGGGTCAAGAGCAAAGTGGTTCGATAGAGTAGACTTCATGAGGAAAATAAGAGGGTGATTGTAGTCTTTGTATGGTGACAAAGATTTTAGAGTCAGTGGGTGAAGCAGGTATCTAAGAAGCCAAGTAGGCCATAGTATCTATAAATTTATTGGTAGAACGTGGGGTGGTTTGAAGTGTGTAATGGTCAAAGGTGGTCAAAAGTATGTCTAAATGATGCTTATACTTTTGAAGTATCTCATTACGACACTAGTATATATCATTGAATTGGTTTATGACCAACTAAGAATCACCAAATATGTTGATTGACTTAACATCTAAGGCATAAGTAGCTTGGAGACCCAATACAAGTGCTTCGTATTCAGCAATATTGTTTGTACAATCAAAGTTGAGTTTGAAATATGTTGATTGACTTAACATCTAAGGCATAGGTACACCATCAATTAGTATGAGGATAACACCAGCCTCACCCCCATGTTGACACTTAGAACCATTGAAGAAGAGTGTCATTTGGTAAGTGGGTTCATCCAAGGAAAGGGTAGCAATAGACTCATTTGGAAAGTCAAAGTTAGAGGGTTGATCCTGTAAATGGGTGCGTCGACCAATTGGTTGGTGATAGTTTGTCCTTTGATGGAATTTTTATGTATTAATTCAAGGTCGAGGTCAGCCAGAAGCATAAGCCAATGTGTGGCATGTTGATTTTGATAAGGTTTGGCATACATGTAGTGTAATGGGTTGGTATTAGTAATGACAAAGGTTTTGTGGTTGAGTAGGTAATGGTGGAGTTTGGTGGTGAAAAAAACTAAGGCTAGGAAAAAAATTCAGCGTGGGTATATCTAGTTTCATAGTCAACAAGGGTATGGATTATGTAATAAACCACTTGCTCTCGGTGTTGATCATCATGATGAGTGAGCGTGGCACCTAGAGAATGGTCACTTTGGTGGAAATATATAGGTAGAAGGGTTGGTCATCCTTAGAAGTAATGAGTAATGGTGGTTGAAGTAGGTATTGTTTCAAGGATTTGAAGGCTTTATAGCAGTCATCATCCCATTTGAATCAAACGTCTTTCTTGAGAAGATGATGGAATGGTTGACAATGGTCAGAAAGCTAGGAGATAAAACAATGAATTGATTATAATTTTCCTTGCAGGCTACAAAGTTAACAGAGATTAGTGGGTGGCGGCATTTCAAGGATAACCTTGACTTTAGTAGGATCGACTTCTATGCCACACAAATAAATGATGAAACCTAGGAGTTTCTGGAAAGTACCACAAAGACGCACTTTTTCGGTTGAAGATGAACACAATATTTGATGAGGCGGTCAAATATGACTTTAAGAATGGGTAGGTGTTCGGTTTGATGCTTAGATTTGGCAAGCAAATCATCTATATAATCCTCCAATATGCAATGCATGATGTCATGGAAGATGTAAGTCATGGCCCGCTAATATGTAGCACCAGCATTTTTGAGACCAAAGGGCATGACTCGATAGCAGAAAGTCCCCCAAGGGGTGATGAAGGAAGTATTGTGTTGATCCTTGGGAGCTAGTAATATTTTATTATAGCCCAAGAAACCATCCATGAGCAATAACATTTCATGGCCAGTAATGAGATTAACTAGTTGGTCAATTCTGGTAGTGGGAAATCATCTTTGGGATAGGCGAGGTTGAGGTCACAGAAATCCATGCAAATGCAGAGTCCCCCTGTCACATTCATGATAGGAATAATGTTTGAAATCCATTGGGGATAATCAATGGGTAGAATGAAGGAAATCGAGAGAAGGCATTGAAGCTCTTCTTTGACGGAAACGATAATGTGAGGATGCATTTTCCGTAGCTATTATTTGATAGGTTTAGCATCAAGAATGGTTACGATATTTTGAACCATGATTATTTGATCGATGTCGGGCATATCGGCATAGGACCAAGCAAATGCATTGCTATGGTCCCGAAGGAAAGAGGTGAAGGCTTCATATTTAGTAGCGTCTAAGGATTGGTCGATCTTTAGAATGTGTGGTTCATCCTGAGTATTAATGTTTATTTCGATGGTCGATTCATTCAACATGGTTTATATCGAGGGTAACGACTGGTGAATATAAGATTCTTCTGCACCAAGGTAGGTGAGGATGGACTCGTCATCCTAACATTGAACGATGTTAATTGAAGGCATATCGTCATCAATCATGTTAGGATATAGGAATGGGAGAGAAGAGGGAGATTTTCCATCATGTTGATAGGTCAATGGTCCCAGGGAAATGGTGTTTACGAAAAAAATTAGGAGGTATAGATTCAGGATCTATGGACTCCGTGGGTGAGGATGGTAATGTGGGTGAATGAGAGGGGGAATATTTCTCATCCTGGATAAGGTTGATGCAAACCTTCTTAGAAGATGGAGCGTCAAAACCAATGCCACTACGGTCATTGTGTTTATGAGAGGTATAGGAGATGACAGTGTGGTGGCCTTGTTCATAAAAACCAAAGCCAAATCCTTTCCACGCGCACTGGTGGAGGAAAGTGTGAATGAAATGGTAGTTACTGAGGGAGTGTAGGTCGAGATGAAAATGGTTGGGTTTGGGATGGGGGTTCGGGTTTATAGGTCATCATATCAAGTCCTCATGTTAGATTGGTGCGAAGGTGGGGAGGGCCATAAGGGAAAATATCACCAATGCAAACATCATAAGCCCGGGGTGTTGACACAAATTCCCATACTCTTGTGGGATGAGGAAGGTATCAATATTGTATAGGCGTTACTCCCCAGTGAGGCATTGAAGAACACCTTCTAAGGGATTAGAATTTGGTATGTGGGTAGCAGGTATAGATGGCTCGCTAAATGAAGGGGAGATAAGGGCACCAATGGTAGAAGTTATAGCTGTAGTAGGGATAGTGAGGTTAAACACAATAGAAGCGGAGAAATTTTGGTGGATGGGCTCGTGGGTGGATGTGAAGTGGTTGTGGTGGTGGATGCCTTGACCGGTATAATTACATCATTAGGTCGATATAGCATGTTACGAGGTCTTGAAAGGTGAGGGGTCAAGAGGGATGGTGTAATTATATACCTCGTGTTCAAATAGAAAAGTTTCGAGACGGTGCGGGGGCCTACGCAGACATGGAGAATAATGGTACCCAGTGTAGAGGTCATGGCATCATTGAAGGAATGCAACATAACAAGGTTACCATGCATGCAATGGGCAGGTATTTGTATTTTTCGTACGCATGGGAGGAGATGATGTTAATGCTAGCACCACCATCGATCATAACACATCGTATGTGTATATTATCGATAAAGACAGAGATGAAAAGAGGGGTCGGGGTCATCGGACTGGAAGGGAGCGATCTCTTCATTTTCAAAGTTGAGGGAGGCCACTTGACGAGTGGGTGGAGGTGTAGAGGAAGGAGAAGACCTAATGAGAGAGGCTACGTCTTTGAGTGGTAATGATGGAGGCTACAAGTGTGGGATCATTTGGTAAGAATTCGATAGATTGAAGAACCTCCATGAGGGATTGACGATGTGACTCCGAGGTCCTGGACAAGGTCATATAAAGACATTTTGAGGGGGATTGATGTATTTTTTTTCACATTGTGTGATGTGTGACCCCAACAGAAATGGGATATGCAATACCTCGAATGATGACTTTGGGTGTGGGTGTGGACGGTATATTGGGTACAAGGTTGGTTGATGGGCCACTTGCTTTCTCTTTTCCTTTTTCTTTCTGAGCACGGGTGGCAATGTTGATCATGTTAATCTGAGGGGAGGTGGATGAAGAGGGTATGTCATGGAAGGTATAGTGGTAAGAGGGACAAATTCCTAGTGGTGGATACGAGCCTTGTGAGATGAGTAGGGCGCATCGGAATTTGGGTGGTGGTTTGGCCAACTCTCTTATGCAAACCATGTTAATTTTGAATCTAAGGGATGGATCTAAGAGTTGTATGGTGGATATGTTGGTCGTTGAGTAGGTAATGAGGGAAGATCTATGGAAATTTGTGAAGGTGAAATGCGGTCCTCATCAAGAATATTATCATCGTCAAAGTTATCTTCAAGAGGACACAATTGGACAAGAGCAGTTTTAAAGCCATACAATTCTCTACATCGTGTCCCCGCACACACAATGGTAGGCACAAACTTTGGTTTTGTCAAATCCTTTTGGTTTGGGTTTAAGTGGGTTGTAAGGTCTAAGAGGTGGTAATGTGATGACAGAAATTTTGAGGTTGTTTAGGATTTTGGCATAGGATGCTACTAATTGATCACATGGGAGGTGAATGTGGGTTTGAGTATAGGTGTGGCTGACTTTATGGAGGAAGAGTCTTTATAAGAGGGGGAGTAGTTTGGGCTACTAGTTTGGTATGTGGTGTCATCTAAGGTGTTGGTCGTATCTACTTGGGTAGGGGCATGGTAGATTAACCTTGGTAATAGAAGGTGTGGTTGGTTTAACTACCTTATTGGAGGGTAGCAGATTTTTAGCTTTAGGTTGCATCTTTTTGGGTAAAGGTGATTTGGGTGCACAAGATGTGGAGGGAAAAGTAGATGGTGGAAGAGGGTAGGTTATCCATTGGGGTAACCGAGGTGTTGTGGAGGTAGGTGGTGAGGGTTGGGCATGAGGCATGAGTGAAATACAAGGAAGTGTTGTGGGTAGTGAAGAATTTATTGACGATATTGGAGGTATGGGTGGTAAGAAGGTTACAGGTGAGGGCGGAGGTTGTGTGGGTCGCTTAGTGATATTAAAGGTCTATGATGGGGAAATGGGTTATTTCATTCTTGTTTTACTAGTGGATGGGGTTTCTTGGCCGTGGTCAATTGGTGAGGTCCTAGGATAGATGGAAGGGGTGAAGGTAATAAGGGTGTGGTTGGTGAGATTGGGGTATGAGATCTAGGAGATTAGATCTTCTTTTTAGGGGTTGGGTTAATTTTGATGTTAGTTTTGGAAGATGTAGCTAAATCTAATTTGATGGGTAGGTGACTAAGGCTAGCTGTTGGTATGACCCCTAAGGTAGTGATAGGTTTAGTCAAGGGAGATGATATAGGCATGGGTTTGGGTGTAGATGCATGTAGGGCTATGGGGAGAGGTGTGAGTTGGGCCATGAGTGGTGTTGTGGTTATGTTTGGTTTGGTTACTCAAAACACTTTTGGATAGATAGTGGAGGTGTCAGTGAGTGAGAGTTGAATTTGTGTTGAAATAGGAAGTAGAAGATACACCCAAAGCAAGGCTCTATTGACATAGTCTAGGTGATCAGCCAAGCATGAGAATGGTACTATTGTAAGCAGAGCCGACATGGATTGAGTGGCAATCCCCGTAAAATTTTTTTGAGATACAAGGAAATGGCTAGCCTCGGACTTTGTGGGTAAGAGAGATGAAATCAGATTAATGGGCTCTTGAAGATCGATGGTGAATGGTTATCTACAAGCCGTGGTACTTCTATAGTATCCCCATGGGTAGAGGTAAGCATGGGCCAGCCAAAGTGGGCTCTTCTTGCGTAGGTGTAGGTGGTCGACTTGCATCTTCTATGAGTAGGAGAGGTGCCACCGACAATTGTGATTGCTCGAGAATTTTGAGGGGTCAAAGGTGGTGTGCTGATTATAGGCTCATCCAAGGGTGAAGGGGAACATGAAATGGTTTCCTCTGTGGGTAGAGGAGTAGATGAAATAGATTTTGGTGTAGGTAGGGGAGTGTGGGCTAAGATTTCATCTATGGAAGGAACATGAGGCAATTGGGAAGCAACTGGTATATCATTGAAAATAGCATCGACCTCGTAGACATTGCTATCATTATTTGAGGTATCACCACTTGGTTGGAATATGGGGCATGATTAGGGAATGGCTTCTTAAAGATATGCATGTTTTGGTTAGCGGGTGCATTCGGGCTATCCAATACTAGATCTCGTTTGTCTATCATTTTTTGGATGATATTCTTAACGGTGATGCAGTTATTGTCGCTATGACCTTTGACACGATGATAGTTACAAAATTCATGTTCCTTATACCATGCAGGCATGGGTCACTCGTGGTCAAAACCAGATGTGGTTTTATATTTGGAAGGGAAATGACACCAACTATAACAAGCTTTTCCATCATGGAAGAATAAGATTTTCCTAGGGAAGTGTACTTTCATTGTTCTCATCTGAACCTGGAAAGCTTGGACAAGAGAGATATTAGCAGGGGGTCCTGGCTAGGTTTGATTGATGAGGGAACTAGCCTTGAGAACTATGGCATTAGCAGACCCTTTGGGATTTGAATAGTTGTTTTAGGGTTTCTAAGATGAAGAAGTATCATTTGATTTAAATGCGATGTTCTTGTTACGAAGTTTAATCTTCTTTTCTTCAATAACACAAATTTCCAATTTCCATGCCATGGTAAATGCCTCGTCGAAAGTGTGAAAATTTTGCACCTGTAGGTTTGGTGAGATGTGTCTAGCACATGCCCTAGTAAATAGTTTTATAAGCTCATTTTGAGGTAGTCGGAATGTGAGTTGGTTAATGAGGTTGCACCAGCGAGCAATAAAGTCAGCGATGGACTCATTGTCATATTGTTGTGTGGAATAAAGATTTTTCATTGTAACCCTCTTAACAACATTGATGGAGAAGTGATCTAGGAAGGCTTGGGATACTTGATTGAATGAGTAAATGGAGTGTCTTGGTATTCCACTGTACCAGTCCAATGCAGGTCCTATCATGGACATAGGGAAAGTCCTCAAAAGTAAAGTGTCATCATGGGCAATTAGGTAACACACATGTTTAAAGGATCAAAATGTTGTTGCAAATTTTATTTTCTATTGAAGCGGTTGAATTTTGGAATTTCCCAATGTACGGGGTGTGTTTGAATAGGAATGGATGGGTGAATAGGCTCCTTACAAATTTCATCACAGGTGAGAGAATTGCATGAGCCAGAAACCGGTGCTTCTAGTGTCTACATCTTTTCCATCATCAACTTGATGAGTTCATTGGTAGGTTGTGATGGAGGGACACCTCCTATGGAAAAAGGAGGAGGATACTAAACATGATAGGAAGGTTGAGAATAAGGAACTGACATAGAAGGTACATATCCGGAATGGATAATAGATGAGATAGGGGGTTGTTGATAGTAGGTGTATGTAGGTGAGATGGTCGTCGTGATTACGGTAGTTATTGGGGGCATTATTTTTGGGATGGAGAGAATGAGATTCTAGAATGGAGTAGGGGTCACCAACGCCACTAGTGGTTGTGTTGTAATGGGTATTTGTGAGACAATTGGTGTGGATTGTGCTATGGTCTACGTGGTTAACGAGGGGGACAATAGATACGACAGCATGCCTAAAACTACATATGCAAGATTATGATGGGTATGGGGCCTAGCTATGAAACTATCGAGGGTGAAGCAGGTGAGGGCAACATTGCATTATTAGGGGTTGATGCAGCAGTAGGAATAAGGGAAGGAGAGATTGATACGATGTGCATGTCGTATATCAACCTGACGGAGGAGTCTCGGGTGCGAAAGGGAAAGGTAGAACTGTAAGGCCATGGGATTCTGATCAAGGAGTCATGCAAACTTCATCGCCACAAAGAATGGTGGTAGGTAAGGTTGGATCCATGGGTGACATGATGGAAGGCGGTGAGGGACTAGGTGGGATTGGTTGATGACTAGCATGGAATATGAGGGCATTAGTTTAGCTGTGAGTCAACACCATGTGAACAAGTGTTGACCTAGTAAGACTGTATTTTATAGATGACACATAAAATAGTAGAAACAAAGAATAATGGGGTCTGGGAGGTGAATCTGGTCAATGTCTAGATTTTGAAAAATCAAACACAAGAAACCGACGACAGTCAGGTTGACCAATGATGGTTGAGGGAAAACCAATGACGGTCAGAGCTAACTAGTGATGGTTGGGGGAACACCGATGATGGTTTTGAAACTCGATACCAGTCACTGTGGAAGAAACCAGTCTCAAAAAAATGAAACAGGAATGTTGGATGTGTATCTGTGAAAACTATGTATGACAGTAAGTATCAATAGGGGAGAAATATGATGATGCCCTAAGGGCCAGAAATAGAACAAAAGCAGTGATGAAATCTATTCTAGGTAAAGTAACTAGAAAGACAAAATCGACACTAGTTAGGGTTTAACCGATGATGGTCTAATGTGAACCAAATGACGGTTCTTTGGACCGACATATATGGATCGTGAAATTAGAAAGAAATAAAGAAAATTGGTTTTGTGAGTTAAATTAAGTGAAGAATCAAACTCAAAAACTTGAGAATGAGGATATGGGGCCTGGCACACTTAGAAAAAGTCGAATACTCCAACTACAATGGTGGAGTGTGCAAGGAAGAAGAAAAATGGAGAGTCATAGTCTCACACCTCAAAACACAAACCAAGAAGAATGCTAAGAAAAAGCATGATCCTAATAGTGATTTTCTTATGTTTGTTTAGCTTATGCTATTTAGGACTGACTATATGTATTTAGAACATAATTTTTTTGTTGGGAAGGCATCCTATGAAGAAGGATATCTAAAAGGAGAGGTTTCAGGTATGTTATGGCAGGGTGGACCATCCTAGGAGATAATGACTTGACAGAGGCAATGAGAGAGTACCTGCCAGGATCATGTGATCACTAATAAATGTTCCTGTGTAAGATGTTGTTTAAGAAATATGTGTATATTTGATTTTATGCAAGTTTTGTAAGACACAGAGAGAGAGAGAAATGTGCTTTCTATGATTCTTTGTGTCAACCATCAATTGGGCATAACTTCCAGCATATAGGTTTCCCTCAGTTTTAATGTGAGCTAATAATGCAACAAATCAGAATGCAATGTAAGTTTTTTAAGCCCAAATCGAATTGTGATATTCGATGTAGCAAGAGATGAACAAGAAGAGGGATTCTCTTTCACTAATGCAATGCAAAAGGAAGGAAGATGTGTTCTTTTTAAAGCACCAAAAGTACGATTATTTTTAGACAATAGAAAGAAAGAGAAGGATTCCAAAGAAGAAAATTAATGTGGAAGCTTTTAGAAGGGAAACAAACACACAACTTTCACCTAGGAATGAATAAATGCAAAAGAGCCCCTGATGGGTCCCACCGAGCGTGCCAAAATGTTTAACTATTTTCTTCACCTTTTCAAAATGATGAAATAGATAAGGGTAAGGGCCAAGGAATAATACCTATTAAATGTTTTTCGGTTGACAGTTGTTGCGCGCGTTCTGACTTCTTGATCCATAGCTGAATGTGAGAGCCTCCTTTTAGCTAGGAGGAACTACCCGTAATAGAAAACAAGGCCATAAAAATATAGTTAAATGATATATGACAATGGACTCATGCCTAGCGTATGCTAGTTTGGGAAGTGTGATACTTCCTAGATGGTTTTCAATCCACTATTTAAAACAAGTTAATGCAATAAATAAACAAATTATTATTGTAGTTGTTATGATTTAGGTATCTCATTAAGTACAATAAGCAAATCCAATCCACAATAGGTTAGGCTATAGTAAGATCTCGAGAGGTGAGGTATTTGTCAAGGTACGAGGGGGGTCGTGGTCGATTTTGGGTTATATAGGTCAACCTGGTAGGGTGATTGTTGGGTTTGTTCTTGGTCAAGGTGTAAAACACAGAGACCGACATCGGCTAAATGTGACCGATGTCGGTTTAGGTAGAACCGACGGCGGTTGTGGATAACCGGCATCGGTATGGTCGAGGTATAAGAAACTCAAATAGATTAAATGACATGGGTGATTTGAGGTCAAATAAAGTTTGGGAGAGTGAATGGGGAGGTCTATAGATGTCTTAGGTATGCTCTCAGGAGAAGTATACAACATGTGAGGATAGGTGATTTGGTGATATGGGTGAAGGGATTTTGAGTTCACGAGAAATTGGGTGATGAAGAAATAAGCATACAAAGAACAGATTAATAAGATGAGTAATAAAGATTACTGACTAAAATAAACCCTACAAGTTAGGGCCCTACTTACTGTGTTAAGGATCTGATAGCTGAGTAGTGGAGGTGGTTGATCGGAGAATGCATGTATTGTCCTATAGCGGTGATTTCCGGAGTTCTCCCCTAAATGCAACTGCTCTATGATTGATCCTAGATGTCTGGATGTGTAAAAGGATACTTGTTTCACTTGCATGCAGCTCTGATCTCCTTCCTTATTCTCAGAATGTTCCAACCCAAAAACAAGGCTGTTTGGGTGAATAAATGGTAACCGATGACGATTCCAGGTTGACCGGCATTGGTTTAACAAAGTGACTGGCATCGGGTAAGGTGGGATTCCCCAGGTTTACTAAAATGGATAGATCTTTCTAATTTCTTGGGCCCAGTTTGTTTATTCTCATGGATTAGAATGGAAACTTCCCTTCTAATGAGTGGGAATGTGGTTAGAGAGATTTTAGGGATTGATTTTAGGGTTAGACCAAATCTTAGCTCATTAAGGCAAGTAAGACTTAGTTATTGTTAGTTATGGAAACATGCCAAGAATAGGTCTAGGGTGAGGTGGTTGGGTGAGGTGTCTAGGTGAGGTGGAAATTAGCTTAATTAAAATAATTAAGTAATGAATATTGTGAGGATGGGTATTAATTTAATTAAGTTAATTAAATTAATATTAATTTGGGGTGGAAGGGGCCATGGTTAGATGAGTATGCTTGTTCCGGTTATTTGACAAGGGACCAAGGGGAGTGTGACCCAATTTTGGTGTCTACACAAGGAACTCCAAATACTTATCCACAACCTCACACAAGAGGATGATCTTCTCATCAACGAATAATGCCACCCCCTTCCATCTACTAGGTAATATATACCTAAAAACAACCCCCAAACCAAATATGTAACCTGAAATTCCCTTAAATCTGGCCTTCCATCCACTCCTTTAGTCATAATCCCTCCACCAAATTCTACCCCTTCTAAAGAGGGTCCCCCTCTTTACATAAATGCCATTCTTGGTACCACTTGGTCTCGCCCCCATGACTCTCAACAATCAACCTAAAAATATATATATTTATCATCATTTCTCCTCCTAACAAACTTATTTCATCTCCCCCTTCATCCAAGGCTAAGGAACCTATTCTAACCATTCCACGATCCCAAAGGCTGTTGCGATAGGATAAAGAAACTAGAAATAATTACATCATGATCCTATAAAAATGTCCCTTTATGATCTTATCTAAATCTTCCTCCCCATCATTAAGAACTCATCAAATATTTAAAATGCATCCCAATCACAACAAATGAACCCTAACCTTTCACAACCCTTGTTAGATCTCTTATAACTTATGATGTTATCTCCTTCGATGATTACGATATCCCCGAGCTTCAACACGAAGATCATGATCTTCCCCTCTATATCACTATTTGTATCAATGAAAATTTCATCATACAATCCATGGTTTACAATGGTTCTATAATTAACATTATTTCATCTCACACATTTAATCAAGTCAAGATTCTTGATAATATTGTCACCCAATAACATGTTATCCTTTTATCCTTTAACAAAACTATTCTACCTATATTGGTAACGGTCATATTTCCTATTTGGATTGATGAGAAACTCCTTTACGAACACTTTTACATCATAGAATGGGAATTCCAATACAACTCCTTACTTGGATGCCCATGGATCCACATTATGTGTTCGATCCCCTCCACCCTTCATCTTTGTCTTAAGTATGAACATGAGGGGAAATCCACACACTCCTTGTAGATCTTCCTCCTTTAACAACATGTCATATGACATACATTAAAAATGATGTGCTCATCCCCAAGAAATATTCATCTTTTGAAGCTTCCACTAGTTCATCTGTACCTACATCAAAGTTTCCCAATGACAAATCCTTAGACACCATGATGCAACAATTCTCATTGGGGAGTATCAACTCCTCACTCTTAATGCTATCTCCACACTCAATCAATTTAGTGGACCCAAAAATATCCCATGTACCAATCTAATATCAGGGATATTATTTTCTTTAGCCCACCTTACTTGAAAAAAATCTTGTTTATGGTGGCATTGATTTCATTTCTTCCCACATCGATAATCGACCATATACCAAGTCATAAACCAATGGATTTAATTTCCCTTAAAAAAATATTTTGCCTACACCTACCTCCATTTTTGTGCATGGAAGGGATTTAGTATGGGATACTACAAACAATGTATACTTGATCTTGCACTTGAACAATCCTGTAAACCCCACGAGAAGAACAGATTGGGATTCTAAGAGCACCCCACTAAATCTCTTTTACACAATTCTTTTGAATCCCCCATGAATACGGAGCCATCATCCCCTTCTTCATCTAATGACCCAATGGAAATAGATAACACCATTTCCCTTCCCCTAATTTTTTAATCTCTATAATCACTCTAAGATTGGTCACCTATCAAATTGAAGATGAAACTAGGCCCCTTCCTCTTAAATTCCCCAAGATGGTGGAGGAATATCCCCATACCATCAACATTATTAAATTTCATTATTATGACTCTATCCTTTCCTATATGGGGTGGAATATTCTCACCTTCATAAATCCTTACCTATTGATACATCCACCATTATTAACAAATCCACCATCGATATCAACATATTTATGATTGAGTTTGACTAAGTTTGACCTAGAGCTCATCTCCCAAAAATCAATCTAGGTCCAAGTGTCAATTATCAACTCTTCGAGGCCCCTCTTCCTAATTAAAAAATCCCCATGAGAAATTTCTTAATGAATCCATTAACACAATAGATCATGAGTATTCTCCCTTAAAATGATATTGTTCTTTAACGGTTTTAAGTTTTAGAAAGTGGGAGGTTACGCGTCATCATTATTCATCCTTGGGTACTTTTATCCCTATCACCTACAAGCTCAACTTCGTATGTACTAGTAACATGGTTGAATATGAGGCTCTTATCTTAGGCCTCCAAACCACTATCATGTTATGTGTTCAAATCATTTACATTTATGGTGATTCCCAACTTATCATCAATCAAATTAAGGGATTTTATCAATGTAAAAGTGAATTCCTCTAAAATTACAAGGACATATTCAATTTTCTCCTAGAATCCTTCAATAAATACATTATCCAAATCATTCCTCATTCATCAAACCAATTCTTAGACACCATTGCATCCTTTGCATCTTTGAACCCTTTAACAATGGAAGAATCCAAACTCTTTATTATTGTGCATAGAATTGATCAACTGTAGACACCAAATTTGGGTCACACTCCCTTGGTCCCCTTCAATTAATTAATGTAACACATTTAACTAATCATGACCCCTTTACCCCATATTAATATTCATCCTCACATTATTAATTAATTTAATTATTTTAATTAAGTTAATTTCATCCTCACACCTCCACCTCATCATGACACCTCACCCTGGACCCATTCTAGGGGCATTTAACTCACAGTGACCAAGTTATTACTCTCATAATTTATTCATCACTCTCAGTGTTGAGTCACTACTTAACCTAACTAACTAATACTTCTTCCTAAACCTAAATAGACTTTTCTAAGATCTCCTACCTTCTCTCATGTGAAATCTACTTGCTTGAGTAGACCCAACAAGGAAAACATGCCAAATCTGGGAAGATCTACCTATTTTTGATAAATAAGACTATTTCACCCTAACTAGCGCTAGTTTATCCTCAGCTAACATCGGTCACCTAAATAGTCATCGGTTCCTTTATATAGAATTTTACAACCCTTTACGGGTTGGTCATTTTGAGTTTTGAGAGTGCTATTGCAATCAAGAAAAGATCTCAAAGTCATTGCTTCATCCAAATGATGTCTACACACCATATGAGAGAAGCACCCAAGGATTCCCTTCCAGATCATTGGATCATTCACAGGAATACACAAGTCATATTGTTGTGGCACTGAACCAGATACCACCTCACCAATCAATCACCAACCTCCATCCAGCCATGATATTTTCATAGCAGAAAATAAGTAACATGATCTTAATCATTTGTGTTTCCTTTATTTCAAATCTCTTTTCTTCTTTCAGTATTTTATTTCTTCATTACCCGTACATCATCCTCTTCCCACCAACCCACTATTTAACCACCCCAAGGCTTTTCACCCTTCTAAACTTCCTTCTTACTATTCCTAAGTCTTCTCAACCATATTATGACCCAAACCACACTACCCTCACTCTACAGTGCAACCACAAAGAGCCTAAAAATGCATTTTTAATAGTTCTTTACCTATTTCTACTATCGATGTTGGTTCCTTGATTGTCTTTGGTTTAGTTCCCATACCGGCATCGGTCATCAAACTAATATCAGTCTTTATGTCATTTTATATTCTCAAACCAAAAAGCTTCCCACTCACCCAAAACCAACCCAGACCTCAACCAATCAGCCCGGACATTTGACAAACCTATCGACCTAAAAAACCCTGGTTCTAATTATATTTATTTTTATTTTGATATCTAGCATTAAATCTAGTGTATTGTGTGTATGAGAAACCTAAATCATTACATTGCAATAGGACTTATTTATTTCACTTGCTTATTCACATTGAATTGTTTCTAAACAAGTGGATTGATAACCTCTCTAGGAAGCACCGCGCTTCTTTTATCTATCACACACTAAGCGGTCTAATGAAATATCCTATTCAATACTCTTTTGTGGTCTTTCTTTGCATCTACAGTAGTCCTTCCCAAAAAGGAATTCTCTATGATCAGTTTGGATAGCATCAACAATGCACACATTGTACTTTTCACCTTCGCCTCACATGTATTCATCCTTAGCTATTTACCTTATATTTGTTTCGTCTAGAAATTTTCAATAAAAAAATTTGGCATGCCCTTGGTCGGATCCATCTGGGGTTCTTTACATTGTTCATTCCTAGGAAAAATCTTGTGTGTCTATTTTCATTCGAAACAAGTTCACATTAAGCTTCTTCTCTGGAAATATTATTTTCTTCTGATTATCTCAGTGACACTTGTTTTTTAGGATTAAAAAGAACTCTTATTTCTTTTCTTGCATTGCACTTAGTGAAATTCATGCCCTTAACCTCTTCATAATTTGTTCTCATCGAATATAATTTGTGGATTTGGGTTTTAAAACTTTTGCACTTACATTTTTGAGTTTGTTGCATTATAGCTCATCTAAATTGTGGGCAACCTATATGCTGGAAGTCATGCCCAGTTGATGGTTGAAAAATTGAACCGTAGCTCACATTTTGCACACTCTCTATACCAAATCACTAAAAATAAACTACATAGTTCTTGAACAACATATTTCCCAGAAGAAGTTGTCAACGATCACATGATCAGAGGATTGAAAATGGGCTCCAGCTGGTTTCTTTATCCAGTCATCATCTCAGAGAAGGATCTCCCACACCAAAACTTACCCAAAACAACCATAGTTTTTGGCTTTTATAGGGCACCTTTGTTAACCAAAAATTATATCTTGCTTGATCAATCCTAAATGGCATAAGCCACAACATAAAATCTACAGCTTAGGATTTCATGTTTGTTAGATTTTTGTCTACTTATGTTTTAAGGTGTGAGTTGTGTTTCTTCATTATTTCTCATCTTTTATGTCCCATATCACGATTTGGTGTATTACGTTTTATTTTGGGTGTATTAGGACTCTTTATAGCCACACTCATCCTCTACGTTGGCCCTTTTATCTAATCTAAATCACCAAAAGTTCATTTTTCCTTCTCTTCCCAAGTTTCACATTAACCGATATCAATCCAACGATCACATCGGTTAACCGACCGACGTCGGTTTATCCTTTTTGTTATTTTTACCAAAATAGTATTCTCCACATTTTTGTTCTTTTCGTGTCTTGTTCTGTCATTTTATCACACTTTTGGGTCTCTAATATCATCTTCAGAGTCCAAGTTGACCCATTTTCACCTTTCATTACTAGATCTTTAAATCTCTTATTTTTCACAATAATCGACATCGATCTAAGCCGACCCGTCTGTTACCCTCATATTAACATTGGTTACCCAACTAATGTCGGTCTTTGTATTTAGATTTTCTAATCGGAAAAGCAATCAAATCACTCATTTTAGAATTTTTTTCCCCATTACTTCTTTTGTTTCTACATCATGAGTAGGGCTCATAATACCTATTATATAAGGTAGTCTCTTCCTACAATTTCTACAAGGTTCTTTACATCCACTCCACCTACCTACACTTATCACCAATAGCCCCATATTTCATATATTGCTTATTCGGGATACTTACCATCTACATCTATTCTGGCCTATATTCCTTCCTCATAATTTTTTTACTCGGTACCACCACATACTAGGATCTCACCCACATCATACCATCTCATCTACCCTTTTATACTATAAAGAGTGCCCAATCATCACAACTCGCTAATGATCTTATCAAAATTATGATGGATAAGATGCAAACATTAAAAGTGTTTGTCTCGGCTCACGTAACTCTCTGACATATGATGATATTTGTAATGAGCCCATTCACCCATCCATTCTGATTCATCCATACCCTCCCCATTGGGAAATGCCTAAATTTAACCGATTCAACAACAAAGAAGACCCCGCAACAAAGACTTGCAGTCATATAAACATGTGTGTTATCCGATCACTCAAGATGACACTTTTAACTTACTGAGACATTATCGATTACCATTAATAGGACTGACTTTAGAATTGTATAGTACTCTACCCGGACATTCCATCTTTTCATTTAATCGGGAGCTCTAGCTTTTCTAGACCACTTTCCTAACAACATTGTCAAGAAGGGTACCATAACCGACTTGTACACGACATGCCAATATGAAGATGAATTTATCACATATTTTGGTGCTCATTAGCGGAGTCCGATCAACCGACTCACATTCCAACTGCCTCAAACTAAGTTAATAGAGTTGTTCACCAGATCTTGTGCTAGACATATCTCACCAACTCTCCAAGTTCAAACCTTCCACACTTTTGGTGAGGCGTTCATCATAGCCCATAAACTTGAAATTTGTGCCATTGAAGATAAGAATATACAATTGTGTAACAAGAACGTTGTATTTAAATCAAATGATGCATCTTCTTCTTCTAAACCAAAAATAATTATTCTAAAGCAAAAGGATCTACCAATGTAGTAGTTTTAAAAGCCATCCCATCTCATCCATCCAACCAATCAAATCCTTCTTCCAATCTTTCTCTTGTTTAAGATTTTTCAAGTCAAGCGGGGGCAACGAAATTATACTCCCATAAGAAAACCTTGCTCTTAAGTTTTAGAAAAACTTATAAAATCCGGGCAGATCACTCTTCCACCCATTAAACCACATACTCGTTTTGACCCCTCTCGTCATGTGCCTGCATGGTACAAAGAAAATGATTACTGCAACTATCATCGTGTTAGAGGTCATAGAGACAATGATTGAATGAAGATGAAACTAGGTTCCTTCCTCCGAAATTCCCCAAGATGGTAGAGGAATATTCATATACCATCAACATTAGTCAATGTCATGATGATGACTCTATCCTTTCCTATATGGGGGTGGAATATTCTCATCTTCATAAGGCCTTACCTCCTAATACATCCACCATTCTTAACAAATTCACCATTGATATCAACATAGGAACTTTGAAAGCTCCCCACATCATCAACGTCGTCAATCTCTTGATCTAGGAGAGTTAAAATCCTTCACCTCTTTCCTCTCTAAGAATTTTCAGGCCTTTTGTGGTTATACACTGACATGTCAAGCCTTGATCCTAGTATCTTTTTCTATAATATCATCACCATCCCTAACGCCAAACTAGTTAAGCATAAGCTACATCGTATACATCCTTGTGTCGCCCTCATTAAATAATAACCACAACTTCTTTCAGACAACTTCATCCAACCCATCAATTATCCTCAATGGGTTTCTAACAATGCGTTCCCATTGCTAAATCCTCTTGGAAGCTTCACATCTACACAAATTTTTAGGAATTAAATATCATTTTTCCCAAGGATGACTTCCCCCTTCCTAACATCAATCAACTTGTCGACCTAACGATCGGCCATGAAATACTTTATCTTATATTTTTTTCTTGTTATAATCAAATCCTTATCACACTAGAAGGAAAACATAATACATCCTTCATCACCCCTTGGGAACCTTCTTTACCACATTATTCCCTTTGTTTTGAAAAATAAAGGAGCCACCTATCAAAAAACCATGACTTATATCTTCTATTATCTCATCCATTAAATCATAGAGGATTGTGTTAATAACCTCTTGGGTAAATCCATGTGTCAACGGGACCATCTTACTATCCTTGAAATCCTCTTCGTACATTTTATCTCGATACTTCCTTTGCCCCAATCCCACCAAGTGTGTGTTGGAGTTCTAACTATTAAAATCCTTGGCTTCATCATTTCTATCAGGGGTATTGAAGTTGACCCCGCCAAGATCAAGGCCATCTTTAATATTCCTCATATCAATCTAAAGTAACTTTGTAGTCTCAAAGGACGATTGGTTTCTTTATCCAGTCATCATCTCAGAGAAGGATCTCCCATGCCAAAACTTACCCGAAACTAGCCATAGTTGTCATATTTTATAGGGCACCTTTATTAACCAAAAATTATATCTTGCTTACACTCGATCCTGAATGGCATAATCCACATCTTAGGATTTCATGTTTGTTAGCTTTTTGTCTCGATTGTGTTTTGAGGTGTGAGTTACGTTTCTTCATTCTTTCTCATCCTTTTATGCCCCACATCATGATTGGTGTATTCAGTTTTATTCTGGGTGTATTAGGACTCCTTATAGCCATACTCAGTCTTTGGGTTGGCCCTTTTATTTGATCTAAATCACCAAAACTTCATTTTTCCTTCTCTTCCCAAATTTCACAATAACCGATATCAGTCCAACAACCGCCATTGGTTAACTAACCAATGTCACTTTTATGTTTTTTTATTATTTTTACCAAAATAGTATTCTCTCACCTTTTTGTTCTTTTTATGTCTTGTTCTACCATTTTATCACACTTTTAGGTCTCTAATATCATCTTCAGAGTCCAGGTTGACCCATTTTCACATTTCATTACCAAATCTTTGAATCTTTTATTTTTCACAGGAATGGCGACATCGATCGAGATGATCGGAGGTAGTTACCCTCATACTAGCATCGATTACCTCAACCGATGTCGATATCGTATTTAGATTTTCCAATCAAAACATTGATCTAATCACTCATTTTAGACTAATTTTTCCCCATTACTTCTCTGTTTTAACATCATCAGCAGGGCTCATAATACCCATCCTATTATTAGTCACATGGTTTCAACTTGTATACAAGCCAACACCATCATGTTTCACACTAGCTAACATGACCTCTCGCATATAGCTCATTACCCCCTTCCATCTCCTCACCTATGGACCCCAATCAAGCTCTTTCCATATGCTTTGGTGATGAGGAGTTCTAGAGACTCTTGATCATAAACCCACCACTGCAAAGATCTTATTTCACTCATTCATCTACCGTGATTCATCGGGAAGCTTATATATGGCATACATGTGTCCATTCCTCCTACCCTCGCACCCACTTATGCATCAGCCACTAGTAGCTTAGCCTTACCCTCTTCCACCTTACCGCATGTAGTTTCCTAGCTTGACCCTACATCATTGATATTTGTTGCACCTACAACATCTATTTCACCTTTGATGTATATTGTTCCTATGATGTCAACCATTCCTTTATCAACTACCTTGAATGTAGGTATATCTCGCACCCACCACCTCTCATATACCTATTACATCTCGGCCACTTTTGGTGTTGGCAGCCCATACTCCCTTCAAAAATTTTATCCTCTCCATCCCACGCTCTCTTCCTCCGATTGCTACAAGGGTCTTTACTTCCACTCCACCTACCTACATTTATCACAAATAGTCCCATATTTCATCTACAACTTATTCAAGATACTTACCGTTAATTTCATCCTCACACCTCCACCTCACCCTATACCCATTCTAGGGGCATTTAACTCACAGTGACCAAGTCATTACTCTCAGCACTGAGTCATCACTCCCATTGTTGAGTCACTACTTGACCTAACTAACTAATACTTCTTCCTAAACCTAACTGGACTTCTTCTAAGATCTTCCTTCCTTCTCTCATGTGAACTCTACTTCCCTAAGCGGACCTAACAAGGAAAGCATGCCAAATCTGGGAAGATATACCTATTTTTGGTAAATAAGACTATTTCACCCTAACTAATGCCGGTTTATCCTCGGTCGACGTCGGTCACCTAAACCACAATTGGTTCCTTTATATAGAATTTTACAACCCTTTACGGGTTTGGTAATTTCAAGTTTTGAGAGTGTTATTGCAATCAAGCAAAGATCTCAGAGCCATTAATTTATCTAAATGATGTCTACACACCACCAAAGAGAAGCAAAACCAAAGGATTCCCTTCCAGATCATTGGATCATTCATGAGAATACATAGGTCATACTATTGCGGAACTGAACCAGCTACTACCTCACCAATCAATCACTACCCTTCATCTAGCCACGATATCTTCATAGCAACAAGTAAGTAACATGATCTTAATCATTTTTGCTTCCTTTATTACAGATATCTTTTCTTCTTTCAGTATTTTATTTCTTCTATTACCCATACATCATCTTCTTCCCACCAACCCACTATTCAACCACCCCAAGCCTTTTCACCCTTCTAAACCTCCTTCTTAGTGTTCCTGAGTCTTCTCATCCATATTACGACCCAAACCACACTACCCTCACTCTTTGTGCAATCACAGAGAGCCTAAAAATCCATTTTTAATAGTTCATTACATATTTCCCATACCCATGTTAGTTCCTTGACCACCGTCGGTTTAGTCCCCATACTGGCATCGGTCATCAAATCGATATCAGTCTCTATGTCATTTTATATTCTCAGACCAGCAAGCTTCCCACTCACCCAAAACCAACCCAAACCTCAACCAATCAGCCCTAGACCCTTACTGGACCTTTGACAGACTGTCTGACCTGAACAAACCCCGGTTCTAATTAGATTTAGTGTTATTTTAATATCTAGCATAAAATCTAGTGTATTGTGTGTATGAGAAACCTAAATCATTACATTGCAATAAGACTTATTTATTTCAGTTGTTTATTCACATTGAATTGTTATTAAACAAGTGGATTGACATCCTCTAGGAAGCACCACACTTCCTAGATCTAGCATACGCTAGGCAATCCACTGTCATATGTTATTTAATACTCTTTTGTGGTATTTTTTTACATCTACAGGTAGTCCTTCCCAGGAAAAAAAGGATTTCTCTATGATTAGCTTGGATAATGTCAACAATGCGCACATTCTACCTTCCACCTTTGCCTCATAGGTATTCCTCCTTAACTATTTACCTTCTATCTATTTCATCCTAGAAAGCGCAAAAATTATTGGTGAAACACAACCATCCCATACCAATGAGCTTCCTTCTATCAATCTCATCAAAACCAACTAATATGATCTCTGGTATACCCAATTCTTCGATTATCTCTCTCAATCCAAAATTCCCTCTAACCTATTCAAAAATGGTAGGAGGTCATTCCTTCAACATGCCAACTACTATGTTATCTTTGGATAAATCCTTTATAAATAAGGGTTTGACGCCATTGTACTACAATTCTTTTAAACTTGTGAATCTATTTGATCCATACAAAAATTCCATGACGACATATATAATAGAAACTTTAACAGTTTAGTCATCGACAATCGTGTTCTTCGGATGGGATACTATTGTCCCAATCTTAACCAAGACTATTTTGAATATGTTAATAAGTTTGAAAAATTTAGTAGCATTCCAATCTCACCCATATCCCTAGCTAGGATTTACAATCAGCTAAAGATCTATGACCTTTCTCACAATGGGGACTCGACCTCATTGGTCTCATTAATCCGAGTTCTTCTTACTTTCATCATTCCATTCTAACCTCTCTTGAATATTTCACTAAATGGGTGGAATCCATTCCACTCGCATTAACCAAAGTTAAAAAAATCGTCAAAGTTTTCTATCAACACATCATCTGTCACTTAGGAAATCCTCACAAAATCATCATAAACAATGGAAATTCCTTAACAAACAAATAACTTAAGAATTTTTGTGACACCTTCAATATAAATCTTAGCTTCTCTTATCCATACTATCCACAAACTAACAACTAAGCCAAATCTACTAAAAAAACTCTCAAAAACATTATTTCCAAACTTTTCATTAAGGCAAGTCGATTGGCACCTTCCTATTCCCTTCGCTCTTTAGGATTATTGAACTAGCATCCACACTCCTATGGGCATTACTCCTTCTCTCTTGTCTACAAATTTGAATTTTTCCTTCCTCTTGAAATTTAAATCCCATATTTTTGTGTTTCTCTTCATGACTTTTTCTCCGATGAGGACTATTGCTTAATCACCCTTTTTGACATTATCACATCTATCAAGAATGTATCAAACATTCTTATGATAAACATATCAAAGATTGTGACTTTAACATTGGTGGTTTTTTCTTAAAAGAGAATCAATATGTAACTACTCCTAAAAGGATCCAATGTGGGAAGTTTTCTCTAAACTAGATTGGACCATACATTATCACTAATAAGTATGGAGTCCGGGGCTTACCATTTATCCTTCCTCGATGGTAAACCTTAAAAGGAACCTCTCAATTCCTTGCACTTACGGCCTTTATATTATTAACAAACCTACTAAAATTTCATTAGTTGCATTAACGATCTCATTTTCATCATTAACCTTCTCCATTTCCCATCGTAATGATTTGAAATTATGTGGACTTCTGTCACTATCCTACCGTGACCTTCAATGTGAGCGCCATTTATCTACTCATAACATATTCCTTATGGGAAAGTTCATCCTTTTAGGTAGGAACCCCTTAATCATTACATTCATCTACTTCTTACCTACGTGTTATCCCAAACACACCCTCCCCGAGTTAATTTGGATAACTCATTATAAATGGACTTATCCATTCACATTATGGGACGTACTGAGATGACCATCAAATTTTAGCCCCGAGTAGTAGAAGAAAAAATGAAGAGTTCCTATAGGTTAGATGGCCATAGGTTAGACGGCTTTGTATTTGGACGGTCATCCAACCCAACAAGGTTAGACATCATAGAGTTGGACGGCCCGTGTGTTTGGTGAGTTGGCAACAGAGACACAACGAGGAGAGCTCACGATTGACACGGGATTGGACGGAGGTTAGATGGCCGTCCAACCCCATTTTAGTTAGATGGTCATCCAACCCAAGTAGATTGGATGGCACAAGGTTGGACGGTATAGGAGTGGATGGCCTAGTTGGGAAAGCGAGTTGCCTGCACAAGTTGGATGGCCCGCGGGTCTGACGGCCCTCTAGTTATACAATCATAGGTTCAATGGCCGGGGTTGGACAACTCACAGTCGACGGTGCTTGGCCGGGAAAGATTATACAGAGGTTGGTTGGTAATCCAACCCTATATGGTTAGATGGAAGTCCAGCTATATGGAATGTTGTGAGGGTCATGGAAAAGGTGTATGGCCGCTTGAGTTAGACGACCTTCCAACCCAGTTCTCTAGTTAGATGGCTCGCATGTAGGTGGGAAATGGATGAATCACTATCATCATTTGATGGCACATTCATAGTCTAAATGGCTCGGTGGTTAGACAATCTTCCAACCCATATATAAAGGATGGCCCACAGGTTACATCAGCCATTAACATAAACATCATCTACGGGAAGAACATTAATGGTGGTAGTTGAGGTAGTTGAACTACCTGTCAAGATATTAATACAGGGTAGGTAGAAAAAATTGTGATATAATGTACTCGACCCCCTCATTTGAAGGGAAATTTTCTAAGAATTGTATAGGAACTCTACCGAAATTGTTCCAGAAGCTTTTTTGTGAGTTGTAGGCCTCAAATCCGGGAAATTTTTGAAGGATTCTTACCTCCTGCTTATATTGTAATGGATTGTGCATCATTTTAAGAAATAAAATTGGTTTTTGTGGATTTTCTTACCCTCCATTAAATTATATTACATTTATTACCTCCCATTACGTTTACGGGTATTGTGCATGTCTTGTTCTTTTTAGGATCCAGATTTGTTGTGTTGTGTGAAAATGGAGACTGAATGTAGTTTTGGACTGTCACACTTCTATGTACCCTCTCTTTCTTCATTTTGTCCCTATTTTCAATCACTAGGAATCCCTCCACTCATTTTCTTGGTTTGATCACCCTCCTTAACTTAGGATTTACATTTCATGCATATCTCTCTCTTCCCTTGTCCCTTAGAATTCTAGGTTAGCTTTAGAATAGTCTCCTTTTCCCTTTCCATGAGTAGTGTTAGAATTAGGAATAGGTAGATGAACTAGCCTTCTTTGGAGGTTTGTCTCATTCATAGGGGTCCCACACCTTGAGACAAGCCCATGTTAGTCAAAAAGTAGGGCTTTATAATGCACAAATCCTAGGGTGTTACTTTTTGGCACTAACAGTTCGACACACCCGGTGGGACTAGAGGTCATTTTTCAAGTGTTCTTACATAGCATATGATCTTCATTTTTTCATTGCAGAAAGACCGGTGTGCTCTTTTTGTTATTTACATCCTTTGGAGTTTTTTTGAAGCACACCTAATGACTCCCAAGAATAAGAACTCAATGGTGTAGCAACCCAAGTCCCTCAAGCATATGAGAAGGATCCAAACTCGGTCAAGGATGAGAGGAGAAGGAATATTTGAGTATTTTCCATTATCCCTATGCAGAGGAAATAGAGGAAGAAGAGTACAAAGATCCCCACCTCCACCTAATAGAGCATTATCAACACCTCCACCTAGTATACCTTTTCTCTAATCCACCAGTGGTCCGTAGGTTAATCAAAATGGCACATCAACAACCACCACCAAAAATCCTTTTGTTAATTTCACGGGAAGAACTCCACTTGCCCTCAATTCCCATAACACCATCCTATTTGTAGTATTGAAGAGCATTTCCTATTTCTCTAGAGAAAATCATACAACTCTTTTTTATCACATTCAAGGCATTTCTAATGTCTGTGCAATCCATGAGATCAATGAAATGGACATTGCAGTCAAGCTATTTTCCTCTTCCCTCAAAGGAAAATCATTGTAGTGGTTTCAAGGACTCACCGTTGGGTCAATAAACAACTAGGATGCATTTTTTCAGCTCCGTGCAATCAATTCGAGAGAGAGTGGACAACTTGTCACTTTTGGAGTAGTTGACTACAATCAAGAGGGATCTTAATAATAATATGGTTGAAAGCTTTAAATTCATGCGTGCGTGTGTGTGTGTGTGTGTGTGTGTGTGTGTGTGTGTGTGTGATTTAGTCTATGGGAGAAGTGACTCTACGGAGCATATTTCATTGCTATCAAGGCCAAAAAAATCTTGATTGAGCCGATAAGCTTACACCAAGGCCACCTATGCCTCTTTATCCAAAATTAAGGAACCCCACTTCGATCAAACACCTGAAATAGCCCTTCTTCCAACTCCTAGGAATCAAAGTTCTAGCAAGGCATCCACTTCTTCAAGCACTTCCAAACATCTTTAAGAGGTCATGAATCAACTATAGAACTTAGGGAATGAGTTGGTGATCCTTAAGAGGTAACAAGACTAGAACTTTAGATCATACCAAACTCAATCTCAAATTAAAAGGTCTCCATATCAGCCAAATAGACCTCCAACTCAAGCTACAAGTAAAAACCTGAATCAAGGAAAACCTCAAGCTACTAGGCCATTTCAACCATATAATCCAAATGCAACATCAACATCCAGATCTTTGGTTCTTGTACAAGTCAACATGGCACAGGAGTACGATTGGTATTTCCCTTGTAATCAACCTCACAACCAAGTAGCATGCTTCAATGGTGCTTTGAATCAAGCGTTGATGGTGTAGGTAGTGGGTGTGTCTCAAGAAACAAGTGAAGAGGGAAATCAACAGCAATCAAGTCCATAAGAGGCTCCCCAAAATGACACCACATTGGTAAATCAGAAAATGGGAGACTTTTATGAGGTTAATCAACCTCATTTTGAAGGTGTAGTTGTCAACACAAGATGAAAAAACAGGAACATATGGAAGCGAATTCATCCAATCCAGTTTCTCCTCATCCCAATCTCACACCGCAAGGAGTAAAAAGTCAAGTGCATCTCCGAATGTACAAAATCAGCCTAGGGCACTAGTTGCGGCATCCCACATACTAGTTCAAGTGTCGGATAAAATTATGCTAAGCAAGGGGAAGTAAAAGGATATTCCACCTCTGTTCAACATCATTAATCAAATGAAGAAGATGAATGTGATAATTTCCATGTGGGAATCACTAGAAATCCCATGGTAGTGCACTTTATCACAGGAAGCCATGGAAAATTGGTCTGCTTCAAATGATTCATCTAAAAATCAGGAGAATGTTCTCACTAATGTAGTGCAGCAAGAGGGAGGTCAAGTAAGCAAAAATTTTAAGCCTCCACCATTTTATGTGTCATTGATTGATAGCTTGGTGCAAAATTACATGATTGGTTCAAGGGAAAGCAATTTGGTAATTCTGAAACAAATTTCCGATCAACTAGGCCTAAAATATGAACCAGTCTCCTAAGGAGTGGTGCAGTTAGATAGGATAGATGTAATAATAGTTGGAGTAATCAAAGGGTTGAGCCTTACACTGCATATTTTTCCCAATGTCACATTCTTACAAAATTTATTAATAATTGACCTACCACCACTTTTTTCTTTGTGCTTGTCAAGGGATTTCACAACTAAAATTAGTGGATACTTTTTGCAGATTGGTCGACATGCTCTACGAGAATGAGATATGGAGCCAAAGCCACAATCAGGTCAGATCTAATTTCTAGCTTTCACATCAAGCCACACATGCCAAGTATGATTAAATCCAATTTATCATCTTTTGATTAAGAGAATTGTCCGAGCACTCAGGAAGCTTATGAGATACCAAAGTTAGAGCTATTCCAGATTTGACATTGGATGAATGGGAAAAAGGCACGTTTTTATCCCTATAGAGAGATGGAGGAAGCTGAATTAGGAATTTATTGCTTGCATGAAGAGAATCCACCTCTCCCTAGCATCACCAAGCTAGATGTTAAAGATGATAACAAGGTTTGATAGTTATTTTTTTATGGTTCAAGGAGCAGGCAAGGTGTTGGCGGAGGCACAATGTTGGTGTCACCACGGGATGTCAAATACTACTTATCTTTCTTTTTTCAATTTGTTTTCTTAAATAACATAGTTGAGTATGAAGCATTAATTCATGTAATTCATTAGGTAATAAGAAGAGGTCTCAAGAACTTGCAGGTATTTAGAGATAATGAACTAATTGTCAATCAAGTAAAATGGCATAATGCTACTAAAATGCTCTCAAAAAAATCTACAAGAACCAATTATGGGACCTGATTGAAGATTTTGAGCATTTAATAATGGTTCCATACTAAGGAAGAAGAATGAGGTTGTGGACATACTCACGCGATTAGGGAAACATTTGATGTGATTGATAGTATCAAAAGGGATAAAACACAATGTCATATCAAGGTAGTTATGAGTCCAGAGTTATGAACAACAACACAAGCTGGAAAGTGTTTGAAAAAGATCAATAGATCATCCTTTCTATAAGAAGAAGCTAAATTCTCCACCAAAAATTAGGAAAAATTAGAGCAGCAGTATGGTGATCAAGTGGTTCAGCTGAGAAAAAACAGGCTCCCAAAATCCTTGGTGACATTGGATTCAATCTTCAATCCCAATGACCAATTCTAGAAGGAGAAGGCAAATATCTAGGTCAAAGGGGAAGATTCGGATCCTATTTCGGTTTGGAATGGTAAAGTACTCCAAATTGGCAAGGTGAGTACTGATAAAGAAAAATCTGATTTCATACATCTTTTCCAAGAATTCCTAGATGTCTTTTCTTGGAGCTACGAGGACTTAAGGGGATTTAACCCAAAGTTAGCACAACACACTATTGAGTTGGATCCGGAAGCCAAGCTCATTAGACAAAAGTGGAGGCTAGTGAATCCTCATATCAAGCCTCTCATGAAGGTGTTAAACAAGATCATTAAGGAAAGCATCGTATTTCCGATCAAGCACTCAAGTTGGGTTGCAAATATGGTGCCAATTAGGAAAAAGAATAGAGAGATTAGGTTATGCGTAGAATTTTGAGACTTGAATAAGGATTCCCTCAAGGAGCATTATCTCGATTCCTTCTATAGATCGGATCATACGGGTAGTAGTCGGATCATAAAGGTTCTTTCTCTTAGATGGTTACTCGAGCTACAATCAAATTATGGTGAAAGAAGAATACCAATTCAAAAACAACCTTCACCATGAAATGGGGCACTTATGCCTATAGGAAAATTCCATACAAAGGTTTTCAAACATAGGAGCTACATTCCAGAGGGATATGGATATGGAATTCAAAGCACCGATAAATAAGATAGTTCTTGTGTATTTATCTCGACATCACTTGTATTCTCCAAAAACACACTAAGTCACATCTTTCACCTCAAGCAATTGTTCCAAAGATATAGGAGATTTGGAGTGTCTCTAAATCTGAAGAATTGTATATTCCTAGCTCATGAAGGTGATATCTTGGGCCACATTTTTCTAAAGAGGGGTTGACAATTGATCCTAAAATATTTGAGGCCATCCCATGCTTTGTCATTTCCAAGTCATAAAAAAATCTTTCTAAAGCTTCTTAAGGAGGATCAATTTTGTCTAGAGGTTTGTGCTGAATTTTCTCCACTCTCGTGAAGCCACTAACCATGATGTTGAAGAAGAGTATGGAATTTAAATGGACAATGGAGGGAAAAGAGATTTTTGAAGCTATTAAGCATGTCATATCTCAAGCTCCAACTCTTATCAATCTAGACTTCTCCAAGGACTTCATACTTTATTCATTTGATGGTTTAGACACAATTTATGTCATCTTTGTATAGTGAAACAAGGAGGGATCCAATAATCCTATAGATTTCTTCAGCCAAAGCTTAGAATATTATGAGCTAAGGTACTCTTTCATTGAAAATAATTTCCTTGCTCTTATAAGAAGTCGAAGAAGTTCGTGCAATTGGTTTCAAAAACAAATCAGCTACTAGTGTCCCATGCCGGGGTGAAGGACTTCCTCCTAAACAAGGACTTGAGTGAAAAAGGGAAGGTTTGATTACTCGGATTATGGGATATGACATAAACACAAAATTTACCAAGTTAGCGTGTGGTAAGGGATTATGTGAACAAATAGCTTCCATCTAACATGATGAGTTAAATTATGGAGAAGAAGTTGTTTTGGTGTTGCAAGATAATCAAGAACAAGCTACGAGATAGTATACCCAACCCTTGTTAGACTCGGGATATGATGCAATTTCTTCAAATAGATCTATGTCCTCCAGAGTTTAGCATAGCAAAGAGATGTTATTTTAGACTCCGGGCCATCCCGTATCTCCTCATTTATGGTGTTTTTTTCAAAAGGGGCATGAATGGAGTTATCTTAAGTTGTGTTGGAACAAGCCAAATTGAAAAGGTACTACATGAATTCCATGATGGAGAAGCTGGAGGTCATTTTATCCCAAAAGTAACTGACTCTCAATATCATAAAATATGGTTACCATTGGCCCAAAATATTTGGTGATTGTTATGCATGGATCAAGAAGTGTAGGAATTGTACATTCTTCACCAAAAAGGAAAATCTAGCATCGCTACCACTCCATCCAACCTCAGTTGATAATCCGTTTGTGCAATGGGGATTGAATTTTATTGGGTTCATCAATCCAAATTCAAGCCAAGGCCACAAGTTTATTCTAACAACAATGGATTACTTCACCAAATGGACCGAGGCAAGAGCACTTAAAGAGGCAAATGAGTTTAGCATACTAGACTTCTACGAGGGGATAGTGACAAGATTTAGAGTCCCAGCTACCATAATATCATATAATGCTCTAGCATTCATAGGTACTAAGATTATAGAATGGGTTGTTAGGAATGTAATTTAATTGAGCACCTCCTCAAATTATTACCCTTGGGGTACCGTGCAAGTAGAGTCCACAAACAATAAATTTCTAAAGATCATTACAAGGAATTTGGATGAAAATCATATGATGTGGCATACTAACCTCAAATCATCCTTGTGGGTTGATAGGATAACGCCAAAAATGTCAACAGAATCTCTCCTATAAGTTGGTCTACAAGAAGGAAGCAACGTTGTCTATGTCACTTGAGTTACTGCATTGGAGCTCATGAAGCAACTAGAGTTGTCGAATTCAAGCCCATGGAAGCTAGGTATGCGGAGGTGGTGGAATTGGAAGAAATAATATAGCATGCAATGCAAACCAAGGAGAAATATAAGACCTTAATTAAGAGGTCATTTGACAAGAAAGCCAAGGCAAGGACCTTTCCGAATGGGGAATTGGTTCGAAATAGGATGAATATTGGGATAAATTGGGTAGGCATTCTAAGTATGATGTTATATGGAATGGCCCCTACATGGTCACAGGATGCAAGAGTAATAATGCTTTCCAGATATCTAAGTTGGATGGTGAAGAACTACAAATTTTGGTCAATGGAATCTACCTCAAGCACTTTATTACTAAAAGGGAAAAATTCTATCCCTTATATTTATTATTTTAGGTTTCTAATTCCTCCAAGTGTTACAGCACATTACTCTATTGTATTTTAGGGTTGTTGAGAATTAGGAATGCAAAAATAGAAACAATTCCCCAAAATCTACAGCAAAGTGGAAGTGTAAACTAGATAAATCCAAATCAAAACAAAGTACACACACATAACACAACATGTACCATGGTTCACCCAATGTGGGATACATCCACCAAAGATAGAGATATCATATATATAATAATGAACAAGAGTACAAATCAATTACAATGCATCTCTCCAAGATTATCTCCTCTAACATATCTCTAAATGGATCTCCATGAGTGCACTATAATTGTTCCTCCAAACCACCAGTAGATCTCACATAACCAAGAACTATTGCATCTACGAACTATAACCAAGATCTCCTATGAATCTACAAACAAGACCTCTCAAATGGTTCTACCAATGTGCTACCATAATTGTGCACCAAGAAGTAAGTCTCTCCTTCATCACAACATTAATCTATGCAAACGTGAAGATAACCTCCTCTACAATATCTCTAGATACTATCATGTATCCACAAGCTATCCAATAAGCTACAATACTACATCTCTATGGATCAACAATACATCATGATGTCATGGATCTACAATGCAAGATCTCACCAACATGTGGATCTACAATACAAGATCTCAAAATAACATGTGGATCTATATGAAGAAACTCTATGTGCTTTGCATACTATCCAAGCCATTACATTGAGATGATAACAATACAAAGGAAATAAAAAAGAATACATTACCCTCTTCTCACCATACAAATTTACCTGTTATTTCCTTTTGTCCACCTTCTCTTCATGAAATCTTTGTCTTCATGTAATATTTTCTTTATTTTTCTTCTTTTGTGTAAGTGCACCAAGTTGGAAGGCCAAAAAGTGGACAAAAACCAAAAACAAATGTAACACGTACGCATTTTTTTATAATACGATCACATTATATTTTCTTTGGTTTGGAATTTCCAAACCTATAATGTGTATGAGTTATGTTTGTTATAAATTTTTAAAAAAGGCTCGAGCCCTTATAATTTTTACTCCCCCAAACATGAGTTTCACAAAAATGCATGCCCTCACGTTTTGTTTTTTCATTTGGATCTTTTTCAAATGATCATCTCGGGATCACTTTGCGAAGATCAGAATCGACGATGGCGCCACGGAGAAGAGGTAGGCATAATTATTTTCTTGAAATTTCATTGAAATTTGGTAATTATAGAGTAGAATTTGAATTGAATACATTTTTATTGTTACAGTTTGAGGTCAACGTAATCAACCACAACCAAACCCTATTATTCCTGTCATCCCTCCTAGCCCTCCTACAATTGCTCAACATCCCCTAGGTAGTCAAGAATATTTAGCAGCCCATATAGTTGAAAACAAGATTGAAATTGAGGATTTAATCAAAACAATGAGGGATTCACATTCTACAAACCCCACCACACCTCTCTTTCAAACACATTGGAGGCATTAGTGGCTCAATTTGACATAGCAATGGGGAAAATTGATCATTGGACATCTTATAGAGAGCATTGTAGGGTTTATTATTCTAACAAATTGTCATATGTGGATGTAAATAAAAATAAATTACAAAAGACCTCATATATGTGCCTTATTCACGAACCCCACACCAATTTTCCTGTTCTGTTGTCATGCAAATGGTTTTCCATCCACTAGTGTAATAATGTTTTGATTAAAAATAATTTTTGGGACTGATGGTGGATGGTGTTTGATTTTCCACCTTGCAATAAAAATGAAGTGCCACTATACTTTTTTAGCAAACTCTATTGCAAGTTTATCCTCAAAGAGATTCCAAATTATTTTGATTTCTCGGGATTTCCGTGGCAAGGAAAAGGCTCTACGGGATCGACCGGGTGCACAACGTGCACCTATTGATAGGGTAGAGTCCCCACATAAAAGCCCCTCACCTTGAGATGGTCCCTCCAGCAGTGAAGGAGATAGTAGAGATTGAGACACTCCACACACTTCAAGGGATATCTGATACCCTTGTTCGACATACGAGGGATATTTCTAATACAAATGCTTGTGGAGGTACACAGAGTATTACCTCAGAGAGTACTAGCATGAGGCCACATCTTTTCTTGTCATGTGGTAGCATATGTTTGGGGCCCAAGGAGGACGATAGTTTCATGCATACTAGTTTGAGTGGAGTTGGTGTTGGGGGTGCACATGATGATGTCACTATGTCAGCTTCCTTTTTAAGTGAGACATTTGGATTATAGTCATTAGTGTCACCTTCGTAGGTATTTTTATGTTTTATTATGTGTGTTACAAAAATATTGGATTACTTGATTTACTTATATATGTTCAATTTTTGAAATAAATGTATTTCTACATGTATGCATTGATATTACGGTGCGTGGGAGGGGTGTCATTAGCCCGACCATAGGCTACTGAGCACCATGTGTACACTTACATTCATAGACGTAATTTAGAATGTTCATTGTGTAAAATTTTCACGAATGCAAACACACACACACACACACAAAATATATACATACATATATATATATATATATATATATATATAAAATTAATTTTGAACTCAAATATATGTATGTTCTTATATGTTCAACTAACTTGATGTGATATATATTTGATAAAGATGTTGACTTCACTAGACACCCCACCATCTCTACGACGAGTAGAGAAAGGTGTTTCCACTTTGATTTCATCTGCGTAGCAACTCACCGAGGTATTCAAACAAAATGTATTTTCGTTAAATTACTCGTGTAATTCATATTATGTTAAATTACATGTTAATAATTTCCTTCATTGTGTATACACAGGAGTTACGATATAGGTAATCGCTTATTCATTTGATTCACAGGCATGGCAAGGTAAAAAAAATAGTTATATATTGATAAAATTAGTTAAAATATTGTCATTACATATACATGTACTTAGTTATATTTTTCCTTATTCTAATGTTTGATTTTATGATCTTATGTGTATGTAGGGAACTTCACCCCCTCCATTTTGACCTCAAGGGCAATGACTCCTCATTCTATTCATTTTGATACCCCATTCATGCTTTAGGAGATCTTGGTGACTCATCCGAGTGTGAGATGTACATTCGGTGTGATTGAGAGGTTGCGGTAAGTGTGTGTATTTATTTAAATATTCTCATTAGCATGTTTTTAAATACATGTTAAAAACATATATAAATTTTGTTTTGACAAAAAAATTGTTTTCATTTACGAGTTCACTAAAGGTGAGTTTTTAGCGAAGAAGACTCCAAGCATGAGCACGGAAAATCTGAAGTAATCTCATATATCCCCATCTTTGTCTAAGGGAGGTCCTTCTTCTAAAGCAAGGCCAAGAGAGGGATATATTTTGATGATTAGGATATATATATATATATGTCTTACACGACATTTTTTATATTTATTGTGCACGTTAATACTATTTGGAACTCGATATTTTTATACGATACCTTAAATTTATGAGATTATTTTGTATGAAACTAATATGATTTGCACTTGACAATATTTAAGACATTATGGATTAGTTTTTCATTTATTGGTGATGTACATGTACCAAGTGTTTTCAATTTATAATACGCATCAAACTTTGGAAATAAATATTTATATAATGTATTTATATAAAGAGTTACCTAATCTCAGTAATTATTCTTTCAATTTATCAAAGTGTATGTGTTTATTTACCTTACATGTGCTTCTTCTTGCTCATGGTCTCTTTGATCTGGTTCTTATCTTATCATGAACCTCTTTGGTCTCTTTGTATTGGTCTCTTTTTCATGGTCTTCTACTGTTTGTTCTTATTCATTCCCCTATTGCTATGATTGTAATTTCCATGTCGCTTGAGGCATTTGAATATTTTGGTGGTAATGGCCCTCTGTTTTGCTCCCTCAACTTTTTCCTTTCTCTCTTCATCATTCTCAGCTTCACCATTCTTCCTCTACATCCGGTAACACTCCTCTCAATAATTATATTTCTTTACAAAAGATGTAGTAGAAAATTTTTATCAATATGATGTGGAAGATGAGCAAAACAAATGAAAGCTAGAGAATTAGATTTCATGGGTAATTAGTACTATCAACAAGACTAATAAGGCTTCGACCTCCCTGTCAATGTAATCATTGTACCTTGAAAATTAAAACTTTGGCAGTGATACTTAGTAAAAACTAACAAGAACATGGTGAGCTCAATACATTGTGAGAGTGAGATTGAGATTGTGAGAGAGAGAGAGAGAAAGAAAACACGAGAGGGAGAGAGAGTGAGAGGTTGTCCAATCCATTATTTTGTAAATGGTAGCTCGTGATCTTGAACCATTTACATCAACAAGTATAAATTTCTAGGTGAACTATATTGGAGGCTTCATTTTGGTGTGGGATGATGCTTTTACTTCCGTGCTACCTCATCTAGGAGGAGTCCCTTAAGAACCCTGAGACCAAAAAATAGTATAACTTCGACAGGTGATTCTCGGGTCTCCATTTCACCTAGAAACATCTAATTAGATCGAAAACATCCACGTAGGTTTTGGTGTAGGTGGTATTTTTCTTCACTTATTTAGTGTTATTCCACCTCACCGGTGAGTCATCTCACTTAGGTGGACATGGATCTAGGTCTCATCTTAGTTATAATAGATTCTCTTACAGAATCTATCATATGTGTAAGTGTGTCATAGGAGTTACATTCCCATTTGGGAAAGTAACTCCTCTTCTCCATTATGGAGGAATATTCTCTTACATGGGAGTTACACATTCACTCCCCTATTTGTACTCACCTCCTTTGATCTATGAGAATCCTAAGCCAAGCCTAGCAATTCCATTCTACTCCATTTTTGAATCTTGAGCTCTCATATGCATGCACATTGCTTTACAAAGCTTGCTTGCTTTAATCTCGTAACTCCTACACTTTGGTGAAGTGAAACTATTCAATGCATGTGAATTCCTTCCAGGTATTTTTCCTTCACTCCTTTAGTAAGGACCCTCTAAAAAATTATATCTCAATTTTTTTCATCTAGTTTCGGTGCTCTCGTTGTCCTATTATTGGTAAACACATGAAATATTTTAGTTTGAGTCGTGTAAGGTTGTCGAAGTAATATTTTTAAATGAAATCTCATGGGACCAAACCATCTGTGAAAAAAAGTATGGATGGCCAAGTGAACACTAGTAGAGAGTTAGTTGTGGTGCGGGACAGTGTCATTGCTTCCAAGCTACCTCATCCGGGCGACGTCCCTTAAGATCCCTGAGACCAAAAAATTGTATAACTTCGATGGGTGATTACTTAGTCTCCATGGTACCTAGAGACGTCTTGTTAGATCCAACACCTCTGTGTAAGGACCCTCTAAAAAATCCTATCTCAGTGTTTTCCATCTCATTTTGGTGATCTCAATGTCCTATTGTTTACAAACGCGTGAAATATCGCAGTTTGAGTTAGTGTAAGGTTGTCTGAAACAATAATTTTCAAATGAAATCTTGTGGGACCGAACGATCTAAACCAAAAAGTTTGTATGGCCGTGTGAATGCTATTGGAGACTTCATTTCAATGCGGGATGAATCTTGTTGCTTTGTGCTACCTCATCCAGCAGAGTCCCTTAAGAGCCTTAAGACCAAAAAATTGTATAACTTTGACGAATGATTACCCGGTCTCCGTGGAACCTAGAGATGTCTCGTTAGACCCAAAACCTCCATATAGGGACCCTATACAAAATTATATCTTATTTTTGTCCATCTAATTTTGGTGCTCTCGGTGTCCTATTGTTTGAAAATGCATCATGCAATTTGAGTCAATGTAAGGTTATCCAATGCAATATTTTTCAAATGAAATCTTAAGGGACCTGAACCATCTATGCCAACACATCCGGATGGCCTTTTTGCAGGACACCGCCATTACTTACGGGATACCTCATCCGGGTGGAGTCCCTTAAGATCCCTGAGACCAAAACCCATATAACCGATTTGGTGATTACCCGGTCTACGTGGCACCTATAGATGTCTTGTTAGATCCTAAACCTCCATGTAGGGACCCTCTACAAAATCCTATCTTAGTTTTTTCCATCTCATTTTAGTGCTCTCAATGTCCTATTGTTTGCAAACGTGTGAAATATTACAGTTTGAGTCAGTGTAAAGTTGTCTAAAGCAATACTTTTCGAATGAAATCTCGTGGGACCAAACCATCTACACCAACACATCTGGATGGCCTTCTGAATGCTAGTGGAGGATTTGTATTGGTACATGACGATGTCCTTGCTTCCGGCTACCTCATTCGGTTGAAGTTCCTTAAGAGCCATTAAACCAAAAAATTGTATAAATTCTACGGGTGATTACCCGTCTCCGTGGCACCTAGAAATTTCTCGTTAGATCCACAACCTCTATGTAAAGACCCTATACAAAATTGTATCTCATTTTTTTCCATCTCTCTTTGGTGCTCTCCTTTGTCTTATTGTTTGCAAATGCGTGAAATATTGTAGTTTGATTTAGTGTAAGGTTGTCCAAGCAATATTTTTCAAATGAAAGATCAAAGGACCTAACCATATACGAAAACATGTCTAGATGGCCTAGTTAATTATATTAGAGGATTTTTTCGGTGTCGGATGGTGTCATTGATTCTAGGATACCTCATCCGAGTGGAGTCCCTTAAGATCCTTGAGACCAAAAAAATTATATAACTTCATCGAGTGATTACATATTCTCTATGGCACCTAGAGACATCTCGTCAGATCTAAAACATCCATGTAGGGACCCTCTAAAAAATCCTATTTTATTTTTTTCCATATCATTTTGGTTCTCTCGATGTCCTATTGTTTGCAAACACTCGAAATACTACGGTTTTAGTCGGTGTAAGGCTATCTAAAGAAATATTTTTCAAATGAAAGCTCATGAGACTGAACCATCTGTACCAACAAGTCCAAATGGCTAGGTGAACTCTATTAGAGGATTTTTTTGGTGTGGTATGGTGTCATTGCTTCCAGGATACCTCGTTTGGGCATAGTCCCTTTAGAGCCCTAAGACCAAAAAATCGTATAACTTCTTGAGCAAGTGATTACCTAGTCTCCGTAGCACCTAGATATGTCTTGTTAGATCCAACATGTCCACATAGGGACCATATACAAAATCCTATCTCATTTTTTTCCATGTCATTTTTGTGCTCTCGATGTCATATTGTTTGTAAATGCACCAAATATCGTAGTTTGAGTCGAGTCAGTGTAAGGCCGTCAGACACTATATTTTTCAAAACAATCTCATGGTACCAAACCGTCTGCATGGAAATTTCTTGTGAGTTTATCTATAGCATGTGTGATAAAATACTAGGCTCATTTCAACTCTAGGAATAAGTTTTGTATGTTGGTCAAAAATAGTGTTGAGAAAAAGCAAAGTGTTCTAGCATGCAAATGAGATGGGCTAGAAACATTTAGAAATATTATTTTCACAAAAATATGGGAGATGATAGAGGAAGGTGTCCCAATGCTTCATGAAAAATTCACGTCAAATTTATGTCATTTTTTCAAGTTATGTGAGTTTTGTAAAACAATCTTTTGAAAAGCTCATTTTGAGTTGCCTGGCTTCTTAGCCTTCAAAAAAATATATAGTCTCCTTCGAATAAATCATAGAAGGAATTTTTGGATTAAATTGGCATAAAAATCATGTGAAAAATAATTTTCTCAAAAGGAGGTGTGGTTGAAAATTTATGAGCATTTTTCATGGAGCGATTTTTCTCTCTCCTAGTTGTGCACCAAATTGATAAGAGAAAAAATGTGAATTTGGACTCCAATTCTTGTTTTATCACCTCTATAGTATCTTATTAGCTTATTAATGATTTTTCTCAGGCTCAAAAGGTATTTTAAGGTTTTTTTCTTGAAGGTACAGTACTTGCCTCTAGACACCATGTCTGAGTGTGAATGCTCTGGCATATGAAGGTAGTAGTTGTTTCAAATGAATTTTTGGTTAATGAATTCTCAGACCTCTTCTACAAGAACATGGAAATGTGTGTGATTATTTTCAAGTTTTTGGCATTGTAATTCATTCAAACTTTGATGGCCAAGACTGTCTTAAAGAGCACCTAAATCAGTGTTCCAACAGTCTTTCTCTCAAATGAAATGATCTGATCAATTTTCCATCCTTGATACACAGAAATTATAAGGTAAAGGACATATTTTGCATATGAATTCACTCATTTGAGATGATGTGCTTAAAAATATTGTTTTATTATATTTAGGACTGAAAATTTGTGCTTTCAGTGTCACATTTGAAGACCATTCCTAATCAATCTCATAGTCAGATAATGTGAAAAATACTCCACCCAGGAATGAAGCTTGACAGGGTCCATGTCATCTTCTTAAATGCCTTCTCTCAGTTATAGAATGATTATGGTTTTATTCAATTCTGTCAAACCACTTATACTGATCATTTAAGGGAATTGGAATTGACAAGTTAGAGCTCAAACTCTCTAACCAAAATACAATGTTGTATGAACTAAGAATATAGAGAAAGGTTTGAATGAGTCCATTAGATGATCACATGTTGAAAACAGAGGGAATAAAAGAAGAACAATAAAGGAAGATAGCAATGAAGAGTCTAAAAAGAGGTGAAATATGTTGTAAAACTATGCAAGAGATAGAAAACTGCAATGAATCCTGGTAAGAGTCATGAGCTAGAGAGATCTTGAGTCTGTTGAGAGAGAGTGTAGGAGATAGAAGAATATATACATACATACATATATATATATATTGAAGAAAAGGAATGATTGAGTGGGTTGAAAGTGTATGAAGAAAATTAGGGAGAGAAACTAATAACCAGGTGGTGTAATATTTGAAATAAATTAGACTAAGATACAACTTCAAGAAGCAAAGAATAGTGAGACTCGAGATACAACTTCAAGAAGCGAAGAAGCAAAGAACAAGAGAGATTTACTAAGTAATTTATTCTCATTCAAAACTAAACAAGAAAGATGTATGAGGTGATTGATAACCCTTGTGTGTTCTTATCCATTCCCCAATTTCTATGTTTATTTTTTACAAACAAACACAATGATGGTTCTAGGCATGAGTAGTATGGAAGTTACGAGTTCTTGCATTACTAAGTAAAGAATGCCAAAGTTTTAATTTTCAAGGTACAGTGATTACGTTGACAGGAATTGAAAGCCAATATTTTTTAAATGGTAGTTCATGGGACCAAACTAATCGTGCCAACACATCTAAGTGGCTAGGTAAATATTAGGGGAGGATTCCTTTTGAAGGCCAATTCTCCCGATGCGTCTGGGCTACTTCATTCGGGCATAGTCCCTTAAGATCCTTGAGACCAAAAAGGATATAGCTTCGTCGAGTGATTTCTCAGAATTTGTGGCACCTAGAAAGGTCTCATCAGATCATACACCACCACATCAGAACCCTCTACCAAATCCTGTATCGGTTTCCTCCATCTCCATTTGGTCCTCTTGTTGTCTTATTGTTTGCAAAAGCATCGAATAGTACAATTTGAGTCGGTGTTAGGCTTCCTAATGCGATATTTTTCAAACAGAAGCTTGTGGCATTGAACCAAATGTGCAAATGGGTCAAGATGGCCTGGTAAATGCTATTGGAGGCATCATTTCATTTCCCTGCACTCTCGATGCTTCTAGGCATAGTCCCTTAAGATCCCTGAGACAAAAAAATAGTATAACTTCAATGGGTAATTTCTCAGACTCTATGGCACCTAGAAAGGTCTCGTTAGATCATACACCTCCACGTTCGTTGCCTCTACAAAATCCCATATTTATTTTCTACATATCAATATGATCCTCTCATTTTCCTATTGTTTGTAAAAGCATCGAATACTCCGATGAAAGTCGGTATAAGGTTTTCCATGGCCAACGACGTGAATAATATAAGTGGTTCATACAATATAGGTGGTGAAATGAAATTTTTATTTATTGTTCCTTTTTAATATTTAATTTCTATTAGCTTCACTTGGCTTTGAGAATAATAAATTCTCTACTAATAAAGTGTCAACCACATGAAGGTGGAAGATTTTTGGCACCACTAACCTACATAAACATGTTAGTAAGCAATTAAATAGAATTTTAAATCGTATTAATGAATTTAAACAAAATCATCAAAGTAAATATTCAAATTAAATTCATGAAGAACATACCTTTGTTAATTCAATCCAATGAACCGCAAGGATCAACTCTACTCTTGACAATAACAAGAATTGCTTCATGATCTGATTCAAAACCTTCCATAGATTCTTGTTTGATGGCCTACCTTGATATTTTATTAATTGAATATTTGTTGTAAGAACCAAATGTGAATAGTGAAGTATCTTTTGATGTACTTCATAGTATTCAAAAAATAGAGTATTTGATTTTTCGATAGTATATCATCGAAGCCATGTTTCTGTGACTACCACTGACCCAATGGGATACTCAAGGCCTTCACCATCAGTGACTGTGGAAGTCAAAAAAAATTCCCCTCTACACAACAATGCAAGTAGTAGTATGTTCCCTCTTCATTGAATTCTATCGCAATAACTACAAAAACGTGCCCTACATCAAAAATTAAAACTCAAGTCAAATTTAAAATACATTAAGAGTTGATCATTTAATAATTTATATAAATCTAAAACATGACATATATATGTACCTTGTTACACTAAATTAGAGACTTGGTCAAAGTCAGGTGATGTTGTCATATAATCTGAAGACACTGCAAGTTGTAATGCTTGTGGAACTTGATATGTGTCAAGTGGAATTAGAGGTCTACAATTCTATTCATCCACCCATTATTGTGACTCACATTCATTCCACACAAAATCAATGCATGATATACAAAAACATGTCATGCACCTAGTATAAATAGTCCAATAACTTGCATTTGAACTACGGAATGAGTGCATATCACTTGATCCTGCAACTATCATACAATATTCATAGCTTACCAAATTTTATTCCTCTATCAACCAGAAATATCTACGAACCATTGAACTCTCTTGAGATTAATGACCTGTTTTCTTGACACACCAATCAACAATTCTTTTTCACCTATAAATTTAGCACCATCCTTGAACTTTAACTCTTCTCTTGCAAGTGATCTTTTCACACATGATCATGCACCATCATGCTCTCCTTTCCCATGTCCTGCTTTAGTAAAACTCCATAGATGTTGTACACATGTTTCTTTATGCATACTTCTTAGCCAATAAAACATTTGTGCATTCTTGAATTATGATGTGTAGTTGTCTAACCAAATGTAATGTTGATTTAAAAAAATGTTTCTCTCATTCAAGTTCATATAAAACTCATGAAAACACCCTTACACATATTCTATAGAATGTATATGATCATCACTGATGTAGAAATGATACTCTCTTAATATATTTTTTATATTTCTCAGTGCTTTCTGGAGAGTGCATGAATGCTATATGCACAAAAAGAGCAACTTGTACTAATTTATAGTATTAATATTGAACCTCCATTTGTGGTCGCAATGTGTAATTCTCTACAAATTTAACTAGTGAAACAATAATACCAAGTGGGAATGTTTCCTTTCTTAACTTGAATTTTCATCCAACCATCGAGCTCTATGTGTGTGCCTTACATACTCATAAACAATTTCCTCTCTGAATTTGACCATATATTCTAATATAGGTAATTGTTCGTAACAAACTCACACCTCGAGATTCTTTTCCATATTTTAATTGATATGCCACAGATTTATATTTTTGAAACCAAGTAATTATTTTCCTATTAAATGTGTACTCTCCTCATGGATATAACTTTTCAATTTTGGCAAGCCACCACATGTGTTGCACGTTTCATTCAAACATGCTTGGTTATAAGCACGGGGGTTCATTAGCTAGGCAATATCCTAGCACGTGGGTTCATATTGAGGTAATTAAAATTAATAAAATTAAACTCAATATACCTATAGACATGAGGGGGTGAAAGGGTTTAATTTATTAATGTTTTGAATCAGGTATTGGGGGTAGGTTAGAGAGATGGGCCAAAGGAAATAGAGGTTTACTTTTAATACAAAACTAAAATGTTTGAACCCTAGTTTTTAAACGTAAATACCTTAAAATTGCAAAAGGAGTGTGGTCATAAATTAAATTATAATCTCTTTTTAATAAATAAATCTAGATTCTTAACCAAGAAATAATAAGATGGTAGAAAACTAGAATTGAGTATGCTTTTCAACACAAGTGATATTATTTCACCATCTTAATTATTCGAAGAACTATTGATAAATGCATAAAGCTTAACATATATAAGGTGACTTGTAATATGTATTCAATGGCTTCAAACTATCTTTCGAAAGGAAATGCATATTAAAAAAAATTGAGTGAGAAATATAATATATTTTTGTCTAATATATTGGGGTAGAAATAAAAAGGGGTAAATAAAATTGTAATTGAAAAATGGGTAAGTAAGGTACATGGAAAAAATAGGGGGTATTTTCATTCTAATAATATAACAGGAGGGGGTATTATCAATTGAATAATTAGAGGTAGAAACTAGAATTAAGGGTATTCTTTAATACCCTTCGAACGCAGGTGCTATACCATACTTTTACTAAGTGAATCCCCGTGGTTATAAGAAAATTGTCAAGTTGATTTTTCAAAAAGTATCATAGGAATAAATTCCCTTGCATATTTTGGTAGGATATTTAATCCACACTCCTGCAACATGATTTCAATATGCAAAACACAACATATTTGACAAAAAAACATCACAATGCATTGAAAATTCAACATAATTCCTGCAACAACAAGGGGTACATGAGTGATTTATTTTCACATAAAAAGGTTTGTTCATTTCAAAGAATCTTTGGTTACTGTTAATTTGTGGATTTTCATTCTTAAACTTAGAGAAAAATTTTGTTTGATTCATATCTACGAAATGGTTTGCACATGATTCATGATTACAAGAACCTATTCTTCTTTTCTTGTATCTCTTCTATTCAGTGACACCCTTGTGTTCTCATTCCAATACTTTACAAGTAATTCTTGTAAAATATCATATTTATGTTTGTCTTTCCATGGGAGTCTACTATAGAATTCCCAATAGTCAGTGTTATTGAGTGACTCAAGACTTTTGCATCTCTTTATTTCTTTCGTTAGTGTTTTCTGTTTAGCTTCAAAGATTTGCTTGTTTTTCTAATCAAGTGTTGATTAATTATTTTATCACTTACTATACAATTATTAAGTGAGCGTTGTGTAGCATTACTATCTTTGGTGCATCTGTTGACACCTACAATTTGGTATGCTTTATGTATATTTTCAACAATTGACGCATTTCGATCAACAACATTAGATGTTCTTAACCCCATGGCCTTCATTATAGGTATCATCTTAATTAATTTCATCAATGTAACAAATAATTAACATATTTTTGTGTCATTTAAATTCTCAAAGTAATTATCCCAAATTCCCCTAGCTTTTCTTCTCGTGCTTATTTCAAAAAAATTGTTAGGCATTGGTTTTATAATGTTTTCATCAATTTCAATTAACTAAATTGGTTTTCTTCGCAAAATGGAAGGAGGTGTTCTTAGAGGTGAAGATTCATTAACAAGGTTACTTTCTTCATTCAGTGTTTCCATACAAATTTCAAGATTAACATTTGGATTCTCAAGTAAAGGTTCAACATTTGGATTCATATTAATTTCTTCATCCATACCAACATTATCATTCAATTAAATATCAATATTCATTGGAAAATAATTATTCTCTACATTTTCATTATGTATTTCATACTCATATTCTAAAACATTAGGTACATTTGATATAGCAAATGTACCTTGCCCTGCACGATGTTTTTGCATCCTCTGCACTTGCTTTATTCTCATCTCTTCCAATTTCTCTAGTGTCTTGTTTTCAAATTTCTTCTTGTTCTTACATTGTCTTTTTCACCCATGATTACAAAAATATATATAGTGGGGTAGGGGACAAGATGAACTACTCAAAATTCGTGAAGAATGTACAGGAATCGCAGCACTGAGACAGTAAAGAGGGTAGAAATCTCATGAAGGAGGTGAAAAGGACGTTGGGGCCTAGAATATATGAAAAGAGCATAATGTGTATGTGCTATAACACATACGCATTATAACGTGTACACATTACATTTGTTTACTTTTCCAATCCATGCCTCAATGCTTGGGGATCCGCTTTGGATCCCCAAACCTAAGGCATGAACTTGCAAAAACATAAGAAACCAACATGTTTTTGCACGAAAATGCAAAAGTCTCTCTTCCTCCATAATAAATCAACATAAAATAATCGATTCATTTTTTAAAAATATACCATGACATAGAGTAGATATACTACTTTCTAAAAATGTAATTTTTCAAATTTTTCAAATGTAATATTATTTAATTTAGCAATGTCTTTTTATCATTATTTTTGAAATTTAAACATGTCTATCTTTTGTCATAGATATATTTTTGGCTCAAAGAAATTGAAAAGAATTTATACTAGCCCAAAATAGGCCTAATTTTATGCGTATTCAAAACAAAATCTAATTTTTGACATTTTTGAAGTAGCTAGGGGGCGCACTGTCGAGCTCTATTATTTTTCAAATTTTAAGATTTTTTACTAGAAAAATCATAATATATATATATATATATATATATATATATATATATATATATATATACTTGCTAAAAATCTATAAAAATGGATCCCAAACTAGATGCTCCTAGCTATCTTTCTACCAAAGGGTTTTTCAAAAATACTAAATGGTGCTCAAAAAATGGTGGGGTACACGAAAGTCACTCTGTTATGTTTTTTAACAAAAACAAGACCCCATGTTGGTATTTTAGTTATTTTACCCACTTAAACTTATTTGTTTTCAATAAAATTTAGTAGCTTAGAAACTAGACTCAAAATGCTACGATTCATGTTTATGCAACATCTTCCAATTTTGAGTGTAACTATTTCAAAAAACTTGTACAAGTTGAAGTTTTTTATTTTTCAGAAAAAAGCATCCACTTAAAACCCCCTTTTGTCCCCCATATTAGTGCACTTACCTTTCTTCATCCTCTAGACCAAGGATTACTCAATTACACCTTCTAACCCTAGCTTTCTAGCTTATATAAGCTTATACAAACTTAGGGAAACTTACATGCATTTACAACCTTTAGATCACCTTTATAATCAAAGGTTGGATCTAACCCCAAATCTAAAATAAAAACATAAACACACAGGTAACTGGTGTCGGCTCCACGGCGAGTGTTGGTTCCTGTTTGCTAACCGGTGTTGGTTCCCGACCGATGTTGGTTCCTCCTTGGTGACCGATGTCGGTTCCCTAACCGATTTCGATTACTATGTAAACTTGCAAGTTGTAAAACATGCTACTTGTGAAGCAATTTAGCTCCACAACTCAATAAGGGTTGCTTTTGTAAGAAGTGTGTGTGAACACTCTACATGTTTCACTTGAAGCATGTATGATTTTCAGTTTTATAAATAGTATGTGTGTTGTGTTTCATCGTTTCTCTTGCACATTTCATAATGATTTCTGAAAAGGATATTGTAACAGAAGAAGCTCAAAGTGTAGGGAACATTGCATTTTTCAAAGAATATTCAAATACATAGTAACTAAATCAAATTGGGGACATGGGTTTCAATATTTTTATTCTCTTGTCTCCTTATATTATTCATGATGTGAGCTTCTCACTCCCCTGCAGAAATCATAATATCAGCAGTTTCATGATAGATCTCCAAAATCTCATTATAGAGCAGCCCCATTTCTAGTAGTGTTCTAGCCTCGGTAGTGTTCAATGCAACTTTCAAGTAAAGCAATCCAGTTTTGTAGCAGTCATCAAGTTTCTTCCCAAATTAGCATATGCCTATAACTCTTGCAATTTTTACCTTGTCAAAACCTATTTGGTTATGCTTCATGTTAGCATGGAATCGATGTCAAGGTAGCATTTACAAGTGTTTATCTTTTAGCCTCAAAAATCATAGTCAGCAGCAGCGTGAAAACGGTGGTCTCATGGCAACATTTCAAGTCTCATGGTACAAGTTTTTTTATATTCAAATCAATTCTAGATTATTTCAATAGACTTCATGCCCAATGGATGCTTAACACTCTTGGTATCTTCATCTAAGATTCAGATGTCCCTAAGAGGTCGCCAAATTGTCATCCCAAATTCACCCCCCCAAGTTAATTTGGATAACTCATTATAAATGGAATTATCCATTCACATTCTAGGATGTGAAGACGCACATAAAATTTTAGCCTCAAAAGAAAAACAAAAAAGGTAGAGTTCCCACTAGTTGGATGGCCACAAAGTTAGATGTCCGGGCTTAGACAACCTACAATTGAATAGCCATCCAACCCAACAAGGTTGGACGAAATGTGGTTGGCAAGTTGGAAACAAAGTCATAAAGGGAGAGCTCACAGATGACATGGGGTTGGGACAGAGTTTAGACAATTGTCTAACCCATTCTAGTTGAACAGTTGTCCAACCCAACAAGGTTAGATGGCATAAGGTGTAACATCTCGGTTGGGTGAACAAGATGCATAGATTAGATGGCCCACAGGTATAACGGCCCTCTAGTTGTATGATCACAAAGTTGGATGACTTGAGGTTGGACATCTCACAAAGTTGGACGGTGGTTCATCCAATCAGGATTGTATGGAGGTAGGTCATTCATCCAACTAGATATGGTTAGACAAAATGTTGTCATCGATTGTAGCAAAAGGTGTATAGCTTTCGGGTTAGATAGTCATCCAACCCAATTCTATGGTTGGACGGCTCATAGGAAGGTGGTTAATGGACGGATCACCTGTCATGGTTAGATGGCCCACTTGCAGTTTATATGGCTCAACGGTTGGATGCTCATCCAACCCGAGATATAAAGGATGGCCCGTAGGTTGGATCATCCATCAATGAAACATTAGCTATGGGTAGAACATCAATGGTTATAGTTGAGGTAGTTCAACTACCTGTCAAGTTTTTAATGCTACTTGTCGGATATTTAATGTAGGGTAGGTAGGAAAAAAATTCTATATAATGTACTCAACCCCCTCATTTGAATGGGATATTTTCGAGAATTATAGAGGAACTCGCCAAAATTGTTCCGAAGATTTTTGTGAGTGTAGGCCTCAAATCTGGGCATTTTGTGAAGGATTCTTGCCTCATGCTTCTATTGTAAAGGATTGTGCAACATTTTAAGCAATAAAATTGTTTTTTTGTGGATTTTCTTTCCCTAACTTGAGTTATATTGCATTTCTTTCCTCCTATTACATTTACAGGTATATTGTGTGTGTCTTGTTCTTTTGTAGGACACAAATCTGTTGTGCTCGCAAAAATGGATACCTTAATGTGTTTTTGGTGTGGAACTTATATCTACCCTCTCTTGCTTCATTTTGTCACTATTTTCACTCACTAGGAATCTCTCCACCCCTTTTTCTTGGTGTTATTGACATCATTATATTAGGATTTACATTTCATGCATTTCTCTCTCTTCCATAGTCCCTTGGAATTCTAGGTTAGCTTTAGAATAGTCACATTTTCCCTTTCTAGGAGTAGTGTTAGCATTAGGTATAGGTAGAGGAACTATCCTTCTCTAGATGTTTGTCTCAGTCGTAGGGGTCCCACACCTTGAGACAAGCCCTTGTCAGTCAAAAGTAGGGTTTTGTAATGCACAAATCCTAGGGTGCTACTTTTTGGCACTAACACTACCTATTAAAACCATGATAAAGGTCCACTAGTGTATCGTATACACATTACTTCCCCTCCCCGAGTTTTCTATTAGGATATCCTCATCTCAACCTTAAAATCAAAATTATGGATGCTTATACGACTATTACCTTGAAGCAAATTCGTCAAATCAAATCTATATTCTTCAAAATATAGAATTCTCTTTCGAAGGACAAATGTTAAAATTATGTAAATATTATCAAAAGTATATACTTGTCCCTCAAAGGAAAGCTATCACATATTTCATCCTGCCATCTAAACTCAAAAGCCAAAAATCTAAATCAAAAATCCATAATTGTGGACCACTCCTGAAGGATGGATACTTTATCATATCATGGTAGTAAATTCTTCTCGTACCAATCAGCCTTCAAAATATCAAAATAAAAATGCATTAATCCAAAAGCATACATCTTAGGAAAGCTTCGCACAAGGATCACATTTCCCTCGAAATAAAAATTCCCACATTGATCAATTTTTGCAATAATGATAAGAGTTGGTGCATACACCTAGGACAACCACCTAATGCAAAACAAAAATCCCCATAAAATTTACACATAAATCCCTTGTCATTTCTACAACAGTGTATAAGCACACCTTTCATCTTCTCATCAAAATCTTACATGTGACTAACTATCATTAATTATGTGTTAACACTTCCCATATGGTTACAAGTGCATTGCTTCGTTCGTGTTCCTTATCATGTTTTACCTCCAATCCAATCCCAAAGCATCTATCCTACATGCACCCTTTACTATGATTAAATTCTACTTCCTATATTTGGATCACCTTAACAAGGTCATGTTCTATTTGTACATTTCAATCTAGCCATTTTTATCCCATTATATCACATTCACCCATATTGAGCACAAATTTCTATTTTGATCTATCACATCCATGTTCGCATAGCATATCCAATATCTAAATCTAAATGAAATCCACATATCCATTAGATCCTAAATCCACACATGTCTCCATCACATCATCTTCGTATACACATTCATAATCCGATCAAGTATAGGATTACCATGATCTATGTACCTACTCTACCCATGATCCCATATCACATCAACACATCACATCTAATTTATACTTCAAAATCAAAAAATCTACTCATATTTATTTCATCCATATAAACATAGTTCACAAAGAACATCTCATCTCGTATCCACTAAAATGAACACATCTAGGTCTCGACCAAATAAACACACTATTTAATCTAAATATGTCACATCATAAATCCATGACATCATTTTCATATCTAGTCTAACATCTAAATTCATCACATTGATTCCACATCTAATTCCATTAACACATCATCTCTGTATAAACTAATCAATACATCACATCAATACCTAAATTAACATATATATCCATTAAATATTTTTTTCCTATCTACTTATCTTGTAGCACATCTATCCTCATATCCAGTAAGCTTTGCTCTATGGCCATATCTATATTCCCTCTTAAGGCACCATATCTCACCTTAAGTCCGCCTTTGTGGCCATTATTTCCCCTTTCCATTCCACCGGGACACATAATTACTCGCCTCCTCATATTTAAAGGAAATTGCATACTCTTTTTCTCACTTTGTTTCACATTATTTTGTTGAATCATTGTCTTGATCATACTCACATTTGTGTGCATACTTTTGATGTCTTCCTTTGACTCATTTGTCAAATGGATTACATATCCCTAATGATTAACTAAAATGTGATATTTATTCTATTCTAAGTTAATCTAAACTAGTAACATTAATAAAATAACTGATATGAACTAGATTATGAATGATAAATAATTTTATTTGGTATTTAAATGAAATAAAATTATTTAAATAGGAGGGATAAGGTACTATCTTGAAAATGACTTACCTCGATACAATTTTGGACTAAAATGAATGATGTATGGATGAAGCAAAGTATGATGGTACAACACAAGAAATTATATTAGATGAAGATTTGATCAGATTAGGGCATCCGGAAGAGGACCAGGGTGCCTATGGGTGCCCTAGTCTACAATATGGGCGCTCTAGTCCATGAACGTACTCAAGACCGAATCTAGAAGTGTCTTTATATCTTTGCAATATCTCGATCTTTGTCGCGTGATTTTTGCAAAGTAACCTCACCAGTGTAGCCATAAACCTGTGATGAATATCTACCTATAAAACCCCATACAAATCATCAAACCCCTAAAAATAAATATGCATATGAAGGGGTCAAAATGACCTTAGCTGCCATAATGGTGGACTTACAACTAATCATTGCACTACATTCTAGATCCAATGTAGTATTGTGTGCTTATCTATGCAATTGTGTTCCTAGGGTTCCCTAGCATCAATGACGTAAAAATAGTGGCAATAGCTAGATGTAAAATGCAAATGGTGGATGGAATGGAATGAATATAACCATTCCTATGCAAAGGTGTGTTTGATGCAATAATTCCCAAATGCATTCCCTTACCTTAGTAGATAGCTAGCCCTTGATAGTAGATATTATGCCCATAAGATAGTATGTTATGTTTATATAGGGATATCTTGCTAAAATTTTGACAATGATGACCTGACATGCCAACTAGTACCTAGGGGAATGAGAGGAAAAATTACAAAGACCGACCTCGAAACTCTAAATTAGACACAAGTGCTTCCGGGACTAGGGTGCCTAAAATAAGGATCGGGGCACCCATGGGCACCCCAATTCTTCCCTAGGCACCCTAGTCAAATACTAGGGATGATAAACGACCAAATAATGACATCTAAGACTCCATGGAGATGACCGAACTATGAAAATAACTTACGACTATGTAAGACAAATGACAACGATGACCAAATAATTGACGATAAGACTAGAGGATAGGTCATTAGTGAATACTTTTCTTACGCAATATCCATATATAAAATAATATATTTGGTGGTATAAATGTAATAGCAAGTGCATGATTTTGTGACTACATTTTCCCCCACTTTATGTTGGTGAGCGGAAAGCTGGGTAACAATAAGTAGATACAGATGCATACCTAAGAGAAAGCTAGAGAAGCCCACGTTGTAGTAGAATGCATAGATGTGGTAGTAAAATTGTGCCCAAATAACCATAAAGCATGCCGAACCATGGATCAACGGGTTGATACATACAACATAAAAAAATGTGTACTAGTACATGATGAAGTGCATTGAATGAGAGTGATGATTGCAATGTATGATGATTTAGAATGTGTATAATGATGATAATATGGGGAAGGGAGTGATTAGTTCCCGACTCGAATGCGTGTATATGAATAAATGACCAGAGGATTTGGGCATCTTTCTACCAGAGAAAGATTATAGGGATAAAAGTGTGTTATTCTCCAATCTCTAACTACATCCTCAAGATCTAGCTGGTGGAGATGAACTTAGATCAAATATTTGTGGTTTTTGGATCTAAATTTTTTTATCAAAAAATTGAACCATATTAGAGTGGTATAGGAAAGGTACTCTTGCCCCCACTCCATGGGTGTCACCGCAATGTGATAGCTTCCAAGTTAGGTCATCGGAAGCAAACGCCAAATAGATAGAATAATTTCCCAAGTTATCTCATATGGGAAAGTAATGAATGTAACTCCCAAGGTAGGTCATTTGGGAGGTGTATGTGTTGAATTTGTATTAATTAAATGATATGATTTTGATTGTTAGGATTTGAACACATTGATTGATTGATTGATTGATTGATTCGATTTATTACTCATAGAGATATTTTACGCTAGTTGCCCCATGTTAGGTCATTAGGGGAATCGATAGAAACTAGTGAATGATCACATAGAAATATTTTTAATCACTTGTTTCCCTAGGATAGGTAATTAGGGGTACATGATGAAACTTCACATAGAAATATTGTATATTTGTTGCCCCCAAGTTAGGTCATTAGGGGGAGTCGATGGTGAAATGGCACATAGTGTGTTAGTAAATGTTTGAAAATGATGAGTTGGTAGTGTTGATTAATCGCATGGTAATGTAAGGGGAATTATAGGATGACCCCAACGATATGTCCCCCTTTTGGAAAAATGGGAAGTGATGATAAAAACAAATGCTAAGCTGAAAGTAAGTATGAAATTGATAGAAAGTGATAGAAATCACAAAAATGTGTATGAAGTGGATGGAAGACAAATTCAAGGAGATATAATTCATGTGTAATGTGTATGTTATGATGGTAGGAAGAATTATAAAAATAACGCCAAATTAATGCCCAAGATATGATGAAAATTGTGTGGGGTGTATTAGTTATGAGAATAAGCGTGAAATAATGAGTATAGTAGAGTAGGTAAAATAAGGAGTTATAAGTATTGAAGTGAAAAAAATTAGTCACTTCATTTTTTGTTTACACAAATGTGATACTAAGTGTGAAGTGAGTGAAAATGCCACAAGTGAGAGTAGGACATCCTAGTTGGTTTGATAGGGTCGTGACCGTCATAGCATTCGCGCATGATTGCGGAATTGGTAAGTGTGTTATTTTTCGAAAAAAAAATTATAGTGTAGTACTCGTTTCTATTGATTTTTTAAAATTTTATATTTTTAATTTTATCGACGTTTTCGACCTGGAAAATAATGGTGAGGACGTTAGAGACCCCTAGGACATGAGCACCTAGAAATGGGCGTTAGTGTCCTACTCCTGGGCACCCCGGTCCTGCATCTGGGTGCCCTAGTCCAGAAAGTGTGTATGTGGCCTAGAATGGTGAAAATTAGATGTGTGATGTATAGTAATTTGATAAACGAGTGTGTTTTGATTTGTGTAGTGTTCTAACATTGTGTTTGTTTTTGTTGTTTGTGTTGTGCAAAGGGATATTCACTCGATGGATTTTCGTGGTGGGTGTCATTTGAGTAATTTTCTTGGGCTAGGCCTATCAGATGATGAGTGGGATATGATGGATTGTTCCGACTGTGGCTCATAGCACGGATGGGGGATGTGCCCCAAAATATGCCTATGTTGACTACATTATTTGAGAGATGGAGTGCGGATACATGCACACTTTGGTTTAAGATAAGGGAGATGATAGTTACTTTGGAGGATGTGTATCATATCGTGATCGCCGGTTGTTGGGGAGAGAGTATAGGTTATGTCGTTAGATATGGAGAGACAGATGTGAGTCGTAAGATGATATTTCATGGGGGCTCGAGTACTGCCGAGGCCCATATCATTTTGGATGGTATTCTCGAGGTGCGGTGTTTTGTGCTTCATGGAAGTTAATTTCCATGGTAATTGCTTCATCTATTGCATTGGAGGGAGGAGGTGTAGACATATTGTATATGATGCATGATATATGCCGTTGTATAGAGGAGGAGAGTACTAGATATGCGTGGGCGCAATGTGTGTTGGCCCACTTTTACAGAGATCTATATTGATTTACTTACGATGATCATGGCGATGGGATAGGAGCCACTACATTATTGCATGTATGGGCGTATGAGCACATACCAATATTGAGGCCACTTGGAGCTCCATGAGGAGAGTGGGTTATCCAATAGATATATGTGAGGACATGGAGTACTATTCATGTTTGCATGATGGGTAAAGATACCTATAGGGCACTGATAGATAGGATGGGGCCCGAGGTAGTTACATGGAGGCCATACCACAACTATGGAGGATGGCCCGAGGATGTTGTAGAGTTGTGGTGTATTCGGAGGACTATGTGGTTAGAGGATCGATTCCCATGTGTGGCCAATATTTTTTAGGTGGAGAGAGTATCACGACAGTTTGGCATGGCTCAAGATGTGCCCCCAGAGCCATATATATGGTTGAGAGCTATCAGAGCACCCAGGAGGGCCAGAGTGAAACTAGGGCCCACATCGAGCAACTAGCACCTCCTAGGCTGGATGAGGTAGACACGGTGATAGAGGCAATAGACGCAAATGATGTGGGTTATACAGAGGAGTACCATGCATGGTGGGTGACACATTGATGGGTATTGTTGTTTCCATTAACTAAAGATTTAGTGGATTTACAACACGAAAAAGTAGGAGAGGAGGAAGAACATGCCGCCGAAAATGTGGTAGGAGTTGTAGCGGAGCATAAGTATCTATATATATATATATATATATATATATATATATATATATATATATCTATGTCATGTATTTTATTGTTGTCTTATGGCTTGGTAACGGTTGACTAAGTACGTTCTGTTATTTGTTTTTTAGGCAATGTGTATTGGTCCCTAATAGTAGACACATCCATCCGCACATTGACATGGAATATTCCTAATGATGTACTTGGTGGAGGGATACTTGAGTGAGTGGATGATATAGTGGGAGAGCATGCCCATTTTTTTGATCTAGTGGTCATAACAGTCGGGACATGTATTGCATTGTTTATCGAGAGGGACGAGGCATGCGAGGATACTCGACAAGCCCAAGAGGCTTTGGGTGGTGGTCCCTTAGCACATGATGTGTTCACACAATACGTGGATTTACAACGTTAGTTCTCAAAGAATTATTGTGTAGGCAAGTGGAGAGGTATCGAGGGCATGAAGAGTGGTGCGAGTTAGTGGCGAGGAATTTAGTTATAGGGTTCTCATACTACCCGAGAGCAATAATGATGATGAGGTGTAATTAGTATTATTTTATATGATGTAGGGAGTTTCCCCAGTGATGATTGTATTCACTATATATGTATGGACACATGTGATTTATATATGATAAGCTTATTTTGTGGTTTATTAATGTGTATGATTGGGTGTTTAGTGTTGGAATGCATCTAATGTTTATATATATTGTTAGTGTTTATTAAATAGAATTTGTAGTGCGTAGTTAGTATGATGATGATAGTATAATGAATGTAAAAAGAAGTGATGTATGATTAGTGAACTAACGTGTTGTGATGAATGTGTGTTGTGATAATGTAATGTAATTGTAATATATTAGTGTAATAAATGGGGAGGAAATGAGTGATACACCCAAAGTGTATGGATGATTGGGTTCATTTAATTAAGACTTCTCGGTAGTTGATTAACAAAAATAGGTCCTAATGTAGCCTAAAGAGGACAAACTAGGGTATTAATGTTAATCTAGTTAGGAGGACTAAAACGTTGTAAATGAAAGACTAGAGTAGTATGGAATAAATGTAAACAAACTATTCTAAGTAAATCCAAACCCTAATATGCAAGAGGAGAGAGAGAATTGACTTAGCTGATAATAGGATACTCTCACACAATATTGTAGATCTGGGAGTGGAACTCGACAATGAAGACGAACACTCGAGAACCCTATGAAGGTGGATCAAGCATGTCCGAGATTACATAGGCATCTCGGGAGGGTACTTTGGCACCCTAGTCTGCTATTTGGGTGCTCTAGACACTTTGGATGCTCAGAACCTCAATCTAGTATGGTCGCATTAAATGTCTCCGAATACTTATTTTCTGTTGCACTAGATTCGTCGGATGGGAGGAGAATGACCCATAATGCAATTAGAAGTAGTAAACCCTATAAAAATGAAATATGTATATGAATGGTTTGGGATTAACCTCATCTCGCCAAGCTAGTGGACTTATAACTGAGTGTTGCACTACATTATGGACCCGTATGTAGTTTTTGTGTGTGTATGTGTGTTGTGCTCTAGGTGCTCTCATAACGGTTGCACTTCTTGAAGTAACAAGAAATAGTAGCTATAGAAATGTAAGTAGCATGTGTGCATGGAATAGAATGAATCCCACCCCCTATGAAGTGTGTGTGATGCAGATATCCTAGATTGAATGCATGGCACTATGTGGATGCAAAGTGATGTAATGGATGTAGCCCTAGATGGAGTGATAGTAGTGATAGGATGTAATGACCTAGGACCCTTATTATGGTCTTATAAGATTTATATTTATAGGGCTCTCAAGTTTAATTTCATAATTAATCCCAACAAGGCCAACTAAGAAGAAGATAAGGATGACCAACAGCTAGAAGTGACCCAAAAAGGAGTGAAGGAGGTTGTGCACGAGACTCAAGACACCTGGGTGGGACCAGACGCCTCAGTGGCACCCTGATTTAGGGCTAGAAACTCAAGGATGTTAGAAAATGGGGTGATAAGTATTGGAAATGACACGGGAAAGATGAAATAAAATATAAGAAGAAGATGGCCAAAAGGTGGGATTAATTAGTACTTTGTACACTTGAGAACCTTCTAAATAGTAGTATAAGACTAGCTAAATATTTGTCTAATGTGCAATATTTGTGTCTACATTTTCCCCCACTTTATGTTGGTGAGCGGAAAGCTCGATAACATAAAGTAGATAGAGATGCGTACCTGATAACCATGTAGAGTGTAGAAGAAGACGTGTCAATGGACTGACTCAAGCGTGGAATGACAAAAAGAAAAATGTGGAGGAGCGTGGATTCTAAAGATGAAAAATGTGTATAAAAAGTGATGAGAGTGAACCTAGGGTAGAACATGTGTATAGTTGTTGTTGTGTGTAATGTACTGCATGGTTAGTATGGAAAGTACATGTCGAGTGTTTTTGGTTTTTATTGTCATTATTGTTGTTGTTGCCCTAATTTGATTGTTTGTTTTTCATACGGTGGACTGCAAGGAGAAAACAATCAAGTAGTAAAATATGTATCTATGTAAAAATGTTGTGAAAAATACGCAAATGTAAAATACGCTAGAATAGAAAATTTCAAAGGAAAAAAAGAACATGTGCACATGATCCATGTCGATAAAAAGGGTGTAGAAGGATATCATGTATCATCAAGATTTTTTCAGTGATCTCACGCCACACTCGGCTGGTCAAGAAGTGTAGGGAGGAAATACTTTATGTCCTCCAACTCTAACCTCTTATACTGTAATTTGTTGAAGAGATCTATGTATTGTCTGGGTTTTTGGGCAATATGATGCCACTAGATGGAGAAGTGTAGACAGGCCACCCACTATAGCCCCTAATCCTATAACCGCTCCACATAATTGTTGAAGGACACCATGTCTTGTTAAGGCCACCTTTGTGTAGGGAATTCTTAGACTTGTCTCGAACTCACTCATTGTGTCTGAACCGGTGTAAATACGTTGTGTTAGTAGAAACCATCAATGATTCCCCCTCTTTGGGGGTGCATGAAATGACCTTGGAAGGAGAATGTGGCCCCAAAGAGGACCAACCGCACTCTTACCTTTAGAACTCTTCCCCTGCAGGGGAAAGGGAAAATCTTGGTAGAAACTAAGGTGCTAACAAAAAGGGGATGGCTAGCCAAAACAAGTGTTAATCTGCAAGCACATACATGTAATCAGTGTAAAAATGTAACTAGCGTGGAAAAACTACCAAACAAATTAGTTTTAAAACGTAAGAAACATCAAGAAGACCATAAAAAATGGGTTACGAAAATGGGACATCACTCACGATGTCACAAGACACGCAATACCATCATGGCTATAAACAATAAACAAGTGTGCACACATGTGTAAAAGGAAAATCGCAAGCAATGGAATACAATGCGCATAAGTAGAAATAAACAAATAGTCATGGAAACATGTAATCCCGCAAAACACGTGTTGCACATAAAACACTCGCCAAAGATGTTCGAGTGATAACCAATATGTCAAAGCATGGAATAACAAGTAAGATAATATGCTAAGTACAAAATGAAACAATAAGACACTGGATACGATGAAATTGGATTCCCCAAAGGATGTATAGGAAGGGTAGAGGGAGAGCATCCATTTCGCATGTAAATGCCTTGTATCCGTAATCACACTAAACAAATATTTAAATGTGCATGTGTGTATATAATGACATATAAGAAAGCAATTGAACATGTGTAGTAGAATGAGCATGCAAAACACTAGTAAGCAAAATTAAATGATACTAAGACAATGTAGTATGTTGTGGATGGATGGAATGGAATGCAAGATGGAATGATAGAGGCAACGTGCCCCCAAGTGTATGAAAGTGTCATAGAAAGTACTAATAGACCAAAATGGAAGATGAGTGTACCATTGTAATGCCTCATCAATAAGATTGTATCAAAAGGCCTTAAGTAGTAATCTATCATTAGAATAAGAGGTCATAAGTATGGGGTAATGTAGAAGATGAGTATGAGAGTCACTGGTACCATAAAAAAATGTGAATGTAGGCATGATAAAGTCCTTAGGGAATGCAGAATTATGAATCTTCTTAGGGAGAGAGTTACCATGTAATCAATTGTTGTCAATAGAAGCATAGTAAACCCTACTTTATAAAGTGAGAGACTGAACCTGAGATTGCAATTGACCTATAGCATGCATGAGAGACATGATATCTTGTGAAGGAATAGTGGAAGATGGCAACAATGTATTAAAAGGTTGTAATTTTCCATTGTGAGTGATCATAGGAATATCAAGAGATGGTAAAGGGGATTCTTATGCTAAGAGCGCACTAGGAGTAGGTTCGAAGAAGCTAAAGTAGATGATATGGATGGAATATCCATATTAGTGGTAGGACTAGCATTGAAATCATCCATAATATGTGAGGTGATTGATGGAGATACATCTATAGGAGAGGATGGACTAATAGGCAGATTATGCAACAAAAGGAGGTGAAATGGTAGGAGAAGAAGAATCAATGGATGGAGACGACTCATGCATAGTGCTAGATGCAATCTCGAGAAGGCAATGATAGAATAGGATATTCACACTTAGCAGTATGAAAAGAATGAGAATCATGGTTGTCAATCTCCTCATCAATATCAAATAGAGACTCAAAAATGAGAATGTCGCTAAGGATGTTATCAATAGGATCATCAACATAATATGAAGGAGTATGCAAGCTAGCATGAGATGTATCATGAGAAGAAATATGAGAAGTGGGAGAATAATGAGAAGGAAGGCTGTACATCAGGTGGCCTAACTAGGAGAAGAATAACCATCATGTACATGTGAACGATGATCAATACAAGCATGTAATCAATAAGAAAAACATCTAAAATATTCTTAGAAAGATTAGAAGGAAGATCACAAGTATCCATATAGTGTGGTGTATAATGATTAAAGGTTATTGGATCCTCAAAAATACTATGAGTAGGCACATATTGGTGACCATCTAGAAGTTGATGTTGGATATAACCCTGGAATAGGAGTAAGATTACCATAGAGAGTCGTGAGCTCAGAATGGCAGCCTCATCATAGATAGGGTTAACACTACAATGAGACATGATGGGTGATGAAGATGAACTATCCTTAGCCATTAGGGTTTGGAGCAGATCCTAGGGAAAAATATTCTAAAGTACAAGTTCACCAAAATGATTAATTAAATGTGATATTTATTCTATTATAAGTTAATCTAAACTAGTATCGCAATGAAATAATTGATATGGACTGGAGTATCAATGTTAAATAACTTTATTTTATATTTAAATGAAATGAAATTATTGAAATAGGATGGATAAGGTACTAACATGAAAATGAATTACCTTATTATGATTCAGAACAAAACATGATGATGTGTGGATGAAGCAGAGTATGATGGTACAACCCAAGAAATTGTAGCAAATGAATATTTGACTAGACCGGGTGCTGGAAGAGTATCAGGGTGCATGTGGGCACCCTAGTCTATAGTATGTGAACTCTAGTCTATAAAATAGCTTAGGACTTGAATCTAGAAATGTAGCTAGATCTTTGCAATATCTCAATCTTTGTCATGTGATTGTCGCAGTAACCTCACTGGTGTTGTCGTAAACCTATGATAAAGATCTACCTGTAAAACCCCATACAAAGCATCAAACCCCTAAAAATGAAATATGCATATGAAGGGATCGGATTGAGCTTAAGCTCGCCATAATGGTGGACTTACAAGTAAGTGTTGCACTACATTCCAAACATAATGTATTTTTGTGTGCTTGTGTGTGCAATTGTGTTCCTAGGTACCCTAACATCAATGATGTAGAAATATGGGCAATAACTATATGTAAAATGTTAATGGTGGACGAGAATAGAATGAATACAACCCTTCTATGCAATGTGTTTCATGCAATGATGCCCAAATTTAGTCCCTATCCTTAGTAGATAGCTATCCCTTGATAGTAGATAGTCCCCCATAAGATAGTAATTATGTTATGTTTATATAGGGATCTCTTGCTCAAATTTGAAACTAATTACCCAACATGGAGATGAGTATCTAGGGAATGAGAGGGAAAATTACTAATACCGACCTCGAAACTCTAAATTAGATGCAAGTTATACCACGACAGTGGCACCTAAAATCATAACCAGAAACCCATGGGCACCCCATTTCTACCCTAGGCACCCTAGTCAAATACTACGGATGACAAAGGACTAAATAATGACACCTAAGACTCCCGGGAGATGACGAATCGTGAAAATAACTTATAATTGTGAAAGACAAATGATGATGATGACCAACTAATTGATGACAGGACTAGGGGATAGGTCATTAGTGAATACTTTTCTTACACGAGATCCATATATAAAATAACATATTTTGTGGTATAAATGTAATAAAAATTACGTTATTTTTTTACTACACATATGAGAAAAATCCCATTAAATTCCCTCCATACTACGGTGATATTTTCTAACTCACAGGTCCGTAGGACATTAACGTTACCTTTTTTGAGGCCATCTTATGTTCCCTACCGACATTTTTCTAGGATTATTGTCATATTTATTTTAGGTTATCCCATCCTTCTTGAAATGGTCATATCACTCTCCATTTGGGGAATCTTTTCTTATCTTTTCGCCTTTTCCTCCATATATCTCTATTAACCTAGTAATCAATTTCCTTTTTCTCATCGATCCCTTGTTTCCTAGGGATCACCTCAACCATCTTCTATCACTTCTATTTTTGTCTCGTGGCTTGCTTAACACAAACCACTTGATAAAAGGAGGGAAATGTAGATACCAAAAGTTAGCTCACTAGCCCCTCATTTTGCATTCGCTCATCCCTTCGTCATCACTATGCACACTCGCACCCATATCCCTATTCAAAATCCAATTTCCATTCTAAATCAAATTTATTTCATTTAGTATTTATTTTCTGTCTTAATTCTATCTCGCCGCTTTAATCCCGTCATTAATAGTCTCCATTATCACATTATTTCATCTCACTTTATGCACCCTAATTACACTTATCACCCATAATCATATTATTTATCCCTAAACATATGTATTACCTTAATTACATCCCAAAATCTCCCATTTATCCTTTCTAGACTCACCACCTATCCCTATTTAATATTTCCAACCACCCTTGCCTTTATTAAATACACTTCCACCCCATCCAACCACTATTTCCCATCCCTATGCAACTCAATATCTCTTCCAACTCACCACATTAACTTCTAGCCCGAATTACCACCCAATCGGGCCTCATCTCTCAAGTTTTACATCATCCACATAATCAATATCAACGGTTCCCCACAATTGATGGTGACCCTATCTATACACCATCACCTCTCTTCCAGGAGGATGAAACTCTTGAGATATGACCTTTAACAATTTTTTGCAGATTTCTTGTCTTCTTGTGAGTTTCCACAACCCTATTGAAACCAGTTTAGATCTTTTATATACCATTTTAGAATATTTAGAGCTTGGAGATTTTTAGAAGGCCTCTCTTTTTCATCACTTCACAGGTAAGTACAAAGCAAGTTGGTGGATAAAAAAGGGGTCATAAATGGACGTCATATTGCAAAAAATAGTGAAATCTCAACTTGTATGGATTATTAGCAATACGCGCACTCAAAATTAGAAAAATTTATATAAATATGAATCGTAGAATCTGGAATCTAGTTTCTAAACTACTAATTTTTTAAAAAAACGGACAAGTTTAGCTATATTAAACACTTAAAATTATATGACTTGGTTTCTTTTTTAAAAAAACTATAAGATTGTAGTCTATTTTCTTGTGATTTGGATGACCAAATCTTGTTATTTTTTTCATTTGGTGAAAAGTTTGATGTAGTTGTCCATCTTGGGATGGATTTTATTTTGTATTTTTTTGAGAAATGTTTTTTTATGATTTTTCCGTGAAAGTGGTCTCGAAAAGATTTAGAAAACGGAGTGCTTCTCGTTTGTCCGCCATAACTATATCAAAAATATCGAAATCAAATATATATATTTTTAATGTGTATAGAATTTATCTGTTAGCATAATTTAGCATAGACATATTTATTGCATTTTATTGCATTGTCTTTTATTTAATAATGTGCAACATGTGCACTCTAGTCTAGTGACTTGCATTCAATATTGTTATGTTGGATAACATTCAATATTGGTATTAGTAGTAATTACATGTGCATGTGAAATGGGTCTTATCATTTCGTAGTTGGTGCCTGATAGGGTGTCATGTCTATCCATATGAGGCTATCTAATATCTATAAATATTACAGCTCTTGCATTGTTATGTAATCTTATATCATGATCAATAATATTTGTGAGGTTTTCGTCCCTCTTTGGTCATTGCAATCTAATTCTATTCTATCATTTGGTATCAAAGCTATACCATTGTTATCATTTGGTATCAGAGCAAGTTCTATCCAAGAAAGGTTGAAGAGGAGCACTATTGGAGAGGATCCATTGGAGAAGAAGATCTGCATCAAAGGAGAGCCATTGAAGCATCCCGTAGCCTCCATTCCTTCTAAGTATCCCTCAACTAAAATTTGACCTATCCACTTATTTGGAAGGTAAATTTTTTTTTTTTATTAGTCATTGGTATAGCCAATCAAACATATTGGCGGAATATTTCATATTTGGCGATCTTTAAAAAAAACTTGAAAAAAAAGTTTGTGAAAAAAAAAGATCTTAAAAAAGGAGAAAGATCTTGAAAAAAATTGCAGATCTAAAAAATAGAGAAAAAAATAAGACCCAGATCTAAAAAAAAAAAAAAAAAAATCAGATCTCGAAAGTGGAGGTGTGAAGAATTAGGGAGCAAAGTTGAAGCAGTCCAAATCAACAAAATTCCAACAGAGATATCTCTTAGAAAAAGACGTAACTTTTTCATAAAATATAGGATTGATATGAAAAATAATTTCTTTGGAAAGATAAGAAGGAGCTGCACAACTTTGCATTTTACATCATCTTCAGATTTGGCTTCTATATGTGATGAAAAGTCTGTACAAGTCGGATCATTTTTTTGAAAAAAAAATCAGATCTAGCTAGTAAATTGGTAAGATCTCAAAAACAAAGATTCCGATTCTTCTGAAATTTTGTGGGTTTCAAGAAAAATATTGTATGATGCTGCTGTCAAAATTTTAGAAAAACTTAGATCACGGTTTATGAGAAAAGGTGAAAACAATATTCAGATTGTTTGTTTGGATCTTGGGAACAAACAGGTCAGCGATTCAATTCCCACTCTCTCCATATTTTTTATTAAATTATTTTTTTTGGAAAATTTAGAGAAATTACTAAATTTTTGGAGATTTCTAAATTTATAAGCTCACCAAACACATTTAGAGCCACTGCTAAATTTAGCGGAAAAACACCTATTGGGGGATAAAAAATATTTTTGGCCTAAATTGTGTATTTTGTGATTCTAGACCCTTTTTTTCTAAAGAGGGGGGACACAAAAACTTCATTTTGATGTAATTTTGGAGAATTTTGTACTAATTTTGGTGGATAAAGTGCAAGCAAAAAAAAAAAGTGTAATTTTTTTATTTTATGTTTGGTTCTATCACACAAGATCTTTGATCTCATAGCAAAGCATTCGATATATACAGTGCCTTTGGGAAGCGCTTACGGGTGATGTCGTCGTGACTACTACTGCACTTAACACCTAACACTGTTGCCTAAACGTCATCTAGGCATCGACCCTATAAAATTGATGGGGAGTAATAAGGACACAATACACACATTTTAGCCCTCCCATCCGTTTGTGCTTGCACAAACCCCTCTCCGCATCTCTTAATACATGTACCACGTATTAAATTATTTCACGTGCGTTAACACCTCTTTCCATACTAACGGGTATATTGAAAGGGTGATCTTCTTCCACATACCGATGGGTATATCGGAAGGGAGTGTATATAGAAAGGTTTGGTATATTGGCCTGACGGTATATTGAGAGGGAGACCATAAACATGGAGTGATAAGAGCCTTACCATTTGTCGGAAATTCAGATTACGAAATGGGTGCACAAACACCAAATTTCTTCTTTTCGATTCACAATCTTGCTTAGAGGAGACAACTATGTTGCATGGAAACCCAAGATCAAGATGTTACTTGAGTTTGAAGACATATGGACAGTTGTAGATAGAACAAGATCACTTGATGATGGAAGACAACAAGTTCAATTTGTGGGGCCAATCAAAAGGCCAAGTTGATCATCTTGTTTTGCATAACGGATGATGTACAACCCCACATTAGAGATGCCACATCAGCCAAGGATGCATGGGATAAGTTGAGCATAGTCTATGAGGTAAAGAACAAGAATGTCATTCTCAACCTACTATCACAGTTGTATACTCTCAAGCTCAAGCACAATGAGAAGGTTGGAAGTTTTTTTTATACGAGTTGCTACTTTGATGGCATCTCTATTGGCATTGGGAAAAGAGATAAATGATGAAGACCTCGTACCAATTGTGTTGCGATCACATCCTCCTTCCTACAGAATATTTGTGACAACTATCAATATGAGTGAACACATAGTCACCTTTGAGAAGTTGGTCAATCTACTCCAACAAGAAGAGGCAATGAACAACAAAGATCATGAAGATGAGCAAGAACTATCTTCCAATCATAAAGGAAAGGGGAAATTTCAGTCCAATCACAAGAATTCCCAACAAAATCAAAGTCAACAAAGGGACCAAAGTCAACGAGACAACACCAAGAAGTGTCCCATTTACAATAGAGGGGACATGACATCAAAGATTGTTGGTACAATTCCTACAAAAAGGGTTCATCAAGCAATTCAAAACCCAATAACCAACAGGGTAACAACAATTCAAATCAAGGGAAGTCCAACAACAACAACAATCAAGGGCACAAAAATGGTAATTAGCAAAGAAAACCCAAACAACAAGGGTACATTGCCGAACATGAGGATGATTCGGATGAAGGACACCACATGTATTTTCTCAATTTGATGAAGAAAGCGAGTCCACACAAGATATCCGGTATGTTGACTCGGAGTGCAACTCAACACATGACTAGACGCAATGATTGGTTCTACACACTACGTGACTCACCTAACAAGAACCATGTGTCATTAGGTGATGAATCATCATACGAGTGTCGAGGGGATTGGAAACATTTCACTACCTCTTAGAAAGCATAACTGCAAAATCACGGATGTATTGTATGTACCTAGGTTGACCAAGAATTTATTATCAGTTAGTCAACTCCTTGATCACAACTTGAAGTTGGATTTTTGATAATAATGGAGAAAAAGTGTGCTTGATAAGAGAAAATTCAAGAGGTTCCAAGATTGTAGCAAGAGCCTCCAATATGGGATGCATGTTCCAACTTGATTTTTTCCACAAGGATGATCAAGCTCTAGTGGCCAAAGACACACAATCTATAGAACTATGGCATCACAGATATGGTCACATCAGTTTTGGCTATCTCCAAACACTTCAAAAGGGAAACATGGTGAAAGGATTGCCTATACTCAAGCACAACACTGACAAGTGTCACAATTGCCTAGCTAGAAAGCAACACATAGTACCCTTCCAGAAGAACACATATAGAGCTAAGGCTAAGCTTTATTTGGTGCACACCGATCTTTGCAGGCCCATGCAACCAAGTCATTATGGATGTCAATACTTCATGCTTTATGTTGATGACTACTCAAGAAAGATGTGGATATATTGTCTAAGAAACAAGAGTCAAGCCTTTGAGACATTTCAGAAGTTCAAAGCACTTGTTGAGAATGAATTTGGTCACAAGATCAAAACTCTCCACTCAAATTGAGGGGGGGAATTCACAAGCAATGAGTTCAAGACTTACCTGGAAGCTCATGGGATTCGTCAACAAATGCCTCCTACTCACACACCACAGTAGAATGGTATAGTTGAGAGAAGGAATCATACTATCATGGAAATGGTGCGATGTATGATTGACGACTCAAGTTTAACAAAGACATTTTGGGTAGAAGCTACAAGAACTGTAGTCTATTTGTTGAACAAAGTGCCCACAGTAGCTCTTGAAGGAGTGACACCTCAAGAAGCATGGTCAAATCAGAAACCATCAATTACACACCTAAGAGTATTTGGGTGTAAAGCTAGCATGCACATACCCAAGAAGAACAGAACAAGTTGGATATGAAATCGAGAAACTAGTATTCATTGGATACGGTGAAGAAGCACTTGGGTACAAATTATGAGATCGAAAGCAAAAAAAAGTATACACAAGTAGGGATGTTGAGTTCTTTGAGAAGAAACAAACGGATGCTCCACTCAATGACTCAACAAACATGCAGAATACACCTCTTGTGAAGACAGAATTTGATGTTCCCACTGAAGATGATAATGATGAATTAGATGATGGTGAAAACTTGGATCCACCACAAGCCAATGGAACAGCTAAGAAGTTACCTAAATGGTATACTCAATTAATAAGAGATGTAAATTTGGATGAAGCACCTAACACATCATCTAATCCTAGAATTAGAACTCACAGTCAAGCTCATGAAGAGGTCAATTATGCCCTAATGATAGAGCGAGTTGTTGAAACTTGATTGAGCCATCTATAGTTCAGGAAGCCCTATAATCAAAATCTTGGAAAGATGCCATGGATTCAAAGTATCAATCAGTGATGAAGAACAACACATGGCAACGTATCAACCTTCCACCAGGGAAGAAACCCATTGGATGCAGATGAATATTCAAGACTAAGTACAAATCGATGGGACTATTGACAAGTATAAACCAATGCTTATAGAAAGGGGTATGCATAACAAGAAGGCATTAATTATGAGGAGACATTTGCTCCCACAACCAAGATCAAGATAATCGGGATGATCTTTTCTCTAGCTACACAATTTGGTTGGAAAGTTCACCAAATGGATGTGAAAAGTTCCTTTCTTAATGGATATTTGTAAGAAGAAGTCTATATGACTCAGCCAGAGGGTTATGTAATACCAGGAAAAGAGATGATGGTATGCAAACTCATAAAATCTCTATATGGCCTAAAACATGCACCCCGGGCATGGTACATTAAAATTGATGAGAATCTCATAAGTCATGGATTCGAAAGGAATCCTTATGACCCCAATCTCTACCTCAAAAATCAAGGGGGAGATTGTCATTGTGGTTGTTTATGTCAACGATCTAGTCATTACAATTAGTTCTATGAAGATGATCGATGCAACAAAGAAGGATTTTAATCGATCGTTTGACATGACAGATCTCGGGCTCATGCACTATTGTCTTGGGTTGGAAGTATGGTAAAAAGAGAATCATATCTTTGTGTCGCAGTTGAAATACACCAAGACAATGCTCGATAAATTTAGGATGATGGACTGCACTCCTATTGTTACACCTATGGAAGCGAGACTTCAGTTATCTCGTTCTAATCCATCACCACCGGTGAATGTAACTCTCTACCGGTAGTTGATTAGGAGTCTCATTTACCTGACATATACTAGACTAGATATCAGCTTTACGGTCATCTATTTATCACGCTTCATGCAAGAACCAAAAATATTTCATTGGAAAGTAGCAAAGAGAATACTGAGATATCTAAAGGGTACAGTTGACCTTTTTCTAGAGTATAAGAAGAATGACAACTTCTTCTTGATAGGATATTCAGATTCAAATCATGCAGTAAACATGGATGATAGGAAGTCAACATCGGGCTTCATCTTCTTTATGGGATCGGGTGATATCATGGGGAAGCAAGAAACAGAACTTTATTTCTCACTCTTCTACATAAGCGAGTATCAAGTGCAAGTGAAGTTGTTTGTGAAGAAATATGGCTACGCCCGAATCTTTGGAAGGAATTGGTCTAGCATAATAGAAATCTACTCCAAGTATATGTTGATAATGAAGGAGTTATGAAGCTTGTTCGCAATCCAAGTATTTCATGAGAGAACCAAGAATATTGAAGTACGAGTTCATTTCATATGCGAGCATGTCTTAAAGCACAACATACAGCTCCAGCTTTTTTCCTACAATTTGAACAAAAGGCAGACGTTTTCACTAAGTCACTTGCACGTGACAAATTCACACTGTTCAGAGAGTTCATCTCCACTTCATTGGAAACTATGCAAAATTAAGGGGGGGAATGTTAGCATAATTTAGCATAGGCATATTTATTACATTCTATTGCATTGTCTTTTATTTAATAATGTACAACATGTGCACTCTAGTCTAGTGACTTGCATTCAATATTGTTATGTTGGATAACATTCAATATTGGTATTAGTAGTAATTACATGTGCATGTGAGATGGGTCTTATCATCTCGTAGTTGGTGCATGATAGGGTGTCATGTCTATCCATATGAGGTTGTCTAATATCTATAAATATTATAGTTCTTGCATTGTTATGTAATCTAATTTCATGATCAATAATATTTGTGAGGCTTCCGTCCCTCTTTGGTCATTCTTGATATAATTCTATTCTATCATTTGGTATCGAGCTATACCATTGTTATCATTATCCACACTTGGGATGGTATAATTTTTATCACATTTTGATAAGCGAAACAAAATTTGTAGTCTTAAATGTAGACATGAACATTCACCGGAAAAAATGTCTTAAAGACCTATTATTAGTAAAAAATTATAAAATGATATTTATCTTATTCTATTCACTTTAAAATCAATATTTCTACGAAACTAACAGTCTCCCCTACATGATGGCACCATTTTGGGGAAAAAAATTAGTTTTTTAGCATGGTTCAAGTATGTGGAAGAGAAAAATTGAAGTTTTTTGACCTTTTACACTTCATAATGACCTTCCATAGCTTTGGTTGGGAAAAACAAAGATTTCCGAGCCTTAGGGTTAGATTTGATGATACAGATAGAACCGTGATTGCGGTTTATAAACCGTGATCGTGGGTTTTATAACAAGAACCACGATCGCACTTTATAAACTGTGAGCACGGTTTGTAAAGCGCAATCACAGTTCTTAAATCATATTTACACACATCCTAATGTTCTAATTACCATGTGATTTTTATTGTTTGACTTTACCATATGAATTACTGCGAAATTCTGTCATTTTCTACATATTTTTCTTATCACCAGAAGCAAAACATCATGGGAGACAAGAAATGAAGTCAAAAAAGGAATTCATTAAGTAAAAAAACACCAAACGAATTAGAGGCAAACAAATTTCAAAATGTTGAGCGAATGCGGAATCTTCGTGAATCAAGAAGAGGTTCATCTTTAACCCCTACTATTATTGTAAGCAATGAGGAACCAAGTAATGTTTCTACTATAAATGTTGAATTTTAATTCAATCCTCGTGATGAAGATGTTTTTCTTTGTCGATGTTTGACATCCTTACACTATCTCAAACTACACTATTTCGCGCATTTGCAAACAATAGGGCAGTGAGAGCACCGATTGGAGAAGGAAAAAACCGAGACAGGGTTATCATTGTAGAGGGTCCTTACACCAAGTTGTAGGATAGGACGAAACATCCTTAGGTGCCACGAGTCTGCGTAGTCACCCGTCGAAGTTGAATGATTTTTTGGTCTCAGAGCTCTTAAGGGACTACGCCCAAACGAAGTAGCCCGGAAGAAACGACGTGGTTGCGTACCAAAACGACACCTCCTCTTACATTCACCTAGCCACCCATATGTTTCGGTACAATCGGTTTGGTGCCACGACCCACCGTTTACAAAATATACCGTTTGACAGCCTTACACTAGCTCAAACTATACTATTTTACACGTTTGTAAACAATAGGGCAGCGAGAGCACCGATTGGAGAAGGAAAAAACTGAGATAGGATATTGTAGAGGGTCCCTACGTCAAGGTGTAGGATTGGATGATATGTTTCTAGGTGCCACGGAGTCAGCGTAGTCAAGCGTCGAAGTTGAATAATGTTTTGGTCTCAGGGCTCTTAAGGGACTATGCCCAAACGAGGTATCTCGGAAGCAACGACGTTGTCGCGCACCAAAAATATGCCTCCTCTAGCATTCACCTAGCCACCCAGATGTGTTGGTGTAGTCGGTTCAGTGCCATGACCCACCACTTGCAAAATATAGCATTTGACAACCTTACATTGTCTCAAACTACACTATTTCGTGTGTTTGCAAACAATAGGGCAGCGAGAGTACCGATTGGAGAGAAAAAAACCAAGATAATATATTGTATAGGGTCCCTACACTAAGGTGTAGGACCCAGACAAAACGTCCTTAGGTGCCACGGAGTGCGCATAGTCACCCGTTGAAGTTAAACGATTTTTTGGTCTCAGCGCTCTTAAGGGACTGTGCCCGAACAAAGTATCGGAATAACGACGTTGTTGCGCATCAAAATGACACCTCCTCTAGCATTCACCTAGCCACCCGGATGTATCATCACAATTAGTTTGGTGCCACAATGTCTTGAGGCATGACTTCTCACTACTCACCTCCATTCATTTCCTAGGACTGCCTAGAAAAGGTAGTTTGTAAACATTTATGCCACGAAGGCTCAAGGAATGCCAGGAAGGCTCTGGATCAAGTGTTCTGACACCAATCTAGGCCTCCCTAGATCCCACCATGATGTGAATTATTTTACAATATACATTACATACATATTTATGTGTTCTTATCTAGATTGATATGTCATAACATATGTACAAACATCCTAAATAAATATGTAAAGAATGTTCACAAATTCCAAGTGATATATCATTTTAAAATTCATTGAAGAACCTTGAATTTTTTTCAAATACCTTGGAATGGTAAGGATGTGAATTATTTGACAAACCCCCTCACAAAAACCTATATTTTGGACTAGAAGGATTACGAGGTATAAAAAAATGGGATTTTTAAAGTGTGTGTTTAAATACAAAAACATATAGGACTTAATAGGGAAGAGAATCTACTTACAATAATCAAATCATGTGTAGCTTCTTAGTTGATTGGCATAGCACCAAATTATAAAGATATATTAAGGTGTATCTATTGATCAATGGGATAAGCCCTATTAATGGGATAATCTCTAAAACAATACATAAATGCTTCCCTTAATTTCTTAACAATTATACCATGCAATGTTGCACCATAGTAACGTTATATTCATATAGTTCAAGATGAACTCTACCTCACTTATTTCTAACAATGTTCGTATTAGTTGATATGCAACAGATGAGTGTTAGCTTTAAAATAAAAAATGTTAGTTATAGAAATTCCCTCACAACCATTCTTTCAAAGATGTGCACATTGTTAGGAGGTGGGAAAATAATTAGAGTTGCACATACACCCTACGTAATTACTGTGAAAAAGTAATTACGTATTTCCCTTTTGTAGTTCACCTAGCATGGTTATCATAGGTTTTACTTAATGGAATAGGTTTGCTTAACAATTGTACCATGTAGTGTTCCGGGACGTGTTTTTTAATTTTAAATCAAACATACATATAGAACTAATATACATAGAACATACATACATAGAAGGATATCATGTGCAATGAAATCGAATCAAACATAGAAGTAATATCATTATGAAAACCAACACATGGATATATAATGTATCAAACTAAGTGTGTTGGACACATGTCTCTGAAAATATAAGTTCATAACATGTGTACATCTCGAACTAAGTGTGTTGGACGCACATCTCTGAAAATATAAGTTCATAACATGTGTACATCTCGAACTAAGTGTGTCATACATATAGGACCACATGCGGTCACATAAGGCTATATATACAATGGACTATATGAAGAATCATGAACTAGGACCAGATATATATATATATATATATATATATATATATATATATATACATCCATGTCCTATGAATCTAATCATGAAACATCTTCCCTCTCTTCGCCTGCTAGAAGTAGCATGTCCACGACTTGGGGATGTAGTGGAGGGAGATGCCACTACGGATTTCATCCGTGTGGTCCTAGGCATCTCTAAGCGAAGGCCTGCAACCTAACCTGCACATTCATAAACAACAAGTTTTTAACACCCATATTTTTAAAATACATTCAAAATTTAGAAACTTATAATTTAGTTAAAATGCATGTGAAATCTTACCGCAATGTCATGATCCCTATCAATTTGTCATTGATGCATCACAGGGACAACAGTAGACTCATGAGGGGTAAGCTACATACAAATAATTAAATTTCAAATTAAATATTTCATGTACAAAATTTGATATTGTAGATTTAAGTAATAAGAAATAATTCCTCCAAAATTTAACAAATTTGAAAAATTGTACCTCAGTTAGTGGATCTACAGATGTTATGGTAGTATCTACAGTAGCCTCCACAGTCTGGATATACGGAGGAGTCTCTCTAGTAGTCATAAGTTATACAAAAAACATGTACAAATCAATATTAATCTACATGACTACCACATAACAGACCCAAAGCGTAATCCATGTGAACTTCCACAATTAGAAACAAATTTTAAAGAGAAACTAACCTACGTAAAAGTCACATGAGGCGTGCCAATAGCCTCAATTCCCAGAGTAGATGATGACATGTCAGGATCTTGCATATAAAAGACAAACATATATTAATATGTACATGTACATGTGAAACATTATAATAATAAAAGTGCACAATCAAATGAAATTTGAAATTTAAGTACAACTTGAAACTTACGTTTGTAACATGCCCAGCTGCAGTAGCTAGCATGTCGATACCGGATGTTTCCTTCATCGCTCTTTCTATTTAAAATAAAATTAAAAAAATAGTTTTTACATGTATGTACATGACGTACAATCAAAAACATATATATTAAAATCTCAAACATGAATTAAACTATTGTGTGTGTGTATATATATATATATATATATATATATAAAATATTTATTTGACATTTACCTGTGAAAGACCAAGATCCTTTGCACCAGTTCCAAAAACATATGCCATCATCTCATCTAGAGAAAAGAAATCATGTGATCCAAAGCAAATGATATCTCACTCGCAGTGCATACGGCACCACATGATCCACAATGGTGTGGTGCGCTAGAAATGGCGCCTCCACCAAGATCACCAAATGCAATATGGTCACTATGTTGGGTCAAAGTGTCAGTGAGCTCCCTCAATGCATGTAATGTGTCAATCTCCACAACCTCCTTCACTTTGTAGGAGGGATAACTCGAAGGTAGTGGGGGTTGTGGGGCATGGGGATCCTTGGCTAACCTAAACGTGCACCAGTCTACTCTGTGCAGAGCCACCTCCTCACCCATAAAACTCAAAAAAGTCAAAATAATTTGGGACTTCATTAAGCATGAACTCGCAGTATAATTTCTTCAAAAATAGAGAGGAACCTCATTATTGTTGCATGGTGGATAATCAAAAACCATCCACCATCGGTCCCAAAAATTGTTCTTGATTCGGTCATCATGGCACCAATGGATTGGGAACCGTTTACAAGTAGCTACGGGGGCATTGGTTCTTGGGTCACTAAATAATGCACAAATGTGGTCTTTTCAAAAAAATTGTCTTTTACGGCCACATGGGATAATTTATCTACATGCCACCACCTACAATCACCTCTAAAGGTATTCCATCTCTCTATTTGGTTGGTTACAGAGTCGACTTCACTAATCAATGTTTGCAATGTGTTGGCTAAAGTCATGCAGGACGGATTTGTGGCATGATTTTGTCTTATAGTCTGGATAAGGTTCTCAATGACAATTTTATTTTGTCAGATTCTTCCAACGATATCAGCTTGTGTTCCTATTGGTTCCATGGGACGATGAAGGAGCCACAGGAGGTGGATCTATGTTTGGAGGAGGGTTTTGAGGAATGTTTGGAGGGTTTTGAGGATTATTTAGAGGGTTTTGAGGAATATTTCAATGGTTTGCAAGATTATGAGCTTTGCAGCAATGAAAAAACAAAAAAATTGTATACATAAACAAAAAATTGAAAAACCCATGAAAATCACAAAAATAACCTAAAATGCAAAAAAATGATCAAAATCAAGGGCTTACCTCTTTGTCTTGGCGGCATGGTTGAAACTATCACGATCCAGAAGTCCAAAGAGAAATTTTTAGGGGTATTCAAAGCGTGAGTGCCAAAGGTCTAGGAGAAATCGCAGTTGGAAAGGAAAAATGGGGGAAATGAGGAGTCGTGGGTCTATTTTTTTGTCTCAGAGGACCACGATTGTGGTTTGAAACTGCAAGTGTGGTTTTAAAGCTGTGCTCATGGTTTCAAACCACAATCACGGTTTTAGGTTCGGAAATCACCAAACCTATAAAAATAATTACATGAGCGCGGTTTAAAAACCGCAAGCGTGGTACCTAAATTTCAGATTTTTATGTCCACTTAATTGTCCACCAACTTTTTGCACTTACCCTCCTCATCAACCATTTGCGAGTCTATAAATCATTTTCAATCTCTCGAAACCACATCGATTAGATTTTTTTCTTCATATAACCCATTTAGCACTCATCAACCCTCAAAGAATCCCCGAGTCAACCCCCGATCCACCGTGGACTTAGTATTCCTCAATTTTTCCTCCATAATGTCCCTTCGCTATTAATCTCTCTCTATCCCTACAACACCCAGATACTTCAACCATTGTGTTCTTCTTGAAAAACATCCCAGGACCTCACCTTTCTATCATAGTCACCGTTGACTACCTCTGGTTGTCATCGACCGTTGTCTAGATTACATTCTTTGTCTCAATTTATCATTATATGTATTAACTAATCTCTATTTTAGCACGTCTCTAAACATTTATGTTCTGGTTATCTTTTATATGTTACTTATTCCTTATTTTCAATCAATTTTCTAAACAAGTGGGATGACATCCTTCTAAGGAATTTCACCACTTCTCGGGAATGGATTTGGTCAGGAATCCCACCATAAAAATCTATTAATCTTGTCTTGTGTAGATATCCTTTGTCTTTTGCAGTCATTAAGCTAGTTGCAGAAAGGATTTGTGCGCATATCTTATATCACCATCACTATCAAACCTTGTAGGTATACTTAAACCCTCCCATCATTTAGAGTTTCTTATTTTCTAAAGAGGTTATTTCATTAATTTGGAGCGAAGCGAGAAAAATTGTCAAACAGTATAGCTTGGATGGTCGATGTATATGTATTATACCTCGAGAAAATATGATCACATTTTGATTTGAAACGTTGGCAAAATACATGCATAAGTTCATTTTTAGTGTAAATAGTAGGTGAACTGACCCATACAAATGACTTGTCGGCCAAAATTTTAGGCGAATTGGGTGGTAGCCAACTACTGAAAATTTTCCATTTCCAATTTCCAAAACCCTAATATTCACGAGTTTACAAAAAGCGCCATTAAAATTTTCTCTACGCTACAATTTTTGGATCATTCATGTCTTGTTTCCATCAAAATCACCCTAGAAAATATCCTAAACATTGACTCCCACACCATTGATTTTACCCATACAACCTATGTCCAAATTTTGGTTGAGCTTGATACCTCAAAGAACCTCCCAACTAACACTTAGCTCAAAGTTGAAAAAATAACTTGGACCCAACCTCTTGATTATGAAGTTTTTCCTTTTAGATGCAGAATATGTTTCATTTTGGGACATATAGTTGTTGATTGTGTGATGGTAAAGCATAAGAATGAGAAATCCACTTGGTGGAAAAATGCTCTCTGGATCATTTTTCTCTTGATGTTAAGGGAGATTTAGATTAAAAAGAAAATTTGGAGGACTTGGTTGGTCGGGTGCCTAAAACTCGCTTAGAGAAATCTCGGTTGAAGGAACCAAGGAAGAATTTAATGTTACAACTCAAGCTAACAAAATTGTTGAACCAAAAGTTAGTGAAGTGGCCAAGGAAAATATCCCTCTAAATGTCATTTCATATCATTTGATTGATTCCCTTGAAGTTATGATTCATGTTGAGGATGTTGCGAGATGATTGGAAAATGGTGTAGAGAAAGAAAAACCCTACAAGAAATCCATTTCTCCAACCCGGCTTCTTCTTTTCGATGTTACTATAGTTGTCCCTCTTTTGTTTCTTATTGTGTAAAAAGGTTTATCTAGGCTTTCGGTATTCTTTGTTCCTCGATAGGATCTCGATCCACAAAACCACCATTTACCCTTTATCTAAAAAATTACACACTACACATTATAAATTTGTGAGATTCATGACAAATATAACATAAATGAAAGTGGAAACTTTGAAATGTAAATAAAATAAAAATAATAGAATTATCTTAATATATTATTATGAAATATAAATATCTTCATATTTTATTAATAAAATAGAAATATTTATTAATTTTGATTTATAATTAGTTTTGTTTAATTTCTTTTTAGTTTTATTTGATTTTTTTTTTTTTTTTTTTAATATTGGTAAATAGTTTTTTGAAAGGGACTATACCCTTGTGTACAAAAGGAGGCCTAAAAGCCTGAATAAGAGAGAGGAGCAGAGAAGGCGTATCAAAGCACAAAAGTTACAAAGAAAGAACACCAGGAGCCTAGAAACAAAGAACACAAACGAGACTTAACAAAACAACGGCAACAAAACAGCAAGCCTATACCAAGAAGTGAAGTACAACCGGACTACTTCTTGGCCGCTTGATCAATACTCATCTTTACTTTTTCCAAGCATGATACATACCCGGGCGTGGTCATATGAGCAAGATCCGTCTTATCGAGCTCCTCTCTGGTTCTTTTACTCTCTTTCTCATTGCCCCAAAGAGTAATCGGGACACCGTGAGTGCGAAACACTTCTTGCATGACCTTCGATGAATTCCTCTATGGCCCTGAATGCTGCAATATTATACTCATGCCTAGTCTTCGTTTTCCCAAGGCGGGAGTCTAGGGAGGTCAGTTTTTTGTATATTTCATCAAGCTGGCTATTGCCAATGCTCCCTTCTCCCTCAATGCTTTTTTTGCCTTTTTGCTTAGCAAGATTTTTTACCTCATCCTTCAGCAATTTAAGCTCAGCCTCTAAGGCCTCCAATCTTCTAGAAGGGTTATCCGTTGGTGCCGCCTGGGGACTGGCACTACTAATGTTCAGCAGATCACGAGCAATGTCATCCAAAGGTTCATCCCCCTCAGCAGTAGACTCAAGATTGAGTCTCCTAGAAGCCCTGGATTTTTAATTTCTTTTTAGTTTTATTTGATTTTTATTTAGCTTTATTTTATTGATTTTGATTTGTAATTTGTTTTATTTTTACTTCTTACAAATAAAGATTAAATAGTGGACTAGATGCATTGGATTTGGGATTTTGCAAGAAAGGTGAAATTTGAAGATTGAACTTGTAAGCCTAGAAGTTGGAAGTTGGAACTCATTTTATACAAAATTACAAGTTTGCGTCAGTGATTCTAAGTGAGTCATTTCTATCATTTTCTTCACTATTTTTTTTTAAATTGAAATTTTGTTTTAATATTCTCATAAACTTTAATGATGTTTATGGATCTTCAAATTAATTAGTGCAACATTAATTTTTATGAAAAAATAACCTTGAAAAACTATGAAATTGATTAGTCCAATCTATTATCCATAATTAAATAATGGTCACAAAACTATGAAAGAATATTACAAAGAACAACATCCATATAAAATTTAACTCAATTTATGTATTTTGTAATAGTTATTATAAAAACAAATTTGACATGTATATTAAATTTTGAACATCAAATGACATCCATATAATTTTCTAGACCATCAAATAATTTTATTGTGACATGTAACATTGAACGTCAAAATCTAGCATTAACAAGACTTGACCTAGTGGAATATGTTTGATATGATCAAGAAAATTACATAGGGTTTCCAACCAAAAATATGGGTGGAGAAGTCACACCCCAAAATTCACACTAGGCACACACGTGCCACAGAAAACAAAAGTATACAAACAAAGAACAAGTCACAGAAGTGACGAATCACGAGCACTAGGAAGTAAAGCAACTAACATGGTGGAAGGAGGAGGCGGTGGTGGATATCATGTGAATTTTCACCCCATCTCATAGCAGGAGGGTCTGGAGAAGACGATGGAGGATCCCATCCATCACCCTGATCATGGGTTGGATCAATCTAGTGAGTCGGCAAAATAAGTAAGAGCCATATGAGGAAATTTATCAGGGGGGACACCTCATCTAGAACCAAAGGCGTTGGAGAGGAAGATGGACACCCAAAACCACTACCATGTTGTGATCGAAGGAGGATCCCCTAATCAGAACCATCGCCATCTTGAGAAGGAGGAGGACCTCCCAACCATCACCACCGAGCCACTGGAAAACACCACCGGTTTACCACCGAGGAGGGGAGGAACTATGTCGAGTCTGGGCACACTACCACTAATGAGATCTTTGACCATGAGATGGAGGTCGAGAAGGAGGTGGGGTGTGTCACCACAATAGAGAGAGGTGGCACGGTAGGGACATAACCCTACTGACAGAGCGCTACCCCAGTGGGCGAGAAGATCTTGGAGATGCTCCACTTCCAAGTGGACTTTTCTTCGCTGGACTTGGATCTAAAGCAACACATGAGCAATAATTCCAATTTTAGCATAAATAGAAAACTCCAAGATAAGTGAAGTTTGATTAAAAATAGAGTCATTTCTAATCTTCCAGATTTCAAAAATAATTTTTGCATAAAAAAAATTGCCAAAATTTGTTGAATTTTGCAGGCAACAAGGTCGAGTCCCCAACAAAACAATTTTCCAGGTGAAGGGTTTGGGGTAAAAAGGTTGGAAGAGGGAGTGAATCCACTTCCAGGAAGACTAAGAAAGCGGGAAAACCAAAATAAATGCATGAGGGTTTTAGGATGCTGACACGCAGACACAAAGGATTAGCAACCCCAAGATGTTGAAGATGTTTCCCAACCGGCAAACCCTGGTAAAGTAAACACCAAAGGAAATGAGCCTTCTTTGGTTCTAAGAGAGCTTTCCAAATGTTTTTGAATCTGTGCTTCTAGACCTTGTGTGGGGATTTGAGCTTCTAGGTCGTGTTCAACTTCTCAAAAGGAATGTGTTGAGGCGCAAGAAGCTGGTAACCGAGGTGGGTTTGTACCGACTAAAGGGAGTCGCGTAGGCCAGTGCCAATCACGCCACCATTGAGCAAGGGGAGCAACACCAATTTTTTGAAGCATCTCATCAGGTATGGCATTCTAAATTTCCTAAATAGACTCTTTATCTCCATTGTTGAGAGAAAATTGAGCTTTAAGAAGGACCCAAGGCTTCAAGAACGGGTGGCTTTACAAAAGAGATCCCACAGCAGTTTGATTCCATGTTTAAATAGTGAAGGATTTTAATCCATGGGACCATAGCAAAGGGAACATTGTGAAAATTGACAACAGGAGACCACCACAACAGTGTGAGTTAATGGACAACCCGGTCCTGAAACCATCCCCACCTAGCTTAGGTGGGGTTTGATCAGTTCCCAAGCCTTCCAGATACTCTTCATAACAAATGATCCTCTGATTTTGACTAGAACAGGGGAGAGAAATAGACTTTGCAGACCCATATTTTTCCAAGATTGTTTTCCAAATGGAGCCCCTTGACGAGATGCAGTGATGAAGAAAAATTTTCCAGGCCTCGTGACCCTCTATACCCATGATAATCCACTTGACACTGAGAGCAATGCCTTGTAGTCGAATATCAATGAGACCTAAACCACCCGCTTCTTTAGGAGAACAACAAATGTCCCAAGCCACTCTGTGGAAGCCCTTGTGACTAAGTGGTGTTAGCCCATAAGAAATATCTAAGTAGCTTTTCCATCTTAGCATAAGTACTTTAGAGGGTGCCCAACATGAAGAATAATAGACATGAGTAGCAACGAGCACCTTAGAGAAAATTTGGAACTTATCACCGAGAAAGAAAGGGGCTTGGTAATCCAATAAGCAATTTTTTTCTCGACTCACTGGACAACATAAGACCACAAAGTAGTAGGAGTATCTTGAAAAGCAAAGGGAATGCCCAAGAACTTGAATTGAACCCATGTTGAATCCACTGCCAAGCATAACCTATAAGCCAAGGAGGCATAAGTATCCATAGATTATCTGTAACATTGAGTCTTAGCCCATTTAATGGAGGACCCGAAGCCAAACAAAATATATCTAGACACTGCAAAGTGTTGTTAACAGATTCTTCATTTTCAGCCAATGTTAAGAAAGAGTCATCAATAAAATGGCCATTAATAAGCTATAGATCAGAGTTAGGAAGAGAAATTCCCTTAACCAACCCTTGTGAAGAAAACTTGGCAAGAAGATAATTGAACCCCTCCACAACAAGCACATAAAGCGTCGAGCTAAGGGACAAGCCTTGTCGAATGGATCTATGCAACTCAAACATGTCAAAGTGAACTCCATTAATGGTAAGCTTGACATTAGCATCCTGGAAAAGCATATTGACAAACCGGATGAACCTGGGGCCAAAACCAAGAGCTTGCAACATAGCAGTAATGAAAGGCCATTCAATCCTATCATAAGCTTTTTCAAAGTCAATTTTGATAAAGAGAGCCTTTTGATTAGATATATGGGCCCATTTCATACCTTCCCAGACTACAATGATGTTATCTAGAATGAACCTTCTCTTGATGAAACCAATTTGTTCAAAGTGCACAATAAGAGGAAAAAGATTATGAATCTGGAGAGCTAAGGCTTTGGCAATGATCTTGTATGAAACATTCAGCAGAGTAATTGGCCGCCAACTAGTGATGAGTTCAGATCTCCAGCCTTGGGGATAAACTTGATATTGCCCTGATTTATCAAAGCCCCAAGAGAATTGTTGGCCATAGCTTCACAATAAACATGATGAAGGTCAGGACCAACAAGTATCCCATAACACTTGATAAAACTCACATGGAAAGCCATCAATACTAGGAGCTTTGTCAATTTTCATTTGCATGACAACTTCCTTAAGGTCATCAACAAGAAAGTGGGCGATCACAAGAAATTCTCTGAGTCTCAGAAAGCTTGCAAGGAACATCCTGGAGGCATTGAAAAAAAGCATCCCTCTCAGGAGTGTAAGGTTACATAGCAAAACCCCATGATAGTGTTGCACAAAAGCCTGCAGGACATCTAGGAGGTCAGTGAGATGACTAGAGGCTCCCTTGATTGTTTGGATTGAACTAGAGGCATGGCGGGGATGAAGGAAAGCAAATAATTATTTGGTAACTTGGTCTCTATCTTAAGCCAATGCAACCAAGCTCTAATTTGTGCTCCACGGGCTTGATACACTTCTTCCATCCTGATTTTGTGTCACCATTGTGCCACCTCAGTTTGAAGGTGGTGTTGAAGGGCAAGCACTCCAGGGCTTTGGAACTTCTTACATATTCACAAGAAGAGGCCTTATGCATCCTTCTTCTTAACAAAGATTCATGTTTCCCAAACAGACGAGAGAAAGGACGTAACTTTGGTAATGGCATCCTGCCACCAAATAATCCATCCATCTAAACCAAAAGGACGTTCAACCAGGTTCCAAATGCGAAGGATGTGCTCCATAGTTCATTGATCGATGATACGTAAGTGAGCAAAGGTGTTAAGATAGAATTGAGAGTTCGGGGTTTGGAAGGAGTCGGATGCCATGCATAATTTCAAAAAAATAGGAATGATGATTTGAGAGTAGAGTCCCTTCCCAAATAGAGATAGGTCTGCTTAAAGTGGAAGAAAAATAAAACACCTTTATTTCAAAAGGAAGGCTCGATCAAGCCGTTTGAGAACTCTGTCATCACCTTGCCGAAGGTTGGACTAGGTGAACCAGGGAGCATCAGAGGCATGCCAAAAATAGTGATTAGGATCAGAAATGCCAAGTTTGTTACGCATGTAGAACCATGCTTTGTGTTCCCCACACACCATCGCATAGAAGACGCCCAACTTTATCATCAGAAAACTCCACCATGTTGAAATCCCCACACAAAATCTAGTGTGCATCAAGAGAATCTCATCAACAAGCCACCGCCAAAGTAAAGATCGCTCAACAACATCATTGGAAGCATAAATGTTAGCAATGCCAAAAATATGACCATACATATCAAAAAGGGACCACACAACCCAATGTGAGGGGTCAGAGCCCCAAGAAATAATAGAATTTTGTAGAGAAGGAGAGAGAAGAGTAATAATGCCCCCTTTCCCAAGCTCATGATTGGAATGGTGACAAATGGCACTGACCATATAGTACAAGAGCAAGAGTAGAGAGAAGAAAACCAACAAGCTTAACCTCTTGCAGACATAAAGCACATGCATGTGACCAAAATTTTGACAATTATCCCTAACCGTGTAATGAACGGGTTGATTCAGTAAGTCCACAAACATTCCAAGAGAACAAAATCATTGAGAACCATCAAGTTCATTTCCAATTCCTCCTCGAGGCCCCCAAATGGTGAACTTATTTGCAGAAAGGGAAGAGCCAACAATTTTGGAAAAAGGAACATAATCACTCATCTGGAAAAGGATTCCTCTGCGACGGACATATTCTTCATCCTCAGGAGGAGAAGGACTACGAGAACACCTGGGTGGACTTGGAACCAGAGATATCAAATCTTGCCTCGGGAAGAGGTTGTGAAAATGAAGGCGTAGGCGCAATGGTGGACACTGCAATGGGGGAACGTTGGACGGGAGAGAGGAGCCATTAGTTGTTTATTGACCATGGGAGCCAAAAGCAGAGGTAGATCCTCCAACAGGTTGATAGATAGATTGTTGGGGTTTAGGGTTTTTATTGTGTGTGAAAATGGTCTAACCCTCTCCAGCAGACGATACCTGCTTAGGGGTGGCATTTTTCTTATCAGTGATAAGCGGGGCTAAGGAGGCCATTAATAGACATTCCTAAATCATGTGGTCTGCAGACTGGTAGTGAAAGCAAGTGTTGGGCATATTAATATAAAGGACACGCTGAGAGAAGCGGGTGTCACCCACTTGGATATCAATGGTTTCTTTGAGGTCTTTGGCTAGGTCTACTTCCACACAAACCAACACTGTGGATGGGCCGCATAAAACTTACTTGGCTCATGGCAGATGAAATGCCCAATGGGTTTGACTAGGTCTTCCAAAAATCCACAGGGGAAGAGGTAAGCCAAGAAATTCCACCCAAACCGGCACTTTAAGTTTAGCATGCTTAGAGACTTGGAAGTCATGCGTCCATGGGTAAAAATCACCAAGGTGCCTGAATAAACCAAGGGCCATGATTGACAATGGCCTTGCAATGTTCAAGGTTAGAAAAACGGAAAAGAAAGAAACCCTTGGTAAGGTTTTGGACACCCTCAAGCTTGACACCATGACCTTGTTAGTGGTTGTGAACCCATTGTTTGAGAATACTCTCGAGGGGACATGGCCAACAAAATACGCAACTAGAGTAAAAGATTCAAGCCAAGAGCATGTCTTTTCAAATTGAGGTAAATCTAAAACAACACCAGGCTCAGGCTCAACCAGAGGGGGTTCATTACCTCGTCATAAACTTTCAGAACAAACGTGTGAGCTCGTTTAGTTATCGGAGGCATGGTCGATCAAGTTCTTGTCGCCAAAACCTACATCAGAAGATGTAGGAATACTAGCTACCACCATTAAAATAGACAAGCGCCCATCGCCCAAAGGGCAAAAAACGTAATTAAGAACACTAAACATCGAATTAAATGTCCCACTTTGATCAAAAAAGTTGGTGTGACAAGCGGTATAGAGCCGCTGCTACAAGCATAGCCTTCAAAACCCTGGCAGAGCAAAAAACCTAGTTTCAAGTTTAGTCCTCTCGGGAAAAGGTTTAGATGTGCACTGCATCGAAAACACCTAGCACTAAAACTCCTCTCTAGTCAAATTTAGATACGCATGACATGTTTTTTTGCTTCGTTAGTCATTACATGTGTTGGACCTATTCGGGTATCAAGAAGGGCATAAAGTTAGATTATGTAAACAAAAGCATATGAATATACATTGATAATTATGTTTTATTAAAGATTAAAATTTGATAATATAATTCAAGATCTTTTAAAAGTTGATTAATTGTTACAAGATTGTTCATTATTTCAATTATGAAAAATTGTAAAAAAACAAAAAATAATTATATGAGTTTGTTGAGTCTTTTTATCGAGTAATGTTTTGTTATGTGCCTTGAAAAATGTGTTGCTCACATCCAATGTGACCGAGGTAATTCCTTCTCTTGGGTTGGTCAATACTCCCTATGACATGCCAACCTTCACAATACGTTTGTAATGATATTCACAAAATCGGTTTGTTGAATACACCTTGGGAACATTTAAATGCCAAAATGGGAGCTTTACTTAGATAAATGTCGGGTGTTCGGCTAAATGACGAAATGTGATTTTTTTGGCAAATATCATAATTACAACTTACAATAAACATGGTCATCCTCAAGAGCCACTGTGATTCTTCCATCAAATGCAACAAAAGATATCAACCCGATCATATTACCTTTGGGAACATACTCGTGGGCCATAGCAAAATAATAACTGCGCAGCAACATATTGACATATGTCAAGGCGTAATAGCGTGTGGAAACTCACTACATTGTTCTCTCCTTCCCATCACACAAACATCAAACAATTTAAGATAGCATACATTTCATCACAAATTACAACTCCAATAAACTAAAATTGTTATACTCTCCAACGTAAGTTACAACTCATGTGCAATTACTAATCCTAAACCTCCTATGCCATAATTAGAAATAACGCTTTCATGGTACCCAGATTTACTAATAAAGTGAAAATTGATTTAGAAGAATCATAGCCATTTCATGGAGCATAACACACCCGAATTTACTAATTTATTTAGAGTGAATTTACTTTTTACATGATAAAATTTAAAAATATAGTGAATTTTGTTTTTTACACAACAAAATTTAAAATTTTGAATTTATTATTTTACACAACGAAATTTTAAAAATGCTAGGTGTTGGCTAAATGACATAATGTGATTTTTTTTTGGATAATATCATAATTACAACTCACAAAAAGCATGGTCATTCTCAAGAGCCATTGTGATTCTTCCATCATATGCAACAAAAAGATATTCAACCCGATCAGATTACCTTTGCAAACATACTCGTGGCTCGTAGCAAAATAAGAACTTTGCAGCAACATATTGACATTTGTCAAGGCATAATAGGGAGTCGCAACTCACTACATTGTTCTCTTCTTCCCATCACACAAACATCAAACAATTTAAGATAGCATACATTTCATCGCAAATTACAACTCCAGTTAAACTAAAATTGTTATATTGTCCAACATAAGTTACAACTCATGTACAATTACTAATCATAAACCTCCTATGCCATAATTAGCAATAGCGCTTTCATGAAAAATGATTTAGAAGAATCATAGCCGTTTCATGGAGCATAGCACACCTGAATTTACTAATTTATTTAGAGTGAATTGACTTTTACATGATAAAATTTAAAAATATAGTGAATTTTGTGTTTTACACAACAAAACTTAAAATTTTGAATTTACTATTTTACACAACGAAATTTGAAAAATAAAATTGAACCTGACGTGAATCGAACACGCAACCTTCTGATCTGGAGTCAGACGCGCTACCATTGCGCCACAGATCCACTGCTTGTAAATATAAATGCCGTTTTCCATATTTTACTTTTTCCGGTTTTAGGTAATAACCAGTTCTCAAAACGGTGCTTCAAAACACAAAATCCAAACGTTCAATTAAAACCGGCATATGGTGCGCGGGAACGCGTGTCGAAGGAGGATTGCGACATAACACTATTCATATTTAATAAGGAATTATCAAAATAAAAACGCACACGTGGTAAGTTAATTCGAGTACGATACCTCTACTAAGATGGCAACAAATATAAGAGAAGAGAATGGCCTTAGAACGGCCATACGAAAGCATAACATATGTGAAAATGTATTCAAAATTACATTATATTTCCATCAATTAAGGTGTGTACTTTCTTTAATAGGAATTTAAAAAAATAACCTGATTAAGTTTGTGCTTGATGCTCTAAGCCAAAAGAAAGTCCAAAGTCAATGTTTGTAGAGAGTTATAATGCTCATTGTTTTTAACAAAAAAATATCGTGCTAGCGTGTACACATCAAAAAAAAATGTTCATATGTGGGGACATTCAGAACTTATACATACTGGATCTTACCACATAGTTTTTTCCTATTGAAAGGTTTTGTATTGGTTGATGACTCTAGTTATTTGCATGTTTATCAAGTTTTATGGTGATAGATCGCCTTAATCTACTTGTACTACTATATCGGGTTGATTTTTTAAAGAAACAAAAATACAATTTTAACTTCACCATTTGTCTAAGATATTACAATTTTTCAATCAGCTTCTCCAAGAAAAATTAAAAATTACCTTAATACTAATCAAATGTATAGAACCTTAAAGGTTGCCTATTTTTATTGACATATCATACTATTACATTTAGTCCTCTCATTCCTGTAGATCATTTAGTTATGCCTCTCAACATGATAACCATACTAGTGCATATGTTCTAAATTTCTATCTACAAAACAATGATATTTGTCAATCTCAAGGTGCTTATCTCATAAATTTTTCATAGTTTTGCACATTGAGGGTCCCACATTAATTAAGCAACTCTATCACCCTCTCCAACATACGCCTAGGATATTGCAATTTTTCAATTGACTTCTCCAAGAAAAATAAAAATTACCTTTATAATAATCAAATGTATGGAACATTAAAGGTTGCCGATTTTTAATGACATATCATGCTATTACACTTACTCCTCTCATTCCCTTGTAGATCATTTAGTTATGCCTCTCAACATGATAACCATACTAGTGCAAATGTTCTAATTTTATCTATCTACAAAACAATGATATGTATCAATCTCAAGGTGCATATCTCATAAATGTTTCATAGTTTTGCACATTGAGGGTCCCACATTGATTAGCAACTTTGTCACCCTCTACACAAATTTCATTTTCCTTGTGATATGTGGTCATAATATGACTACATCATTGCATTACGCTCAAAAACTATTTTCACAAGAAATAAATGGGCTCAAAAATCCACCATATGTCTAAAATGTCATGATTGTTTTTGAAGACTTCTACAATTAAGAAGAAAAAAATATCACATGGAACTCAAATAAACATCAAGTTATTAACCATCTTATCTATAAATTTATGATAAAATATAATCTAGCTTCTCAAAGTTCATATTCCACATATGTCACAATTTTATAATAGGCACCTCAAGAATGATATACCTTGGTGTCTTGTAAATATATTTATCTAAAATATAAGAATACAAATTTTATAAAAAAACTAGTATAGGTGTTGTGAAAGAGCATTAAGGAAATCTTTTGAAATTTTACACTTTATTAATATATTTATAACTATGTTCCACGAGGACGCGTCCCCTGCCCTTTTAGGGCCGTCCCCGTACTGGGAGGCAGTACTTATGACCCTTGGGCATTTCGGTGTAATTATTATTGTAATTAATACTTTAACCTTATGTGAAATCTCAATTCACTCCAATTTTATGTATTAAGGTTCTATATTTGAAATTTTGTTGTGTGTGATGAATGATTTATCAATGTTATCATATAAATATTTGAAATTTCCTATATTTTCCTTTATTTTTAATAAATTAATAGTCGTCCCCTGACGTCCCCTAAAAAAGGCCTCCAGAAAAATCATCCGGAAACACGTCCCCCATCCTCGTCGTCCCCCCGTCCAGGAAACTTGGTGGAACATAGATTTATAACAATTTTGAAGACTTATAAATATATTTATAACAATTTTGAAGACAATAAAAATATTATAGAATCATTTAAATAAAAATTTATTCTAAGCCTAATTTTTTTTGAAATGACTTAAAATGTTATTTTACAACACTTTTTCTAAGGTTTTTAATTTACATAGTAAATTTAGCCCCTCAAGAATGATATACCTTGGCATATTTTACATAGATTTATCTAAAATAAATATATTAATTAGAACATTTTTCTTAATCATCTAGAAAATATTAAGATTGATATTAAGAGAAACACGGGTTAAGTGTTGTAAAAGAGCATTGAGGAAAGTTTTTAAAACTAAATCATTTATAAATAAATATAAATATTTTTAAGACAATAAAAATACTATATAATTATTTAAATGAAAATTTCTTCTAAGTCTTAAACTTATTTAATTGATTAGAAATGTTATTTCAAAAACTTTCTTCTAAAAAAGTATTTTGCTTTGCAAATTCACCCCATAATGTGATATAATCTCACTTCATGGAGTAGTGAATCTAGTGGTACTATTGTCTTTAGATAAAAATATTTTTAAGAAACAAAAGGGGCTCCAAATTCCATTATATGCCAAAGCTATCACAATTTGTTTTCATTTCTTTCTCTAAGTAAGAGATAAACATTTTATATAATGATTACTACACATTATTTTAAGGTTCGATATTCATGATTACAATGATGTATATAGTCATGAATATCAATATCTTAAACATGTATATTATATGTGCCACCATGTAAATAATTTGTTTATTAATGACTAATCTAGGGCTCATTTGGTGTGAGTAGCTTGTAAAATGTTTGATTGATTTCATTAAATGATCTATGGAACAATCGATCTTGAAATTACAATTATAATGCCCACTAATGTTGAGTTTGATAGGAAGGGTCATTTTAGCATTCACCATTCATAGTTGCTAGATTTAATAAGTATTTATCCATTAGTTGAAGGAAGAATATATGTCATTCAATTAAATAATGATTTTCTGATAAAAAATTGACATGATTAAGTTTTTCTTGAGGCTCTAAGTGGAAAGAGAGTCCAAAATTGATTATTAACTAATGTGTAAGTGCACCAAGTGGGGGCCAAAAAGGGGTCTTAAGTGGATGCATTTTTTTGAAAAATAAAAAATATTCAACTTGCGAGTTGTTTGAAATAGTTACGATCAAAATTGGAAGATGTTGTAAGAACATGAATCGTAGCATTTTGAGTCTAGTTTTTAAGCTACTAAATTTTATTGAAAACAGATTAAGTTTAAGTGGGTCAAATAACTAAAATACCAATAGGTGCTCATATTTTTATTAAAAAACATAATAGAGTGACTTTCGTGCCCCCACCATTTTTTAGCACCATTTAGTATTTTTGAAAACCCTTTGGTAGAAAGATAGCTAGGAGCATCTAGTTTGGGCTCCACTTTTTTTTAGATTTTTTTAGCGAGTAATTTTTTATGATTTTTCTAGTACAAAAATTTTAAATTTTGAAAAATAACGAAGCTCCGACCGTCCCCCTAACTACCTCAAAAAATATCAAAAATTAGATTTTTTTAATATGTATAGAATTAGGCCTAGTTTGGGCTAGTATAATTTTTTTCAATTTTGATGAGCCAAAAAAAAGATACACGATGAAAGATAGATGTGTTTAAACTTCAAAAAATAGCTACAAAAAGGCATAGTTAGAAAATAAATAATATGGAAACCTTATATTAGTCAAAAATTTGAAAAATTATATTTTTAGAAAGAATAAAGTCTGCTCTACATCGTAGTCATATTTTTATTAAATGAATCGATCATTTTAATTTGATTTATCATGGCGGAAGTGGCATTTTAGCATTTTTCTGCAAAAACATGTTTTTGTTGTGTTTGTGCAAGTCCATGCCTCATGCTTGGGGATCCAAACTGGATCCAAGCCTAGAGGCATGCCTTAGAAAAATGGAAATATCATAACGTGTACACGTTATGGTCTTTACATTTTTTATGGACCCCAACGTCCTTTTCACCTCTTTCACGGGATTTCTACTCTCTTTCATAGTGCGGACTGCGGTACATTCTTCACGAATTTTGAGTAGTTCATCTTGTCCCTAGCCCACTATATATATTTTTTCAATCATGGGCGATAAAAAGACAACGTAAGGACAAGAAGAAAGTAGAGAACAAGACACCAGAGCAATTGAAAGAGATGAGAATAAAGAAAGTGATGAGGATGCAAAATCTTCGTGTTAGGAAAGGTACATCTATTATATCAAATGTACCTAATGTTTTAGAAAATGAGGATGAAATACATAATGAAAATTTAGAGAATAATGATTTTGTAATGAATATTGATATTGAATTGAATGATAATGTTGGTATGGATGAAGAAATTGATATGAATCCAAATGTTGAACCTTTATTTAAGAATCCAAATATTAATCCTGAAATTTGTATGGAAACACTTGAATGAAGAAAGTAACCTTATTAATTAATCTTCATCTCTAATAGCACCTCCTTTCATTTTGCAAAGAAAACCAATTCACTTAATCGAAATTGATGAAAAATTATAAAACAAATGCCTAACAAAATGTCCGAAAGAAACGCGAGAAGAAAAGCTAGGGGAATTTGGGATAATTACTTTGAGAATTTAAATGACACACAAAGATGTCAATTATTTGTTATATTGATGAAATTAATTAAGATGAGACCAACAATGAAGACCTCGGGGTTAAGAACATCTTATGTTGTTGATCGAAATGTTTCAATTGTTGAAAATATACATAAAGCATATCAAACTGTAGGTGTCAACAGACGCACCAAATATAATAATATTACATAGCGTGCACTTACTAATTGTATAGTAAGTGATAAAATAATTAATAATCACTTGATTCTTTAAAAAAGTAGATCTTTGAAGCTAAATAAAAAAACACTAACGAAAGCAATAGGAAGGCGCAAAAGTCTTGAGTCAATCAATAACACTAACTATTGGGAATTCTCTAGCAAACTCCCACGGAAAGACAAGCATGTGTCTGATATTCTAAAATAATTACTTGTAAAGTATTAGAATGAGAAAACAAGGGTGTCACCGAATAGAAGAGATACAATAAAAATAAGAATAGGTTCTCGTAATTGTGAATCGATGTGCAAAATATTTCTTGGATATGACTCAAACACAATTGTTCTCTAAGTTTAAATATGAAAATCCTCAAATTAATATTAGCCAAAGATTCTTTAAAATGAACAAACCCTTTTATGTGAAAATAAATCATTCACATACCACTTGTTGTTGCAAGCATCATGTTGAATTTTAATGCATTATGATGTTTTTTGTCAAATACATTGTGTTTTGCATATTGACATCATGTTGTAGGAGTGTGGATTAAATGTCCCACTAAAATCTGCAAGGGAATTTATTCCTACGATACTTTGTGAAAAATCAACTGGATAATTTTTTATAACAAAGCATGTTTGGATGGAACGTGCAACATATGTGGTGGCTTGCCAAAATTGAAAAGTTGTATCCATGAGGAGAGTACATATTCAATAGGAAAAGAATTAGTTGGTTTCAACAAATATAAATCAATGGCATATCAATTAAAATATGGAAAAGAATCTAAGAGGTGTGAGCTTGTTACAGAACAATTACTTGTATCAAAATATATGGTCAAATTTAGAGAGGAAATTGTTTATGAGTATGCAAGGCACACACATAGAGCTTGATGGTTGGATGAACAATTCAAGTTAAACAAGGACACATTCCCACTTAGTACTATTGTTTCAGTAGTTGAATTCACAAAGAATTACACATTGTAGCCACAAATGGAGGTTCAGTCTCAATATTATAACTCGGTGCAAGTTGTTATTTTCATGCATATAACATTCATGCACTCTCCAGAAAGCATTGAGAAAGATCAAAAAATATTAAGAGAGTATCATTTCTATATCGGTGACAATTGGACACATTCTACGGGTTATGTGCAAGGGTGTTTCTAGGTGTTTTATGCGAACTTGAATGAGAGGAACATTTTTTTCAATCAACATTACATTTGGTTAGATAACTTCATATCACAATTAAAAAATGCATGAATTTTTTATTAGCTAAGAAGGATGCACAAATAAACAAGTGTACAACATATATGGATTTTTACTGAAGCGGGACATGGGAAATGAGATCATGATAGTGTAGGAGCATGTGTGAAAAGAGCACTTGCAAGAGAAGAGTTAAATTTCAAGGGTGGCGCTAAATTTACAGGTGTAAAAAGTATTGTTGATTGGTGTGTCAAGAACATGGGCCATGAATCTCAAGAGAGTTCAATTGTTCATAGATATTTTTGGTTGATAGAGGAATAACATTTAACAAGCTATGAAGATTGTCTAATGAGTTTTAAGATCAAGTGATATGCATTCATTCTTTAGTTCGATGGAAGTTCTTGGACTATTTATATTAGGTGCATGACATGTTTTTATATATCATGCATTGATTTTGTGTTGAATGAATGTGAGTCATAGCAGTGGGTGAACGAATGGACTTATTGGACCTCTAATTCCACTCGACACATATCAAGTTCCATGAGCATTACAACTTGTAGTGTCTTAGATCATATGACAACATCACCTGAATTTGACCAAGTCTTTGATTTAGTGCAACAAGGTACATATGTATGTCATGTTTTAGATTTATAAATTATTAAATGATCAACTCTTAATGTATTTTAAATTTGACTTGAGTTTTACTTTGTGATGTAGGGCACATTTTTGTAGTTATTGCGACATAATTTAACGAAGATGGAACAAACTAATTCATGTATCGTTGTGTAGAGGGGAAAATTTTGACTTCCACAGTCATTGATGGTGAAGGCCTTGAGTATCCCACTAGGTCAGTGGTTGTCACTGGAACTTAGCTTCGGGGATATCCTATCAAAAATTAAATACTTGGTTGTTTGAATACTATGAAGTACATTGAAAGATGCTTCAATATTCACATTTGGTTCTTACAAAAATATTCAATTGATCAAATATCAAGGTAGGCCAACAAACAAGAATCTATGGAAGGTTTATGAATCGGATCATGAAACAATTCTTACTTTTTTCAAGAGTAGAGTTGATCTTTCTCGGTTCATTGGATTGAATTTGGAAAGGTATGTTCTTCATGAATTTAATTTTAATATTTACTTTAATGATTCTCTGTTTAAATTCGTAGGCTTTAAAATTCTATTTAATTGTTTACTAACATGTTTATGTAGGTTAGTGGTGCCAAAAAAGATTCCACCTTCACGTGGTTGGCACTGTTAGTAGAGAATTTATTATTCTTGAAGCCAAGAGAAGCTAAGGGAAATTAAATATTAGAAAGGAACAATAAACAAAAATTCTCATTTCACCACCTATATTGTAAAAATATCTTATTAAAATTCTCATTTCACCACCTATATTATATGAACCACCTATATTATTCACGTGGTTGGCAATGGACAGCCTTACACTGACTCAAACTGGACTATTCGATGCTTTTACAAACAATAAGACAACGAGAGGACCGAATTGAGATGGAGAAAATCAAGATGGGATTTCGTAGAGGGTACTAACACGGAGGTGTAGGATCTGAAGGGACCTTTATAGGTCCTACTGAGTCTGAGAAATCACCCATCGAAGTTATAACATTTTTGGTCTTAGGGCTCATAAGGGACTATGCCCAGACGAAGTAGCCCAGAAGCACGAGAGTGCAAAGAAACAAAATGATGTCTCAACTAGCATTTACTGAGGCCATCGTGATGCGTGTGCGTAGTCGGTTCGATCCTGGGCCCCGCAAGCTTTCGTTTGTAAAATATAGCATCAAAAAACCTTACACTAACTCAAATGTCACTATTCAATGCTTTTTAAGTGTCTATAAATTAAATGATGGGTTTGATTAATGTATTGTCAAGATAATGTAAGTGATAAAGGAGTGTGATTTTTAAGTGTCTACATCTTATTTATGAATCGTTCACATCTTGACATACTTAGAAGTGTGATGTAAATAGCAAGTGCATGATTTCATGTCTACAAATGGTTTGATCAAAACCCTAATGGAGAACCTATCAGCAATTTCCACATGTCTAAATCTCTCTATAAATAGATAATGAGCATTGTTATTTTCACTTTTTGCAATCACTCAACCCATGCAACTAATGAGAAAAATAACCGCCACCTAAAAAATCAAATTTATAATTCCATGTTCCCACTAGAAAAAGAACCTCTCGAGTCTTACTCCTAACCTAAATCCAACACCCATCTTTCAAACCATCTATTGCAAAAAAATCCCTCGTCAAAGAAGATTCAAACCAGCCACCCCATCTCGTTGACCTATGTAAATTTGTATACAAAAACCTTGTCTTCCCCCAACTCCACATGCTTCTATCATATCCTAATTCATTTTCACAGTGGATTGAATCCATAAGTTTTACGGAGATAATATATATGCCTCATTTTTAAATAAATGTACAAAAACTCTCACCTACTTGTTGACCAACTATAATACTACCTTGTGTAATTTTAGCATTCAACTCCCCTCTAGACACACTATCCTTTAAAACATCCCTTGAAGATATTGAAGCGATTTACAGGACTATTGCACATAGATGTGGATCCTATCACAACTAAGGCCATATTAATGGATGATGACATCAAGTATTTGGAGTCTCACTATAAATTGTCTATTGATGCAGCTACTAGTATGTTTTTTGTAACCATGTTTCAACATTTTTGTTTTACGCATTTTGATTTGTTAATTTATTAAATCTTTAACAAAATTTTGTTTCCTTACAACTTCCCTAATTAAGTCACCCTTTTCTACGTGTTATGGTGTAATTTTTCCAAGCTAGAATTTTTTTGCAAGGCTAGTATATAGACATTCCAAACTGGGCCTTGGCTTATATTGTTTAAACCCTTAGCCGAAAAAAATATGATTGCTGCACCTTTTATCCACTAGGATAAGAAGTGACCTCAGTCATTACCTTTTAAATGACACTGCTTGTATTAGATCCACAAATTTTATTCTTACATTATATTATGAATCTCTTTACAATTTACGCAACACCCCTTCTCTGATAGCACTCCACATAAAGCTCACATCTATGTCCATGACCCTTGAACAACATGAGGTGAGTCCAAAATTTATAATTACTTGTTTCATAATAATTTTCATTGAAATTCATACTCTTTTATAGTTTATATCATATTTTAATAGTGTGTTGAATTATAACATGCCATAACTATTGCAGTTATTTCTCATAGAGAGGCTAGAATAAGAGGACGTTTGCCACCAAAATTCCAAGATTTAGATATTTTATGGAGCATCACGAGCAATCAACCCCACATTTAAGAACTTCTCAAGTAAAAAAATGATGAGTTCCCTAACACCTTGTCTAATCGACACAATGACAATGTCGACGCTCGCAAGTATTTATATATTTCAATTTATTTTAATGTATATATAATTTCTTTGAAATATTAATTTTTAAGTTGTTTATAAACCTTTCTTGCTATAACCACCTCCAAAGAACACATGTATGTATCCTCATGGTAGTTAGACTAGGACTATGTATGAATTTGATGAAACACAATGTAGTCACTTTTGCACCCACTAAGAACAAGGGAACCTCATGCACGCCAGCCTATCACCCAGCGGGCGCTGGGCACTCACCCGAGGCGCATGAGAGGGAGCCGAGTCTCTCTTTTATGTGAGTCTAGTGGAAGGCATAGCTCATGATTATGACTTAGTGATTTAACAGACATGAAGGGCTATAGAGCTCAGGATGGCTTCTACACCCCTTCAGTCATAATAGAACCAAAGTGCGCAATCAGAAATAATAGAACTAAGAGTTGTACATCTACTACTATACTTAACCATTTAAGTAAGATTCACAATTATATAAGAACAGAAGTACAATAGTAATATGCAGATAATACAGAGAAAGAGTCTTAATACATTTGTCATGGCAACCTTATCACATTCATTCATAGTGTTTACTTATAAAAGATTACAGAAGGCAGACCAGTAGTCATGTGCCATGTGTGGATCCATACATGTATTCTCACAAGACAAAAATTTCATTCCCCATTTCCCCATTACATCCTTACTGGAATTCTTGTACCCATTTTCATCCCATAGTTCTCACAGTAATTCTGCAGAGCTCCACTACCTCACTTTTGTCTCCTCTTCTTTGCCAAGGCGCGTGTATAAATAGGCCTCTGAGCTCTAACAAACTCCTCTGTAGCCTCAGATCTGGCCCCAAGTGTCAAGGTGTGGGCTGCCCGGCGCATGCCTCTCCATGTCATGATTAACTTTTTGGATCTTTCTATCGCAAGGTATATTCCCTCCAGGACACCCTATCACCAGGTTGGAACCTTATCCAAATGGAACACGTTCTTCATGTGTTTTGTCCCAAAGGCCAAAAATGGCTAAGTCCCGAATTGTTCTTCATGTGGCGTGTGCGTCCTGGGTTCTCAAGAAGCCTTTTGAACTCTGCCTTGTGCACCTACACTTGTGCGCTTCCCCGGCCATGCGCGCCTATGCACCCTTAAGATTTGGAAGCTAAATTAGGGGCCCAACATTACCCCACACTTCACCTGTTCTCCACCCTCATGAACCTTCTCAAAGAATGTAGTATAAAAGAATGCAAGGCCTTGCCTTGGAAAAGAATGGGGGGAAAGAATAAAGAAAGGGGAAGAGAAAGAATAGGGGAAAATTTCCTAAAGAAGGAGGAGGGGAAAGTTTTTCTAGAGGTCGGCCTCCAGTGTACTCCAAGCGCTAACTTCCTTCTGCACTTTAGTGCAGATGTCGCCAACTAGGGTGCTCACCTCGTTATAAGTTAGCCCCTCCCCTTTTGTGGTAATGGTTTCCACCACAGTCTCCAATTCTTTAGCGTGATCTTCCAGGGCATCCATCTTCCTTGTGATGACCTTGTAGAGCTCTTTTATCCAGGTTTTGATTGAGACTTGCCGGTTTTCAATGGCTTTGGATTTCTTTTCTACCTCAACTATGATCCTTTCCCACTTGGTTCTATTTCCCTTATTCTTTTCTCTGAATTCCTTCAACTCAGCTCCATCGCTGGTAAGCAGTATACTTGTCACTTTGTCTTGATCTACGCAATGTTCGTAAGTGACCCCCGCGGTTTGTGCCACTATTCTTACATCGATGAGCACCTTGTTGTATTCGGCTATAAGCGCGATGACCTTCAACTTGTCTTCTTTCTCCAAGTGCGACACTACCTCTTCTGTCGACTCTAATGCCAAGGGCTGCCTCTCCATGGTGAGGATCCGAGTCAAGTCCTCTAGGCACTCCAGGGAGGATCTATACTTTTACGCAGGAGGGTTAAGGTCCGGGTGCTTCATGATAATTGATTGGGAGATGAGCTCCACCTTCTTGGAAACTTTACACACCCTGGCCTTTTCCTCCTGAAGCTCCCTCTGCAGTTGAGCGTTGATTAATTTCTCAAGGCTGAGATCCTTCATTAGCTTCACCACTTCTTCCTTCCTCTTCTCCAACAAGTCCTCCAAGACTCTAACCCTGTCATTTCTACCGAAGATCCTAGCCTCGATTTCCACTGAGACTTTGTTCAACATGTTGCACACTTGCTCATCTAATAGTTGTTGTATGTTTATAATGGGGTTGTCCCCCTTTCCTTGGATAACTTCAATACCACTCCTTGGTTAATCTCGAATTCAAGCTCATCGAGGTGGGAGTCGAATGCCCAAGATAGCATCTTCCTCATTCACGGGTATCCACCCTCAAGGTCAAAGGACTCCATGGCGGTGAGCTCCTTGGTGGGCACGGTACTTTGGAAACACGCGCGTAAAAATTTGTTGGGGTCATCAATGTAACCCATCATTGTTCTTCCCCCTTCCGCGTGTTTACTTCCCGTGCGCACGCCCTTGGGAATAGTTACCGAGAGAGTTGGGCCTTTCGTGCTACTTCCACTCTTCTCCCTCTGCTCCTTCTTGAACTCGCCGAGCACGAGCTCCATGCTGCGCCCCAACTCTTCATTGACCAAGGCATCAATTATCTTCTCTGCCTCCCTTGTTGCCTTTTCATTCACCTCCTCTTGAGTGAGCTTGGGCATATCTGGCTCCTTGGTACTAGCCCCTTCGCTCCCCTCTTCACTACGCGTGCCTTCCTCCCTTTGGGTGCCTTTCCTCCTTACAAAGATGAAGGCATCATTTGCATTCTTAGCCTCCTCTCCTTCCAAGTCATGGATATCAATTGGCTCTTGATCCACCTCCAGCTCTTCCCCTTCATCGTCATCCCTTTCACCTACATAGGCTTTCAGGTCGTCTATATCTTCAGACCCTTGTTCCTTTGTTCCTTGTTCTTCTTCTCTTGCAGAAAACTCTAGAGTCGGGGATGTCTTTTCTTCATCTGAAGGTTCTTAGGGGATGGTGGCTTTGCAGGCTTCGGGGTCTTTTCCTTGACCACCGTTCTTCTCTTCTTCCGAACATAGGTACTCGGCCCCACGGTACCTACATTCTGCCTTTCCACCGCCCCTTGTTCTTCCTCTTCTTCTTCTTTCTCCTTGCGCTTTAGGCATTTGGCTTCTTCCTTCCCATGGGGTCGTCTGGGATGGATATTTCATTTTCTATGTACGCGCCCTTCTCGAACTTTGGTTTTATGCGCGGGTAAATCCCGGCAAGAGCGCTCTCGCAATCGGTAAAGTCATCAACCTTACGATGAGCACGTCCTGCGACACATACCTTTCAACGTATGTGCACTTCCCTGGGTAGACTAGCTTCTTTCTCATCTCTCTGTGTTCACTGTCAAGGGTGGATAGGTTGAGTTTTAACTTCTTCAACTCCTTGTATCTGTTTACCCCTACTTGGAAGAATTGGGTAGTAAATGAGAAGGGGAGTTTGCACTAGGGACTCCAACTACCATCCACCAAGATAAATCTACCAATGTAGAAGTGTTGGTACACCGCAAAATCTACTTCTCCTTCAGTCGCCGTGGGGAGTTGCTCTGGGATCCACCATTCTGCCCCTAATGTGTTCCTAAGTCGCGCATACCATTTATCAAGCGCACCTTGTGCACCCTATCATTGACTCACAAGTATATACTGGAACACCGTCTGCGAGCGAAGGGTCTTCATCGAGGTACTCCCATACGAACTTATTAGATGCATCTGGCACCCGAATTTCTGAGAACACAATGGTTAATAGAATGTTCCCAAACAATATCTTTCCTCCATTCTCCATGCCGCTTATAATCTAGTCTGCTATATCTTGGGAGATATTGTACATGGTGCCTTCGGTGACCTTTTTGCATACATTCAACCAAGGCTTTCTCACCTGGGTCCACCTCTCTTTTCCATTTAGCTTGGAAACAAGGTGTGCGGCTGTTTTCATCACCGGATCACTAATATCCATGATGTCGTAGTACCTCGATCCCTTCTTATAATCTTAGGATGCGATGGTTTCCTTAATTGCCTCCTCATCCTAGAGGTCATCTAGGATCACGTCCCCTTTCTGCTCGGGCTGTAAAGTGTGAGATTAACTGTGGGGTTATGCACATTTTGTGTCTTGCGAAAGCCAGAAGAAATCTTCGTGCACGCGCATCATTAACCATTGAGTACGAGCACTTGGGCTTCCAAGTAGGAAACTCGTAAAGTGGAGAATCCCTGCCTTCTCCATTTTCACCTTGACTACATTGCTATAAATCAAGCATCCCGTCGGTGTTCATTTGTTTATGGGGCGTACTAACTCCAACACCATTTCCTTCGTAATTATACTCGACCGGTGATTATAATCGATTACGGTCATCTTGTCGATGTGGGACTCCCACTCTTGCCCTAGAAAAACCCCATCCGGGTATTGCATCTCTGAGTACCATTCCTCATTGGTATCCAAGGGGATTTCATCTTCTTTCTTCTTTCCTTTTCCCTTCCCCTTTCCCTTCTTGGATTGTACTATAGGCTTATCAACTAGTTTTGTGGCCATCATTTTACCCTTTGCTTTCATTCCTTGGTTACCTTCAAGTTTTCTAAGAGTTTTCTTCACGCGCCCGTGCCCTAGAGTACAAACCCTAATTTCTGACTTTCCTCCTTTGATCACGGCGCTCTTTCCCAACGTTCCTCACACCCGTGAATCACTTTTCTCTCTGGTTTGTAGATCAACTAGACCGATTGCGCGTGAGTTTTTGAGATTATCCTTCACACGAATTAGCTCTTGAACCCTAGCTCTTGAAAGAAAATTATTCTCCTTGTTTTCACAAAGTAAAATAATGAACTTACCATCCTTGTATTTATAGCTTTTCCCGCTTTTACGCATTAAAGGCTAGGCTACCTACCACCGTACGATAATATTTAATATGAAATTTTCAAACAAACCTAACTTCAGCGCTTTTCCTCGCACACCCAATCCTCATGCGAAACATTTTTCACCCGTGCCCAATCCTTGCGCGAAACATTTTTTCACCCGCGCCCAATCCTCAAGGCTGAAATTTTTCCAACCTTCTGGCGCACAAACAATCCATCTTGACAGAAGAATTTTGCGCATGTGTTACCAGCGCCAAAGGCACCTCCTTCATCCTCATGATTCTTGCTTTTGCCTACCTTGTGTTTTTGCACTTTTTCTCCTTTGTACGTGGATTTCCAATGGAACTCTATTTTGTCATCCATCTGCCTTCCTAATGCATCTTTTCAACAGGGCCAGTTCGAATGGTCTACCAACTCAATCTTCCTGCAGAATAATTTCATGCCTCTCTTAATCACCTCACCCCACACTAAATCGATGTGTAATCCTCTACGCAATCATAAGTTTAAAAAGTAATAAGGTTTCCGGTGCCCAAGTCGCAAAACAAGAAAACAACACGAAAGGGAAAAACAAGAAAGTAAAAGCATAAAAGGAAACTCTAAACTAACTGGTAGAACTACCTTATTTACAAACACCAAGAAGCATTATTTATAGTAGGGCTTTCAGCCTACTCCTATTGAAGTGTCCAAGTAATTTTGTTCCATCCATGCATAGCTGGCATGCGCCCGAATCAAGGATGTATGAAATTACATAAGGACCCAACCAATGCACCTTCAACTTTCCAGGATGTCGTAGAAATTTAGAATCATATAGCAATACCATCTAGCCAACCTCAAACTGTTTGTTTTTAATGTGGCGGTCGTGCCATGCCTTTTGTTTAGCTTTTTCATTTGTTTGGCTCCATCTTGCTAGTGAGCGCCTTTCATCCAACTTTATTAATTCATCAATTCTTTCTTCTAGTGCTTGTTCATCATCCTTCTACGCGTGCTATATGCAATGATGGTAGCATAAATTCAACTGGAAAAATAGCCTCTACGCCAAACACCAGTTGAAATGGTGTGGCCTTGTTCAACCTTTTATATGTTGTTCTGTATGCCCAAAGGATTGCTGACACCTTGTCATCCCAATCCTTCCTACCCACATCACATATCTTAGTCAATGTGTGACTAAGGATTTTGTTGAATGCCTCTACAGTCCCATTTTCCTGAGGGTGATAAGGGGTAGTCTTGTGATGGGCTACCATGAATTCTGCTAATAGAATCCTGATTGTTTCATTTAAGAAGTGAGTGCCCCTATCACTTGTTAAACTTAATGGGCACCCATACCTGCTGATAATTTTCTCCCACAAAATCTAGCGATCGTGGTGCGTGGTGCGATCCTTAGTAGTAGGTGCGGCCTCTGCCGACCTTGTTAGATAATAAGTACAGGTAATAATATATCGCGAGTTAGTCCTTCACGCAGTTGGTGAGATTGGTCCGAAAAAATCTATTGCCCACTTCTCAAAAGGTTCCGCGTTGGTGATGGGGCGCAAGAGCATTTCGTCCCTTTTTCCGGGTTTTCTAAGGCGCAAAGTGGTCACAGGCCTTGCAAAACTCAATACAATCCTGGTGAATCGTATCCCACCATAGTCCAGTGACTAGGATCTTGCGCAGTGGTTGCATTCCCTGCATAGTGTCCTCCGGCAATCCCACCATGGGCCTCTTCTATTATGGCTATGCATTCATGTTTCTAGTACTCAGGCATAAAACCTCATTGCGGCCCATTTTATACGAATCCCCATTGATCAACATGAAGGGCGTTGCGCGTATGGCTAACCTTTTCCTTTCTAGAGCATTCATTCCTTGGGCGCCACACCTTCCTTGAGAAAGATAGCAATGTCTTCTAGTTTTGAGGGTGTGCACCGTAACCTAAATAGTTGTGCATCCAACATGGTTTCCTTAATACTCTGTGCGTCCTCTCCCAAATCAATCCTTGATAAATGATCTGGCCCACAATTGTTCTTTCCCGGTTTTACCACCACTTTGAATTCAAACTCCTAAAATAGAAGAACCCAACGGCATATGCGCCCTTGCAACACTACTTTGTTTACTAGATACTTCAAGGCCATATGATCAGTGTAGAATATGAAAGGAGTTGCCAGCAGATATTACCTAAATTTGTGGAGCACATAGATCATTGACAATGCCTCGCGCTTGGTCGTTGTATAATTCTATTCTGTTGGTGTCAACTTTCTACTTGCAAAACACAAAGGATGATCAACAATCCCATCTCTTGGTTGAGCAAGAACGGTTCCCATTGTTGTACTAGAGGCATCCATGTGGACATGGAAAGTTTTATCCCATGGTGGGAATCGTAGAATAGGTGCGGTGATAAGCCTTTATTTTAGAGTGTCAAAATCCCTCTGTCTGCGCCTCTCCCCACTGAAAGGCACTCTTGTGTCTGAGCAATATTTCCAAAGGCGTGGCGATCTTGGCATATCCCTTAATGAACTTTCTGTAGTACCCAGTGTGTCCAAGAAATCCGCACACGACACTTTGGCTGGTAGGCTCCCCTAACCCCACAATAACTGTAACCTTCGCAAGATCCACTAGTAAGCCCTCTTTACATATGATATGCCCCAACAACATCCCAAAAGGAGTTGCAAAGATACATTTCTTGATGTTGAGGGAGATCCTCAACTGCCGACATCTTTCAAACATCAACCTTAAGTTGTCACAATGGTCCCTTACTAATCCATACACTGTCCAATCATCCAAATATACCTAAAGGAACTTGTGGATGAAGTCCTTAAATGCTTGTACCACTATGCGCGAAAATACAGTGGGTGCATTCTTCAGCCCAAAGGGCATGACTGTATATGCAAAGCTTCCCCACTCGGTGGTGAAATTTGTCTTATCTTGGTCTTCCTTGGCAATCCTTACTTGGTGATATCCCAAGAATCCATCCGTAAAGGAATAGACCTCGCGCCCAGCAACTCCTTCCAAAATCTCTTCAGTAAAGGGGGTGGGAAAAGGATCTATGATACAAATAGCGTTTAATTCCCTGTAATCCACACATATCCTAATCCACCCATCCTTCTTTATGCTGATCACCATTGGACTTATCCACTCTGATTCCTCCACAACCTCAATGATACCGGATGCTATCATCTTGTCTAGTTCTTCTTTAACCCTTATGCGCATGTTGGGATTCATCTTGTAAGGCCTCTTCCTAACCGGGTGCGCACCATCTTTCAACTTTATCCTCATTTCCCCAATGAATGGTGGACACCTTTCAACTCATGGTATCCACGTGGGAATAAATCCTCAAATTCACGTAAGAGATCGATGATCTTTGATACTTCCTTGTCCAACCAATAGTCCCCAATGATAGCCTCCTTGGGCTCCTCTTCCGAGCTGATGTTAACTTTCTTGGTTTTGAGTGGTTCATGATACGTGCATGCACATGCATCCACACTATCAACTACTTCACGTGCCCCAACCGAATGGTCAAAATTTAGGCTTTCTATCTCCTCCCCATCAACAAGGTATACCATCTTTCCTTTCTCCTTTTCAACACATGCGCACTCGAATTGTATGTCTTTTGGTTCCTCCTCTTTGAACCGCACTTCTAAGCTAGGTCCACCAAGTAAGTTTACTAACCTATCTTCCACCATGGTGTAATCCCCCAGAGTGAGGCGCTTGATAGTCTACAACGCTTCATCAACTAGTTGTTTAGTACTTCGGTACTCGAATGTGTGGACTAAGTCAGCCGTTAATTCCTGCTAACTTCTCGTTTGGTGGCATGTTTCATAATGGATATACCATGCACGCACAACCTTGTAGTGTTGAATACAACTTATGTACCCAAAGAGAGGGCGGTAAAGCTTCCGCACCTTCTCCCCAGACCCTCTCACATGTTTGGATGTGGGAAGAGGTGGGTTCATTGCCATTGTAATCCTTAATAGCGGTGGGTACGTTACTTTTCGAGAATCAGACATTGAGTGTAATTCAAACTTCACACCATTCCAACAAGTTCTCACTATGCATGGCCCACCACCTTGGTGCTATGCCTATCAAAACGTAACCTAGTATACTTCGTCGCTCGTCCTCCCTCCAGTGAGCTTCCATCTCTCTTAAAAATACCTCAGGGTATGCATCCCCATAATATTTTTTTATTATCTTCCCTCCGGGCGCCGAACTGTGTGCATTGTTGTTACCTTGGTTACTGATCCTTTCAGATGTCACCCAATCAATTCATAAGTCCCATGCACCCAATTATCGCATGTTATATTGGTAGTATCACTGAAAGATTGAGCATCATCAAACTGGATGACTCCTTTACAGAGAGTGAATGGTCTCTGGATCTCTTATGGAGCACACATATATTATGTCCAAGACTTCCTCCCCAAGGGGTTCAGTATAGGGGGTGGACTTCCCATCAATCAGTGGTATAACTACCCGCTCTTCCTTGTTTTCAAAGCTTATGTACCCCTTGTTAAACCAAAGATCTGCATTATTCTTATAACACCATGGGCACCCAAGTAGATCTGGGAAATTATCTACCTCGGCAAGTGCCAAGACTTCAAAATCCCTAGTGAACCTAGTCCCCTAAATTGTAATGGTTACATCCTTTAAGACACCTATGGGCATTGCCTCTGTTTTATTTTCCATATACATCACATTTGAAGATGGATGTAATGCAGGTCTTCCCATTTAATGTCAAGCATCTAGAGTGAGAACATTAACCTCCACGCCTATGTCAATGAGGATGTTGCTAAGCAACCATCCATCCACTATTGTGTTCAGGGTAATCTCTTTATCATAATCAAGGTTGTGAGGTGGGAGGTTTGCATGCAAGATCTACCTTTCATGTTCTTCCCCGGTGCGTGGCACCTTTTCTCTCAACCATGCCCCTAGCAGGGGAATAATATTCTCCTACCTCAGTAGTTTACACACCTCCTTAACCTCATCCAAGTCATCCCTTGGTGCTTCTACTGGTCTCCTTTTCTCATCTTTCTAGTCTGCTCTTTTAAGCATTGGATCTCCCCTTGTAAACTTTGAATTACGTCCATGGTTTCCTGGTAGACTTCTTTCTGGTGAGCCAAGTTTGGATACTTCCCATGTACTACTTCTTCTCTCGAAACCAGAGGTCTCTACCTAGGCGCTTCCCTTGCGCGTGCGGATTCTACCCTCGTTGTTACCATAACAAGCTCTAGTTCTGATTCTTGTATTACTCGCGGAAGCCATTGCATGTCATCCTTCTTAATACTCACCATGGCAGTGCCCTTATCCTTCCGTCTGCTGACTCATATGTTCGTACAACTCTGGGCATTCTTCGTACTTATGTTTTTTTCCACACCAAGAGCATTGTAGAAGATCTAGACATTCACACTTATAATGGTCTGTGGCTCCACAATTAAAACACGTCCCACATGGGAACTCACTTCTTCCTCCACGGTTACCATGACCATGAAATCCTCCGTGAAACCCTCTTCCACGCGCATCTCCATCTTTGCGCTCCTCATACCGACATTCATCTCCTTTGGAACTGCTGGAAATGTCAGTCTAGTACACACCAAGATCAATTACCTCATGAATATGGTCAATTGATCTATAATCCTTGGTGTCATGTGTGGTTGAGGTACATATTTTGCAATAACAAGATACATTTTTGCGGATCGTCATGCTACAACAAGGGGCACCTACTTGCATCATGGTCCTTGTGACATATTTCACAGTTTACTGCCACGGTGCGTACCACCTTCCGAGTACATATCCCACCATTATCCTTTGTGTGTCCTTCCACGTTACAATCCATGCACCACATCCCTCCATGAATCTTTGGAACTGTGTTGGCAGACAATTTCTCCAATTGCTTAGCCATGGCAGCAATCTGAGCCTCCAGAAATGGGCTAACACCAGTGTCAACACTACAACTGCTTCAGCGCATAAAGCAGCTTCCAATGCTTCGCGCAGGTTCATGAATGTTTTATGAGATAAGGCCCTCCTAAAGGGTGTGATCAACCCTCCGACAAACCACTGAGCATGTTGTGAAGGGTGGATATCATAAGACAACTTAGACAAAAGAGTTTTAAAGCATGCATCATATTCCCGCACACTCTCTGCCATTCCCTGCTGGATTTCTTTGAGAGAGCTAATGCTCTTCTGTTCAAACTCAGGTATGTGGAATTCCACCAAGAATGCATTTCTTAGCACGGTATAATCCACAATAGTTTGATGAGGGTCATACTTTCTATACCAACTATGTGCACGTCCTTGCAAGTGCAAGGTCGTTGTAAATTGACTAGCCTTTCGATCTTGGGTCGTGATTCCCTTCGCGCGCCATAGCAACTCACACTTATGCACATGCTCGCGGCATCTTCTATTCCACTGTAATTTGGCAAGTGTAGAGACATCTCAAAAAATACTTGAGGAGGTGGCTGAGGCCCTTGCCCTCCCGATCCAGTCCCTTGGTTTCCTCCGGTGTTTCCTCCTCCACTGGATCCACTAGATCCTGAGCCACTAGCTCCACCACTTCCACCTCCAGATCCTCCTGTGTTAGGTACAGGGCCTATGTTTGTCGTGCCGAGCACTCCTCCATCCCACTAAATTGCGCGCGATAGTTTGTGAACTAGTACCACTCCCAGTCGTAGTTCCTCCACCACTTCCTAACACGCTTCCAAAACCAGTTGTATACGTGCCTTGTCCAAACATTCCACCAAATACCAGAATAGTGTGTGAAGCCATAGAAGTCCCAAATGAGAAATTGTATGTTCTAGGTGCCGATCGGTTGCTTCCACCGATATCAAATGGATCAACTGTACTCTTCCCTCATTTGAACAAACCAAGCGCCAAGGTCCAGTCACTAGGTGGGGTCAGATGCGTGCCAACGACTCTTCTCTCTCTACGTGACAGACTCTCATCAGAATCCGTAAGGTTGTCTCTTTCGTGCTTACCAAGATGGGGTATCATAGACTATTCGGGTTCCACATCCTCTGCGTGAACCTCAACTCCTTTCCACCATGTCTGGCTCCATAACCCACTTGTAATCCCACATTGTCTATCGATCTCCTTTTCACGCGCTTCATTATACTTGAGCCACCTCTCCTCCCTTTCTGTTCAGTCGTCAGATCAACCATCCTTCCCAACCTAGCTTCCTCGCCTAGCACTCAGGGTGGTTTAGCCGGCCATAGGGAATGCCTCTAAACCCATGGTTACCATCAAGATTTTGATCACAAGGGGAATAACACATAGAAATGATCCCCTGGGCTCTCACAAGAACTCAAACTCAAGCAACTTCTAGACAAGAATACGTGGAAATGGCGTATTCCAAAGTGTAGCTAGTCAATACTCCCTTCCACCAATGATCTATAGCACGGGTCCACGTTAGATCAACATCTTGCAAGTTCTGATATGTTTCTTGGGTCCAAGGGTATGATCTATAACGCCACCCCAATCTAGATGTATAAGCCGAGAGCCATTCGAATAACTCTACTGGGAAACAACAGAAGAAGGTTTCGTACAACTCATGATAAAGAGTGTCTTCCACCCATCTTCGTGTATCAAACCCAGATCCGGTACCAAATCTCTAAGTGAATTCGTCCTCCGTGCTCTTAAACCAATCTTCAACACCTTCAAGTGTTAAGCGCTCTGCCATCACTTTTTACAGAGATCATGATATATGCCATGCTTCCCTACAACTTCGAAAAGAGGTCCCAGCAATAGAACCAAGATGTAGTCACTTTTGCACCCACTAAGAACAAGGGAACCTCATGCGCACCGACCTATCACCCAGCGGGCATTGGGCGCTCACCGAGGCGCACGAGAGGGAGCCGAGTCTCTCTTTTATGTGAGTCTAGTGGAAGGCATAGCTCATGATTTTGACTTAGTGATTTAACAGACATGAAGGGCTATAGAGCTCAAGACGGCTTCTACACCCCTTCAGTCATAATAGAACCAAAGCACGCAACAGAAATAATAGAACTAAGAGTTGTACATCTACTACTATACTTAACCATTTAAGTAAGATTCACGATTATATAAGAACAGAAGTACAATAGTAATATGCTAGATAATACAGAGAAAGAGTCTTAATACATTTGTCATGGCAACCTTATCACATTCATTCATAGTGTTTACTTATAAAATATTACAGAAGGCAGACCATAGTCATGCACCATGTGTGGATCCATACATGTATTCTCACAAGACAAAAATTTCATTCCCCATTTCCCCATTACATCCTTACTGGAATTCTGTACCCATTTTCATCCCATAGTTCTCGCAGTAATTCTACAGAGCTCTGCTACCTCACTTTCGTCTCCTCTTCTTTGCCAAGGGTGCACATATAAATAGGCCTCTGAGCTCTAACAAACTCCTCTGTAGCCTCAGATCTGGCCCCAAGTGTCAAGGTGTGGGTCACCCGGGTGCATGCCTCTCCATGTCATGATTAACTTTTTGGATCTTTCTATCGCAAGGTATATTCCCTCCAGGACACCTTGTCACCAGGCTAGAACCTTATCCAAACGGAACACGTTCTTCATGTGTGTCTTGTCCCAAAGGCCAAAAATGGCTAAGTCCCGAATTGTTTTTCGCGTGGCGTGCGCGCGTCTGGTTCTCCAAGAAGCCTTTTGAACTTTCCTCGCACGCCTACACTTGCACGCTTCCCCGGCCATGTGCGCCTACACGCCCTTAAGATTTGGAAGCTAAATTAGGGGCCCAACACACAATATCACAAACACTCTTAAGCCCTTTAAGGTATCTTTCCCATTTAAGTTGTAATTTTAATTTATTTTCAATTTGTTATATTTTTGAAATGAAGAAACTAATAAATTTAAATTGTTAATGATTAATTAGGGTTTGATCACAACTACCGGTCTCACAGTTTATTTTGTTCTACTCCTCACCATAATAGCAGCTCCATCTCGCATCTCAATCGTAAACTATGCATATAGGTAATGTTTTTATCAAAATTTGATAGTAATTTTCAATTATTCAATTCTTATTATGTTTTTCATTTCAATTTTCTCATATACAATTGTAGTGCCTCCTCCGCCTCCAAATCTATCTACTAGTTTGAAAAAAGGACGCCACCTCTACCATAGAATGTTAGGACAAGGGGCATTGGAAAATATATTTCATTTCATACAACAATTGCAAGCAAGGGTACCCTTAATTTTACATTTGAGTTTCTAACTTTTCATTGGGAAATGTTCAGAGTGCACGAGGTACTTCACTATTAAATAAAATTGATTTGGATGAGGAATATCTTGGGATTAAAGCGGGGTGGAGGCCCACGAAACTTTCAATCTGTAAAATATAATTTATGGGTTAAGGAAGCCTTCTATGGTAAGAGATCCAACATCAAGCACACCTTCTCCAAGATAAACCACCTTAACAAATGATGAAAAAAACAAGTTTTTACTTAAAAGTCTTTTGGCTGACAATTGTTTAACCATTGTCAATGATATGGTAATAAAGGATATTGAACAACTAAAATTGTGGGAGTTTAGGGATAATTTTGTAATAAAATAAATTATCACTCGATTTCACAACCACTCTAGACATTTGATGTATTCTTCGATTCAAAATGAACCAATGAAGCTTGATATTTTGATGAATCGATTGTATCTAGCACTGTTTCTATATCTAATGCTTACAATGATAATGTATTAGATGTAATGTTGAACATAATTGATAATTTAAATACGTATGCAAGTCTACCACAATATTTGGTCAAGAGACAAGAACCTTATAGTTATTGTGAATGCAAAGGGGGAAAAGGATTTGGTGTGTTTTAATAAAATTTCAAATAGAATTTAGTATATTTGTAAATTTTATTAATTATTATTTAAAAAAAAATAAATTCCAAGTATCACAATTTGAAAAATGAGGCAACAATATTTGATGTTGGATTATAATGAAATGATGGTAAAGAAGCCAATTAGTGAAAATTTAGTATTAAAATTGTGTGGTAGAAATTAGGTATCTACACATGGACTATCTTATGTTTTCCTATTTGATGCAATAGTGATCATCTTTTCATATGCTCTAGTAAAGGATATGAAATAGTTTTGATGCTTCTTCTTTTTAAAGTTTTGTAATCCTCGATCCGCAATATCACAATTTTCTAGTGTCACACATGGTTTCATTTTTCTATTCAAAATATTAAAACTATTCTTACTCTTAGTTATGCTTCTAATAAGAGTTGAGAATCATGTATTTCAAAAAATAATTATTACAATAGAAAATTAAAAATGTTTAATATGGCCTATTGTAATTATCAATCTATAATGGAAACAAAATGTATTTTTATATAGGTAACATCTTATGTTGGTGTATGGAAAATGCTTCGACATATAGATAGAAGAATTATATAATCATTTAAAATCTTATGTAAATGTAAAAACATAAAACCTCACATATATTAGATTTTTACAACCAAATTATCACCTCTCTAATTTCTTGGATCAGGAATTCCCCATTAAAGAGCCTTATTTTTGTTTTCAATAATTTACAGTATGTAGATAAGAGAGATTCCAACTAGAGTTCAAGCTATAACAAATAGTTACAAACACAAGAGGTCTACATTGGTAAACCTCTATCCCTTTTGTTTCCATTTTAGTCATATTGATTGTAGTTCTTGTTGACGTTTCATTTGTATGGTGAAAGCCAACGGTTTCTACAACATAGCTACGCGTATTGACAAATACACCAATTTATATACAACACCTTTTATCTGAATGTGTCAACGACCACTGCCACACTACCCTAATTGTGATCAATGATACCTTCACATATGTATATCACCAATTTTGTGCCATATAATTATAGTTAGCACATATTTTCCAACACCCGTTACGGGCCCACTCTTCTTACTTTTTTGGAAAAACAACTTGCCACTTTTGAGAAGCACCCTAAGTTTGTTTTACAAATGTAAGCATTTGTTTTAGTACACACGTGTAATGTATCAATCTTATTGGAAATAACATAAACCTAGTAACCACATCACATGTAATATTTATTTCATTATACATATTATGCATGATGTACTTAGCCAAACTACAATACTACTGGGACCCTTATATGCCACTAGCTGGAACTAGGTATATGAAAACCTACAAATATGTATCACCCCCACATACTTCTTAACAACCTTACAATTCCAAAACATAGTTTCCTGGTGCTTTAATTGATGCTTACCAATTATCCCAACCAAATTATCTTAGTTGGACAATTGCTCCAACTTGTATCTCAGAATTTGCATGACCTAAATTTTTAATTTGGCCCACAACCACCCTTGACATACTTATTTCTACATTCAACCTTTGCCCCACAACCAATATATCAGTTCTTACATCTTAAAGCTTACCCATAAGCTTTACACCGTGACCTCCTATACCACTAGGGTTTAGTTCAAAACCCTTATGTGCACATCACTATACTTACATTACAGGTACTAACACATAGTAAAGGCATGTTCAAACATGCATATGTAAACACATTATACCATTTTAACCCCTTAACTAGTTGAGTGGTTTATAGTTACCTTCTTACTTCTGTACTATAATGTATTACCTCCAACCTCCTCCTAAAAACACCTTTTCCTCGAGGCCTAAAATAACATTGCATGTGCTTTTTTAAACAATGCCTAATTCTTAACAATTTTAAAACTCTAACACATATTTCCCCAGTACTCTTGTACACCACATTTTAACTATTCCACTGCCGATATATTAGAGTTGCGTGCTTATAAACTAGGCAACCAACTTTACAACATCGACCACATTACCAACGAAGCTTAGCCTAAACTTCTCACATCCACATCATTATACACATAGACTACAACTAATTGTTTTCTTCACTGCATCGTTGAATGGTGGTAGACCTTTATTATGAATGTATGTGATGGCGTAAATTCCCACCTTTTCCCACCATGTGCTACTTGCCCGCCAACAACGACACACACACCATAGGCAACCGAAGGTACTCACATGATGTATTGTGCTCTTGATGAGCCGGAATGCTTCGCCTCTAAAACTAACAAGTTCCTCTTTTCACCACTTTTACTTGCCCCTATTACATGTCCCCAACATATATATGCATGCGTAATTGCTTCATGACCTACATCCCATATGTTGTACTAATATTCCTCATACTCCTTATTTCTAGTTATATCATTGCTTCTCTTGCATGCTCCATTCATCAACCCTACACGACTACTACAAATAATGCCCACCCTTGGTTGGCCTATGTTGAAACTAAAGATGTGTCCAACACGCCTACACCAAGTAAGAAACCCATGCACTCACCCCAACACAAATATGCCCCCTCCTACTTGATATAGACCCCATTAGTCTTAATAATATCCAAAAAAACTCGCTCGATCGGTTAGACTCTCTATTTTGTCAACATATCTGCTCCATATGCAATGCATCATACCTAGGGCTGCAAACCAAAGCCACAAATATAGGAACTTTGTCCATTACGAGAAATTACTCTCTGCTGCCTCCCATAAGAGTCTAGACCATGTCTCACGTCCCCTACCTCAGGATTTCCCAATGGCTCACCACTAACTAGATCTCCCAACAACTCTCTCAACCCACGACCCATCCCATCCATTCTGACAATGAAACTACCTACTCTATAATAGGGCATCGTTCATCTACCATATAGAGTCTAGATAAGGCCCCCTCCAAAACTAGCAAAAACCATTTATGCAAAAAAACACATAACGAAGAATATTTTTACATTGTCCCGTTGTTTGCAAAAGTACAAAAAAACCCAAACATGTCTCTAGTAATCTCTAATTTTTGGTTACGATATATAATCATTTCAAACTTTCTAAATATTACGACTACGATACACATCTCGACACCTACTCCACTTGTATGTTAGATTTTACCTTTTCTACTACCGCTATAGAAATGCACCGTGCTTAGTAACTTTACGGGCGGTTTCACATCGTCCCCTACACTACCCCTAGGATTTAGTCCAAACCCTAACTTGTACCTTAAAAGCATCTACCTTACCCACCTAAAATCCCTTTCGGCATTAAATTGAATTACATGACCCCACAATTCCTTTCAACTAAAAATTTAAGTTTTAAAACATTTTAAAGAAGATATGTTTTAGATTTTGAATCTTAAAAATCATAGGTAAACCATTACACCATGACCATGGTGGCCACATTAACGTGATTTAACAAATTATAACAAAGCATCCTCAAAGGGTAAACAAAAACAGTCATATTTCTAGGTACCCTAGAAGTTTCATGTTAAAGGTGGGGACTGCGGTGCGGATATCGATGAATTGAGGACAGCTGGCATGGAGCGTGGGCAGGTGGCATGGAGCGTCGGAAATAGTTCCGTTGATGAAAAGCGAATATAAAATTCTTTCCTCGCCTTCAAAATGTAATTTCGTTGGAGTTTTTGTTTTCTGGTTTGTCTGCGCTTTGCAATTTGGAGTCTGTTTAATTTGTCTGTGTTTGTTGCATTTTTGTTGTGTCGCATGGCCATGCTGTTTGATTTTTTTTTTATCTGTTTTGAATGGTTTTTTATTTTTTTGGGTCTGTGTTTGTGTCTTTAATGTTTTCTTAGTTTTTGAGGGTTTGTATTTGTATTTTGTCTGTATATTCTGGTTTTTTGTCTGTATATTTTGGTTTTTTGTTTCGAGGGAGAAGAATCGGTCAGGAGCAGGGCAGATCCGTGGATGCGTTCTGAGCAGCCTGATAGTATTCTGAGTGGTGGATCCTCTTCAGGATAAGCTGAAAAGGTATGAAAAGGTTTTTCTTAGGCTGTTTATTTTGGTAGCTCTGCTCTTATTATTTTGTTTACCGGCGTTTCCTTTGTTTTTGATTAAGGGTTTGTAGAATGGTTTTAATTTGCGCCATTTCTTGACATTATGGATGTATTCAGAGTAGTGGACAAAATGAGTGTAGGAAGCTTTTCTGTTTTTGCCTTCATAGCTGAAAACGTATGAAAAGCTTTTTCTTAGGCTGTTTATTTTTTTAGCTCTGCTATTAATGTTTTGTTTATCGGCATTTCCTTTGTTTTTGTTTTTTTTGTCGAAGGGCTTGTGGAATGGTTTTAATTTGTGCTATTTACTGCCGTTATGGGATTTCATATATGAAATATGGCAGGTAGCAGCAGCAGAGCAGCACCCTTGATTGGTGGGGGTGCTGTTTTTTTTTTGTTGTTTTATTTTCTATTAAACTGCGATGCCTTAGATTTAGAACATGCACAATGATCCTACAGAGCCAACATTACCAAACCGGTCCTCTGCCATTTATCAGATTCAAACCCGGTGCCTCTATCCACTAATGTTTAGCCTGTATATCCTTTTCCGCCTCCCATCTCCATCACACAGTTGTTTTCTGCATTTTTCACAAGCCCTTTCTCCTTAAATTTGTTCTTGAGGTTTTCCTTTTTTGGAAAACGAGATCTACTGTTTCTGTTGCCCCAATTCAGTTTATTATTGAGATGACAAAGTACATGCTGGTTATTCTGCTGCATATTCCTATCACATCCTGTCCCACTTCCCCTGTTTTGCCACTGATGGGGTAAAATCTCTAGCTAATGTACTCGCTTCTGAACTCATCGTCTGGATCTGAATAATGAAGGGGCATTCTCTTCTGGCTGTCAAGGTACAAGAATATATGTTATTTGTAGGATGAATGTCCCTCATACCTTGCATATTTCTAGGGATAACCATGCCGGGAGCTTCCTAGCCAGTATTAAATCTGACTTTCACTTTCCTGCACATTCATGCTTTCGATCCAATTTTTATTATTAATTCCAAGGCCTTGATATGATGTGGGCATCACAGCTAATCTGATAGGCATTTGATTAATACAGAGGCCGTCATTATCCCAAACTCAAAACCCGTCCTCCAAGACTCTGGTAAAAATCTTGACTCAAGAAATGAACAATGAAGATACCTTAGGAAGGATTCAAAGTGAGTTTCGAAGGAACTGTTTACATCACATTGACTTTATACCGGAAGCAATACTGGCTAGGTGAAGACCCTATAGAATGTGAAGTTGAACTGTTGCTATACAGCTCGGGTATACGAAGAAATAGAATGTATGGTAGAAGCAAGGATAATTTGCATCAAGTGATTGTACATTACTACTAGTAATAGTACCAAAGAAAAATACAAATAGAATGAAGGTTTGTGGGAGTTTCTGGAGCCTAAATGTAGTTACAATGAAAAGATCCATTTCCAATACCTTTTACAGACACAATTTTGGAATAAGTAGCTGGCAGCAAGTTGCAAGTTGCAACCACTCCTAGATGGATTTGCAGGTTATAATCAAAATATTATACTTGAAAAAGTTAAGTTAAAGACAATAATTGTATAGTGGAATTTAGTATTTATGTATGCAATCTGATGCTGTTCCGATGCTGTTTCGGTTGTACAATCCATCAGCCACGTTTCAAAGGACCATATTATTTACTTTTTGAGAAATTTCAACAAAATACATCAAATCTTTTTGGGTGAGAAGGGTGTCCTTTGGACGAAAAAAGATGATTATTTGAGTGCATTGGCTCAATGTAGATGCTTATGTTAGGAAGCGATATTGCCATTAAATCCCCAAAATTGTCAATTATTAGTACCATATGGTAAGCTGTCGGGAGACGTAGTGGGAAACGTTAATACGTAGACAGATCCAGACAAAATTACAATAATAAGTGAATTTCCAAGCTGCAAGGATGTTTGGGCAAGTTAGATCCTTTCTAGGACAAATTGGATGTTACCTAAGATTCATTGAGAATTTTGTGGGACTATCACACCTGTTGGATTATTTGTTAAGAAAGGAAGTTCTGTTTGAATGGGGTGAGAAACAACAAGAAGTTCTTGAAACTCTTGTCAAATGCACTAGGATTTTGCTAAACCATGGAATACCCCAACACCAGCAGAAATTGCCTTACAATATGACCGAATGTAAAGGAGGAGACCCCTAAATTTCATGGGGATGGTCTGGTTATTGCTTCTCTTGACGCTATATCTGAAAGGATATCTGATACAAGGACTTATTTGTTTTAGTCTTTAAACTTTCTATTATTATATATTTATCAGGTCACCTGTTATATGGATTGTTTTAGTGTTTTTGTAATGTTTTGGGGCTCATATTTTCGAAGTCTTTACCATTTCAATAACGGCACCTTTTTTCGAGTTTCGTGCAACCTACAGAGTAATAATACCTTTTCATTACTGCTACAATTAAATACAAGATATATGTAGATTAACAAGTTTAATTTGTTGGAAATACGAAGTTTAGACATTGTTGCTGCAATCTTGAAAAAGTACATCTGCTGTCTTTTTCGAGCTTGGTGAAAGAGGAAATTAATTAAAGGCTAGCAACAAAGTATTGTTCATACATTACAAATGCACATTAAACATAGAGGTCTGGATGTTTTCATGTCCACATGATAACAGTCTCTATAGTAACAGCTCACTGAATAACTGGTAACAGCTTACTAATGAAGTAAAAACAGAAAATGAACTAGTATTTCTACTCCGTTGCACCATTTGATGCAAAAATACCTACATAGCTAGCCTAAGGATATCAGTTGCTGCCAGTTTTCCATAAAAGTGGGCAAATAGCGTTTATTAGTCTTTAGCTGTCACCCGACTGACACTAGTTTTGGCAGCAGTGTACTTATAAATTGCCCTGCAAAAACAGTAAATGATAGTGAATGCCTAGAAGTTCTTGGTGATCCGCCCATGTTTGTTGGATTTCGGGTTCAATGCTGTACGGGGATAATCAGTAGAGCAGAATTACGTAGATTCATGGTTTCTCATAATAGAATTACGTAGATTACATTGTAGTTCTCTATGGGCTTTTTTTAGTTTTTATCGTGGTTACGTGGTTATCCGGATTATCTGTAAGATAGGATGAACAGAAAATTTGTGTTAATGGTATGGTTTATGATTTTAGAGTATTTTTTTAGTTTTGTATGACCAATGATTTGAAAGGGTTTGACAGGCCTAATGCTTGTTTTATCATGTCTAATGTGTTTCTCTTAATATTAAATTTTTTTCTTTTGCTGGTTGACGTGTTACAGGCTGCGATACAGGTTAAAATTCTTAAAGGACCTCACAGGACGTCACGTGGGATCTTATAGGTTTGTGTACATCAATGGCTTCTTTTATTAGTTTTTTTCTACAGTTTTGTTTATTATCAAGGTATTGTCATGAATTAATATTCAAGTGCTTTGTTCTTTGCAGGTTTCTAGGTGGATAAGCCTGCCTTAAGAGGCAATAATTGGGTAAATTGGCAAATGTATCCTTTTACACGACTCTAGTAAACTAATTTTTTCTGTAAGATTTTAAATTGAACATACAACTTTTTAGTCATTATTATATTGTAAACATTGCTACAATGTTTTTAACAAATGAAATATTATTTAAAAAGTTAAATAAAATGAAAAATATTATTTAAAAAGTTAAATAAAATAAAATATTATTTAAATAAGTTAACTTAAGATCTTTTTAATTGAGGCAATGTTTTTAATAAATAAAATATTATTTAAATAAATAAATTTCAGACCTTTTTAATTGAGGGTGGGTTGGAGGATGAGTTGGAGGAAGGAATGAAAGTGGGGGTTGGAGGGAAAAGGAGGGAGGAATGAAAGTGGGGGTTGGAGGGAAAAGGAAGAAGGAAGGAAAGTGGTGGGTTGGAGGGAAAAGGAGGAAGGAATGAAGGTGGTGGGTTGGGGGGAAAGGTTGAAAGTGGAAAGTGGTGGGTTGGAAGGAAAAGGAGGAATGAAAGTTGTTTTAAAAGGAGTTGAAAGTGGAGGACTGAGTTATCATTTTTTTAAAAGCAAATTATTTTCCTTAATTTATTAATAATTCAAAAAAAATTGTAAATTTCTTCTCTTAATAGTAATAAAGATTTAGAATATTGGTTTATTTATAAATATGTGTTTATGTGTATGTGTTTATGTATTTGTGTATGTGTATGTGTATGTGTTTTAAAGTGTGATATCTTGGCAAGGTTTAAGCTTTCACCTTTTAAGTAAAGTTTTTTTTTGAGGCCATATTAAAGCTTCCACCTTCACGTGGTTGGCCTTGTTAGTAGAGAATATATTTCTCGAAGCTAAGAGAAGCAATTTTTTGATAAATTATATGTTAATAATAATGTATTTAACTTCATGTGGTTGGCTTTGTTAGTAGATAATATATTCTCAAAGCTAAGAGAAACAATTTTTGATAAATTATATATTTAATAATAATGTATTTAACTTCAATTAAGTTTGAAATTGTATTTTATTATGATAACTAATAGTTATAACATATAATTTTTATTTCTAAATAAAATTTATGTAATAATTAAATTTTCATTTTGATTGAATTATGATATAAGTGTTTTTTAATTGTTAGGATGATTATGATTGTGATGGTTGAAAAATACAATCAATTATTTTTAAATTTAAGTTTTCCTTTATAGATAAGTTATATCGATTATTGTAGAAAATTCAATATTATTTTAGTTGTGATGATTGCTTTTATTTGTTAGAAATATTAAAAGTATAAGGAAAATGTAATTAAATGGTTTAATACAATATGTAAGTAAATTCAATTTGTTTTTAAAATATGTTAGTAAAATTGAGGTGTTAAGAAAAATATAATTAAATACAATTATTTGTTTTTAATTAATTGCTTTTATTTGTTAGAAATATTTAAAGCATAAGGAAAATTATTTTGTTTAATACAATATTAAATTCAATTTGTTTTTAAAATGAAAAAATGTTTCCTAATTAAATACAATTATTTTTTTAACTAAATAAAATCAATTATATAAATAGATTGAGGTTCTTGCTATGCCTCTCCCCCACCATTATCCTTTCCATGGGTAAGATTATCCCCTCATAAAAAATGTGTAGTGGCCCCACTACTTCTTGTGTTATCCTCTTATTCATCCTCATGTGTCTCAAAAGTACTTGTATGGAGGTGGCACCAACAATCTCTTAAGGAAATTTCTCATATTGACCCATTCCTCATTAACCATGGCCCACCATTTCTCATCTTTAAGAAATTATAGGGAGCCATCCTCCAAGTCTTTCATCATAAGAGACCTCCATTTGACAATGAATGAAGAATCCATGCCACAATAACTCCCTTTCAATTTCCAAAGCATTGACATCAATACTTACCTATTTGATGCCTATAAGCTTGTCCAAGAAATGCTCCAATTGTATTGTAGTTACCATGAAATGCATAAACTTCCAGTTCATCCATCCATACTTTGTGATCCGAACCCTTATAAGAATATGATGTGGAGTGATTGAAACTCCACATAATCCTTATATGGAGTGACCAAATCCTTTATGATCCATTGCACATCCCCAAACACCTTTAGTAAGCTCTAGTTTTGGAGGTGCGAGCGAGCCCTTTATTGCACTCCTATGGATCAAGGAATTCATACAACACATACAGACTTGTTCTTGCTAGTATAACTACAAAGGTTAACTATTCTTACCCTAGATCTTGGGCTACATGGGCATTTGTAGTCAATTCTATTGTCACTCTCTACAAAATTTACTTTATTCTCCTTATTTGCAAATCTTTGCACAAGGTGGACTACCCCCCATGATCCTTGCGTGATGCGATTTGTGAGGGTAAGATAAGTGGTGATCAATCACACAACTCGTGAAATGCTCCAATTGTATTGTAGTTACCATGAAATGCATAAACTTCAATTCAGCCATCCATACTTTGTGATCCAAACCCTTATAAGAATATGATGTGGAGTGATGCGAAACTCCACATAATCCAAATACGGAATGACCAAATCCTTTATGATCCGCTGCACATCCCCAAACACCTTTAGTAAGCTCTAGTTTTGGAGGTGTGTGTGGGCCCTTTATCTCACTCCTATGGATCCAAGGAATTCATACAACACATACGAACCTGTTCTCGCTAGTATAACTACAAAGGTTAACTATTCTTACCCCAGATCTTGGGCTACATGGGCATTTGTAGTCAATTCTCTTGGCACTCTCTATAGAATTTACTTTATTCTCCTTATTTGCAAATCTTTGCATAAGGTGGACTACCCCCCATGATCCTTGTGTGATGTGATTTGTGAGGGTAAGATAAGTGGTGATTACACAACTCGTGAAGATGCATCTTATATGTTATCTAATGCATATGACTTAGTCCCCATCATCCCTAGTGAGCTATGGTTTGATCCTATTCTACGACCATTCGTGAAGTTATCCATGTGTTTATGTGAATGTTATGTGTGCCACTAAACTAATTAATTTTTGCATCGTTGGTTTATTCACCTATTCAACTAAGTGAATAAATCATGATTACCATAAATAGCCTTGCTGGAATTTACTCTAAGAAATTACTTCTAAGAGCTACTTGTCGTTGTTCTTTCATCACTATATGTGAAAATTTTCTCATTCATCCTACCTACTTTAAATATTATATTCACCTCAAAAACTTGACTCATTTACTCTCTCTACAAAAGTGTGAGCTAACTCATTCACACTCTTCCAAAAACAAAATGACCTCGCTACCATTTCTTCTTTTTTTGAACTCTACAAGAACTATTGTTCTAAAAAACTTCCTTTATCTTTTCTTCACAAAATACTACTAATTCCTAATTTAGGGTAAAATTTAGTGGTAAATCTTCACTAATTCATAAATATTTACAATTTTGAAATTTGCATTTGGTGATTTTGAAGAGTTGTATGAAGCAACATTTCACCTAAAATTTCGGGATGCAAGTTACCTTTTGTGGGTCAACTCGTCTAGTAGTGTTTAAAATAAATTTCATACTTATGCATGTATATTGTTGTTACCTCAAAACACCAATTGGGTACATACACCAATATATACTTGTAAAAAATTTAAGCATGTTCAAAATTCAAAGGTTCTTATATAAAAGATGCCTAATGGATGAATGCAGATGCTCGATGGATGAGCTCATCCACATAGTCTATATGCATGATTGCATACTCCAGATCTATGTCAACATAGTCAGATGCTCGATTGCATAATTTTAGATGTGTGGCCTTTATATAATCCAGATCCTCGATTGCATATTCCAAACGCCCGACTATATAACCTAGATGCTCGGCTACACAACCCATACGCCGGACTGCATATTCTAGATGTTGGACTGCATTCTGCAGATGCCAGCTTGGACAATCAAGTGAAGAAGTGTAGGGTCTGAAGAGAAATGGTTAGCATTCTATCTTCATCTGTGCAAACACTTTATGTTGTCTTCATTATAACATAACATTAATGTAACAACATTTCGCCTAAAATTTTGGGATGCAAGTTACTTTTGTGGGTCAACTCGTCTAGTGTTTAAAATAAATTTCATACTTATGCATGTATATTGTTGTTACCTCAAAACACCAATTGGGTACATACACCAATATATACTTGTAAAAAATTTAAGCATGTTCAAAATTCAAAGGTTCTTATATAAAAGATGCCCTGACGGATGAATGCAGATGCTCGATGGATGAGCTCAACCACATAGTCTAGATGCATGATTGCATACTCCAGATCTATGTCGACATAGTCTGGCCACTCAACTGCATAATTTCAAATGTGTGGCCTTTATATAATCCAGATCCTCGATTGCATACTCCAAATGCCCGACTATATAACCTAGATGCTTGACTACACAACCCATACACGATCGTATATTCTAGATGTTGGATTGCATTTTCGAGATGCCAACTTGGACAATCAAGTGAAGAAGTGTAGGGTCTGAAGAGAAATGGTTAGCATTCTATATCTTCATTCGTGAAAACACTTTATGTTGTCTTCATTATAACATAACATTAATGTAATGGTAGATTTGTCATGCTTAGATTCATATTTATTTGCTCTGTGAAGTCTTATATCATTTGATATGGTGACTGGATGCTACCCTGTTCATATTTGGGAAGTTTCAATTGCAGATTTATTTGTATTTACTATTGCTTGGTAGTATATGCAGTCACTCGATAGTATATGTAGATGGGTGTCTGCATGCATAATTGCCCAATTGTATATGCAGACGGGTGCCTACATGCGTATACATGCATAGATGCCTAGTTTCATACACAGATGGGTGTCTGTATGTGCAGGCGTATGTCGTCTAGTGATTCCATACAAACATCTCGTCTACAATTGTAGACTCTTGCTCATTAGAATTTTGTACAACCGATGCGTTTGTCTTTTTATGCATTCGTTTCTTGCCATCATCCCCAACATGCCTTTTCTCTAAATAAATTATTCACCTGCATCACTATATACATTTTTCTCATATTTTCCATCAACACGAAATCCATTTTTTACAAATTTTCCAAAAATAATCAAGTTGATTTTGGTAAGGGGTCTTAAAATTTTACTGCTAATTCCTTGTACACTAAAAAATAGAATATCCCAATCACAAAATTTGTTTCCTACAAACTATCAAAATTGAATCATATATATATAAATATATAAATAAATTTTGATATAAATACAAATGTTTAGAGTATTATGTCACTTATTTTGCAATAAAAATAAAGTATTTATTGGTTGATATCCTTATTAGTCCTTCAAGTTTCTACAAAGTTAAGCTTCATAGGATTTAAGCCTACTCCCATTCAAATGTAGAGTAACCCACTTCCCATCCAATTTGCGTAACTTTGATGCATCATACGTCAAAATGTGATGGATGATAAGGGCCCCATCCACCATATATGTAGCTTCCCCAGATGTTTTGCATACTTGGAATCGAACAACATAACCTTGGCAATTTCTTACCAAATCTTAGTCTTAATGTGTTTATCATGCCAAGTCTTTTGTCATCCCTTTTCAACCTCTTGACTCCAACAAGCTAACCACCCCATTCATCTAATTACAAAATCTTATACAACATTTCATTAACAAATTGTATATCTTTGAGATTACTTGCAAGGGAAATCACAACATTGGTACCAAAGATTGCTTCCTTCCCATAAACTAAGTAAAATAGGGTATACTTGTTCAACCTCTTGTATGTAATCCTATAGGCCCACAAGACCATAGAAACATGAACATTCCAATTCATGTGGAAGACATCATAAATCTTAGTCACCAAAATTTTTAATTTTTTGTTAAATGCTTCCATAATACCATTAACTTGTGTATGTTAGGGTGTTGCTTTTATGTGCTATCTTGAATTCTTACATGAGAGTTGTATCTTCCCTAACATAATGGCCACAAGCCACTCCATCGTGACATGCCCACAAGAAATTCTTACACTAATGCTCCATCACACAATTTCTAAAACCACATCCCTTCTTAAATTATGCTCCAATCAAGTGATATGGGAAGCCTTGACCATTAATCGCTTCTTCTATGCCACAAGCTAACAATCAAGGGAATTTCTGAAGTAAGAAATATTTTGTATAAGAACATATAAATGATCAAGGTAATGCATTTTATATTTAACGACCCTACATATTTACAACACTACATGGAGCATAGCCTTAACCACCAACTGCTTCTTCTATGCCACAAGCCAGCCATCAAGGGAATTTCCAAAGTAAGAAATATTTTGGATAAGAACATATAAATGATCGAGGTAATGCATTTTATATTTAACGACCCTACATATTTACAACACTACTTAGAGCATAGCTCGCGCTTATTTTGTTTCTCAGAAATTATTGGATTCTAACCTTATTCAAGGTCTTCCTCAAAACTTGAAACCCTCGTACTCCATCTATACCAAGTCCCGCACACAAATAATGGTGAGGGCGCTAATCCCATGATGAACCTAGTTCTACATATCCATCACAAAGACACAAGCCTTGTGTGGTGAAATATCAAGCCCATCCAAAATAGAATTTGGTTGCTTGCTTTGCAACGTAGATGTTGATGACACCATCTCTATGCTACTTGTTGCATATCTCTTTATCCACATATGTGTTCTTGTGACTACTTCTTTTACCACATTCATGCGATTAAATTATGGAATTTCTTTCATTTCACCTCTCCTACCCACTTTGTGCATCCAATGTTAACTTCTATCCCAAATGCTTGACCTCCCTCAACATTTCTCTTGTATCTATCATGTTTAGGTTCAACTTCTGTGGTGCTCAACTCCTCCCACTCTCTCCCTCCACTGGGTAGATGAGTACCCACAACCAAACCTTTAAGATTGATAGGAGTGCGCTCTACAGGGTGGGTCCATTTCCACACCCAACACAAAAATTATCTTCTAGGTATGTTAGATACAAATGATTGAAGGGTTCATGTCACCAATTTCTACATACATTACTTTTTTTAATCAAACCAAAAACTGAATTAACCATTCCCACAATAGGACTTGCGTGATAGCACCTTCAAACTACTAGACCTTTTTCTCACAATATATCATGATTCCTAAAGCCACCATGAACACAACGAATTGTAAGACATACATCATAACACCTTTTCACTCCCACTCATCTTTTCCCCATAGTATTATATGATTCCCGAAGCCACCATGAACACATCAAACTAAAGACTTGTATTGTAGCACCTTTTAACTCCTCACCTTTTTCACATGATATAATATGATTTAGAAAGCCACCGTGCACATGCCAAATAGGGAGAATTCATCTCTTGTTCATTTTTTATGAGAGGTTTTGTGTATACATGTCCTAAATTGAGATTCAAAGGAGTGACAACCCTTTGTTCCACTTCTCAAAATACATAAATCTCTTTTTGAACTACACTTCTGGACAACTATCATAACACCAATCAACACCAAAGGATGAAAGGTATCTATCCTTAGTATCCATCTCAATGACCTCAAAATCACTATAAAATGAGACTCTTGTGATGTTAATATCCATGTCCCACTAAATACCAATGGGTCTTGTAGTGGTCTTAATCTTCGTGAATAGTGTGCTTCCGTCAAGTGTAACATAATCCTCCCAATGCTTTCCCTTGTATCCTTTGAAATGAGGATGATTTCAAACCCTATGTGCATCAATACCTTGCGGAATTGATATCCATTAAACCTTACATATACCGAGATCTCTTGGCCAAAGGGTGCACTCAAATCAACCCTATTTATAATCCTCATTGGTGATACTTTGAGTCCCACAAATATCTAATTAGGTTCTTTGGGAGTCCCCATACTTCACTTGAACCACATATTCAAAAAATCAATGGCACATTTTGTTTTTAGCAATACAAGAAGTTTAGTAAAATCTCTGAATCTCTGTGAGCCTCACCTCTACATTTTGCTCAACTTTTATGACTCAAATCTCTCAAACAATTTCAACTCCTGCTGCAACTCTCATAAAACTTGCTTTATTCACTGATGATAGCCTTTCTGATTTAATAAAATTAAATCTAAGATAAAGACACTACTAATCATATAGATAAACCAATAAATAAGCAAGATCAAGCAAATGAAATACAAGCAAGAGTGATAGGGTTTCTAGAATACCCAACTTTCCACTGTAGGTTTGGATTGATTTTGAAGAGGTGAATGATCATAATAGATGTATTCCAAGATGTGTAAGCTTTGATTCTAAAACCGCATGTGACGATCTCAGGGACAGGAGCACCTAGGAGAGGACACAAGCACCTGGGCATTGACGTCTATTCTAGGATCTATTGTCTGTGGGATAACTCAGGATCCGATTCTTTCTAAGTCACTTGTTGTCACCTTTAGCTTGTTGTAGGCCACGTTCAGGTTTGGTGTACCTTTGTTTTATTGCAACTATTCTGCTAAAACAAACCCTAGCTACCTACACACGACTCAAGTGCACATTAGACTGAATGAAAAATAAAAATGATGGAGTTAGAATGACCTAATGGTCACCCCGATGTGATCTTGTTGCCGAGTGTTGCACTAAGTTTCAGACTCCATGTAGTTATTGTGGTGTGTGATTGAAATTGTCCCTTGAGCTAGGTTACACTCGTGCTAGCCGCACAAAAATATAGTGGGATACAACTACATTTTCCCAATGCAAAACATTAGTATGGAATTAAGAATAACCTCCCTATGTAGTGAATAATGTAGCCCAAAATGCAGTCCCTTGTGTTGCTCTTTATATGTGGTAGATATAGAAAATGATAGCCCAATCGCCCCTTATAATAGTTAGTAGCTTGTGTATATATATGAGTTATTTGTTTGAATTTTGGCACATAGTGACACCAAAAGATAACCTAGGTCGTGAAAATGTGATGATAAAATACCCAAATCCAAAACAAACCGACCAAGGAGAAAATCAAGCAAATAGGATAGAAGCACCTAGAAAGACATTAGTGTTTGGATGCTACTTTCTTGTTTAGAAAGTATTGTCCTACAATATGCAAACAGAAACAAAACCAAAGACATGAACATGTATCCTTGTGACTCAACCAAAAAGGTGCAAATTCAGATAAAAGACGTAAGCAAAGCCAAACAAAGCAAGAAAAGGACCAAAGAGGTTTCACTAGTTCCTAGTTTTCATACTGAGAAATCATGTATATAACATGTATACTAGAGGCGTAATGTAATAGTAATGAGTGCATATTTTAGTGACTACATTCTCCCCCTTTATGCTATTTGGATGAAATTCAAGTAGTATAAAGGATATTTACGAGGAGCGTACTTGAAGTGAGCCAGATGAGTTGTAGTTGGAGTGTGCCGATAGTTAGAAACACAACGTGGCAAACCATGGATCAATGTTTCTATCCTTGTGGGGTGACCTTTGTTGTCACATATGAGATATTGGATATGAAATTGCCAAGGAGATATAAGAGACTTCAAAACTTAGAGATTAAAGGAGAGATTGGGAGTGATCAGTTCCTGAACGTATCTTCTAAGGATTTGAACGTATTGGCACTGGACTAAGGATTTGAGCATTTTGGCACTAAACTAAGGATTTGAGAATTTTGGCACTAGAGAAAGAGTGTTGGGAGAGCATTTTATTTTGATTTCCACCATGACGCTTTCTCGAAAAATAGGTTCTACCACTGTAGACGACAATATGAACCCATTTTGTAACTTGCCTACTTTGAAAATCCCCGTAAGGCAATGACGTCTCATTACCCCCTCCCTTACGATGTAAGGATGCAACTGCTTGGTAAATCGAAACAATGGTGCCTGATAAATTGGATTGGCTCCTAAGTTAGGTCATCTGGGAGGAAAATTGGTACTTGGAATAAAATTTGTAATTTCTAGTATTGATTTCGAAGATAGTGTTTTCTTGAATTTGATTTGAAACTATTTTTAAGGATTGATTTGTCTCCAAATTAGGTCATTTGAGGGAAAATTGTGAGGATATGTGAAAATTGTTGGGGGTTGTAATATTAAGCGGAAACTATTTTTATTAAAACCCACCAAAGACTAAGAACTTTGGCTTATAACTTATGTTTAAAACATAAGGTGGTGGATCCCATACCACATTGGTGGATATTTAAATTTGAATCATAAGAGTGACCCATGCAATGAACCACCAACCTTGTATAAAGCAAGGTGATCTCATTTGATATTGATTACAAACATACAATAAGTAACACACACATGCAAAATATCCAAGTAATGCGAGCATATGCATGAAACATGATGCAAATGATGCGAGCTCGATCTCTGCACATGAGTGAATGTTCTAGCGACAATTTGTAATTCCTTGTTAAGGTGTGACTGTAGGGATCTACTGGAAATAGTGGTAGTGCTAGGTGAAATTCAATTCTTAATTAATACAAGTGATTTTTAGTGGGTTTTTTATTGAAATGTTTTCCCACTTAAATCATGTATAATATTTTCATTTGTATTATGTGTATCATATGTAGTTTGAATTGTTTCTAGATTCATGCAGATATTTATGAAAACCATTGGAAAATGTCAAAAATATTCTAAGGTATATAAAAGGTACAATCAATTATGGTTTGTATTATTCATCTAATAATGATGGAAATTTATTTGGTTATTGTGATTATGACCATGCCGGTGAGATTGTAGATAAAAATCTACTTTTAGATATGTTTTCAAGTTAGGTGCAAGTGCAATCACTTGGAGTAACAAGAAGCAACCAACAATATCTATCTCTTCTTCTGAAGTAGAGTATAAAAGTGCTATGGAAGCAACAAAAGAAGCTCGTGTGGCTGAAAAGACTATTGGATGAACTTCATATGGGTGTCAAAGGAAGTACTCTCCTTCTATGTGACATCTAAAGTTGCATTGCTCTTACAAACAATCCACTTAAACATCAAAGAACAAAGCATATTGAAATACATATGCACTTTATTTGGGAAAAAGTTCTAAATGGTGACATTGATATCAAGTTTTTTTCTACAAAAGATCAAGTAGCAAATATTTTTACAAAGCCATTGGGTGTTAAAAAGTTCCGCAAATTCCGTGCTATGTTAGGAATTTTAGAATTTGACTCAAATGATCATGTGAATGACATTGATTTTCACCTATGAATTAGATGAGCATATGTTGTTTGACTCAAATGATCATGGGAATGACTTTGATCTTCACCTCTATATCAGATGAACATGAATCAAATGATCATGTGAATGACGTTGATCTTCACCTTTGAATCAAATGAGTATATGGCTTTTCAAGAGTTTCCCTTGAGGGGAAATGAACATGTCAATGACACCTCTTATCAGTTTGATTGTGCTTGTTCTAACTTTCCTAGACTATTGCCACCACGTTTAAGTAAATAATCACCTCAGTGAGTTTAGTTTTAATACCCAACAAAACATTAGATATGAAAATATTATTTTTCATAAAATACTCAATAATTTTATGTAAGGATTCATACTTGATCACTTTATTAGAATCATTAGATACAAAATATTATTTTTTTGTTCCTATGTACCACATCTTTTTCTAAAATTGACAAAGCATTACTACTTTGTAGAGCGACATGTTTTTGTTAAAACTTGCGGGACATTAATTTTTTTTTTGGTGGGGATTTTAAAAAAATATGTGGAACTATGTGCAGTGTACTGCAACTTTTCCAAAATCCATGTAGCACTACAACTTTGTACTATGGCATGTTTTTCTTAAAACCCCATGGTAAATTAAAATCTTTGTGTTGGAGCTTTTCAAAATCCATGAAACACTAAGTGCCTTGAACCACAATGTTTCCAAAATATGCAAAACACTAAAGCTTGGTATTGCTACATGTTTTTTTAAAAACCCGCGGAAGAATAAAGAAGAGTATTGTGGATTTTGTAAAATCCATGGATCAAAGTGCTTCGTTTGCATGCTAGCCTAAATCACTTTGACAATTTATGGATTGTAATTACTTTTGATAAAAATGTGACTTAGCATGTGTTATGAGGAACAATTGTTATATGTTTACATGGTAGCCTAAATCACTTTGATGATTTATGGATTGTAATTCATTTTGTATAAAACGATGACTTAGCATATTTCCCTACTTAATATTAAGGGGGAATGTTAGAGTTTGTAATATTAAGCGGGAAACCATTTTTATCAAACCTCGCCAAAGACTAAGAAATTTGGCTTATAACTTATGTTTAAAACATAAGGTGGTAGATCCCATACCACATCAATGAATATTTAAATTTGAAGTATAAGAGTGACCTATGCAACGGGCCACCCACATTGTATAAAGCAAGGTGAACTCATTTGAGATTGGTTACAAACATACGATAAGTAACACACACATGCAAAATATGCAAGTAATGTGAGTAGATGCATGAAACATGATGTGAGCTTGATCTCTGTACATGAGTGAATGTTAGTGACAATTTGTAATTCCTTGTTAATGTGTAACTATAGGGATCTACTAGAAATAGTGGTAGTGTTGGGTGAAATTTAATTCTCAATAAATATAAGTGATTTTTTCAATGGGTTTTTTACTGAAAGGTTTTCCCACTTAAATCTTGTGTTCATTTGTAATGTGTTATGGGCTCTTTACATTAAATTATAATGTACTTTGTAAATAAGAAATCTACGTTTAATTCATTATATTTGTTGTTCAGTCACAAATTATAATATTTGGAAAATTAATATGGTGGATATCTAATATGCGTTTATTATTTATCCCCTCATTTCCTAACAAAAATATGGATTCATTGCTACTTAGAATAAATTGGAAATTTACGTTTTGGAACACAAATTTCACAGGATTTGAATATTTTATTTGATTTCTTGGAATATATGATGATTGTGTATCACGTTCGAACAAATTTCCTAAATTCTTAGAGGAGGGGTAATAGGATACCCCAAATATTTTCCCCCTTCAACAAAGAGGGGAGAGGCCAATTGTCAAGCCTTGAGCCGAAAGAAATGGAGTTTCGTGGAGGTAAGAGTACACTTGTCTACATTGCTCACATTGGGCTTTAAGGAGTGGGATGTTTTGGACCACATACACACAAAAATGGATAAATGATGCATGAGACATTACTATTATTGGGAAGATACCCCATAATATGCATATGTTGACTACATTGTGTGAGAGGTGGTGTGCAAATATTTGCACATTTTAGTTACCATGGGTGAGATGATGGTGACATTAGAGGATGTATATAAGATTATTCAATTTCCTATTGTGGGAGAGAGTGTATAGGTGATGGTCCCAAGAAATAACGGAGGCAACCAAGATAAGGGCTATTAGAGATACAATTGGGTTTTTAGGTTCAAGTGAATTGAGGAGCTTGCAAGTGTCAAGTCATTGATTATGCTAGATGACATAGTGGGATCAAGTGTTCCATGATTGCATAAGTTTATTGTAGTGATACTAGCATCTAGTGTGGTAGTGGATGGAGGTGGGGTGTGTATTTTATATAGGATGCATGATATTTACCAGAGTATTGATGAGCATGGCATGTCAGTTGTAGTGGGATCAAGTGTTCCATGATTGCCTAAGCAAAGACATGGAGGTGGGTTGTTTATTTTTATAAGATACTTGGTATTGAGCACACTTATATATGGATTTATATCACTTTACATAGGAGTACCATGGTGGTGGTATATGAGCCACTACTTTATTGCACATGTGGGATTATGAGCACATTGCTATAATTTGATTATTGAGTGGGATGAGGGTGGATTGGGATCAACCAAAGATCTTTGCAGCTCGATGGGTGGGCTGGAGGAGCCGATAGTTTGATACAACAACCTACAAGTCAATGTTGGATAGGATGGGGCCTAGAGTCATTATTTGGAGATCATATAAGGACTATGGAGGGTGGGTATATGATGATATATAGATGTGGTGCATTCGATGCACCATGTGGTTAGAGGATATGTTCAATATGGTGAAAAATTTATTTAAGTGTGAGTGACTATTTAGATAGTTTGACCTTGCATAGGATGTGCCCCCAAAACCATTTGTATGATAGAGATCTATACGAGTAGGAGCTAGTCCTGGGGCATACTGTAGCTCAGTTATAGTTACCTAATGCCAAGGAGAGGGATGTAAAGATAGTGAGGAGTAAAGTCAATGATGTGGGGTGTACTCCGCCTTCTATATGGTGGTGGGTGGAGCACCGATGGGTGATATTATATCCATTGGTTGTAGATGTGGCAAAAGGACAACCAAGTGGACCTACATGAGGTGGAGAGGTAACATGAGCACAAACAATTGACCTTGAGGATGATGCACTAGCGATGACGATTGCGCAATGTAAGTAGAATGGATTTGTATTGTTTGTGATTTTATAGATGTTTATATTGGTATTTGCGATCATTGGATACTAATAAAGATTATATGATTAGAAGTGAGTAGTATTGGTGACTGATTTTAGATATGTCAATACGAATGTTGACTCACATCGTACCCCTGGATGTGATTTTGGGGGGAGGTATGTTGGAGAGGGTTGACCATATTGTTAGCGAACTTGCCTATTTGTTTGATCTAATGGCCATAACAATGTCTACATGTAATGTGTTGCTATCTAAGTAAGATGAGGTGAGAAATGAGTTAACATGAGTGTAAGAGGTAGTCAAGGGAGGTGGCCTCACATAGATTATGTTCAAGAGATATGTGGAGCTTTAAGAACGATATGCGAGAGGTGTGGATAAGGAAAAAACTTACGAGTGAGATTGGAGGAACAATGACTGTGAGCTCAGTGTCAAAGATCGAGTGGGGTGCATTTAGTTCTAGGGTAGCTATAGTCTCTAGTAGTGAGGAGGATGTATGATGTATATAAAGGGCTTGTACCCTAGATTTTTGTATTATAAAACATTTTGAGATATACATGATGATAGTTTTGTTGATGATGTAGTCTTGAGTTATATCGAGTTGCTTTACTTATGTGATGTATTTTTATGTTTTGATGAGTGATGAGAATAATAACATAGATGTTGAAACGATGTGATGATAGATAAAACACTATATACATACATGTATGTTGAATATGGATTGGAACTGTGATAAATATAGGTAATAATAATTGATCATGTTCTAATAATCATACTAATGTGGGATAAACATGAAACTGTATAGTATGAAAGGAATATATGACCTCTAATGAGAGGGAAGGCTCCAAATATGCACAAGTGACTCGATGGATGTGATATCCTGAGTATAGGTGTTAAAAGATAAACCCAAAGTGATCACAAAAACACTAGAATGATGTGAATCTAAGAATGACGAGTGATTCTTCTTTGGATCTCACAGGGGATCAAATAAGAAGTGGGGAAGATGGCTTATGCATATTCATAGAGGGAGACAAGATGACTAGAAGAGGATGAGAGGTAGTCAAATTCACAACAAAGAGGCATGCAATGCCGTGACATGAGAGAATGAGATCTATTAACATGTTGTGTGTGACAGGAAAATGACACCTTGGTCCTCAAACAACTGAAGATCATCACGAAGAGCATAAAAATCATTATCACAATGACCATTGATCCTAAAAAATTACATAATGGCTGGTTACAATTTTGTTGTAACTGATGAGGAGGAGGATGCTCATTAGAAGGTAAACAAATCAACCTCTCATCAAACAAGGTGTGTAAAACATCATGCGACCTATCAAGAATGTGAAAAGTATAATGGCTCACACTTAGGAGGTGGAGTGAAACTTGGTAGAGGCATTTGCAAGGGTTTAAAACATGCATGAGTATATTTAGGAGAGATGGTGATTGTGAAGGTGGTGCAATAGGTGGAAGAGAAGAAGAAGTGTTATGTGGGGTAGGAATGGAAGAAGTGTTGGGTGGGATAGGAGTAGAAGAAATAAAAGCATGTATAAAAATATGATAATTAAGAAATTCTTTTTCTAATGCTATAAATTTGAAGAAAACAAGAGTAAAAGATTCACATGTATCATATAACAACTTTTCTTTCAAAGAACTAATTAAGCCATGACAAAAGATATATTACATTTCTAGATCAATAGGCTGAAAAAGTAAATGATGCATACAAGACTTAAAATGTAAAATATAATCTTGAATTGGTTCATTCTTTCCTTGATGCAAAGAAGGTAAATGCTCAAATGTAACTTTAGGACCATTATTAGAAATAAAGCGTCTAATAAATGCCTCTTCCATATCAAGATAAGTACTAATAGATCCACTAGGAAAATGATGAAACCAATGAGAAGTAATATTAGTAAGACTACTAGGAAAAGCTTTGAGTAACAATCTATCATTAGAGAATGAAACCATAGCTAATCTAAAAGCCTTAAGATGTAAATAAATATTACCCATCCCATCAAAAAGTGAAAAGTACGCATAGTAAAACCCTTAAGAAAAAGTCATACTCCATTCATATCTCCACAAGGGAAAAACCCTTAGGAAAAAGTTAAAAGTCATACTCCATTCGGGTTTGAAAAATATGGATGACACACCCAATTTCTATGATAGAATAAAATATTGGTGGGATATCCAGATTAGAGGATCAAATATATTTTTTCTTGTCCAAAAGTTGAAGAATTTCAAAAGAAACATAAGAAAATGGAATAAAGAGGTATTTGGAAACATCTTTCAAAAATAATTAAATTAAAGAAGACTTGACCAAGATGGAAAAAGAATTGTGGGTAAAGGGATGGACGTTGATGATTATTATTTTGAAAAATATCTTCTTGCTGAGCTCCACACCATCAACTCTCATAAAGAAGTTTCGGAGGCGAGAAATCTAGGGCCCTTTGGCTGAAAGAAGGATACCGCAACACAATTGTTTTTTTTCATATGACCACTCTTCATCATAGAATCCATAGAAAAATATCACTACTAAGGATGGTACAATCAACACTAATATGGAAATTCTCATGGAGGAGGACGTTTCTTTCTATTTAATCCTTCTAAATGGGGACCCCTCCCATGGTGATGAGGAAAATTCCATGAGATTCATAGCTGATATCCCTTCCAATATAGTTGATCATAAAATATTCAAAAGTTGATTGTGAGCCACGTGGGGGAACTTCAAAAGACAATATTTTCCATGGAAGGGAAAAAATCTACTGGTCCCGATGGTTTTCTAGATATCTTCTATTAGAAACATTGGGAAATATGCAAAGTTGATATCCTTCGTGCCACTAATGAATTCCTCGAATGGAAAACCTTCTCGTGGAAATCAATAAAACCTTTATTGTTTTTGTCCCCAAAAAGAAAGGTGCCAAATATTTTAGAGAATTTATACCTATAAGTATATCTAATGTTCATTACAAAATTTTCATGAAAACTATTACTTTGAGAATGCAACTTATCCTCCCATATTTCATCTCTCATCAAAATGATGGCTTCATGAAAGGAAGGATCATTTAAGATGGAATAATCCTAGTTCATGAATCTATTCATTCCATGGACAAGAGCAATCTTGAAGGTATGATTGTTAATCTTGATATGAATAAGTCTTTTGACAAAGTCTCTTGGGAGTTATTGGATAAAGAAAAAGATTGGTTTTGATGATCACTTCAGAAAGGTTTTGAGAATTGTATCTCCTCTGCAATGTTATCAATCCTCATCAATGGATCCCCTACTAAATTCTTCAATATTAATTGGGGAATCAGGAAAGGAAATCCCCTCTCCCTTTCTTTTCATCCAAATGGCCAAGAGTCTTAGTGGAAATATTGATGAAGTTGTCTCTTCCATATTTCTCAAGAGTTTCAAACCATCGTCAAATGATCTCAAGGTCTCAAATGAGCATTTTGCAGATGAAACCATTTTTATCATGATGGCCTCGGTGGTGGAAGCCAAGAGATTAAATTCTATTCTTGGTAATTATGAATCTCTCTCGAGGTAGCTAATTAAATTTGATAAACGTTTGGTGATTTTTCTTAACACCCCTAGACATATGCAAATTAAGATCTCTACAATTATGGATTATTACATTAGGAACATTCGTTCTTCATATTTTTGCATGCCTATCTTCATTGGAAATTTCCTAGTAAAGTTTAGAACTCTTTTCTAGAACATTTTCAGTGAAAGCTTTCTAGTTGGAAAAGTACAATCCTCTCTCAATGTGGTAAGTGCCTTCTCATTAAGAGAACCTTGTAAAACCTTCTAATTTATCTAATGTATCTCTTCCATACATGTAATGCTATCATTGAGAAAATTACAAGAATCCAAAAAATATTCATGTGGGTAGGAGTTGAGGAAAAGACAAGATACCTCTTGTGGTTCACGATGAATCCTAAAAGAGTATGAACTTGAAGAAAGTATGGATTTAGCTCTGAGGGATGAGGACTATACTAATTTTTTTTATAAAATCATTAAGCTTCAGGATCTCCTAAGCACTCAAGTACCTAGGTCAATTGGAGGTTCACAATGAATCCTAAAGACTATGAACCATCAAAGGAGCTTTAGGAAAACTCCTTTGATGGCTCATACTCTTTTAAGACTAGTTATTTGCTTCTATTTAATGTGCAACCTACAAATTTTGATTGGAGTAGGATTTGGACTAAAAATTAACTCCTAAAATTAATATTTTCCTCCAGTTAGTCCTTTAGGATAGATTTTTAATTATCAACAATTTGATTAAGAGGGGACAATGTTTTCCCAACGGGTGTGTGTTATGCAAAAATATGAAGGAATTTGTAAATCATATTTTTCTGCATTGCTCTTTTGATACATCTGCTAGGAAAATTTTCTTTAATTTTATAGGGGCTAACTAGATTTTTCCTAGCTCATTAAATTCTTCTTGGGAGCAATGGAAGTCCCCACTCAACTATATGGTCATCAGGAACATTTGGTTTCTTTCCTTCCTTCATATCCTTTGAAATATTTGGAAATCTTGTAACTCTGGTATTTTTAATGATAAGAAACCTTATTTAGCCAGAATTTTCAACCAATTGTTTGAGGACATTAGAAAAAATGTACTTAATTTTGGACCCCAAAAAAATCTTAATCAAAATATAGAAGATATCAAGTTGTTGGAAAGGTGGAAATTTTCCCAATTCATTAATAATTTTCAATGTAGAGCCTCCATTGAAAGAACTCACATCACTTGGAATCCTCCTCCTCTAGGTTGGTTTAAGATCAAATTTGATGGGGCCTCCAAGGGGAATCTCAAAAAATCAGTTAGAGGTGGGTGCATTCGTAAGAATAAAGGCCACATCATTTCTATTTTTGCTGGCACTATGGGGGTGAATTCTAATCACTACTTGGAGGCTTTGGCTTATTTATGGGGTTTGAGACTTGCGAAATCCCTAAACATTGATAACCTTTTCTTTGAAGGAAGCTCAATGAAAATTATTAAATGTTTAAAAGGCCATTCCCCTACCAATTGGAAATATTATCATGACTAAGGCTATTCAATTATCCAATTCTTTCCCCAATCGCTCCATTCATCACACCTATAGAGAGGGTAACAAAATCACAAATTCGATAATTAACATTAGTCTTTTAGCTAGTGATTTTAAATTTTGGTATTAAGGAGAGATGATTTTTTCCAATTTCATGAGCACCATTATCAATGAATAAAATAATTAAAGGATTCCCCATGAGTAAGATCTCACACGCTTTCAAGATTGTATATTTGCTTATCATAATCTCCTATTTTAACCCTTTTTTTTTTGTCTCAATGGGCATTCAAAAGCTGAAGGAAAGTCATTTTAGAAACATATGGGGAAGAGATCTCAGATTCCCTTGACTACAAAGTGAAAAATGAGCGATGAAATATGGGGGAAGAGATCTCGGATTCCCTTGACTACAAAGTGAAAAATGAGCGATGAAATGTGTAGGGTTGAGTTTATTAGTAACGATGAATGGAAACATGATGTTGAGTTGTGGGAGGTATTGAGCAAAGGAGGCTTTAATAGTTTCATTGACAATGTTCATGACATGATATGTAGTTATCACATGAGTTTCCAAGAACTGGAAGGAAAAAATGTTACCTATAAGAACAATGAATTTGATATTATAGAGTAACTCATTGCCATTATTAGCAGAGCTTCACATTAAAGGTGTGAAATTCTACAAGAATAAGTTTGACAGAGTGGTAGAGGAGAAGAAATTCCTTGATTCTGGGGAAAGGATTACACACACTAAAGGAGGCTTCCCTAGAGAATTGAGCACATCCATTTGAAAAAATGGGCCTTGTTATGATGAAATTCATCACCCTTGATGGTAGGTATACATTTATGTAATATTTTCACCTTGTTCTTCGAATCATTTCTGCAGACAAGCTCATGTTAGCTTCCCATTTTTCATCCTGCATTCCCTTGAACATTCAGTTAATATTGTCAATTGGGGTAAATGGGTTCATCCCTCCACCATGGTATTATACGATGCTTTGAAAATACTTCTATCACACCTTCCTCCACCTGCAACACATTCATGTCCCTCCCGCTCCCATCTCTATGGTTGCTCTACCCTCCTCCTCTACCCTTGTTCCAACTCCCCTCTCTTCTCCATCTTCTTCCAATAGGCCTTGTGCCCTTCCTCTAACTATTTCCTATGTAACAAGGTTTCCAAGGGTAATCCTTGGGATTAATATCCCTTCTTCTCCCCTCAATTAGGGTGAAGGGGAGGTTTCTTTGAGCCTACTCTCCATAAGAAATAAAAATGTCTACCCTCCTAAATATTTAGCTATTAACATTAGAACCAAGGTGGATCTTCATAATGACATTATCAATTGGATTCACAAAGAGGTTAGGGACCTCAAAGGCAAGATTAGAGGCTACAAGTTGGTGTGGACATTTGTAACATTTGATGATAATCTACTTGAGGATATTAATACCTGTGGTCTCCAATATTGAAAAGGAGCATGAAAATATCAGGTCTAAATAATGTGACATCTTATCCATCCTCAAGAGAAAACCTAACCTTATTAATCTCATTACTCACCAACTAGAGGAAGGGAAGGGTAAAGATAAATATACGAAAGATGTCGATACTTAAAGACATCAAAAATGGATTGTAAAGTATAAATAAGGCCTTCTTCAAAATCATGAAGTAATTTTTGTTGGGGTTTCTCATTTCTTTGAGATTTTATTGGGTTTTGGATGTATTTCTCTTTGTGGTTTTACTGTAGTTTGGTTGCAACCTTGTTTATTCAATTTTTTTGTATCTTCGAGATCTAATGCTTAATTACGGATATGGCCTCTTTGTAACTTGGTGGGGTCCAAGCCACAAAACCTTTATTCTTGATAAAAAACCATTAGGAAAGGATGAATTATGAATCTTCTTAGGAATGGGATTGCCATGAAGGGAATTATTATCAGTACTAGCATAGTAGGCCCTACTTTCAAGAGTAAGAGTATGGAGCTTATTTTTCAAATCACCAACAACATGCATAAGAGAAAGAACTTCTTAGGGAGGGATGACATACACATTGAGGGGCTCATTAAGGGGTTGGATTTTTCCATTGTAAGTATTCATAGGGACACTATTAGGTTGGAAGTCAACTTTAGGATCAACAAGAGGGTAACTAGTAGTAGGGATGGAAGGAGCCTCAATAGGAAGGGAGGTTTGCACACATTTAACAAGCTCAACCAAAGGGGTAGAAACAACATGAAAATTTTCCTTAACATCATCATTAGTTTGTACATTATCTTTAGAAACATCAAGAGTAGTAATACATGCATCATGACTAAAATAATATTGTAACACATTATGTGAAGTAATAAGAATATCAATAATAAAAGAACAAATAATAAAAGGATCCATACATGCACAAGAAGAAAGATGAGTATTTTTAGGCAAAATGGTCAATGGACAAGTAGAAGGTGGAGGGGATGGAGAAGGATATGAAATAGGAAGATCAACCTCAACATGATTAGCCCCAAGGATTTGTGCATATGTAAGGGAGGAGAAGAATAAGGAGGGCTAGGGCCATAAATGATAGAATTGAAAACATCAAGAGATTCAAGAGAAAGAGAAGTATCATTAGCAAGGCCTTCTTCACTTGAAAAATCAACTAGATCTTCAACACATGTCTCATTAGTAGCAATAGAATCATTATGAGAATCATGAACACTAGCGACCTATATAGGGGTACAATACAACATCAGAGCTAGGGTTGTAAAGCTTGGTAAACACATGAGGTATGACAGGATTATAAGTAGGGGTAATATGATACTTGCGATAGAAAGTGACTTCATCCTCAACATTGGTGAAATAAGGTTGAATACTAGTCATAGGAATGGAGTCATACTTAGGAGAACTAGATTTGGATTGATAGTTTCACAACATATTTTGGTAGGCCATACAAAATATACAAAAATAAAGGAGCCTAAATCAAGCAAGGGTTTGATCAATAAATGGGTTTACTAAATGATTAGTAAAATTAAATCTAAGATAAGGAAGTTTCGATCATATAGATAAAATAATGAATAAGTAAGATCAAGAAAAGGAAATGTAAACAAGAGTGATAGATAGGGTTTCTATAATAACTTAGCTTGCCACTATAGGTTTGGACTGATTCTAGATTGGTGAATGATTTGAACATGTGTATTCGGGATGTGTAAGATCTGATTCTAAAACTAACATTTGATGATCTCAGGGACATGAGTGCCTAGGAGAGGACATGGTCACCTAAGAACTAGTGTATGTTGTATGTGCTATTGTTTGTGGGAAAAATCATGATATGATTCTTTCTGTGTCACTTCTTTTCACCTTTAGGTCGCTTTAGGTCATGTCATATTTTCAGTACCTCTACTCTTGCCTCATAGAAAAGTTATTGGGTTGTGTATATATATGAGTTCTTTGTTTGAATTTCAGAATATAGTGACACTGAAAGATGACCTAGATCTTGAAAATGAGATAAGAAAAGATCTAAAGCCAAAACAAACCAACTAAGGAGAGAAACAAAAAAATAGGATAGAAGTTCCTAGAATGACATTAGCACTTGGGTGCTATTTCTTGTCTGGGTAGTATTGTCTTGTAAGAAGTAAATATAAAAAGATAGAAAGACAGAACAATGATCCCTATGAATCAACCAAAAACTTTAAAATGTTAGATAAAATATGTAAACAAAGCCAAACAAAGAAAGCAAAATACCAAAGAGGAGTCACAAGTGCCTAGTTTACATACTTGAAAACCATGTATATAACAACACACTAGAGGTGTAATGTAATAGTAAAAGTGTATATATTTTAGTGACTACACTTTCATGCAAAGCCTTTTGATAATTGTCACCCCTCTTTACATATGTTGACTAAATCTACACTTTCCTATTTCACTTATAACCATGGCTTGGCCCTTGATCTCGAGATCGGACTAGGAACCAAATTACATCACATCTTACATAATTGACCTTGATATATACATTGTTCTTATGCTTTTTGAAAATTATCTTAATTAATAATCTCTATCCCAACCATTTTCGCAATGCACGACTCTAAAAAATATTATCTAAATACGGACAATCCTCTATACTATGCTCTTCTACGCAACTCATACATATGGGGAATTATAAGAATTATGTGTGATAGTGGATAGTTACCCCACACTTTTAACAATTTCATCATACACGACCTCCATTCCAAGGGTTTTTTCCACTCCTAATGTAAAAATCGAGATCTAAACTCTTGGTCTTGAATCTACAATGATAAAGTAATTGTAATTCCTCTCGCTCTCATATCTTTTATTTCCCAAATTAAACAAAAATATGTAGTGTCTTGAGTGTTTACATCAAAAATATTTAACCAACTCAAGACCTCAATGTGTTTCTTCATTTGCAATGTTAACGCAATCCTTAGTATTGTGGATGACTAGATAAATATCACATCTAATGCCCACAAATTATGGTCGGTGCCCCCACCCTTGTACGATTTTCCTCATGATCGACCTTTATTCCCAAGGCCTGTTTTGATTCTTTGACGAAAGATCCTAGAGGAAATTTTTTTACCTTGATTCTATGAGAGGAAGGAGGTACCTGCAAGACCTCTACCTTCCATCTCTTTCATTTCCCCATTTAAGAAAAAAATTTATAGTGTCATGAGTGTTAGTATCACAAATACCTCAACCTATTTCACCTTTTGTAACCTTAGATAACTCTTAGTCTCATGGGAAGATAAAAAAATATTGCACTTGATGTTTATTACTTGTACTATCTTTCTTGAATAATTATACCTTGTGTGCTCTTCGACATCACACTCTAGCCACCACAACCTATTTTATGCCTCTTGAGAACTCTTGACAGAAATCCATTTCTAGAGTAATGGTTCCATAATAGATAGGTGAGATTGTAAGTTTGTAATAATAATGTAATATCAAAATTTCTTTTGAGCTCTACCCTTAAGACTATATCCGAAACCTATCACAAATTCTTTAAATTTTTCATCACTAACTTTTTAGAAAAGGGAGTAAATAATCCTCTCGTAAACCAATGTGCATGTTACAAAATATGGATATCATAAGGCATATTTGATAACAAGGTTTTAAAATAAATTTCATATACCTATTGATGAAAAAAGGAGGATTCTCATGAGTACTCCACAAGCCTTTCATTTTCGAGTCCAACATAATGAGTTAAAATTGTTTGTGTTTCATTAGTCTAGAAAATCCATACAACATCTACAATCTTCCCTCGGTGGAGATTTTAAAACTCTTGGTGCCTCAAGGGATAATCCAGACTCATCTTGCCACTCTCTCTTCTCAATGACCGATCTTGACTCTCTACTCAGTCCCTTTAGCTGACTAAATCCTCTCGTCCGTTGGTCTACCAACTCAACCCCTTCATGGCCTTTTAATAACCACCTCACAAAAAAACTCTTCAAAAAAAACCTCTAACCTTAGTGGATCCATTGCTATTTATAGCTATTCACACACCTATCTTTCCCATTTCTCTCTCCTATGATATGTATTCCCAATTCTTCTCACTTAGACTTCAAATTCAAATATATCCTTTTATCACGCTTATCTACATAATCTCCTTACACCCAATCTCCTTGCACCACACCATTCTCTAGTCAAACTCATCCGATTAACCTTCTCATCATTTAATCACCATTAAACACACAACCTTTTAAGATAATCCTTTGTTCCTCTTCTACAAGATGGTGCCCTACCTTTTTACCTCGAGCTCTTCTCCTATCATGTTTGCACCTTCTTGTGTTAGTGCCTCATTGCAAGTTTATGCCCCTTTAGCTCTTGGGTATCTACTCCTCCATTACACATCCTAATATTTTTACCAACTCTACCTTTCTTCTCGCATGTCTCTATTTTCTCTTGGCTAATTGCTTTAGACTTATTTCCATCCCACACACCCATTCTTATGTACCATCTTTAACCTATGTACAATTATTTTGTGCATTCCTCTATGTTTTGCAGCTTTAAGCCACTTCTCCTTCTATCTTTGTCCCTTTCTCTAGTGACCCTCCTTGCTTTTGGCATACTTCTTGTGGCCTCTTCTTTCTTTTGATAGTTACCTCACAATGGAATTTTATTAGTCTTCCTTCTTCTTTCACTTTTCTTGTCTTTGCGACTATCCATCTTTCTCTTGGCATCTATTTGTCCTTTCATGCATCTCTTCTACACTTAGTTTTCCTAATAGTTTTCTAATGTTTGGTGTTCTACCAGTATTCCTATTTATTATCTCTTCATCTTTCCGTATATCTCTTCCTATACACTTCCACACTTATTTCATGGCTATAGGCCACCTCCTCTATCTATGTCACTTCTCCATGAATTTTCTCCCCTTTCCTCTTGGGAGTTTCTCCTAGACTTATACCACATGTCTTTCATGTGATCTCCTTTTCTCTTGTCATGTGTATTCCAAGTTATTGTATGCTTCATCCATTTGTGTAGGTTTTCTTGAGTCCAGGATGCCCCTACATTAAATGCATTCTCTCTAGCCTCTTGCTTGATTTACTTTAGAGCATATATAATATTTTTCTCAAACTGAAGAATATAGACTGAGATACACTTGGCCTTTCAGAATCATCGCAAAAGGACTTTATTTCACCCCAAAGGCCATGATACACGTGGACCTACATGGAAAAACAAACTTGTGCATGTGCACCACAACATCTTCCACTTTAGTATACTATAATATCGTCAAGTTCAAAAGGTAGAAAAATTGAAGATATGTCAGACTCTGAACATTCAAAGTCAGGTTTTACAAAACAGAGTGAGTTCCATTAGCCCACAAACAACTAATCATAGTACTCCCGTGATATATTTTGTCTATACCAATATCATTAATATCATATATTCTAGTTATTGGTGAAATAATTTTCGTGTTGCAAATTATGTGTTTCCACCAACGCTCATGGGGCTACGCCCATCCTTCTTGTGTATGGGGAGACTCCCATTATTGAATGTAAACTATCCTAATTCTATCTAAATGCTATGGGGTTGGCCAATAGGAAAGGGATCACACAAGAAAACTTCATTGAAATTATGACAAAGTACTTGTACAAGGTATGAGGGAGGAATTTGTAGTGATGAGGGATAAATGAGAGAAATCAGGAAAGAGAGGCTTATTATTGTGATTTAGAACTAGCAGAGTTCACACACAATAACCAAAGTAGTTTAACATTCAATTAAAGGAAAGTGAAAATGAAGAAATTTAGTGATAATAATAAACTAGAGACACAAATTTATTTAGATTCATTAATCAAGGACACAAAATTCCTTTTTAGTTGTTCAAGATAACTATATTTATAAAGTTACAGAAAAGAGAGAGAATAGAGGAAAACATAAGTATATGGAATGGAAGAAATGAAAATGTAATTTCTTGTATACTGGTGATACAAAGCTTCACAATCTACAAAAATCCATAATTGATACAGAAAAGGAATAAATTTCAAGATCCTTTGGAATGGAGAGGCCATTCCAATTAATAGCATCACATATTGCCTCTTCATCTACCCCCCACATGACTCTTGAAGTTCTTATTTCACTTGTGACTTTACATCTTCCTAGGAAGTGAGGAAAATAAGTTCCCTTATTCTAAATCAAAGGGAATTTTACAATTCAACTTTATAAATTCACTTAAGTGAATGAAAAAAATTACCATGATTACATATAATGAAGAATTAGGAAGGGGGAACAAAGATGAGGATGAGAATGAAAAGGGATTAGTGATCTATTTTTATTGATAAACACTTTTGATCGGAGCTATGAACTAGAGGGTTGGTGGGGCCCCACCCTATAACAATGTCCTTCAAACAAGATATTACAATGAAACCAACAAAAGCTGTGACCATGACACCCGCACCGACGATGCAATTTTTCCTCCACTTGCTGATTTTAGAGCCACTAGCAGTTGCTAACAAAAATGATGCAAATACCACCACCATTGATAACCACCAAATGAGGCTATGAGCTGTGGCCATCGATGGTGCAACTCTACCATCACTGATAACCATTACAACCTACCGGTGATGTAACTCCTGCCACCATCAGTAACCACCCTGAAGGGGATTGTGCCTAGTGGGATTTGAACCTGGGTGGATCCGGAAAAATTCATTCATTTTAACCTATCTACCCTAACTCTGTTGAAAATTAATTGATCTATTGCTTTGAAGAAGTACTAAAGGGGATTGTGCCTAGTGGGATTTGAACTGGGTGGATCCGGAAACATTCATTCATTTTAACCGATCCATCCAAACCCCATTGACGATTAAGCGATCTATTGTTGAAGAAGTAATTTCTGATTTGAGACATGGCGATCTCAATTCTCTCCTTCGAAATATGTACAAACAACTCAGATTTTTGGATGAGTGCTTAGGAACAATGTTGCAATACCTCTCAATGTAATTCGAGATGAATATGAGCATCACCCATGATGATTCATCCTTGATTTATAGTGAGAGTGAGGATCGCTCTCTTACTGAGGATTTCATAGTTATTGTGAGTGATCATAAACTAGCCCCATGATGCACAAACCTCTTGATGCTTGTACCTCATTTACATTGAAATAAGCCTTTATTAGATGGGTGGAAGGGATGTCCTCCAAATGGATTGATCATCTTTCATATGCTTCCCATGGAAACGATGAGTTCTTAACTAGCTCACTTGACTTGGTTATCTCACTTATCTCATTTAGGTCACCCGGATCACTTGGCTCACCACAACCAACTCACTTTGGTTCACCTCAACCAGCTTACCTAGCTCAACCAATTCACCCAACTCAATCGGGTCACCCATGTCACCCATGTCACCCAGGTCACCCATCTCACCTATATCAACTCACCGAGAGATGATGGTTGTCTGAGACACCTAAATTTAGTATCTATACATTATCACCCGTGCGCACATGTTTTTAACATGGTCTTAGCTATACCCCTTAATTTAATTTAAATGCCCATACCCCATCACCTCTAGCCATAATTAATTCATATTAATTAATTAAATTCCTATTAATTAATTAATACCCATTACCTTTCCCTAATGGACTTTCTATTTTGCATCCCTATGCTTTTTCTAACCTATCTCTACCTCCAACTCACCCATGACACACCTTCTTCCCACCTACATGCTTTAAAGCATTTTCCCAATCCTTAAAATCCTGAAATCATGCCAAAATCATAAAATCTAGCCCCATTGGGGAAAATTTCACCGTAGTCGATGATGACCCAACCTAGTTGTTGTCGACCCTATAAAACTAACCTCTTTCTTTCCATATTGGGGAGATGCATACAAACATCCAAGCTTCCTTGCAACCTATGGACTCTCTCATGTGCCTAAGAATTTTTGAAGCAGTTAAAAACCTTTCAAACCTCCTTAGATCATGCTTACATCACTCACAATCATCCTTCGCGAGCTTATCATTATATTTGTGTTTCTTTATTCAATATTTTATCATATTATCGTTGTTTTTATTACATCTAACCTCTTGCAGGAGAAGATCATCATCAACAACACTTATATATCTATCTTTAGCTTCCTCTCCCAGTTTCATACTTGCAAGTTACTTTTCTAGCTTTCCTTTCCTAGGCTTTGTCCACTCTACTACAATCACCATCGCCTAACCCGAGTCGCCATCGACTCAACCTTATGTAATTGTGTTTTTCAACTTCTAGAGCCTTCTCCGGCCCCCTGCATGTTCTCTGTACCTTATTCAACCTATTAAAACCACCATCCCATCCCTTTGTTTCATCAAATCCATCATATCTACACTCGGTGTCGCCATCGCTTCACCCTAGTCACCATCGACCAGGGTCTTGATTCCCAATCTACTCTTCCAATCTCTATCTTCTGTTACCTTCTAGTTTCTGCTCCTTCATATTTCTTCTAAGGGTTGACTCTAATATCTTCAGAACTCTATTACTTCCGGTTTACATCCAGATTTTACGGGTGATGAGTGCATAAATTGACTTATTATATCATCCATATGGCTATTGATTTTCTCCTAAATGTGTTAATTAATGCATGGGGGATGTTCTAGATAGTTGTATCCTAAGTAAGATTGATGCATTTCTCTTGTTCTTGTCTCATGTGAACTAATGACCATAGGAATTCCCACTAATTGATTTTGTGAGTAATGTATATCGACGAGGTAGAGAATGGAGAAAGTTTAGAACTATCTCAGTGCCGCCTGAATTTGAAGAAGGCAATGCCTCCTTAATCGAAGAAACAATTGACATAAGCATTGGAACGGAGGTAGAGAAAAAAAATTTGAAGTTAGGATCCTCGTTAACTCCGAAGGAAATAAAAATACACACCCAAATCCTCAAGGAACATCAAAAGGCTTTCGTGTTTCACTACAAATAAATGACAAGAATTACACCACATATCGTAGTACATAATCTTGTCACCAAACTAGATGCAAAGCCAATTAAACAAAATTCGAGACCAATGAAACCAAAAGTGGCTCTCATGGTGAAAGAAGAAGTAATGAAACTTCTCCAAGTGGGATTCATCAAACTAGTCGACTATTCATAATGGGTATCTAATATCATCCCCGTTCTAAAAAAGAATGGTAAGATACACATTTGTATAGACTTTTGGGATATTAACAAAGCTTGTCCCAAAGACAAATTCCCATTGCCATCCATTGACATCATTATTGATGGAACAACTAGATTTCAGCTATTGTCCCTCATGGATGGGTTCTCAGGGTATAATTAAATTAAAATATTTGATGAAGATCAAGCCAAAACCACGTTTATAACTCCTTGGGAACTTATTATTGTTACGCTGTCATGTCGTTTGATCTTAAGAATGCCGATGCTACATACTAACGAGCAATGACATACATATTTCACGACCTTATTCATAAGATTGTGGAATCCTACGTAGATGACTTGTTGGCCAAGGCCAAGAAGCACTGTGATCACCCAAAAGTACTCCGTATCATTCTCTCATGATTGATCGAATATGGCGTCACATTGAATCCAGAGAAATGTGTATTTGGCGAATGGAGGCAAGCTTCTAGGTTACATTATATCCTCACGAGGGATTGATGTCGATCCAGCCAAAATCCGGGTTGTTCTTGAAATGATTCCACCATCAGACGAGTCTGGTATCAGATCATTTCTTGGGAAACTAGGTGCAATTCGAAGGTTCATTCCGGACTTAAGTTTTTCGTTCATCCAATCAACAATTTATTAAAGAAATATTATAGCATTGATTGGATAAAAGAATGTAACGAGGCCTTCGAAGTAGTTAAACGCTTCTTATTGTCTCCTCCCACGTTAATGCCTCCTAGACCAGATCATCCTTTGATCCTGTATTCACAAGTTACTGATGTCTCCCTAGCCTACATCTGGCTCAAGAAGAAAATGATAAACAAGAATGTGCAGTCTATTTCATTAGCTAGATGTTGCTTGATTATGAAACATGTTATACACAGGTAGAAAGAGAATGCCTTTCCATAGTCTTTGCAATGAAACGTTTAAGACATTACATGTTAAACCAAGAAACAAGGGTCATTGTAAAGACAGATCACTTACGAACATTCCTCACGCAAGGGTATTTATCTAAAAAGGCTAGATGATTTATAACCTTAATGGGTGAATTCGAATTAAAAATTTTAAACCAGAAATACGTTAAAGGAAAAATATTGTAGACCGGTTAGCTGACAATCCATTAGATGGAGGTGATTTGGTAAATATAGATTTTCTCGATGAGTGCATATACTTTGTCAAAACCAGACCCCCCATCTCTACATGCCCTTGGTACACTAACATCGTCAATTTTATCATGGACCATATGTACCTAGAAGGTGCCACATCACAACAAAGAAGGTGGTTACGCATTATCGCTGCTAAATATGTCATCTTAGAACAAGTGCTCTACCGTAAAGCCTTCGATGGAATGCTTTTAAGATGCGTTGACACTGAAGAATCCAAAAATATTCTTTACGAATCCCACAATGGGATATGTGGAGGCCACTTTGGTGGTCACGCCACTACTCACAAAATACATCGGATGGGCTATTTCTAGCCCACTCTAGAACATGACACAATAGAGTTTGTGTGCAAATGCCATAAATGCCAAGAATTCTCCCATGAGATTCACATGCCAAAGACTGAGCTCGCAACCAATCGCAACCCCATGGCCCTTTTCCATGTGGGGCCTAGATTTGATAGGGAAATTCTCCCCCTCATCAATAGATGGCCATAATTTTATAATCACGGCCACATAATATTTTACCAAGTGGGTAGAGGCCATGCCTCTCACCACCGTACCAGGTTCTGTAATCGCTAAGTTCATTTTAAATCAGATCATTTTACAGGTACAGTGTCCCGCAAGTCATTATCTCAGATAATGGCACATCCTTTAAGAATGATGAGGTCCATGAATTATGTAGTAAATTCAAGATAAACCATCATACGACCTCTCTTTATTACCCTCAAGCCAACGGACAAGCTAAAGCCACAAACAAAACATTAAAAGCTATTCTCCTCAAAACAGTTAAGGAGAATAAATGAGATTGGCATTTAAAATTATACCCAACCTTGTGGGCCCATCAAACCTCAATAAGAACACCGACAGGCAACCCCTTTCTCATTAGTATTTGGGGTAGAAGCGGTTCTCCCGCTTGAGGTTGAAATACCCAGCCTCCGCATCTCATTACAAGGGATTTTGGGAGAAGAAGCCTATAGAGAGGCACACCTCTCTCAACTAGAAAGCCTTGATGAGGCTAGGCTGAATGCCAAATAATGGCATAGAGCCTATGCTGACCGAATGTGCTTGACAATATAACAAAAATGTCTACGAACAAGAAATATATGAGGGAGATTTAGTTCTAAGACTAGACAACTAAATTGATAAGAAAACCGACGAAGGAAGAAAATTATGGCCCAAGTGGTTGGGCCCATACCGAGTCATGAAAGACTATGGGAATGGTGTGTATCTCTTATGTACACTAGAAGGTGAGGAATTCAATGAAACTGTCAATTCCTTACATCTTAAACGGTTTTATGCATAGGTCATCAGCATCACCATTTGTATATTATATCTACCTACATTGCATTTAGTCACTTAGTTGTTTCATTTTGTTCACTTGTTTTGTAACTATTGTGGTCAAGGAACTTATTCTTAAGAAATTCATTACAAGCTTCTGAAAATATTGGCAAAAGCATTCAAAATCATATCTCTTCAGTTTTCATAATATCATCAAATGGTTCCAAAATCATTTCATCAATTCAACAGACAAAGTCTTGACAAAAACCATACCAAGGCCTGCATACTTGGTCATACTCATTATTTTCTACTTGGTTAAGTTGTTCTTACCTACGGTCTATTCTAGAAGCTTCTTGGTGTCACATCTATCCTTCTTACATCTCTTTGAAACAAGGATACTCCAAAGTCACAAATCAGAAGTGTCAAGTTAAATAAAAATGCTAAACCAAATAGAATATTTTATTTTTACACACTTCTTTGCCCCACCAACCTTCGGTGATGAGCCCACATCTCTTACTAGTGATGTGAGGTTGAGAAAGGAAAGAAGTTCCCTTACTCGCCTATGTCCTGCCTTCGGTGATGAGCCCATGCTTCCTACCAGTAGCATGAGACAGGGTGTAGGGGGTCCATTCACGCAAATTAGTGAATATTAATATTTTAAAGCAAAGTATACTAAGAGAAGTTAAATATCTAAATTCCAAAGAGATCAAATCCTTAAAACCAGATTTTGTCAACCAAGTTTCCATCCATGGATCTAAGTCTAGATAAACTGGAAAATAAGTTACATTTTGAACTATGTAGTAGTTTCGAGTAAGAGTAAGTACGCAAGTCTAAATTTGATTTCTGTCAAAACCTTGTCTTTCTCTCATCATTTCCATTCATTCAAACTCATATAATTTGCACCCTTCCCAACTCTTGGTGTTGAGCCCTCGCATCTTACTAGTTGTGTGGAGTTAGGAGTGGGGAAAGTTCATCTCATTATCACTATACATTCATCACGTTTTGCCAAAACAAGAAGAAGCAACGAACATTGCCCAAAGAAGCCAAAAGTTCAAGTACTACAATATGTTTTCATCATCACATATCAGCATTACAAAAACAAATAAAAAGAGAAACATTATGTTCAACATTTGTTATCACTTGTCATCCATTACATACATTCTGAAAAGCATATAAAAATAAATATTCTAAAAACATCTAGTGTACACATGGGAAATGAATCACAAAATTCTAGATACAAGAAGATCTAGATCTAAAAAGATATATATATATATATATATATATATATTGTGTTTTATATATAATGCCATCATGCACTAGGCATGGTCAAAATGCTCAATGAGCCCAGAAAATACAAAAACACTCATATAAACATCCGACCAAAAATCACTACAAAAAGACACCATGATCTCTCAATCCCTGTGGGATCCCTCAGATGGTGCACGACCGCATCTAGGACTCCTGCTACAATGATGCTATGAATGAACTAAGGGCTCATGATCACGACCAGTAGCTGTGGTCTCACTATGAGAATGGCTCCTCCTCATCAAGTGCTCAACAGTCCTATATCCAACTACCTCAGCATAGAGAGAGGTCATGATCTTTGCCACCTTCCAAACAGGGAAAACACATCAGTATGCCTACCAACTACTAAAGGATCTCCCACGTCTGCAAAGTAAGCTCATCTCATGTACTCTCTGAAGGGAGTAGCAAAGTGTCCACGCACACCTAGTGAATCAAGTCTCACCATCCCTCAACAGTCGTTACAAATAGAAAAGAGAAATAAACAAGTTAGAAAATTACCAAAACAAAAAAAACAAAAAAAGAGAAGTATACATTTCTAGCTAAAACAAAATTGAGAAAAGAGTAGTAACTCAATTGGATCTCCAGGCCTCCAAGTGGGATCTCTAAGATCTGTGCCTACCACTGATGTTTCCGTTGACTATGGAACCTCACCCAAATCTGGAAAGAAGTGACGTCCTGCCACGGAATCATCATCTCACTCAATGTCCCAAGAAGGAAACTCCTCTGAGATCGGGGTCACCTTCTTTGCACTCTCCTCTTCCCTCTCGGCCCTCAAGATACTCTGAGTGTCATGCCACTCAGATTCACTATCATCCTCCTCATCTGTCCCACCAGCCCCACCTCCAGTCTCATCCCCTGTCGTCTCCTCCTCTATCTCCTCTCCTGTGAACTCCTCAGAGTCTAAGTCCACATCAATAGGCTCATCTCCCTCTCCGGTATGAGCATGATCGGCCTCGATATGAAGTAAAGGTGCTCGAGGAGCACTGGCTACCCCTCGGGCATGAACCACCCACATAGCTACGATGGGAACTCTAGGAGTGATCATAGTCCAACCTCAGCCTCTAAGACCTCCCCTAGCCTCATGAACAGACTTGTATACTGGCCCCGTTGGAGGAAACATATCAATATAGGGGAGGCCAAACTGCTGAGGTACTCTATCAAAGGGGTGGATCTCCAACTTCCCGTCCTATCTATCGCCTAAGCGATAGTATATCAAGTAATTAGTGTGTGTGTCTCCTCTCCCCATAACCTTGCCATGGCCTGATAAGGAGTGGCCTCCATGTCTACAATAGTCAAAGAAGCCACTAGGCTGGTGTGGCATCCTAAGTACAGATCATCCCTATCCACCTCGCTACTCGACAACCATGGGATCCTTTGCATGTACACCTCTCTCATAGGGAATGATGCGCCCATACACCTAACTCATTCCTAGAGCAGGTGACTCAATGTCTCTGCCCCGTAATCGACCACCCTATATAAGTCATGATAGGTGGTCCTAAGAATGTCTGCTCCCCAAGCGTAAACATGGCCATGCGCCTCAATCTATGCGATAATAGGAGCCCAACAGTATAAGAGAGTATCTCCTCCCTTGTCCCCGATCAATGCGAGGCCAAGATACCCATAATAGCTGACAAAGCACAAGGATAGGAGAATCAACAATGGAACGGACCTTCACCCCCTTCTTTGAGCCCATGGAGACAACAACATCTCCCATGTAGGTGGCCCACTGAACCATCTAAGATCTGGATATTGTTGTCTTAAGAGACAACCACCTCCCAAGAATCGGGACCCCCAGTATGTGATAAACATCCTCTAGGGTGATGGTCCACTCACCCCTGACTCTTGGAAATCAGAAAGTGTTCCAATCTGCATCCCAGTATGAAAATAAGTCACACAATATGTGACTAGCAGGTGTAACATGAGGGACCTGTGCAATCCTCCAAATGCTAGCCCTCTGTAGAGTATCTCGCTCTGCCTAAGTAAGTGCCTCTAGCACTACTGGGATCCAATCACACTCCCTTTCTCTACTCCATCTGATATACTCCTCCTTCTGCATCCACCCAAATCAAACAAAAAGAGTATATTAGTAACATAATCCAACTAGAAAAATCATCAAGAACATATAAAAATGTCGAAAATGCAAAAATAATTGAAATTTACATCTTTTTTTGCATTCTGTCCAAAACCGCTGCCCTATGCAAAGTGGTTGTTTCCTAACCATCACCTTCTACGGTAGCGGTCATGTAACTACCTCCTTATGAAGCATCTCATCGTAACCACTTCCCTCATAGGGCGACGGTCCCCATCGACCGAATTGCAAAATGGCTCTAAAGCCCTAAAAACACTTTAAAAAAGCAAAAATGCACCATTTTAACTGAAATAAAGACCTACCCTATGGGCCCCCTAGAGACTCATTTAAAACTAACATTTTCAAAAATGATCCCCAGGACCAAGATTTTAACATTTCTATATTTTAGGTTTAAAAACAATAAATTGAGGAGAACTAACCTGAGACTTCGCAGTCGATGTCCTACTCTTGGAGGCATGATCATGATCTCACAATGAATGTTTTGACTATACTCTCGTTGAGAATGGTCACCGTGGGTCCTAGAGCTCAAAAACCACCAAATCAACACGCACAAATGAATAGTAAAATGAGTTCGTTATATATATATATATATATATATATATATATATATATAGTATTCTAATTTTGTTTTGAGTGTTCTTACGTAGAGTTGGAGCACCGACGGAGGTAAGTTCTCATCCCCGCACAAATGGTAAGTCCTCATTTCATATTAATTTAGTATTTATTTTTCGATTTATTTTATCTATCTACACTTGAGTCCTCTTTTCATCTTGTAGATAGTGGGAATTTGGGTGGCGACATTTCGACACACGGGCATGTCAGGTATAGCTTCTAACTCCCCATTTTGGGACCGCCATACTCGGACCCACCATTTTATGCCTCTTCATGGCTAAAATGCTTCTCGAGGGGGAAATATGTACGTACCCAAAAATGTAGGTACTGTACTACCGAGAAAGAGGTTACGAAAACCCCAATGATGATTTAGATCTCTTCACAAGGTGTTTGAAATCCAGAAAAGCTCGCCAAGTGTACATTTGCATCCTAGAAATCCTTGTCTAGATTTTACGTGTCTTGTTCTAACCTCTGCCCCCTTTTCCTTGCATTTTTGTCTTTAAGTTACGGAACCACCACCTTGCTTGGGCGGCGGTCCGTGACTGGCTGCGCATGCAGACAGGGCAGTGGTCTGTAACCGCCTCCTATGCAAGGCGGCGGTCCTATGCACATTTTCTAGAATGTTCTGATGATTTCATCAAACGTAAAATTCAAATTTCTATCTGCATTCCTCAACCACTAAAGCTTGCATTTAAGTTTTGGCCACCTGGTAAATAGTGTTTTCCCTTTGTTTAATATTAGAAGAGTTCAATTTAGATTTACCCTCTGGTAAATCCAAATGCTATAAATACCCAACTTGCTTTCAAACAAATGGCCCCTCTCCTTTTGTGTTTGATTATTCAATTTGTTTGAAGTTCTTACATGAATTATCAGTCTCTCCTTTCTACTTTAGAGATCATTTGATCTTCTTGCTTTCATCTTACTTCATTTTTGTCTCATACAATCAGTTTAGCATAAGGTAGTTTCACTTTTAGATTAGAATCCATCTTAGAGTTGTAGGTTTTGTTTGTCACAAGAGATAGATCCCAGAATTCTTGGCATATTTGTGTTGTATCCCCACAATAAATCCTGCTAGGAATTGCATAGTCAAGCTCTGTTCACTTGCACTATCCCTCTCTTACTTGCATTGTATTCATTTATATCCAAAGCTGCCATTGTTCGAGTATCTTCTTCTGCTGATGCTATCACACTCACACTTTTCTAGATTCACGAGAACATGAAGGAACGAGGAGATCACACTGAGGGGACAAGTCACGACACAACTGGATTTACCATTGTTTTGTAAACTCCAAGTTTGAGCTATCAAAGTTGTAGTTACAATATATCAAATAGAGTAGCAAATTATTTCATTTCAGTTAAAGCTCACTTTTGATATTGCTGGGAAGCTATGGGAATGATAGTTTATGAGAAACTATGATTCATTCCTCACTTTTGAGGTAGGATTAGAAGTCTTTCGATTAAACTAGTTAGTTATTTAAATATTTAGGATAAATTCACAATTGCACAGGCAAATAGCTATACCACTAGCTAGCTTGCTTGTTTTAAATTCTATTATTAGATTAACTGTCCATTATCTGAATATATTAGAATAGTTTCTCTTTTAATTTTGTTCAAATACACATCATTGAAAATACAAAAATAAGAGAAATATAAGTATAGTGTAGATATAGCTTTCATGGTTAATTTTCTCATTTCAGTTAAGTTATCTTTTGCATGACAATTACGGGACCCAGAGAGCCCAGGGAATACGTGTTCGAACCGATAGTACCTCAGCCAAATCTCTTCACAACATTAATGGATATAGATCAAGGGCTTAGGATTCAGGTCTTTCAAATGACAATAAACCCACAAGCAATTAGTGAACAATTGAGGCAATTGAATATTGAAGACGACAAAGCATACATATTCTGGTCAAATCAACCCAACCATAGATTTCCTTGATAGGATATCCGCATGACCATACAAGAACCCGAAAGAGAACAAATATTTGGTTGTGATCCATTAGTTCCACAGCTAGATGCAGGAGACCTTCTCATCGACATAGACACAAGATTACGTATACAAGTTGCCAGAACACCTGTAAGGTATTCTAAGAAGATCACACAACTCTTGGTGTTAAACATAGAAGATGAAAAGGCTTATGACCATTGGATAGTCAAAAGAAGAGATTGATTCTTCACATGACCATAACAGGTCCACAACAACCATGAACTCATGGTTGTGATCCCTAGTCCAATAACCCAACCAGCCTACAAGTCAGTTAAGTATTGACACCGGTTTACGAATGTTGGTATTTAGATCCTCACCACTCCTGCCAGATATCATAATGTAGTTCTCCGTATTAAATATAGAAGCCAATCAATCCAAAATTTTCTGGGCTAGACTAGAAAACCACCCATAGTTTATTACAAATCCACTGCACCTCTCATTACCATTTTCCATGACCCTATCTGGAAATACACATGAAGCACCTACAGGAAACTTTCCATGTATCCAGCAATCAATAGATAGGATCTCAGCAGAGCTCGACATTGATTGGAGCCTCCGAGCAGCTATTATATCCGACAGTCCATTACACCAATTCAGGTTAGGAGAGCTTTCTTTGCCTTAGATTTGTAGATTCCATTATTGTATGTTGAGGATATAAGATTGCCCAACTAGTTTGTCTGTATCCACATATATTCCATTTCCACCAGTTGTCTCGGCACGACCTCGGGAGGTCGGGTACGAAGAAGAGCTACTTGTAGATTCTCATGCTCACATGTCACTTTTCTATCGTACAAAATTGGTGAACCCGACGTGAAACAAACAACTATTCCCCTTTTATTTTCATTTCTTTCATCCACCTTCGCTCTTTCCCATTATTCTACGGGTATTCATATACCCCGAATATGTTGGGATATGACGCATATGGTAGACCTCTCTCAGGTCTCGAAGCAAATTATGGTCAAACAAATAGACAACCGTCACCCTCGCTTTCTACATGGGCTAAAAACTATTCAAGTAATTACTTGTCATCACAAACTCCTCAAAGAACTAGCTCTAGTTCTTTGTTCTGAATTAAGGAGTTGGATCAACTCACACAAACACAACAACCAAAGCCCTCAGGCTCTAACAATATGACGTTTACTGGAGAATCCACTTCATCTCCTCAGGTTTTGTTTAGACCACAAATCAGTAGATAGTTAGATCCACTAACTTCTTTTCATAGTTAAATTCAACCATAGATGGGTTGAAAACCAATAATAATGCTGCAAAATAAATTTTAGTCATATATTGTTCCAGATGTAGGAAAAAACATCCTTTGAAAGAATGTCCTTTCAATATCACGAGAGATATGTCGATCTATGATGTCCCTAGTCATGATACCAACTATTGTATTCTCCTACCTTAGTTAAAATATATTAAATTCCATAACTCAAGAAAATACAAAGGTAAAATTCATGCAAAGATCAAATAACTAGTCTTCTTATGCCCCTAGACTTGCTCAGAACCCCTGGATGATGCCATGGCCTAATCAGGCTCCTCCACTAACTTGGGGACAACCTGATTGGACACCACCAAACTAGATGGCTTATCTACAACCACCACCATGGGTTCCTCCATACAATCAGAAAGGTTAGGAACCACCAGCCAATACACCACCTTGATAAAATCAACAATGGGCACCCTAACAAAATTTTAATCAACTAAGGAGGTTTACAAAACAACAAGATTTAATTCTTCCACCACAAAAATTATCAGCAAAGGTTGAAAACAAAAACTCAACTCCCATCCTAGCCTGTCTCAAACCCCAAAAATAAAAAACAACTTTAATTAATGAAGCGAGACGGGGTGAGGCGATGCGGGTGAATGTCATTAATAACGTACAACCGAGGTCTTGAATAACATTGAATAATCCTCCCATAGTTGTCACAAAAATACCTAGGGAAAATGAGAGGATACTGAGAGGAAAGTGAGAGGATACCTGAGGAAAATGAGGAAACAAGACATGTTCCAAAAACATGAGCACCAAGAACAATTAGGAGGAAGATAGGAATATGCATTTTCTCCTTTCCCAAAAAGATTAAAAGAAATACTAGAATGAGGAAGAAATAACACTAGTTTAGGAGTTGAAAAAGATGAACATTGAGGTCCCACTTCTGAGAGCAATAAGGGACATTCTGAATTAAACCATACCATTAGAAACCATTGCATAAAGACACTAGGAAGGAAGAGGAAATACCGAAAACAATCAAAGTAGAAGGCAATCTAGATGACCTTGTAGCTGGAAAACTTCTCTCACCAAAATATGGGGATCCTGGGAGTCCAGTCATTACTATTTGTGTGAATGGTCAGTCAATATCTAACATTTTGGTGGATCTTGGTGCTTCCATCAATGTCATAACAAAAGATATGTTTAATTTGTTGTCTTTGACAGGATTGTAGCCAACCAATATTGTCCTCCAATTGGAAGATCAATCTATTTTTGTACTAGATGGAGTAATTGAGGATGTTTTGGTCATGGTTGAATCTTGGGAGTATCCTATAGATTTCATGGTCTTACAGCCTAAAGCTCAAAAGTTAGGATACCCAGTCATCTTAGGAAGACCCTGGTTAGCTATTGTTGCTACATACATTGACTGTAGGTCAAGAAAAATGACTATTTCAAATGGGAAAAAAGTAAAGAATATTTCCCTTTATTCTCCTACGGCCATATGTTGATGTTTGTGAATGTGTATGGGTAGATTTTCAGATACTAATAACATGATTTCTTCTTATCGGTCCACCATTGTAGTGAAAATCATATGGAAGAAATTATGGATCCATACTCAATGTCTAATGGAGATGATATTGTGGCTACGAAACTAGAACTGTGGCTATGGAAATCCAAACTATGGCTACGGAAATGACTATTTTGAACTCAGTGGATAACATCACCTTGGTAAGTGAAATTTCTATTGAAAATTGTGAAGATACCTATGATTACCATGAAGAACATACAACCACTAATTTTCATTGTCCTTTAGCCAAGGTTGTATCCCTTGAAAACATGACTATTTTTCACATGCTACAACCTCATGCTTTTCCCTTGAAATCTTTGATTGCTGATATAGAACTTGCTATTCGAGAGACACTAAACAAGTAACTGTTGAGGTAGGAAAAGAATTTACCATTGGAAAAAATTAGAGGACAACCAAGAGGCTAGGGTCATAGATATTTTGAGGAATCATTTGAAATATTTTTCTTGGAATTATATTGACATGAAAGGTATTCATCTAGGCATCTGCACCCACCATATTTAGACTAAGGATGTTAAACAAGTCAAAATCCACAACAAAGAATTAATCCAACACTTAGAGGCTTTTTCAAGAATGAAATAGAAAAACTGTTGAGGGTAGCATTCATTTATCCAATAGCTAATAGTCAGTGGGTATCACCGCTAGTTATAGTTCCTATGAAAAATGGCAAGTGGAGAATCTGTATTGATTATAGGGAGCTTACTAAAGCCAATAAGAAAGATTACTTTCCCCTACCCTTTATTGATCAGGTTTTACACAATCGGTAGGAAAGAAATACTTCTCTTTCTTGGATGGTTTCATTGGATACAACCAAATCAATATAACACTGCTAATCAAGATAATACCACCTTCACTTGTCCTTGGGGTACATTTGCATATAGAGTTCTACCATTTGGACTTTGTAATGCATCGCAACCTTTCAGAGAGTAGTTTTAGCTATTTTTGTAGACCTCACCAATGACTATGTCAAATTTTATATGGATGATTTTACTGTCCACGAGTCTACTTTTGAAGAATATTTGAGTAATCTTGAAAAAGTGTTAACTAAATGTGAGCAACACCAAATTTCCTTGAGTCATGAAAAGTGTTTGATAATGGTTGATCAGGGAATTTTCTTGGGTCATCATATTTTTGCTAAGGGCATCCAAGTTGATCCTAAGAAGATAAAAGTCATTACTAAATTGCCTACACCTACAAATACGTGATATCAAGATTTTCCTTGGACATGTAGGCTATTGCAAATGATTCATCTAATATTTTAGTAAAATAGTTGCACCAATGTTTTCACTGCTTACCAAGGATTGTGTTTTTGAATGGACTCCTCAATGTCAAAAATATTTTGAAATTATTAAGGATAAATGGACCACTGAATCATTTTTGAGAGGACTCAATTGGGGAAAACCTTTTCATATTCACACTGATGCTTCTAACACAATGATGAGAGCTGTTCTTGGAAAGAAGGATGAGGGAGACCAGATGTATGCCATCTATTTTATTAGCAAAAATTTGAACCCCACAAAAAACTACACCACTAAGGAAAAGGAATTTCTACCTATTGTTTACTCTCTGAAAAAATTCAGACACTCCATTATAGGATATAAAATCTTTGTGTATACTAATCATTTGACCATAAGATATTTGATGAATAAACCGGTAGTAGGGAGCATAATTATTCGATGGTTACTTATTTTACAAGAATTTAATGTGACTATTATTGATAAGCCTGGAAAGGCCAATGTTATTTGTTGACATTATTTTGAGATTGAATGTTTTAGGAGAAGAGAAGGAAGTCCAAGATCACTTTCCAAATGAGCACTTGTTTGCAATCTCAACACATCCTCCATGGTTTGTTGATCTTGCCAACTACCTCACTATAGGGAAGTTTCCAGCTTACTTTACCAATAAATAATGTAGAAGATTAATAAAAATAATGCTACATACAAATGGTGTAACAAAATATTGTTTAAATGTTGTCCTGACATGGTTCTTCACATGTGTGTTCGAAAAGATGAGGTGTATGACATATTGCGGTCTTGTCATGATTACCCCGGTGGAGGACATTACTTAGTGAAGAGGACAGTTCACAAGGTCCTTAAGACGGGTACTTCGGCCCTCTCTACATAAATCATTAAGAAGTATGTACAAAAATGTGATGCATGTCAGAGAATGGGGAAGCCTACATTATCTACTAAAATGCCCCTCAATCCTCAACTGGTCTTAGGGCCATTTGAGAAGTGGGGAATTGATTTCATTGGGCCTTTTGATCCCCCATCCTATGGAAAGGAGTACCTATTGGTGTGCACCGATTATGTTACAAAATGGTCAAGGTTCAAGCATTGACATCTACCAATGAGGATGTTGTAGCTGACTTTTTGTACAACTGGATCATGCTCAGGTTTGGAGCTCCCAAAGCCATTATATTTGATCAAGGCCCTCAGTTCGTGTCTAACATGATTGAGGCCTTCCTAAAGATCTACCAAATCAAGCATATAAAATCATCACCATACCACCCCCAATCCAATGGGTAGGTGGAAGTCACAAACAGAGAGTTGGAGAACATTTTAACTAAAGTTGTCAATGCATATAGGAAAAATTGGGTGCAAGGCTTCCTAAAGCAGTTTGGGCATACAATACCACCTAGAAAACCACCACTAGTTTTTCCCCATATGAATTGGTATATGGGAAGAATCCATTGCTTCATGTAGAATTTGAATTACAAACTTGGAGGACAACTTTAAAGATTGGAATTAAACTGGATGAAGCTCAACGTGAGAGAGTGTTGCAGTTGAATGAACTTGATGAAATGTGGATGGAGGCACAACAACAAACAAAAATTCTTCAACATCAGAGAAAATCTTGGCATGATACTCATATCAAAAACAAAAAGTTCAATGAAGGAGAATGGGTCTTATTGTTTGACTCAAAGTATCAACAATTCAAAGGAAAATTGAGAACAAGATGGTTGGGACCCTATCAAATTGAAAAAGTTTATGATAATGGATATGTGAGACTATTACCAATTGATGGTGACAAGAGAACCTTTTTGGTGAATGGCCATAGACTGAGGATGTATCAACAACCCCAGGATAAGGAAAATTTCACTAAGGACATGTTTTTATGTGAAGAAATTGATTCAGTGGAAGATTGCAGCTCTTCCGCCATGAATAGTTTGTTTTGAATTCAAATAAAGGAAGAAGATCATAGTTTCAATCCTCTTCCCCCTAGATCATAGTTTGTCTTGTTTTATTTCATGCTTTCAATAAAGGTTAGGGATGTTAATTATTAAAATGTGCATTAATCACAATTATTCTTTGAATGCAGGATGTGGAACGCCAACAGATCAGTGGAGAATTGAGCTGGCAAGGTGAAGTGTATTCATCCCTTGCTACGGATATTAAATTTTAGAACCCCCATTACATTTATTTAATATGAAAAATCAAAGTCCCATTCCCAATGCATTTATTACGGATGTAAAATCAAATCTCATGACGTGAAGTGGGAGATAATGAGTAATAGTGGGAAAATAAACGACATGTGTCACATTTTTCGAGAAGGACAAGTGGCATAAGCATTCATGATGATCGGACGGGAACCGTGCAAAGAATTGAACCTTTCCATCCCAATTAAGTACTATCACACTTTTTCACCACCATTTTTGCGTTGACTCAATGCTATTAGGAGCTCAAAATATAGTTCAAACTTCCACTACCAATGTTTCATGCAATTTCTTTGTTTCCTTCACATAAACCTTCTCCATTTTACTATAATTCCATCTAGACTTGTCTAAGCTATGGGGTAGAAGAATTTGGAACTAGAGTATATAGAGCCTCTCCTATGAAATGCTGCCATCTCCCAAGTATTCCACGATTCAAGTTGGTTAGAATTTATTTTGAAATTCGAGGGTTTCGTTGAATTGATAAATTTTGAGGCAACATGCTCTCAAATAGGAGGAAAGAGAATTGAGATAAACAACCACATTGTTGCTACCATATCTGGCCTCCCAGATTTTGGGCTCAAAATTGTAACTAATGCCCCACTTAAGGATTTAATACCACTGTTTCATGATGAAGGGAAGCTTTGCCAAAATAATCCTCACTCCCCATGGTATTCAAAAAGGTATTAAGTGGAGAGTTTTCTAGGTCATTGGAAGGAAATTTCCACATGGGTTAATAGATATTTTATCTATGATGGCCAACCATCGGTGCTAGGGGGTGACACATTGAAAATTATTACTCATTTGAAGAAGGGTCAGACAAACCTTGAGCTGAAGGTCAATATTCCAGAATATCTTACTGCAGAGGTTGTCATAAAAGTAGGTCAAAAATACAAGAATGGAGGTGGTAAAGCTGCCCTAAAGCACCTAGGCCTCATCTAGTTAATATGTGCACATCAGGATTTTTGTAGGCCTAAGAGGAAGATAGAGAAGATGAGTGCATGGGAGAGTTCGAAACAAAAGAAAATAAAAAGGAACTACCTCTAGTGTTTGGCCTAAGATTGAATCAAATCCTTGGCCTTCAAATGAAGATATGGAAGACTATAATATTAAGGAAAACCAACCCTTTGTGCCTCAAGGTTCCAAGGAAAAGGCTACCCTTTCAACCCATACTGATATGTCATTAAGACCAAGAAGGTCTTGTACCTCAAGGAGACCCAAAGTTTCTCGACTGCATTATTTAATGAGGGTTCAAACCCCATTTTGGAAGAGATTGATGATGTTGGTACTTTGTATCCTCTTAGTAAACCAATGAAGGATGATGAATTTATGATAACTATTCCCAAAGAATAGTGCCCTGAAATTGATATGCCATACATTTTTGAAGCTCTAGAAACTATGTTTGTAGCTCTGAAAATACATGTAGCATTGGAAACCCAGTGATGGAACTCTAGAAACTACTGCAATAGAGGTTGGTCACTTGGAATCACATGAAGATGCAGTCTTGAAGTAGTATCAGGATGAAATTTATGCTCTGAAGAAGAAATTAAAAGGTATGGAAGATACTTAATTGTCTATGCAAAATGAATTTGTTCAACAAACTATTGAGAAAGTTAGGGAAATAACTATCTTGAAAATAGAAGTTGATGGTTTAAAAAGGAAAAAGAATATTGGATTACAAGCATGGAATAATTTGTCTTCTCGTTGTGACCAATTGTCTCTTCAGAATAAGGAATTGGTCAAGAAAATAAGAAAATTAAGAAAGGTTTTGAATCGGGATCAAATGCTAAAAATAAATTGGAATCAATTGTTGAGTTTTTTTGTCCTCTAGCTTGAAAAATTCTAGCTTGTAGGAAACCCTCTTCTTTTTTAGTCTATTTCTTCAAGAACAATTTTATGCATGAAAATTACAAAGGATGTGTTGTGGAGATCCCCATGAGGCTCCAGATGGAAAAACATTTTTAGAAATTTATCAAAAGAGTACTCCATAAATACAAAATTTATTATGTGAATTCTACCTTCATAACATATTGGTTACCAATTTCTAGATTTATTTATTAATGTTTATATGGTGAATTTCAATTAAAATATTTTCAATCATTGATTAGAAACCAGATTATATGGGGTGAGAAAACAAATATTTTTAATCAAACCACCTGAACTATTGGTTTCTATATCAGGCCTACCCACCACAATGATGTCTCAATGAAAAAGGATTTCAGGTCTCTATATTATCAAGTTGGAATTGGAAGGAATACTTTAGATATTTTAGCCAAATGTGTTTAGAATTTTGAGATTTATTGTCAACAGAATTTTGGTGAAGCTCTGAAAGCTTGTGAAAAATATGGGACACTTTGAGCTTACCATTGAAAAGAAAGGAATTGATCTCTCCAAAAACCTTAGTTGGAGTATGAGGAGGGGTGATGCACTTGTTGTAATCATTAGGAAGTTGGCAGAAAAAGGTGCAAAAGAATACAATAATGAATGGGTTGGCATGCAAGTAAGACCTCCCCTTGTTCTCAGTCCCATGACTACTTGGCTAGAATAATGTTGCCCAATCTCATGATAGTTTTAAAGCATGGGCAGATGTTATCTTGGAAAATCAGGGGTGTAAAGGGATAAGGAAGAAATATGCAGACCAATTCAAGGAGTATGATATGGCACAACAACTTGGAAAAAGAGCAGGAAAAAGATGAGTTTGCATGAGGACATGTAAAAGGTAAAGTTCATGGGAGATGATGAGTGCATAAATTGACTTATTATATCATCCATATGGCTATTGATTTGCTCCTAAATGTGTTAATTAATACATGGGGGATGTTCTAAGCTAGTTGTATCCTAAGAAATATTGATGCATTTCTCTTGTTTGAAAGGTGCAAACAATTTTCATAGAGAACAATTTGCATAGAGAAAACACGAGAAACATTTTATATATCTCTTATGCTATTACAATGGCTATTGTATAGCGATGGAGGTAGGAAAAATACCTCCTAAAAACCGGAAACAAATAACCCATTTATAATATTACAAGTGTAAAAATTAACAACATATTAATAATGGATCACTAACATAGTGTTTCTTGACATTCCCCCTTAGTGCGAACATGGGGAAAACATGCCTTTGTACTTGCACCTGATTTCATGATTAGGTGATTTTTACTACAGGATGATCACAAACCCATTGTATGGTTTTCAAACGGTTAAATAAGAACCAAAAATGGTGGTTTTAAATTGGAGTGCCAAAAACATAAATGAAGTTTTTCAAGTGGTTTACTTACAACCACATCATGATGCGCCAAGTACTATTATCAACCCTTATCATATCTCATTGCATAGGGGAATAGCCTAGGAAATTCTACTGAAATCTCTTGCTTGTACACACAAGCTTAAAATTGGAAATGGAACATTGGATCATGTCCCCCCCTCTATGTGAAATTTACACTTATTCAACCAAATACACTGCAAAAAGGAACACTAAAACTGGAACTCTGAAAAACACATCGGAAAGCACACTACACAAACTACAAACATACATGTCACCAAACCTTCATGCGGCCTCGTCATTGGTGATTGATGAGAGTTTGTTGATTGAACTCCAAACTCTGTTGCCTCCTACCTCCAATGAAAGGTTTCTAACTCAACTTGATTTGACTTTGAGGCTCTTTGAACAATTCACCCCCATAAGATGGATGTCGCATATAAGTAAAAATATGTCCAATGATTGAAAAGTGAGAAATTTTTTTTTCATTTTTTTGGACTTACTACAATGAATCACTTGACATATTGACACACTTTTATAATACAAAATGATAACTAAAAAGTAATTAAATATTACTTTTTAATACAACTACAAAATAACACAAATCAACTAGGCTTGACCTTATAACACTTTATTATAAATTTTACAATTAACTCAATATAAAAAATAATTATGATTTTATTGAAACTAGACTAATAATAATTGGCATGGGAAACAAAATGTAAGAAATAGAGTATCGACTATTATTCTGGACAAGACTATAAACAAAACCGACTCCTATGAAATTTTTGATAACAAAACTTTAAACATGACACGACTTTATAAATTTTCACAAACTTTAATTACAACAATACAACCTAGAAGTTAATGCACGACTTTTGACAAGTCGACTAACTTAATCGCCCCTTTCTTTGATAAAAGAATACTCACTTGATAAATGACAAAACATTGGAAGAAAAAAAACTTATTTACGGATACCAAATGACAACAGACTTAAAAAAATAAACACAACATTGATTAGTACTGACCTTTTGACCCTAGACTTTTAAACCTACACGTGGACTATTGCATGGACAACACACTTGTCTCTAGTGAGCCTCTGATTCCTCTTCGGTGGATCTATACATGCATACAGAGCGTCCTGGTTGCTACAGCTGAGATGTCCAAGTTTGTGGAGAGCTCGGATTGAGATTTGCGTGTAGGTCGTTAACTTTAATGTGGTCTACATGTACTATGAAATTTGACTAATGAGAGCTACAAAGTTTGGAGATCGGGCATCCTGCCTTTGGAAGAAGAGCTTACACAATGATCTTGTAGTCAACTCATAGACATCTCAAAATTTTACAGTGTGCATGGGAGCAGCCAAAAACATAGGTTTGAGAAGAAGACCAAGTTGTGTGCTTCTATCGAATTGAGAGGAAGGCTTGAGATGGGGATTCCACTCATCAAGACCAGATCAAAAATTGTGTTATCAAGACACTGATAAGAGTTTGATCTATCAATTTCTATAGGATCTTTGCTACGCTATGGATGTAGGAAGACACATGAACCGAAACTAATAATTACTTAGCAACTTCAAAATAATTTCTAGATCAAAAGGGATCACTCCACTCATCTATTTCTACCATCAAGAAATAATAGAGAATGTTGAAACAGTGGAATGCATAGATGGATACCAAATGATATCGATGGGGAAAGATTCACTTCCTATGGGTTCAATTTCAATGCATTGAATACCATAAAATTATGTATCTCTCATAAGAGGGGTGACCATCAATGCAAATATATATGCCCCCACATAGTACTCAGGAAGCCATTTCTCTGATACCAATATGAAAGGTGTGAACAATTTGCATAGAGAAAACACCAGAAAGATTTTCTATATCTCTACTACTATTACAATGGCTATTATATATCCATTAAGGTAGGCAAACTACTTCCTACAAACTAGGAAACAAATACTTTTGTTTATAATAGTACGGGTATAACAAATTAACAACATATTAATAATAGAACACTAACATAGTGATTTCCTAACATTATTCTTGTCTCATGTGAACTAATGACCGTAGGAATTCCCACTAACTACTTTTGTGAGTAATGTGATGATGTGTGTAGCTTGATAAAGTGCATTATTTTCCAATTTTGAGGAAGTAACAGTCAACAAGATCGAGTCTCTCACCACCATGCCATTCTAGAGGATTTTCTCATAGCAACCTATAAATAAGGACCCTATTTTTAGCTATATTACAGGATGTCATTGAGATTTAATGAGGTTTTTATGTAGTTAAATCCATTACCTATCATTGTGACACGATCTGAACTAATTGTGTCTATAAGACACCTTCTTGAAACTATTTCATAGTTAGTAGTTGGTAGTTTTCAATACAATTCTATATACTAGTTGATAGTTATTTACAGTCTTATGATGAAACATGTTATGAACTTATTCAAATCAATATAATATATATGTTGTTTTGAGTATCCATTGGTGTTAAGTTTCTCAATCTCAAAGGAGATAATTCATGCATGATCATTATTCCTGACAATTTTAAGTTCCAGTATTTTGATTTGAATGGTTATTTGAATGCAGTCTTATATTTCCTTGATTTAGTATCTTTCCTTCTTTGTCATTTCAATTTGTGTGAGCATTTCAATTCAAGCGGTCATTTCAATTCGTTAAGTCTTTACTTTGAAAGAATTTTTGTTATAACAACATTGTTTCAGTAGATTAGATGTATTTCTTGAATTCTGTCTTCATTTCCATAGCCTAGAGTTGTATTTTCTTTCCGTAGTATAGAAGAGAAACAAGAGAGCAATACCAAAATAAAACCCCAAAAGATACCCACCACAACAACTGTGTTGCATCCAACTTCATTGCATATAGCCTAGGACACAACCCTAGTTTGAGAACAACACTAAAAATTGAATCTGTTGGTTAAATGATTGGAAGTTACAATGACCCATCAACGGGGTTTTGCATAGTTCTCTCATTACTCGAGATCCTCACACCCATGTCACCGTTGACTGCCTCTGCATAGTCTAAGTCGTAATTGAATCAAACAAAGTGCTACTTATTTTACGTTTATTCTAATTAGATTAACATTTAGATCGGTTTGATTACTTTCAAATTTTGTACCTCTTTTAGTTTTACGCATACTATCTGTTATCTCATTATTTATATCTTTTTTTTTTAACAAACGGGTGATGAAACCCACTAAAGAAGTTAACACTTCTTGGGGCGTATTGTAGGGAAACCCCTGCATAAACCATCTAATCCATTTTCATGTTAGTATTTCTTATTTGCATGTTATCGGTTGGTAGCAACGAGATCCATCGTCACTTTGCGCGGTCTCCACCTACATCATGCATTAGTGGTAACATAAACCCTCCATGATTTCTGATTTATGTAATTTATTTAGTATCTAGCTCGTTCATTTGAAATGAATGAGAAAATACTACAACATTCTGGCATGTCCGGTGGGACCACACTTTAGGTGATCCTTTTGTATTTCTTTCATATTTTCTATTTTCTTCTATCTTCTACTAACATTGTAGCGTGAGGCCCTACTTCTTTCTTTCTCATGTTGGTTTGTCTTTGGATTGATATTCGCTATAGTCTAAATAAAAAGGAAAAGTGCTATCCAGGTTTTCCTCTTTTCCTTATTTTCTCCTTCTGCATCGTATTTCCCTTTCTTATGTGTGTCTTCATCAAAAAAATTGCATTTCGATTTGGTTTAAAAGAACATTTATTTTTGTATCCTTCTTGGAAATATAGTTTAAGTAGGGGTCAACTTGCTACATCTCACATTTTCACACATAACCAAAACTGACACATCTAAATCACACATCAAAACATCATCCTACCCAGTTAAGTGATTGGGATTTCACTACCCAATAGGAAGCCACCTGAGACTTTCCAAGCCATAAAAAACATGAAACCAAACATAGATTACCTTATCCTAGATACCTTGTTATCTATCCCCTTTTCTTTTTCACACTTTAATAATCAAAAGACATAATAAGAAGCACTACTTGACTTTCCTCGATTAGTTATCATAAAAAAAAATTATTTAATACTCGTAATTACTCATTATGCAGCAAAGAAAATGGAACAACACTATGCTTCAAACAATTCCTCATCTCAAATATTTACCACAACAGTTACCTCATCCGTGTCCTTGATTACTCCTTTCATAAGCACTCACCTCTCATCGATGTTTCTCACCAAGGATTATTTATTCACATTACAACTGTAGAAGAGACCAATCCATTCTTACACCATCAATCTATCATGTCTAGACCATCTACCCCACCATCTATTAGATCAGAACCCTTTGGACCTCCTAAAGTCCCTCTTGGTGATACCATGTTCCAAGAGCTTCTGGATGCCAATCCAGTGGTGCTACAAGAATATCTCCTTAGGAGATCAACTCATCTTCCCCAGATGGTCCACCACTTCAACAACTTTATCCTTATCAGACCAATCCCCAAACCACCCAATTTGCAGTAAATGAACTTTCTACAACCCATCTTGCTTCCTCTTCCACCAATCCCTCATCTCACCAAACTACCCAGATAGTCACACCTATTCCTCACAATCTCCCTCCAATCAACACGACAATCAACACTACCCTCCCTATCACCTCTTTGGTTGCTATATTTAAGTGTGCTTGTAATCATCATACCTAAAAATCACATCCCCTATTTGAAAAACATGACTTTCTCATGTCTAATATGCATTTCAATACCTCTCAATCCCATTTCATCGAGTGCTCGCAATAGTTTCAAACCGGTTGATACTCACATCTCCACTCATTAATTGTCCCAACAACATACTCAATCCCAACAATCATACCATGTTCCTATCTCCCAACAACAATTATTTCAATAACCACCCCTTCAATCACAACCTATGATTTATACTCACCCCCATAAAATTCCTCAAACACCCATGCATTCAAAATTCACTAACAAACTCATCTAGCCACTTCTTACATACAACCTCTACCTCTCATCCCCCAAAGACTTTTGAATGACCCCATGCATGCTCTTGTGAATAGGTTAGCCAACCTCGAAGCCACTACTTTAGGATCCAAAATTTCATTATCCTATGAATAAATTTGTAACGAGCCTATTCATCCATGTGTACTAATTAAACCGTATCCTCTGCACTGGGAATTTCCAAAATACACCAATTTTAACAGAAAAGAGGATCAACAACAACATTTTCATGCATTTAGACATGCATGTTACCTTATTACATATGATTAAGACTTAATGCTTTACAATTTCCCCATGTCCTTGGCCTATCCCGAACTAGACTGGTACAATAGTATTCCTCAATATTCTATATTCTTCTTTTCCCACTCACACAACTATTTTTAGAACACTTTTTGATTAACATTGTGTGCAAAATAACTATCAATGATCTATACACTATCTAGCAGTTTGAGGACGAGTCCATCATAGACTTCATCACACGATGGCGCGACGTTATAAACCCGTTATCATTCCCTCTTCGCAAAATGATCTTTTCTCACATTTTTGTGTGAATAACATATCTTCTACTTTACAAATCCAATCATTCAGAACCTTCAACAAAGCCTTTACCATGGCTCACAAAATTGAAATGCACGCCCTTGAGTAACATCATTTAAAATTAAAATCAAACAAACCTAAACATGAATTTACCAAGTCCTCCATACAAAACAACAAATCAAAAGTGACGGCCAATGTTGTGGTCATTAAATCATCTTCCGCACCTAGATCCAACACGTGGAATCAACAATGATCCCTTCATTTAATGCCAACCTACACTCCCTTAGGGGAGTCATATAGTACAATATTTGACAAGTTGATGGAAATAAACCTTATCAAACTCCCTCCTATCTGACCCTTTGATGAGTCAAGACCGAAACCCATGTAGTATCATGAATATTATTGTTATTACAAGTACCACCAAGTTCGAGGACACGACATAGAAAGATGTTGAACTTTTAAATATTTTGTCCAAAGACTCATTGATTAGGGTGATCTTCAAGTGGAAAATCCAAATGCCTCACCCAATCAACCACTTGACATCTTCAAGTAGCCTTACCCAAATCATACACCAACAAGCTAAGCTACCACTTATACTACAACCCAAAAACCCAATGCTCACATTATAAACACTCTTCACACCACTAATCAGGAACCAATCCCATCCACAACTTCCTCTCCTTCATCATCGATCACATATACCCCCTTTGATATTGTTATTATCTTTATCATACTTATATTTATCTTGACATCCACTCACTAATATAAAACTACTAGGACCGCATTTGCAAACATATTATTTATTCCCATAGAGACATTCATGAAGCAACCATTCCAACCTATTTCCACATCCGACATTAGTCCTCCATCAAATCCCATACCTTTTACATCTACTTCGTTAGAATTGATCACCTCACCTATATCCATTCCACATTTTCCCATCATACCATCCTTAGAACCCAAGCTGATCATCCTCCCATTTTTTTACCCACATCAATTGCTATACACTACCTTCTTCCTTAACACAAATTTCATCATTTGAATAATTCTAAAAGCAATTCAATTGGAAATGATTTCAAATGTTCCCTCCATCTCATCAACACAATCAAATCAATCTCCACCCTCCTTATATTACATCAAACAAATGTTTATTCCTACACTTGTACTAAGCTGTGACACCATCATTTAACCCTCTAGTTGAAATTGTCGTCACTTCTTCCAAGGGTGTGTCTCCACATACGAAATCTATGATCACTCCTAGAGTTAAAAAATACAATGCAATATCATTCATTTTAAGACCACGAACATTTGGGCCAATCCAAAAGTATTCAACACTAAAGCACCAACCAACTTCAAAATTTAATTCAAGTTATCAAAACATCAACATACTTAGACTTTACCCCAAACATCCAAGATATCTCACAAGGCATATTCTAGCACTTTAGTTAGATCATATACAGAAATCTTCCAACACTTACTATAAACCTCTGCAATCACGCTTCCACCTATCAAGGCCTTTGATCCAAATGGAAATAAGTCCTTATGGTTCAATTCCAACCTTATATGTGCCTCATCATTGTACCCTTGGGCACAATCTTGAACACCGTAGAGAACTCCAGGCCATTATTCATAAAATCATTGAAAAGAAAAGACTTCCTCTTGAACCGAGCCAATCCCTTCTTTCCACATCTAGCCCAATATCTTATGTCCCGTCTTCGGGGGATGATTCTTCAAGGATGGTCCCCTTTGTTCATTAATGTTGTTCGGGTAACCACTCGATCTGGCCCACGTGAACCCAAATAAACCTTCGAACAAAAATCCAATACTTTTATCGCCATTCCTCCTCCTAAGAAGTTAACCATATCATAAAAACCTAAGGTTTATGTCTTAGTGGCCATAGGCCCATTGAATAGAGTATCGAGAACAACTTCATCAAGCCCCTATTAAGATGTCACTTTATGATCTTATCCAAATCTCTAGATCATGGAAAGGCTCTCACGAAGCGTTAAAGTGTATTACGATGTCCACTAATGAGTATCAACCCTTCCTGTCTCTTGTAGGATTGCTTACGGCTTCTACTACTACCATCTCATTCAATGATGCTGAAGTTCTAGACATCCCCGGAAGAACATGACCTTCCTCTCTTTATTATGGTCAGTATTAATGATACATTCATTTGACAATGCATGCTCAAAAGTGGGGCTAGCATTAATATCCTTCAATCACATACTTTTGACCAACTTAAGCTACCAAAGGAATCTGTTTCTCAAACACCCATGGTTCTTCATGATTTCAATAATTCCTTCACTCCCATCTTGGGAACAGTTATTCTTCCCGTATGTGTTGGTGAGAAGCTCATCCATGAAGTCTTCTACATCATTGATGGAGAATTTCAGTACAATGTTCTCCTTAGATAGTCATGGATCAATACCATGTGATGTGTCCTTTCTACACTTCATTGTTCCCTTAAATATGAGCCTCCAGGGGATGCTCCTCCCTTCCAGGTGTGTAATATGACCTATAGACCAAATGATGTGCTCATTCCCAAGAATGATTTATTCATAAAATTCACTAGCTCAACCATTCCCTCATCCAAACTACCCAATGATGAATTCCTAGACAATGTAATGGACAAACTTATGATGGGGAGTACCGTCTCCTCACACTCAACACTCTTCCCACTCCTCACCATATAGGTAGACCTGATAAAACACCCATGTACCAACCAAACGTCAGAGATGTCATTCCATTCGGTCCACCACATCTTCACACCAATCTTATTTATAGTGGTTTTGATACCTATTTTTCCCACATCAATGATATTCCACACGTGAAACCTTATACCAATTGTTTCAACTTCCTTAAAAAACCATCTTTTTCCCACACCTATCTCCATCATTACGCATGGAAAGGATTTAACATGGGACATTACGAGCATGGGCCACATGGCCTTATTATCAATCAATGCCGCAAACCTCACGAAAATTTTGGGTTAGGCTACCAAGAGCATTCCCCTGACCCCATTCCACCATCTGAGATATTCATGGACATGCCTTCTCCACCTTCTCTATATTTTTGACTCTCGAATACATGGACATGCCTTCTCTACCTTCTCCATCTTTTCTAACTCTCGAAAACATGAACATGCTTTCTCTACCATCTCCATATTTTTCTACTCTCGAAGACATGGAAATGGATGATACCATTTCTATTGCTTCTGAATTTTTTTTAGTCTCCACCATTACCTTAGGACCGGTCACTTATCAATAGACCAAATGATGTGCTCATTCCCAAAAATGATTTATTCACAAAATCCACTAGCTCAACCATTCCCTCATCCAAACTCCCCAATGATGAATTCCTAGACAATGTAATGGACAAACTTATGATGGGGGAGTATCGTCTCCTCACACTCAACACTCTTCCCACTCCTCACCATATCGGTAGACCTGATAAAACACCCATGTACCAACCAAACGTCGGAGATGTCATTCCATTCGGTCCACCACATCTTCACACCAATCTTATTTGTAGTGGTTTTGATACCTATTTTTCCCACATCAATGATATTCCACAAGTGAAACCTTATACCGATTGTTTCAGACTTCCTTAAAAAGCCACCTTTTTCCCACACCTATCTCCATAATTGTGCATGGAAAGGATTCAACATTATACATTACGAGCATGGGCCACATGGCCTTATTATCAATCAATGCCGCAAACCTCACGAAAAATTTGTGTTAGGCTACCAGGAGAGCAGTCCCCTACCCCATTCCACCATCGGAGATATTCGTGGACATACCTTCTCCACCTTCTCTATATTTTTTGACTCTCGAATACATACACGTGCCTTCTCTACCTTCTCCATCTTTTCTAACTCTTGAAAACATGAACATGATTTCTCTACCATCTCCATATTTTTCTACTCGAAGACATGGAAATGGATGATACCATTTCTATTGCTTCTGAATTTTTTTAGTCTCCACCATTACCTTAGGACCGGTCACTTATCAATGTGAAAATCAGACTAGGTCCCTCCCCTTTTCCATCTATAAATGATAGAAGAAGATTCTTCTACCATTGACATTCTTTAGTGTGCTGATGATGATGTCATTATCTCCCACATAGGGTAGGAGATCCTTATATTCACAAGACCTTACCATCTGACATACCTACTCTTCTCAATGAAGCCACCATCAATGTCAATATCGGGACTCCTCAGGAGCCTCACATTCTCAAAGTGGGCCAATATCTTGATCCACACAAACTTGAATCCTTCATTGCATTCCTCTCCTATCATAGCTATACATTTGCATGGTCACGTTTAGAAATTTTAGGACTTGACCCTTCTATCTTCGTCCACAACATCGTCACATTTCCCAATTCTAAATCAGTAAAGTAGAAGCTTCACCATATGCATCCTCACATTTCCCTCCTTGTTAAAGAGAAGTTCCAGTGCCTTCTTTCTACCAATGTCATTATTCTCATTGAATATCCTCAATGGATGTTCAACATTTTATCGGTCGTTAAAGCATTTGAAAAATTCATATTTGCACCGATTTTTGAGATCTCAATATCGCTTGCCCCAAATATTACTTCCCTCTTCTAAAATTGATTAGATTGTGGATCTTACCACGAATCATGAGATGTGTTCTCTTATGGACAGTTTCTCTACAATCAAATTCTCATCACAAAATAAGACCAACACAAGACTTACTTTATTACCCTTGGGCCCGAACTTTTGTTATCGGGTCATGCCCTTGATCTAAAGAATTCCGACACTACCTATCGGTGGGCCATGAATTACATATTTCATGATCTCAAGAAAAATCCATATAAGATTATGTTGATGATCTTTTGGGTAAATATAAACATTGACAATAGTCTCTATGTTCTCGAAATCCTTTTGAGTGCCTTACTTATTTTTGTTTTCATCTTTATCCTGTAAAGTGTGTATTTGAAGTCTTAACTGACAAGCTCCTTGGCTTTATTGTTTCTATTAGGGGAATTGAAGTTGACCCCAAAAAAATTAAGGAAATTATTGAAATGTCTCCTCCTTCCAATCTTAAGAAGCTTTAGAACCTTCAAGGTCATCTCCAATCCGTTCGTTGTTTCATCTCGCAACTTTAAAATCGTTGCCAACCCTTTCATCGCCTCCTTTGGAAGGACATAAAATTTTATTGGGACCATGACTACCAAAAGAATTTCAATGATATTAAACAATATCTTTTATCTCCACCAGTGCATACACCTCCATGCAAGGGGAGTCGTTTTTATTTATACATCTCTACTACTAATCATGCCTTAGGAGCTATGTTAGCACATCGTAATGACCAAGGTCATGAGAAGGTTGTTTATTACATCAATCACACCCTTCATGACTATGAAACTTGCTACACCAAAGCTAAAAATTTGTGATGTTCTCTCTTCTTTTCTACTTCAAAGCTTCAACACTATCTTCTTAATCATAAGACATATGTCGTTACTAGCTTCCATCTCCTTAAGACAATGCATTCTAAGCCATATCATAATGATCGTATCACTTGGTGGCTCATGCTCATGTTTGAGTTCAACCTCGAGTTCATATCTTAAAAATATATTAAGGGAAAATCTATTGCATACCAATTAGCAGGAGCCCCTCTTCCTAGTTCACATCTTCTACATGAGCAGTTTCCGAATGAATCCATTAATCAATTTCATCACAAATATGGCACTCTTAAATTCACTCTCTTCTTTGATGGCTCTAAGTGTCAGAAAGGGGAGGCACTGACATCATCCTCATTCCTCCTTGGGAAAATCCTATTCCCCTCATAAACAAACTCAATTTTGAGTGTATGGTAGAATATGAGGCCCTTATCTTAGGTCTTGAAACTGATTCCTTTTAGGTGTTCAAATTCTTGACATCTACAGGGATTTTGAACTTATAATAAAACAAGTCATAGGTGAGTATCAATGCAAAAATGATACCCTTCAAAAATATCACGACATTTTTCATCTTCTCCTTGAAGCCTTTGATTCCTACACCATCCAAGATATTCCCGATCCACCATTTGTTTCACTGATATGATGACATCTCTTGCAACTCTCATTCCATGGACAATGGAGGAATCTAAACTTTCCATCCTTTTTCATCGTCATGATCGACCATTCTATGAGTTACCCCAAGTTAATCTTGTTGAATCTATATCATCGGACCTTTGGTATACCCCGGATCTTTGATTATCTATCCCAATCCATCATTACCCTTGATTTATCCAAGAATGTTAGGAGGTCTTTTCTTTAGTGTGCCAAATTCTCTGTGATTCTTGGTGGCATTACTTATAAGCATGGATTTGATTGTGTTCTTCATCGATGCCTTAAATCCCATGAAGCCTCTTGGGCCATCCCAAAAGTTCACGATGGTATTTTTGGTGTACACTTTAGTTTCTTATCATTGCTAAGTGCATCCTTCGTCTTGGCTATTATTGGCATTCCCTTAATCATGACTACTGTGAATACATTAAGAAGTGTGAAAAATGTCAGCAACAATCCGGTCTTATTCGTATTACTAGAAAAATTTTGCAACTAGCTCATGACCTTTGGCCCTTCTCACAATGCGGTCTTGATCTCATTGGTCTTAATCCTTATTCTCCGCACAAAAACATCACTCTATCATCACTACAACCGAATATTTCACTAAATGGGTGGAATAAATCACACTCGCCTCAACCAATTCCTGTCCAATCATTAATTTTATCTACCAACACATCATTTTCCACTTTGGCATTCCCAAAAACTTGTCATGGACAATGAAAGTCCTTTAAAAACAAAGATCTTAAGAAAATATGTAATGCATTCAACATCCAACTCAACTTCTCTTCTCCATATTATCCTCAAGCTAATGGCCAAGCCGAAGCTACCAATAAAACCCTTCAAATATTCTTGCCAAAACTATTGATCAAGCAGGTCATAATTGACATCTCCAACTTCCTTTTTCCCTTTGGGCCTATCACACTAGTATTTGTACCTCCACGAGGATACACCTTTTTCTCTTGTTTATGGTTCCAAAGTTGTCCTTCCCCTTGAATTTCAAGTTCCATCTTTGCATGTATCTCTTCACGACTTCATATTTGATGAAGACTATTTCCAAGCACGTCTAGCACAACTCGAGTTATTAGATGAAAGTTGCCTTCTCGCTCTTAAACACCATCATATTTATTAAGAGCGCATTAAACATGCTTACAATAGGAACTTTAAGGAATGTGATTTTAATGTTACTTGAACTTCTCCTCAAATAAAATTAGAAAATCACCACTCTAAAAAGATGCCAATGCAAAACGTTTTCCCTAACTAGATTGAGCCATACATTGTCACACGTAAGTATGGGTCGAGAGCCTATCGATTGGGCTCCTCGATGGTAAACCGGAAGTGGAACCTCTTAACTCATCACACTTGTGAACATTATACTATTATCAATTCTTCCAAAGGTGCCCTTAGTTATATCTCTAAATCATTCCTCCGTATTAGCCCTTTCCATCTCTCATTGTAATGATTTGGAATTATGTGGTCTTCCTTCACTCCCTAGATGTGACCTTAAATACGGGCACCACGACTCTTCCCATAGAATTTTCCTTATGGATAGATTCTAAATATTTGGTGAGAACTATGTGATCATGACATCCATCACCCTCATATTCACCTATTGGAACCATGCAAAGGGTCTAGGTGTGTTTAATTTACATTCTTTACCCCCTCTTAAGTGGTCTACTTAGCTAGTCCCATATCTCCCCATGTAAAATAAAAAATCATGGATGCTCTTTTAAAAAATCAAAGTTGTTAAAAAAACAAACTAATCCATTGAAGGACAACTATTCATGTAGAAAAAGAAGAATGAAAATCAAAATCAAAGCCAAAATCAAAAGAAATAAATCGATCCCTCAAAGGACATCTATCATATATACTACTCTTGCCATCCATATTTTTTTATAAAGTAGGTCATACCCTTTAAGGATGGCTAATATTTCATGGCATTTGAAGGCTTCACACATTGATCAACGGTCCATTTTATTAGCATCCTAAAAAAGCTTCCCGCATTGATCAAATTTACTCCAAAAACTTCCCACATTGATCGGGTTTGCTCTTTCCCCTTCCCAGAGTTGGGGCATAGCTTTAGGGAACAACAATTTTGGAGAACCCTCTTCCTACAAAAAGTTTCATCTCAAACCCCTTTTTCATGTTAAAACCAGGTTTATGAGTTCATTTAATCCATCCTCCTTATGATCTTTGGTATGACCAACTGTCATTGGTTGCATACTAACATTTGTTTTGGTCACATGTGCCTTGCGTTACCTGGACCCCTTCTTGTTTACCTTAAATGTAGTTGGAGGCATTTTTTCCTCATACATTCCTTGATATGATGTAATATCGTTCATACCTATAGGTCACCATTATTAAAGTCACATCTTATCCTACACCTTATCAAATCTTATTCAATCTCTCTGACATTCAAGTCCTCCTTTGAGGCCATATTTATTCCCCCTGGGGCATTTTACTCAATCATTCCTTTCTTTCTTTTCCTTTGTGGCCCTATTTACTTCTCCCTCTGGGAATTTTAATCCAATCTACCCTTGAAGTCCACATTTATGGTGATATATATCTTTTCCTCTCGGGCATTTTAATTCTACATTCGGACTATCCCTTTATACCCCCTAATTCCACTCTGTGGCCATATTTACTCCTTTGGGCATTTTATTTCATAATCCTTTCTAATCCATGAACAAAGTCCACCTTTTGGCATGGTTTACTCCCTTTGGGGCATATTATTTCATCACCCATTTTTTCACTTCACCTTCGTGGCCTTTTTTTCGTGTCTTGTGATAGGGTACAATAAATTTTCATCCATGTCCCTTGCAGACACATACCTTTTTCTTGATTCCTCATGTACAAATGATTTCACATACCTTTTGCATTTAGTTACACATAATTTGATGTTTTCTTATGACCAATTGGTCATCACGGTTTGCATCCATATTACAGTGATCTTCACCGACCTTTGGCTCAAGTAGAATGTTGTAGCCCATCTCTCCTTAAGACTGTAATTTTCCTTTATCGATGTGATATTGGAGTCACTTCCATAGTTTTTAATTGTTATTGCATCCTTTTTGCTTAGGGAATTTTACCTTGGTAATCATTTTACCTATTTTTCTTCACCCACCCACCCTTTATCATCTACCTTTTTCAAATGCATCATCGATTTCCATTTGTATCATCGATCCATCATTTTAAGGGTAGCTTAACATCTACCTTTTTCAAATCCTAATTTACCCTTCACCTCTAATCATTTTTATCTCATGGATTGCTATCATAAACCACTCAACAAAAGGAAAAAAATGTAGACATCTAAATTTGGTATATATACCTCGTCACCCGTGCGTGCATGTTTTTAACATGGTCTTGTTAGTGCAGAATCACATCACCCCTGAATGTCTACAACCAGATGGGTTGAGACTCTCACTATGATTGCACAACATGGAGCATCTCTCAAGGTGTGGGACCTTGTGAGTTGAGATATCTCTCTGGAATGAGGCCAGTTCCTATCCCTCTATTGAGATGTACAGAAACAAATTGCAAAGGATCTATTGTAAGTCTATTCTATCTTACAAGGAGACAAGGTTAGAGAGGTGTAAGAAAATAAACCTAAGCTAACGAGGTGATACAAAAAAGGAATGTTAGAAACTCATTTTGCAGTTTAACATAGACCACAAGAATGTAATACAAACAACATGCCTGAGATAACTGGACACGCAATAAGAGATCAAAAAGACAACAACAAATGCATGAGAGGGTGGAGAATCATCCACAGACATATATTTTATTTCTCAGGAGTTGAACAATATATTGCAGTGGCCAAGAAGTAAAAATTGCATTACAACCCAAAGGAGAGGTTAGAAAAGCTCCAAAAATCATCCGTGAATAAAAGAAGAAGGGAGGGTGCAAAACAGAAACGTCCAACCTTTTACAATGAGTCCCAACCCTTCCTTTATAGATTCGGCACAAAGGGAAGAAGGAGAGAGAAGTGGGAAAACTAGTTTGAAGCTCAACCACTATCATCAATGCCTCTTGCAAATCCACCCCAAATCTATTGTGCACTGCATCAATTACTTGTTCGGCACCTCGAAGGAGGAGGAACGGTGGATCGGATCAAATCCGATCTGGTTGTTAGGGGCAAATAGATCTGTATTAATGGCCCAAAGACGTTTCTTCTTTTTTCCCCACCTAACCTCTCCAAAATTAAAGTTTTAGATCTCCATGGCATAGACGAGGCCGAGATATTTCCAATGGTGCCGATTTTTGGATTTCAAGCATTGAGTCAAAAGATATGCCCATTTGAAATTTGAATTAGGCCCGTCATGAGAAATGGCAACAACCGGATTGTCAAAACGGAACTTTGGAAATTAGGCACATGGAGGGCGCGCATATCTTGGGACTACTTTTGGATTCTACTTTTGAAGTTGCACCAGGTGACACGTGGCTTCTTCCACGGCCTACTCAATTTCCTCATGTTTTGGCTAAGTCTTTTTCTCGGCGGGGTCATACATCTGACCGGGGACACGTGGAGGCCTAGCGCTTGTTTGGAAACCTTCCCCAAATTTTACTCTTGAATTAACACCGTGCTGACACTTGGCTCCCTCCACTAGCTTGTCTTTGCTTTGACTATTCAACCTCGACCCTGTCCCCTTTTTCAGACCTAGGACATGTGGAAGTTTCGTGCTCATTTGGGAACCCACTCAGGGTTTTACCTTTGAAGGAGCATCGGGTTAACACGTGGTAGCCTCTGCAGGGCCTTGGAATTTTCAATGGCCTCTCTTACCTTTTCGGACACTAAACATGTGGCGAGCTAGCGCTCGCTCTCCATACTTAGTCAATTTTAGGCCCACTCTATCCCATTTTTCAACTTGGACTACGTGGCGAGCCCACGCTCATTTGGGTCTCCGCTTTTAGATTTACCTTTGGAGATGCTGAGCTGACGCGTGGCAACTTCTGCTAGTACCTTTATACTTAGTCTCTTTTAGGCTCGCCCTGTCCACTTTTTGACTTTTAGCTGTTGAATTTGCCCCTCTTTGGGCCTAAGACAAGTGGAGGCCTAACACTTGTTCGAGTCTTCCCTTTTGGTTTCAATCTTTGGAAGTGCACCATTTGGACACTTGGCAGCATCCGATGAATCTCTATACTTAGCCAATTTTTGGGTCTTTTTTGAATCATTTTAGAGCCCGATGACTTTGAGCCTTTACCGTTTCTTCTCCTTTGAGCCTTTGGTTCTTTGACACTATTTTCTCCTTCCCAACCCTGTTATTCCATTTAAGAGCTCATCTGTAACCTTTTTGTTGGATTTCAAGCATGGGTTCGTTTGACGGAGTCATTTTTGAATTTCTTCTTGCACGGGGTCATTTGATCTTTTGCAGGCCCTACCACTCCATTGTAGAGTCCCTCTGTTGCTTGATTGTAGGATTTGAACATGATTTCTCTGGTTTCTTCCGTGTGGAGTTGTGGCTGACCATATTTTACCCAGGGGAAAAATATGGATAACATGTCTTGGATATACCTCTTAATTTAGTTTAAATTACCACACCCCATAAACTATAGCCATAATAAATTCATATTAATTAATTAATACCCATTATCTTTCCCTAATGGACTTTCTATTTTTCATCCCTATGATTTTTCTAACCTATCTTTACCTCCAATTCACCTATGACACACTTTATTCCTGCTTACATACTTTAAAGCATTTTCCATGTCCTTAAAATCCCTAAATCATGCCAAAATAAAAAAAATATACCCCTATTGGGGAAACTTTCCCCATAGTCGGTGGCGACCCAACCTAGTCACCATCGACCCTATAAAGCTAACCTCTTTCTTTCCATAATGGGGAGATGCATATGAACATTCAAGATTCCTTGCGACTTGTAGAATCTCTTCCATGCCTAAGCATTCTGAAGCAATTAAAAATATTTCAAACCTCCCTATAGCGTGCTTTCATCACTCACAATCATCCTTGTGAGCTTATCATTATCTTTTTGTTGCTTTATTCAAGATTTTATCGTATTATTGTTGTTTTTCTTGTATATAATCTCTTGCAGGAGTAGATCATCATCAAGAACACTCAAATATATGTATTTAGCTTCTTCTCCCGAGTTTCATACTTGTAGGTTTCTTTTCAACTTGCCTTTCCTTGGCCTTGTCCACTTTACTATAATCACCATCTCCTAGCTTGAGTCATTGTCGAATCGACCCTCTGTAAATGTGTTTTTCTACTTCCAAATCCTTCTCCAGCCCTTGTATGTGATATGTAGCTTCTTCATCTTGCTAAAACCACCGTCATGTCCGTCTATTACATTGAAGCCAATATATCTACACTACGGTGGTCGTCCCTTCACCCTAGTTTCCATCGACCAAGGTCTTGATCCCTAATCTACTCTTCCAATCTCTATCTTTTATTACCTTGGTTTCTCCTCCCTCAAATTTATTCTACAAGTCGACTCTAACATCTTTAGACTGTGTTGCTTTGGTTTACATCCATATCTTGAAAGGTTTTTTCATTGTTATCTCATTATTCGGATCCTCACACCTAGGTCACCGTCGACTTGCCTATGCACAATATGGGTCGCCATTAACTCGGACCAGTACTAGTTAGTTTACATTTATTCTAATTAGATTAGCATTTAGACCAGTTTTGATTTCTTTTAGATTATGTATATCTTTAATTTTCTACATACTAACTTTTTATCCATTATTTATATCTCTTTTATTTTACAAACATGGTCTGACATCCATCAAGGAAGTTAACGCTTCACGGAACAGACATTGTCAGGCATCCCCTACATAAATTATCTAATCCATTTTTGTGTTAGTATTTTTATTTACTGAGGTTATCAAATGGAAGCAACAATATCTATCATCACTTTGCTTTGTCTCCACCTATATCAACATTAGAGGTAACATAAACCCTCCATCATTTATGAGTTGTGTACTTTCTTTAGTAGCTAACTCATTAATTTGAAAAAAATGAGAAAATACTACAATAGGTGGATCAAGCCACGATGGTTCCTTAGCTTGGATTTCAATGGATTTATTGACCCCTTCCAAATCCTTTTAGGATCTGCATAATATCCTAGACTTTCACTGCTATGCCTTGTTATGTTACGCCTTGTTCGGGAATAATTTTGATTGTAATTTTTATTCGGGATCCTCGTGAAGGGTGAATTATCCTATTTTAGCTATAAGGAAATATTACAATAATGTGAGGATGAAAACAACTATAGGATGAGTGAAAATGGATCCAATTGTAACTTTCTACTTTGATCCTCTCATATGTTGTCCCCCACCTCGCATTTGCTCACCATCTTGTACTCTTTTTGTGTTCTTTTTATTCCAATTTATTCTCCTAAATTTTTATTTCCGCCTTATATAGATTATTATTTAACCCCTTCATTCGCTTTAATGCCATTTTTGTACCCATTAAACCTATATATTATTTAAATCAACTCGTCCCAATATTACCTAATATTAATAATATTTTGTTTCCCCCCATTTTATGCCCTTAATTCTTCACCTATTTCCCCCTAATTTCTCACCATACACCTTACAATCATAAAATATCTCGCCACCTCCATTTATTCATCACAACACCCCAATCTTCAAAATCACATTTGACATAATTATCAATCTACTCTAGTCACCGACGGCATGATTCGAGTCATTGTCGACCCTATATATTCACCTTTTCTCCCACCTCTAAAATGACTTAATTTTTTTCGATCTCTAGTATCCTTAACTTATTTCTACCTCCTTCCTCATCCATGGAGCTATGGCCATTAGCTAGAATTAATCTTGGTGTTCTTTGTATGCTATCATTTAAGCTTCTTTGTTAAATCTGCTTGGAGATTTTTTCTTGCCTTGTTTCTTTTATTTTGCGGGTTTTCAAGTTTTTCGGGAGCTATGTGCATCCATTTTGTAGTATTTGATCCTACGCATATCCATCTTCCTATTTATCCAACTTGCTAAAATCTAAATCATTACGGTCACCGCGTCGGACCATCCCAATCATCTTCGACCCACATTGTGTTAACCTTGTTCTCTATTTGCATCACCATATGCTTCTATCGCATAGATTCCCATTCACCTAGATCTCCCTATCTTAGTCACCCACCTATTTATCAACCTTGATTTGGGTTTCTATTCACGATCTTTGTTGATTCGACCTAGTCATCATCGACCCTATCACTTCCTACATTAGATCTTCCTCCGAGTTACATCATCGCTACTCACCTTTGTCTGCATTGGATCTAATGTTCTAGATTAGGTTTCACATTTGTTTCTTCTTATCCTTCAATCAGCTCTGCCTTTGGTCACCATCAAACATAACGGTGAGACCCAAGTTTTCATCGACCTACTCGGGTTTGGTTTGTTTTTCAACATCTTTCATTATCAGATCATCATTTCAGTATCTCTATCATATCAAATCTCTATTTCAGATTTTTATCTACATCCTTTCATCTATCATCACTTATACATCATTTTATGAAAACATAGGTTTAAATCCATCCTAGAAAAGCTGTCACTTTCATGGGCTGACCTTGTCAGGAAACCCACCATCCTATTTTACTAATATTTTTCATGTTAGCTTCTCTTTGTTGTGTAGGTCATCAAGCTTGCGGTGGATAGGTTGTTTGCACCCATAGCTTCATCATCACTTTGTCATCATGTGGTTTTTGTATCCCTTGCATTAACTTTTCACAAGAGTGGGAAATATCCTAGAGCATTTGGGCACGCCGGTGGGACTCACCCTCCCTCCTTGGTGAGTTATTTATTTTATTTTATTTCATTTCCTTTGTATTTTCGTATTCCATTTCTTTCTTTCCACTAACCTCGTAGGTGGGAGCTTCACTTGCTCGTGTACATGGTGGTTTGATTTCCTTGATTGAGAACACGATTACTGAAAAAATAAAACAAAAAGGAAATATCATTATCAACTTGTTCTTCTTTTTATTCCCTATTTTCTTCTTTTTGCATCTTTTTGTGTGTGTTCTCATCGAACTTCACATTTCATTTTTGGGTCTAAAAAGAAAAAAATTCATTTGTGCTTGCTCATCTACATTAACTAGGAGGTTAATCTATTGCATTCACTTCTTTCACACACATTCAAACTCACACATAAAAATTACACAAACTAAACATATTCTACGGGTGTGATTCTTTGGGATTTCATCACCCAATAATAAAGCGATCGTAGTGTTCTAGCTATATTATAATTTCTTTGACAATCAAGTATATTGGCTAAGCACGATACACCCATTATTTTTGTGGTGTGTTAAGTGCAGGGGTAGGCCTCTATATCGGACACCATACCATTGTTCATCATAGATATTTGCCTCACATATCTTTAGGTATATTGAGGATTCCATCAAAACATCGTGAAATCGGACTTACATAAACCATTTCCTAAGTTTCCATTGAGCCTTTTCTTTTTCTTTTTCATATCTTCTAATAAACAAGATACTTAAACAATTATGTTTATCTTGTTTGTTTTAGTAACATTTTCATATGTTCTTGTTTGTTTCATGCCCATTCTTACAGATCTCAAATAAAAATGGAACAAACTACCTCATCTAACATCCCCACCTCCAAAAACATCATCCATCAAACACCTTCCCTTGCTACTAGTTAAACTATTCCTCTAATCACATCCTCTTTGGTTTCCCAACCCATCATTTTTGTGACTCCTTCCAATGATCCCTTTTTTTCTACACTCATTCCCATGTTGAAATCTATCCCTTCCTATACCACCATCTAATCCCTTCTAGACAAGCTACACCTCCATCTGCCACTTCTTTGGAGACCTTTGGGCCTCCTGTTATCCCCGATGGATGCTTGGAGTTCTAGGAACTCCTAGATGCTAATGTTGTTTCTCTTTACAACTAACTTCTCTATAGATCTACCAACCATCCCATTGATGGAACTCATCTTTAAAAATATATGCCTATCACTCTCACCCTGAAACCTCTCACGTGTTCACCTCTCAACTCACAATTTTCTTCCCCAAGCTATGAATGATCTTTTCATGGTACAACATGAACTTGGCTCCCATTAATCTTCTACTCCTATCCCCAAAATCACCAATCCACTCATCGGTGGATTCTATTCACCCGATATTCCCGACATCAACATCACCCCCTCTTCTTCCATTCCCATCACCTCTTCATCCACCGTTGTTATTAGTACCCCTAATCAAGATTTACATGAATATAAGATTCTTCTTCCACAACTCAAACTTAATATGATCAAACTTCCATCCCTATCTCCACATCCCAAATCCATGCTAATTTCATCGTCTCACAACTCCATCCTTCAAAATCAACCCAATCATATCAACCTCCTCTCCAAAATTTCTTCCGCCATATATTTCCTCATAAAACTATGCAAAACTCTCGACCACCTCATACTTACATCCCAACTCATCCCATGCAGAACCAACATAACATCCCCACTTCTCAAAAAAAAATCACATCCATCTTAGTATATCCACGTCTCTAAACAACACCCTATTTCCCACTCTATCTAATTGTAAGCATTTAACTATCTCCCCCTTCCCATCTACATCCGTAGACACCCAAATATCCTTATCACTATCAATCTCATCCTCAACCCAACCCTTCCACATCCTATGATTCACAACCTCACCAATCCATCTCCCATCCATCCCATGACCCTATGTAAGATTTTTTGAATAGGTTGGAAAACCTCAAAGCCTCAACTTGGGTCCCAAGAACTCATTTACCTTCTAATTTTTTTAATGAGCCCATCCATCCATCAATTCTTTCAAATCATATCCTCCGCACTGGGAACTCCACAAATGATAAAAATTCAACAATAAGGAGGACCCCAAAAACATATTTGTGCATTTAGGCATGTGTGATACCTCATCGCACATGATCAAGATCTCATGCTCTGTACTTTCCCCTTTTCATTGGCATGCCTTTCCGTAGAATGGTACAATTAAATTCCATAAAACTCCCTCTTTTCATTCACCCAATTCAAATAATTATTCTTAGAACATTTCTCCATTAATATTGCACGTAAGATCACTATCACCAACCTATACACCATTAAACAATATGATTATGAATCCATTACAAATCATTGCTAGGTGGTATGGTGTCATCAATAAGTTACCTTTCTCCCTTCCCCAAACTGAACTTATCAAGATTTTATCCACGATAATATGCCAAACATATCTCATCAACCCTCCGGATCAATCCGTTCAAAAATTTCAGGAGGCATTCACCATGGCTCTCAAATCGAACTCCATGCCCTTGAGTAAGGCCACGTCAAACTTAGATACAAAAATCAAAACCCAAATTCACCAAGATATTCAATCCGAATGACAAATAAAAAACATTCCTAATGTCTTCATTATTAAATCTTCTGCCACATATACCTCCCATACCGAGCCCCTATAAAGGGATCCTTAAGCTACTTACAACTACACCCCCTCATGGAATCATATAGTTTGATCATCAATAAGCTCATGGCTTCACGTCTCATCCACATTCCTCCAATCCTCCTTGTCGATAACACATGCCCTAAACCTAAGTGGTACCATGAGGAACACTATTGCAAACACCTTCAGGTCCAAAACCATAACATAAAAAATTGTTGCACATTCAAATACATCATTTAACGCCTCATCAACCAAGGGTATCTCCACTTGGATAATCCTAACACCCATCCCAAACAACCTTTGGAATTCTTCAAATAACCATTCCCTAATTACTCGCTAAATAAAGAAAGCTGATCCTTACATATCCCAAACACGTAATTCTCACACCATCAACACCTTAAATCAAGAATCAATATCATCATATATTCCCATTATCCCTCCATCCACCTTACCCACCTTTATTCCTTTGACATCTACAAAAACACCAAAATCCACATGCATGCCCACATCTATTGAATCTACATCCACCCTATCCATACCTATTATGCACATATCCCTTGAATCTACATCTAGACACGATATATCAACATCTTCTATACCCGATGTAGTCTCTGTTTACCCCTAACTTCTCTTCAAAACCTAAGCACACTGAAATATCACCCAACTTGACTAAGAGCTCACCTAAGGCACGCACAGGTGTTGAGCCCCTCCTTTATATGAGATTCATGAGAATGTTCTCCATTAATGAAAAGGTGTTTGCACAGATAGAAACTAGTTACATTCATTCTTACAATTCAGATCAAGAACTAGATCTAGGTTTGGGTGCACCACATATGGAAGTAAACATGATCACATTACAACAATATCATAGATAAACCCTAAACAATTATCAAGAACACAAAGGTTTAAATTCATAGACAATAAAGAAAACACATACATCAAGACCCATAACACAAATGTTTAGAACCACTCCATTGTATTAATTCATCAACATATAATAGCCAAATACATTAAGGTATCCATGAATAGAGATAATACAACAACAAATTCTTAGCATGCTCTCTACAATAACTTCATTATAGGGCTTACAATCACCTCCTATAATCTCCACTCATTTTTCTTCATTCGAACCCATCTTATATCCTTCTACTCTACTCACACCCCCTTATGCCTTTTCCCATCCATCATTACAAGGGAAGGGCCCGTAGGAATCCTCCATAACCGCCTAAACATCATTACTCATGAACATGCCAAATGTCATCTTGCCTTTCCCAATCAAGTATCCTTAGCATGCAGGTGCCAGCTATATGTAACTAACTCCACCTTTTAGCCCCTGATCCTTTCATGATAACCATAATGATACCCAGGAATATTCATTCCTTGAGCTATAAGGCTTCATATCTTAACCTTATCCAAACTGAATCTGGTCACCTTTCCACATGCTCTCTAAATGTGACTTTGATCAAGGCTCAAAAGTGACTAAGTCCTGAACCTTTCCAACCTAGAAGCGAGCCTTCATGCATCACCAATATTTACCTTTATGCTTGCCCTCGCGCCCTATACACTGCATGCGAGAACCCTTCGCACCTAGGGTACTTGGTCATTTTATGGGCTCAACATCACCCCACACTAATGTGATTTCCACCCATGACAATCCTTTGTGGTTCAGAAAAAAATTTAATGACCCAAAAATATGCTAAGGCAAAAATGTTGCATGGTTCAACCATTAAGTGACTAACTAGAGGAGTTCAAGGAACTCCACATCTATTTCATCCTTTAGCTTCCCCCATGCCTTCAATTCTACTAAATCCTTTCCTAGCGCCTCTCCTATAATGCTGGGAACTTGGTCTGGAGTGAATTCCTCCACTTTCCCCTTGAGCTCATTTATGGCTACCAATAGCTCCGCGCATATACCTTTGAAATTGTCCATCTTCTCAATTATGGAGTAACAGAGTTTTCAATCCAATCGAAATCCAATTTTTCGCGCTTTGATTTTATTTTATCCTTTTACGTAGTAGTTTCAAAAATTAACTGTGTGCACTTAGAATTTTGGTAGGGATTTTCTCCTGTAATGTCTTGAGAGCAACCTCTTCCTCAGCTACCCGCAAATTGATTATGGGCTCACACTTCCTGCAATTGTCAAAACCCTTGTTTGCCAAGATGTATGCCTCCTTGAGTTGAGTAAGTAAATCCTCTAACTCAGTGATCTAGGATTCAACAATGAATTTTATCTCTTCCTTCTCCTTGGTGAGGTCTATGGCTATCGGCCCCTAACCCTCCTTGATATTGGTCAACAACATCCCCACCATGTCTTTTAAATATTCCATCTCATCACCATAATCTATCCTGGCATGGCTCACCAATGCTAGAAATTGTCCCAAAATGTCTTTAACTAGATCACTAACTTGATTATAGGCCTCCTTGGTTTGTGCCTTCTCTCCCTTTAGTCCTTGGCGCAATCTCTCTATCTCATTTTCTTTTTCCTTATTTTCCATGACCAAGGTTCGAATGGAGGCCGCTACATCCAAGCTACATCACACCACCTTCGAGGAAATCTTCTATAGAGCATTGCAAGCTTGCTCATATGTGAGGTGGCTAGGATCCACCACTTGGTATGTCTCTCCTCCCTTCTTGTTCAGGTGAATGGTCTTGATCACGTGATCAATGACCTCAAATTATTTCTCTTCTGCATGGCAGTGTAGGTTCTAACTTATTATCTCCCTCATTCTGCATGCCCCCTTCTTGATCTAAGATATCCCATGCATGTAGTTTCTCTAGGGAAATGTTTTTGTGAAACCTTACACATAATACCTTCGTGGGGTCATCCAAAAAGTCCATATGGGGGGGCACGGTATCCACTTTTTCCTTATCGCCTTGCACTTTGAACGTTGCTTCTTCGATCTAGGAAGGAACCCCATATCCTCCTTTATGACAAAGGAGTCTCCCTTAATTTCTTCCTTCAGATTGGTGGGACATGTAGGAGAATATTGTCGTGTAGGGATATTCTTAGTTTCTTACACAGAATGAGCCTTCTCCTTGGCACACACATCAACCTGTTGCCTTGGTGTTTGCCTCAACTTTTCTCTTCTCTTTTTCTTTGAGCTCAGCCTCAAGTTCCTCCTTAAAGTTCCAATTATCCTCCTCTCGAGCTTATTTCTATTTCCAAACTGAAAAACCTCGTGTACCTTGTGTTTCTTCCATTCTTGATCCTCTCCTTCACATAAATCTCCTCCCTCAAGTCTTGCTTGAGTTTCCTCGGCGCTTCCTAGCTGTGAAGAACTTATGCCCCTACTACTACCTCGACACGTATAGTATTTCGATTTCTAGGATGTGTTCAACTTCTCCTCACTTTCTTCTTCTTCCACTACTACCTCCTCATCTACCTTAACCACTTTCATAGGTGGGATCAACACTTCTTGTGGCTTAGGGAAGGGGTATCTCTAACGTCCATCTCAACTCCTCCTGTGTCTTGGGACGTAGTTTGCATGAACACCCTATGGATGTATCCCTTGATGGTAACATTGATATGTGGGTGCAGATATAAGAATTCATGCTCTAAGATCCCTATTCATGCTCCAAGATATCTATAGGTTGTGTTTAGGGTGTGAAAATTTGCTTTCACCTTATATGCGTCGAAGGTCAACGGTTGTGCATCTTTCAACCGATTGATGGCACACTTCAGTACTTAGCGGTGAATGCAAATGGGAGTTTACACCATGACCCTTTCTCTCCTTTGGTCATCACAAACCATGCCAGACTAAAATGTTGCATGAATGCAAAATAAACTTGGTCCCTAATGATATTTAAAAGCTCATGTGGGATGTGCCATTCATTTTCAAAAGCTACATGCAGTCTCTCATACCATTTGTTAATCTGTGCCTTGTACGCATTAGATATAATCCGGTCACAAGTGAATTGTTTAAAGCAGCTTGTATTACACGAGAGGGGTGCGTCGGTGGCTAAACCCACATGTTATCATCTGATCCATTTGGGACACCAAGATCCAAAATGGACCCCAAGTTATCTTTTCTCCAAGGTTATTTTGCACTCGCGCCTCATCGATGATATTTTCTGCTATAAACTATGAAATTTTTTAATGTGCTCACTTAGACACCTTGTATGCAACATACATGAAACTCTTGTTTATGTATGTCCACCTCTCGAGATGCACCTAACTTGTAACTAATGATTCAAGAAGAGACTCTCAATGTTGGGTCTGGTAGATTCACAATGACTTGTGCCCTTCCCCCATTCTCATAGTTTAATTTCTTGGCTAGCTCTTCTACCTTCGCAGTGGCACTTAAATTGAGGGCCATGTCTTCACCTTTTTTTTACAAGCCCATTACCCTATGGATTAAATTTCTTGTGAGTCTCATCCTTCTCCCCACAAAGTATAAAAAGTCTTCATGCACTTGTGACATCAACCATATGAACAATAATGCGGGTTTAACAAAAAACGACAACTCCCAAAGCTGCAAGACCCCAATTTTTGCAACTCCCTCTTCACTGAATCATCTACCCTAGGGTTTCCTTATTCTTCCAACCCTAGTAGCTCCTTGTAGAGATCCACCCGCATTAACTCATCATAGTTGGTGGTTCTGTGGTTGAATTCGCTGATTTTACATTTGTACAACTTCGAGCTCCACTTCCCTACCTTAATAACCCCTGGGGGATACTGCATTTCTAAATAGAATTCCATGGGTTCTTCCTTTTCCACCATTGGTCTCTTTATATGATCTTTCTTGGGTGCCATCTCCTTTTTTTCCGTTCTTCCATGCCCTAGGTGCTTCTAACTTTTCCTTTGTCTGCCCTAGCATGACGACCTACACACTTCTCTCTCACATAACCCATTCTTTCTCTACTATCTTTTTCCCTAATTTATATAATGCAAGATCATGCCACACCTCACATAATATTACTAGTTCATGAAAATTACCTCGCTCTTCTTCACAAAAACCTCATCCCACTTCAATCCAGGAGCGCAAAAATTTGCGAAGGAAAAGTAGTCAAAATGACTACCTTTACCCTCTATTTATAATTTTTCAACACCTTAAAATTCCTCCATAAACGTGTCTTAACATCTATTTTTAATAAATCTCTTTATTTCATTTAAATCAACATTCACAATTCCCCTTTGTACGTCACATTTATAACCTTATGTCACTCGATTCTACTTCACTTCCACATATCTCCTTCATGCGTGTCACCGTGTCGAAGTACATAACCTCTACGTTGTTCACTAAGTAGTTCCACATGGTGCCACCTTCCTCTTATTATACTACATCATTGTTGTTTCTCTTACGCATGGTATTTAAATAACTTTTTTCAACACACCTTTATAACCACATGAATTCAAACGCCTTATACAAAGTGTACCACTTGTTCTTCTACCTTTGCGCTAACAGTCCATCTTCTCAAAGAATTTTTTAACTATATCCAAACATATTTTCCAATCCATCCACCCCACACTAAATATATGCATGGTCTCTCGTGCATGGAAATACTTAAAATGTAATTAGCTACTAGCGCACCAACGCACATCACAACACCGAAGATAGAAGACAAAGAAAAAAGATGACAAAAGGAAACACACAAAATGTAAATGCATTAAGGGAAACCTAATCTAACTCGCACATCGCTTGCCTTATTTACATACACACGTGAAGCCTTATTTATAGTAGGGCTTCAACTTACTCCCATTGAAATAACACGGAAACCATGTCCCATCCAAGGTCTTGTGATTGGCACATGCCTAAATCGATATGAAGGATATAATATACAACCCTAACCAATAGACTTTGATCTTCCCAAGATGGTGCAGAAACTTAGAATCATAAAGTAAAACCATTTGCCTAACCTCAAATTGCTTATTCTTAATGTGACGATTGTGCCATGCCTTTTTTCATGCCTTCTCAGTTCTCTAACTCCATCTAGAAAGGTATCCTCTTTCATCCGATTCCATTACCTTATCAATGCACTCTTGAAATGCTTGTTCATTGGCCAATCTTCCTGCATGCACAATACATAGAGAGGGTAGCATGAAATATACCGAAAAAACAACTTCTACGCCAAACACCAATTGAAACAATGTAGCTTTGTTTAATCTTTTATAATTTGTTCTATATGCCCATAGCACGAATGAGACTTTGTCATCTTAGTTATATCTCCAAACATCAAATATCTTGGTCAACATGTGATTCAAAATTTTGTTAAAGGATTCTACTATACCATTAGCTTTTGGGTGGTAAGGGGTAGTCTTGTGATGGGCCACCATGAATTCTGCCAACAGAATCCTGATAGTTTCATTTAGGAAATGTGTACCCCTATCACTCGTTAAACTCAATGGGCACCCATATCTCTGTGAATAATATTTCCCATAAAAATATGGTTTTCATCATTGTTGTGCAATCCTTAGTAGGCGCCGTGTTTTCCCACAAGTGTAAGATAATACTCGCAAGTAATGATGTACCATAAAATTGTCGTTTGTGCCGCAGGTGAAATAGGGCCTACAAAGTCACTTGCCCATTTCTTGAATAGTTATGCACTAGCTATTGGTCTCAATGGCATTTCATCCCTTTTCCCCTGGCTTACCAATGTGCTAGCAATGATCATAGGCCTTGCAATACTCAATAAAATCATGGTAAAGGGTTTCCCACCAAAGACCTACCAATAAAATATTTCACGTGGTGAAATTTCCTACGATTCTACCATGTGCTTCCTTCTTGATTGTAGTGTGCTTATGTTCTAGTACACACTGGTGCAAGACCTCATCCAGACCTAACTTATATAGGTCTCCACTTATTAACATGTATAGCATGGTGCATACAACTAACTATTTCCTCTCTAAGGCCTTCATCCCCTCTAACAAAACACCCGTTCGAGAAACACAAGCAATATCTTCCAAGTTAGATGGCGTGCCTTCGCAATATGAATGATTGTGCATCTAGGATTGTATCCTTCATGCTCTACGTGTCCTCCTTGAGTTAATCCTTGATAAATGGTCGGGCCCCAAATTACTCTTACCTAGTTTTACAATAGCGTAAACTAAAACTCCTGAAACAATATGACCCACCACATATATGCGCCATTGTAAGACATGTTTTTCATCAAGTAATTTAATGCCACATGGTCGTATAAAATATAAAAGGCATCACCAAAAATAATGCATGAACTTTTGCAGCGCATAGATCATTGACAATGCCTTGTGCTCCATGATAGTATAATTTTTTTGCTATGGTTAGCTTCCTACTTGTAAAGCACAAGGGCTGGTCAACAATTTCCCTTCCATGTTGTGCTAAGACTCGCATAAATCACCATCCTAGATGCATCAACATGCACGTGAAAATTTTTATCCCAAGAGGGAAAGCATAATATGGGCGCAATAAGTAGTTTATTCTTCAGTGTGTCGAAATCCATCTGCTACGCCTCTCCCCAATAGAACATACGCTTGTGTTTTAGCAAATCCTCCAACCACGTGATGATCTTGGCATACCCATTAATATATTTCTAGTAATACCCTATATTCCCAAGGAATCCTCATACCGCACTCTAGCTGGTAGGTTCCCTAAACCCTCAATAACGACAACTATGGCGGGATCCACTAACAAGCATTCTTTATATATGATATGTCCCAACAGGGTGCCAAATGGAGTAGCAAAAACACATTTCTTAATGTTGAGAGATATACTCAACTACCTACATATTTCAAACATCAACCTTATATTTTCACAATGGTCCTTCACTAATCCATACACTGTCCAATCATCTAGGTAGATTTGTAATTTTTTGGATGAAGTCTGAAACACCGAACCACAATGCATGAAAAACACCGGACACATTCTTCAATCAAAAGGCATGATCATATAGGTAAAACTCCCCATTCAATGGTAAAAGGTATCTTTTCTTGGTCCTCCTTTACAATTCTAACCTGATGATATCCTGAGAATCCATCTATGAAAGAATAGATCTCGTGCCTGGCTACTCCTTCCAAGATCTCCTTGGTGAAGGGGGTTGGAAAAGGATTAATGAAACACACTACATTCAAATCCCTATAATTGAAACAAATATTTATCCTCCCATATTTCTTAATGTTGATGGCCATCAAACTTATCTACTCGATTCCTCAATAGCCTCAATGATTCTGATGCGATCATCTTGTTAGTCTCCTACTTGACTTTGACGCGTAAATTCAGATTCATTTGATAAGGTCTCTTCCGAAATGGGTGTGCCTTGAGTTTGATCGACATCTCTCCTAAGCGAGTTTGTGGTACCTACGTGGGAGTAAATACTGGAATTAATGCAATAGATCAATAATCTTCAAAACCTCCCTTTTTGACCAAGTAATCTCTAATAGTATCTTCCTTGGGTTCTATCTATGAACCAATGTTAACCTTCTTAGTTCTCTACCTCTTCACCATCTATCATGTAGATATCTTTATTCTCTCCTTTTCCATGTAGGTACGCTCAAGTTGTACCTCTTTTGATTCTTCCTCATCAAAGCGTGCCTCCAAACTAGGTTCGGCCAAAAACTCTATTACTACTGTCCTCCGCCATGGCACTATCTCGCATAGTTAGGTGCTTAACAACCTGTAACGCCTTATTCATAGATGTCTTAGTACTACGATAACCAAAAGTTTGACTAATATCAACCATCAACTCCTTCTAGTTTCTTGTGTGACAACACAAATCTGAATGAATGTACCATGCACGTGCATTGCCTTGTAAGGTAGAGTAAAGCTTATGCACGCATAAAGATGGAGGCAAGGCTTATGCACCTTCCATCCAAGCCTTTTCACATGCCTAGATGTGAAACGAGGTGGGTTCTTTCCATGATGGTATTGTATAATAGTATGTGCATTGCTTCGGAGAAACCTAACAGAGAACATGATTCTCACCTCATGCCATTCTAGAAGGTTATCTTGATGGGTCACCCATTAACGTCTTTGTGGTCCAAATAAAAGTATAGCTAAACATACTTCTCCGTTGGATCTCACATATCCACTGGGTCTCCATTACTCATAGAAAAACATTAGGGTTACCTCCCCTAGTGTAACGTGCAAAATTTTTTACTCCCAGGCACCTGAGTGAGTGCGCCTCTGTTACTCTCATCACAGAGCCTCTTAACTTCCTTCCAACTAACTCACATATCCTATGTGCCCAACTATCACATGCAAAGCTAGTTGTATCACTTATAGATTGAGCATATTAGTGCTAAATAATGCCTTCTTTTCTTGGTTGCACAACCTTAGGATCCTGATAGTGCACACATTGATTCGTCTAGGTTTTATTATCCTAAGGGCTCAATATAGGGTTTTGGATTCTCATCCATTAGAGGAATGATGATACATTCCTCTCTTGTTCTCAAAAATTATATATCCCTTATTGAATCATAACTCAACATTATTCTTATAGTACCATGGGTGCCCAAGTAATGCTAAAAAATTTCCACCTTAGAAAGCATGAAGGCTTTGAATTCTCTAGTAAATTTTTGCCCTTGGATAGTTATAACAACATCCTTTAAAATACCAATAGGCATCGCCTTTGTCTTGTTATCCATATACAACACATTTGGAGAGGGTTGTAATGTAGGTCTTCCCATTTGATTCCATGCATCCAAGGTGAGAACATTAACTTCCACACCCATGTCAATTAGAATATTACTCAGGAGCCATCCATCAACAACTACATTCAAGGTAATCTCCTTATCATAGTCAAGACTATGAGGAGGTAGATTAGCATGCAATTCTTGCCTCTCACACTCTCCTCCGATGCTTAGTACTTTTCCTCTCATCCACTCTCCTAACAGAGGGATGATATTCTCTTGTCTTAGCATCTTGCATACCTCCCTGACTTCATCTAAATCCTTCTGTGGAGCCTCAGCGCTCTTCTTTTGATCTAACTACCACGACTGATCCTTCAGGCACTGGATCTCTCATTGTAGGCTTCGAATAACATTCATGGTTTCCTGATAAACTTCCTTCTGATGTGTAGGGTTTAGATACTTCCCATGCACCAATTATTCTCTTGTAACTAGCGGTCTTTAATTTTGTATCTCCCTGGTGCACACACCCTGAGCTCACGTCATCACCAAGTATAGGTTCTAAATCCAACTCACGTGCCACTTTTGAAATCCATTATTGATCAGCATGCTTTACGCTCAATATTCCAACACCCTTATCCTGCGCATTACTTACTTGGCTTATATGCTCATATAACTTCAGGAAATCTTCATGCTTGTGCTTATTTCCACACCAAGAGAATTGCAACAAATTGGTAAACTCATGTTTGTAATGTTTTGTAGATCCAAATTTATAACAAGTTCAATGAGGAAATTCACTTCTTCCTCATCCACAATTTCCATAGCCCCGTATTCCACCCCAAAAGCCTCTTCGTGACCTCCTCCATCCACACACCCTTCATATTGATGAACATCATCCTTGGAACTAATGCAAATTCTAATTTGACACACACCAGTATTAATGACATCATGTATCTAGTCTAACAATCTACAATCCTTGGTGTCATGAGTAGTAGAGGTGAAATTTTTTTAGTAGAAGGAAACATTCTTATGGATTGCGGATTGTAGCAATTGGCATCTACTTGAATCATGAGCTCCGTGGAAAATATAGAAGTCCACCGACATGACGCGCATCTTTCTTCGTGGGAAAATGTCCTTGGTGTGACCCTCTACTTTGCGATCGATGTACGCTAGCCCACTACGAGTCTCATGAGATGAGTTCACAAAAAAATTCTCTGGCTACTTTTCCATGAAAACAATATAGGCTTAAGAAATGGACTAATGCGATATCGTGCTTCCCATGGCCTTAGTGTGTAAGGTAGCCTCTAATGCCTCACGTAGATCTCTCGAAAGTCTTATGTGAAAGTGCCCTCTTGAACAATGTGATCAATCCTCTGAAGAACCATTGAGCATGTTGCGAAGGGTGAATGTCATAAGAAAACTTTAATAGGAGAGTCTTGAAACATACATCATACTCCAACACACTCTCCACAATTCCTTGTTGAATCTCCTTCAATGTGCTAATGCTTTTCTGCTCAAAATTTGGTAAGTGGAACTCTGCTAAAAACACGTTACGTAGCACAATGTAATCCACCAATGTCTAGTGTGGATCATACTTTTTGTACTAGCTATGCGTGTGCCCTTGCAACATGGTTGCAAAACTGATTTGGAATACCATTGTAACTCATATTTGTGCACATGCTTTGTAACATCTTCCACACCCTTGTAATTAGGAAAATGTAAAGACATCTCAAAAATACCTACTGAGGTTGTTGAGGCCCTTGTTTGCTATATCCAAGACCTTGATTCCCTCCAGTGTTTCCTCCACCACCAATACCACTAGATCCATTATCTCCTATCCCTCTAGATCCACTTGATCCTCCTCCCATAGTAAGAAATGACCCTAAATTATTAATGTCCTATGAACCTAACATGGCACTAAATTACGCGTCGATAGTCTATGATACCAAACCACTCCTAGATGTGTTTCCCATGCCACTTCTAGATGCGATACTCAAACCTTGTGAACCCACACCTTACCCAAATTTCATACCAAACAGGATACCTTCGAATATAGGAAATGACTATGCAACCATAGATGTACCAAATGAAAAATTATACCTCTTAGGTTTCACTCAACTACCAATACGATACCAATTGGATTATCAAAAATTATCTCAGGAACTAGAAAACTAAATGCAAGGGTCTCTTCGCCACGTGGGTTAAGATGTGCACCTACAAATGTCCTCCTTTTTTCATTTGAAAAGATCTCTCCAAAAGTTGAGGGGGTTTCTCTTCCATACTTGCCAAGATTGGGTAGCTCATACTGCTCATGTTCCACATCCTCCACATGAACCTCAAATCCTTCCCACAACGTCTTCCTCCATAAATACATCACTCTTGTAGCTTCATGTTGTCTTACCAACTCCCTCTCCTAAGATTCATTATACTTGAGCCACCTCTCCTCTCTCTCCATTTCTCTGCAAGGTCTGCCATCCTCTACCACACCATATTTCATGCCCCATTCCTAGTAGGAGTTTATCCAGCCATGGGGAAGGATTCCAAACTCAAAGTAATGATAAGGATTTTAGCGCACAATAGAAAGAGATTTTAAGAATTTCAAAAATTATAATTCGGTGTGAGAGGAAAAAACCTTCTCAAGGATGTAGATACCAAATAGATATCTATGTATGAACTTGCATGTAGAATATTTGATGAATATCCTTCATTGACAATATTTATGTATAAATACCACAGTGATGTAGATAAATCTAAAGATCTATTGTGCCATCTAACAAAAATAGAAACTTTACTCACACTCTGTGGTATTTTTCCCATGTTGAGGGAGCTTAATATTTTAATGAAGCATGAACAAGAATGTTCTTTCTACATAAAAAGCTTCATAAGACTCAATTGATGTGTGTGTTGGAGTCTTGAAAGTTTATATATTTTAGATGGGAGTTTTCAGGGTACTACTTTTGAAAACTGTAATGCATTGATAGACTTGAAAAATACTAGGTGCTTCTTAAAATACAATATACATGATCATCTATGTATAACACACACGGGAAAGAAATTCCACTTCATACGTTCCAAAAAAGAGTTGATATGACTATCTTAGAAATGGAAGAAGTAAGAGTGACATGAAATTTATATGATGCAAGTATTATTGGAAACTAGGAATAAATTGAGAAAGATCTCTGAATCTTTAGCTAAAGAGATCTGGGAAAGATTCAAAAATGATAAAATACTTGAAGCAATGGGAGTTGTAAATCCACAGTTTTGGAATTTGTCTGGCGGAAAACCTTATACATCTATCAGTCCTTTATTTGTCAAAAACATGAGTGATCTAACTAACCATTTTTAAAGACTAAAGAGATGAACGAAGTTTCGTAGAATTTATTTTACAAAGAAAAATACTTAGTTCCAAGTCAATGGATTATGCTAATACTATGATGCGACAAGTTCATCTTCTAAAAACCCACGGGAATATGGTGTCATCAAAAGGATTTGGAAGGATATTTGTTCCAACATGTATTTTGCATGAATATTTGAGTGAATATATTAAGCTATATGAACTCTATTAAATAATGATTTTGGGTTATGTGGAAGATGAGAGCATTTTTCGTGCACTATCCTTTTTAAAGTCAAAAGTTTGAAACAAATTGGATAGGAATCTAGAAAGTTGTCTAAGGTTGTATGTATCATGTTACCTAGTGGAGTCTTTTCCTTATGATAGAACACTCACATTATGGAATTCACTAGTAGAAAGAAGATGAGTTAATAATATTACACTGACTGAGGGATCAAGACACATCCACAGATCATGCTATAGTTGATTTCCAAGACACGAATGAAAGTGTTGCTCTAGGACTATTCGAATTCACATAGATTTCATTTCTTCTATACATTATTGAGACTATTTACAATAATTTGATGTAATAAGTATTGATGTATTTCATACAGAGATTACAACTTTCAATAAATGCAATATTATATTTGTCTTTATTTGATCCATTGCCATTGGAACATTGTCACTATCATTTTCTTGTATCCCATTTGTTTTTTATATTTGGTTTTCAGACTGAAATAAGGACATATTTTTCTTTTATATCTGCTAATTGATTTTTACATATGTATGAAATCGAAACGTAAATATTTTAAACAAAGAAAAACATGAAAATTTAAGCACCATTTATGTAAACAAAGAAACAAAAACATCATTTGTATTATGTAGAAATCCAAATATAGTTATAACTCCAAAGTACTCTTGAAATTGTTCTCTCATAAGGTGGATTACTTTATGAATAAAAGTATCAATTCATAAAGCATTATCAGCTAGTACAATTCTAAAAAGGGGGTTGTACATAACATTTTAAAGCTTTTGTACAAAATATGTCATATAAGGACACATTATGAGGGCATCCTCTTTTCTGGATATGATTCTAAATCATAGTTGTCCTTACGTTTGCCACATAGATAAAAAGAAGAAAAGGGTTGGGCACTATCTTTTAATTCCTACACCGTTGTCGGAATTCTAATAACGCACCTGTTACATGGTGAACTTAACTAACATATTGAATTTTTTATGTTACAAGAGAAGCTTGATCTTTTTCTTGCGTAAGAGGCAGAGGTATATACTCTGTTTGTACAAAGCTATCTACTATAACTTTTGATGCCTACAAAGCTCGTGTTTCGGTATTTATATTTTCATGAATATTCTGCTCCTCCTCAATACATCTCCTTGACAAAAGTTTTGCATTTGTGTCGTATTTTCCTTCAGTAATATTTCTAGATCCATCTTATGCTCCTTGATTATCCTTCTCAATGTATTATTTTGTTTATTTAATACTATGAGTTTTTCCTTCAACTATACAAATGAATTCAGGATTTTGTGGGCATTCTTCAAATGTGCTTCAAATATAACTGCTTCTGTCTTTAAATTTTCATATTTTTCCTACAAAACAAAAATATAATTTTTTTAGTCTATTAGATAAGTTGAAAAAATATATTGCAGCGCTTATAATATTAGGATTTTGCATGTAAAAGATGACTCACCACAACTTTTTCTTTTTCTGCATTTGCTATTAAAACATTTGTCTTGTCTTTAGCCCATTTGTTATAGTAAGTATGTGCTTTAGCATTCAAATTCTCCAACCTATTTAACATTATGTCTATAATATCATCATTGTAATCATTAGTATATGAAATTGTCCCTGACTGAGCTTTGTTTAGAAAAATGTCATGCCTTTCTAGCTGACTCTCTATGATAGTGAACAATGAATGCTTTTAAGCATGATTATGGTATCGTGTATTTATTTCTTTTATCAAAATTTTAGCTCTCCTCTCCCAAGACCGAACCAAATCCACATAAGACATTACAAATTCTTGAATTATTTCCCCCGTACTATCTAATACTATATTTTCTAATATATAACATGTATTTTCATTATCTCTGTTTGTGGAGCTTTTCTTGGAGGAGGAGGAGAGTCACTGTCCTATACTTCATGCACGTTTTGTTGTGATTATGGTGGAGGTGAAGTAGATTGAATCATATCATGGGCGTCAAAATAGTTACCCTTGTTTGTATCACCAGATTGAAGCCTAAATACTCCTCATCAAGGGTGATGTTGTTGAAAAGATGTGTGGCCGTTACACTTAAAACACCACCTAGTGAGAGTTCAAGAAATTATGTAGTTGTAAGATGAACTGTTCCAACTAAGTCTGTAGGAAACCTTATATTCTTTCTGAAGATATTATTTTTGTTTGGACTGTACGTGTTGGTGGTATTGGTGGCCTCCTTGCAAGTGGAATGTGCTCTAGAAGCCATATTACCTACAAGAATCAAACAACAAATTGTTAGAAAATTATCATTATATGGTTGGGCCTTGTAAATGCTAAAATTTGTAACTAAACAAAACATGCTAAATATTAAATATTACAATTTACCTTCTTTAATGCGGAGACTCAAACATGACATTTCGATCTTGATTTGTTGGAATGAGTTTGATCTTCCTCACCGATTTGAGTAGTTTTTAATACAATAAATGTAGAAAAGAAGAGAATAAATATTAAAAAAGTACTAATTACATAATCTATACTTGTTTGAATTAGTTAATAATTATATATATATATATATATATATATATATATATATATATATATATATATAAACTTCATACCTATAGTTAAATGTGATGGTAGACGTGATGCACATAACAACCCCCTAGGTCACTTTTGATGAGGAGTTTGAAATGGTTTTGATTATACTAAATCCATTATAGAATCCATGAGAGACCTCAGAGGAGCTTTACCTCAAGAAATTTCCTCCTTATGAGATGTCAGTAGCTATAATTATTCTATTCAAACGAAAATATTACAATTATTATTTTATTGAAAAATATTGAATAGGAAATTGTAAAAGTAATGCAGTTACCTATTATTCTTCAAGAGTGAGACCAATCATTTTATTATTAATTGTAATTGGAATTTTTGCTTGCTGCAATTTGAAGAAAGCTTCTTGATAGAAAGCAAGAATATAATTACAACAAGAGAATACAATCTTGGATTTATCAGATACATTGCTTGTGCGGGAGACATTTTTTTAATTCAGTTGGAAAAATATGTGCACTAACCAAATTGTTGACCCGCTAGTGTCCACAATATATATTGAAATTCCCAATACAGAATCTCTGTAGATCTGCCATGTAATACAATCCTAGTCTCGAAAAAATGATGCAACCGTGAGAAAGAATTAGTTTGTAATACATTGTAGAAGAAGGCCTATTGTTGAATGATTAAGAGGAGATGTAATAACAAATAATAAATGTTAGAGGCTTGGGTGGTCGAGTAATGTTAAGATTTTTTTGAAAATAATAAACTTATCATTAACCTACACATTGTAATGAGACTCCAAAAAAAAAAAAATTCATATGTAAGGATAACCTTTGTAGTAACAGGAGAATTATTTTTAAATGGTAACCAAGCTAACCAATGTATGTCTGTGGGCTCAATTGTGAAAGAAATTTGACGATGACTTGGATGCACAAGTAGAGCGGAAAATTATCCCTCATTCTGGTTTTAAGAGATGAGAAGGAAATCAAGGATGAAAGTATCAATATCGAATTGGGGCATGTTGACAAGCCCGGTAAATTGTGATTTTTCCAGCCATTCCTTTTGTGCATCTTTTAGTTTTAGTAGAGCTACAATCTGTGGGAACATGATGTTTTGTATTGGAATTTGGGTGTAGGAGCAGATGTGATGCTTTCCATTATTGAAATTTGGGATAACTTCAAAGAATGGAGAGCTCAAGACCTTTGGTAATGTTCATAGAAAAGTGAAGAAATGAACCTTGTATGGGTATATATAGGGGTATATTGGTTAGATATGACTGCCACCCAACCCACTCGACCAACCTAATGATACAACCCATTAAACCCAAGCTCTTTGATTGGATGACTCAAGGGTGTGATGACTATTAGGTTGGACGAGATAATGGGTTGGACGGCTAAGGGTTTGGATGGCTAAGAGATTGGGTGGAAGAGTTGGATGGTTATAGGGTTGGATGGCTAAGGAGTTGGATGGGTAAGGGGTTGGGTGGTGAGGGGTTGGATGGCCAAGGGGTTAGATGACCAAGGGGTTGGATGGCTAAGGGGTTGAATGACAGATTTGGATAGTCAACCCACCCATCAAACCACTTGACCATCATGCTCATCTATTGGTGTTCTAAAGGATGTTGCTATAACTATCCAAGGGGTGAATTTTACTAGAGACTTTGAAGTCTTAGTGCTTGTTGAGGTAGACAAATTTCCAATGTTACTTGGGTGCCCCTGGTGCTATAAGAACAATGTTGACTTACATTTCAATAAGGGGTATATAAGTTTTGAGAACAAGGAGGAACATGTTATCATTCCTTTGATGGATGGAAAGTCAGTGCCCTATATTGAGCCCTTGGGAGAAGAAGACCTAGACATAATCTATGTGTGCACTATCAAGGACCCTAAGGTTGTGCAACCAACAAAAGAAGGTGTTATTCAGTGGGAAGACACTTAATCTATAAGTGATACAACTAGTGTGACATGTGACAATTGGGTGTATGGGACATATGAGTTAGTCGGAAGGCAATTAAGAGGATCTGTGACAAGAGTAACAATGATGCGCTAAGTTAGGTGCACAGGAGGAAAATAGTTGTCGCGTTACACTTTGGGGGAGCCAAACTTGATGTTTTCCTACGAGAAATGGAGACCCAGTGGAGATGTGAGATTAAAAGGAGAAGTATGCTTGGGTATACTTTTCTTAGGAATGCAACACGTTTGTGGGTGACCCAGTGAGATAACCTTCTAGAATGGTGTGAGGTGAGAATCACATTCTCTATTAGGTTTCTCTCGAAGTAATACACCTATTGTTATACAAGACTATCATGGGAAGGAACCTACCTCATTTCACATCTAGGCATGTGAGAAGGCCTAGATAGAAGGCATGGAAGCCTTTCCTCCATCTTTATGGGTGCATAAGCTTTACCCCACCTTAAAAGGCTACGCACACGTGCGGTACATTTATTCGAGAGCTATGGCGTTAGACGGGAAAATGGTAGGACTTGACCACTGATCTTATTCAAACTTTTGAGTAGTGAAGTACTAAGCCATCAATGAATTAGGCGTTGTAGGTTGTTAAGTTCCTACCTATGGGAGATAGTACCATAGCGGAGGAGAAAGTACTAGATTTTATGGGTGAATCTAGTTTGGAGGAATGCTACAATGAGGAAGAATTAGAGGAGGTACAACTTGAGCGTGCCTACATGGAAAAGGAGAAATGAAAGTTGGTCTACATGATAGATGGTGAAGAGGTGGAAAACTTGGATGTTAACCATATTTTTGGTACATGCAAGGTTATGGATAATGCTGATGAGAAAGCGTGAACTTACCACGAACCCCTAAAAACTAAGAAGGTTAAGATTAGCTCATAGGCGTAACCCATGGAAGCTACTATTAGATATTCTTGGTCAAAAAGGAGGTTTCAAATATTATTGATCTATTGCATGAATTCCAGGATTTATTCCCATGTGGGTACCATGAACTCAAGGGATTTCACCGATCTTTAGGAGAAATGTTGATCAAACTAAAATAAGGTGCGCCACCAATTTGGAAGAGACCTTATCGAATGAATCCAAATCTGTGCATCAAATTCAAGGAGGAGATTGACAAGATAATTACATCGAGAATCACTGAGGGTGTTGAGGAATTTGAGTGGATAATTCAAATGGTCATCAACATTAAGAAGGATGTGAGGACAAGGATTTTCATTTACTACAGGGATTTGAATGTGGTGTGTGTCATCGATCCCTTCTTGACCCTATTCACAGAATAAATTTTGGAAGGTATCGTAGGACGAGAGATCTATTCCTTCACGGATGGGTTTTGGGATATCCTCATATTAGAATTTCTATGGAGGTTTAGGAGAAAAATAATTTTGAGACATAGTGGGGAATTTTTTCTTACACTATTATTCCCTTTGGAATGAAGAACGTGCCTGTTGTGTTTTCACACATTATGGTTCAAGTGTTTCGAGACTTCATCCACAAGTTTTTGCAAGTCTACCTAGATGATTAGATCATGTATGGATTAGTGAAGGACCATTATGACAATCTGATGTTGATGTTTGAGAGATGAAAGTAGTTAAGTATATCCCTGAACATTAAGAAATGTGTCTTTGTTACTCCATTCGGCACCCCTGTTGGTGTGATGCCCACTAAAACAACCCACTTGAGAGCTAAAAAACAACCTAGGATTAGTAGGTAAATTATGGAATAATTTTTTTATTAGAAGTGTCTACAAACTGGTCAGTAAGACACGATTGTCACTAATAGGTTCCGGAACAAGTATAAATTACACTACAACATATTATTCTTTTATTATCAATTATCAGAGGTCACAAGGTCCAAATTTTAGGGTTAGAAGTTTCAGTTAGGTTTAGGGGGTAATTTATCTCCATACCCACTCTCTAACAAGCTCAAATTTATAACCTGATTTTTCTCACACTTAAAACATTCAAATTTTCCTAAATCATTACCATTGGATAGGAAATTTTCTCACCTTTCTGATGATATAAAGAAGTCCTCCTAACTCCTTATAAAACTCCAGTTATGGGCCGGCGGGCCCTGGGGTGAAAAATTTCCCAAAAGGGACACATGTCAAGCTGGGAATAAAAACCATTTTTCGGGTTGGTGGGTCGCAGGGCGGTGTTTACAAATTGTCTTGCGCATGGGGAGAAAATTTCAATTTGTGCCCGCGCCTTTGTTGTGCTGCCAGGGACACATGTCGGGCTCCGAGCCAAGTGAGGGAGAAATGAGGGAAGGGCGGGGGCGACAGAGAAAATTGGGGAGATTTGTCAAAGGGGAGATAAGGGGGAAGTTTGATGCGTGGCTCCACACGTCCATAGAGGAGGTTTTCTCAAGGTAGGGGCGGGAATGCGGGGCCATGGAGGGTTCTAAGAAAAAAATTCCAACCACAAAATTTAAAAATGATAAAGTCTGCGACGGCTCCGCCGTGCCATGTGGTAGCCTCTAATTGGTTGCGGGGTGGCGGAGGAAATTTTAAAAAATTTCCTCAAAAAATTTTTTAAAAATTTTCGAATTTTTTTAAGGGAAATTTTCGGGCCGTGGGCCCGTCAGGAAAAATTCTCCCAAATTTTCCCACCAAGGAAGGAAAACTTCAAAGGGCCATAAATTTTGCTAGGAAGCTCAGTTTTGGACAAACAAGGACTTTCTGGAAAGCTATCGATGCTCTCTTTGTACAACAATCATAAATTTTAGATTTAGATAAATTTTAAGGGGTAAATTTTAAGAAAACGTTCTGAAGGCTTTCTAAAATCTTTGACTTGTAAATTTGGTGCAATTTGATCTTCTCCTTCACTCAACATGCCAAATAGACATGGAGGATTGTTCTAATAAAGATTTAGAATGTTTTTGGAAGTTAAATTTCTTTGAATAGATTTCCAATTTGAATTTTTCCAACAATTGACTGAAAAATGCTGCAAAATGACTGTGAAAGGTTTAGGCCTGATTTTTGCAATGTTTAAATGATTTCCTTAAGTGTTTTTGTCAAATTTGAGTTCCTTGATATTATAGCATGCTATATTTCAATATTTCAATGTTGATTATTAATTGCAGGTTCAAACTGTGCATTTTAATTAAATTATTTGCAGTTTTAAAATTTACAATGAGATCAAATTAAAAAGGGTCCATCTAACTTTTCATCATTCAAGTATGGAATTTCATTTCTATTCTAGTCTAATACATTCAGTTGTTTTAATCAAACCATTCTAAATCAAAATGCTATACTGAATTCAATTTTATACATTTCCAAAAGAGACAGGAGACTGTATTACTCTCACATACATTTCTTCCTTTCAAACCAGAGATTCCAAAACATTGATACAATCAGATTTAACTTAACAATACAGTTTGGAAAGAACATTTCATTCATTAATAGATTTCCAAAGACAATTTTTACAACTCCTTTCTTTATTTCCTTCCAAAATCATTTATTGATTACACAATAGAGTGTTGCATTTTCTTTCACATTCTTTCAAGCAACACAGAGTCTATAAATTTGTCACATTTCAAATTTACAACTTTCATGTCTTTCTTTCAAAATCCATAAACAAAGTATGTCTCTTTCACAATTCGAATTACAGCTTTCATATCCAAATACAAACATATTTCCTTCACAAAAATATTACAATTTCATCCACTTCAAAGTGGGAAAGGTTACAATAAAATATATTTCACAAGGGACAGTCAAATGTCTTTCTCCTCTGCTCCAGAACAACAACATGCAAGTTTCCTTTTTCTTCCAATTTGATCACAACAAAAGTGGGGGAAAGGCAACGCTCTCCACCCAACCAAGACATCCAATGAAAGGAGAATCCATCCTTCATCATTGGCCCCCGAGCCCCAACCACAATGCAATAAGAAATGGATATCAACCCATGGAAACAACAAGCTTCCACAACACACAACATTCTTTCAACATGCACATTTTAATTCCAAAAACACAGTTCAACACAAGACAACAATTTACAACTGCATTAGAAAAACATTCAAACAGAACTCATGCTTGAACATGCAAGCTAAAGGAGAAAGGACTATGGGGGAAGATACTTATGCTTCCCAATGGGAATTGGGCATCCACCTGTAACAAACCACCAAAATAATTCATCACATATATCCTTATGCCCCCCACAATCCATCCTTATGCCCCCACAGATTTCCTTATGCCCCGACAAAGTAAGAAATGTAAGCTATTTCTTTTCCAAGGTGGATCTCTCATCACCAATCCGGCACTATGATAATTCTTCACCGAGAACTCCTCGTGCTATGATTATTTACTAATGCATAGCCTTTAGTTTGGTGGATGTAATCTAGAAACAAAACAACAAACATAACACAAGAATACCATCGACTATGATAAGACGGAATGATGAAAAATTTGAAATATCAAAGTAAATTATAATATTAACATGAAATTGTTACAATCTCACCCATGAGGTACTTCAAGTGTTATTGACTTCACTTGCCTTCCACCAATACTATGGGAGAAACTTTACAATTACACCTCTTAATGGCTTCTTCAACACACCTTTAAACTGATGGCTTCCTTTACACACTTCATACAATATTTCTCACTACTTCCTTCTATGCTAAATGAGGGGGGTGGCCTCTTTATTTATAGAACTTCCAGGCTTATCCATCTTATCTCTAAGATAGGATAAGAAATCCACTCTGACGAATCATATTCCATACCTTAACTCTTATCTGTACATGTAAGCTTATCTTTTAAGATAAGATAAACCTTATCATTTCACATGGGTTTCACATTTTTAGACTTTTTACAAGTAAAATATACAAAATATTTATGACCTCACTCCTTGCCCTTATTACCAATATAATATTTCTAATTCCTAATCATGTAGACCCTACTTCTCTACTTACCCCAACTTTGACATTTTAATATTCTTGGACCACTTACGATAAACTATTTACTTTTACCACAACATTCCTATTGTACTTTTGACTATTGCTATACTATACATTATTGGTGGCGTCGTCTTGTGACAGCCGTTATCTTCTATCGGACGCTACTACTAATTATACTTAACAACATCCTATTCCTAATACATACATTAAGGAAATAGAAATTATGGAGAAAAATTTTAGTGTCGACATCTTCCCCCCTTCTAGCTTCTACTCCGTTCTCGGAGTAGACTATTTTGGTGCTTGGAAAATCTTCAACTTATCGTGGTTGACCCATTTCATAATGGGAGTGCCATCCAATTCCTCCGTCAGTCACGTACCATTTTTCATGCATTTGTTATTTTGTAGGGCCCCATCCATTTTGGAAGAAATTTTCTCTGTCTTCTTTTTTGTATTTGGAATCATATACTAGAACCAAGTCATTCACATGAAATGGAGACCACCGGATATTTTGATCAAAGTATTCCTTCTGCTTCATTTTCTTCTTATAGCTTGTATCCTTAGCTATTTCCCTCATTTCCTCTAGCAAATGAAGATGTACCAACCTTTCTTTTACTGAATCACTTTCATCCATTCTTTCATTTTTCATTACTCTGACCGTGGGAATATCAAACTCAATAGGAAGAACTGGATCAATGCCATAAGCCAACTGAAATGGGGAGTATCTTGTTGCTGACTTTGATGTTGCCCTATATGCCCACAATGCTGCATGAATCCTTTTATCCCATTTATGTACTTGCAAGGCTACATATTTTGCTAGAATTTGACACAACACAAAATTTGTTCGTTCCACCTGTCCATTTGTGCTTGGCTTGTATGTTGTTGCCTTCTTGTGCTTAATAGAAAACTTATTGACTAGGGCTTCTACCACCTCATTAATGAAGTGGCTTCCTTGATCTGTTACAATTTCTAATGGACAACCAAATCTAGTGACAATGCGTTCATATATGAACCTTGCCACTTCATCCATGGAAGTTGTTTTCAATGGCCTAGCTTCAACCCACTTGGTTAAATAATCTGTGGCAACTACAATATACTTATTTTGGCATGAGGTAGTTGGAAGTGGACCTACAATGTCTATTCCCCACTTTTCAAAGGGACCAAGTGGAAGAATAGGGCATAACAATCTTAAAAAGAGTGGGCTAGTGATAACCTGCATCCAAGATCCTTCTTGCTTTGTAAGTTGTCAGAGAAGTGCCCTCCACATGCACCATTGTGGAATTCTTCTAGCAGCTCCTTCCCTTGATCACGTCCAATCGCCCTCTCTTATCTTGTCCATCAGGTCCTATTCGAAATAATACTCCATACATAATAGAATATGAGCAGTGGCTTGTGTAATCTTTCTCTTAGTCTTTGCATTGGCACCATCAGTAAACTTGAATTCATTGAGATAATTCCAAATATCTATGTATTCACTAGGGATTGTGTCGAGGGATAATAATGTTGCATCGGGAAATCATCATCATCACAAGATGATCTTAAACCATCATAGGCTCGAGAGAGTGCATCCGCATTGACATGCTTCTTTCCTGGCCTATCTGTAATATCAAATTCAAATTCTTGTAGCAAAATTATCCATCTTGTTATCTTCCACGATGGGTTAGCCTTATTGACAATATATTTTAGAGCACGATGATGCATTACAAATATAAATTTCTGCCATAGCAAGTAATTTCTAAACTTCTTTACAGCAAAAATGATAGCTAGAGCCTCTTTTTCAGTTACAGTATAATTTACCTCAGCACTGCTCATTTGTCTGCTCCCAAAGTAAATTGGATGTTCATTCCCATTTTCATCCTTTTGGCTCAAAGTACTTCCTAGTGCTGCATCTGAGGCATCAGTGTACACAATGAATGGCTTGCTCCAATCTGGATTCTTTAAAACAGGTGAAGACACCAGGGCTTCCTTCAGTTTTCCAAAAGCTTCATGCGCCTTATTTCCTGGTTCATAAGTAACATCCTTCTTCAAGAACTGGGTTAGTGGCTATGCAATATTTGAGAAATTCTTGATGAACCTTCTATAGTACCCCATATGGCCTAAAAATGATCTCAACTTACTTCTATTCATAGGAAATGGTAACTCTTTGATTTTTGAAACTTTATCAGGATCAGTACCAATACCATCTCTGGATACAACATGCCCTAACAAAATGCCTTTAGAACATCCAAAGACACACTTTGTAGGGTTTAGTGAGGCTTGTGCTTCATCTAACCTTTGAAATGTTGTATCCATTTGGTGCAGTGGTCTAACTTGCTCCCATAGATACAAAAATTATCCGAAATACTCTGATGAAGGTCCCAATGTAGGGTTCGAACACCCTATTCATCAAACGCTGGAATGTTGTCGGAGCATTACACAACCCAAAAGGCATAACTCTATAAGCAAACATTCCCCAAGGAGTGGTGAACGTGGTCTTCAAAGTTGATCTTTCTCTGCTATACGAACTTGGTTGTAGCCACTATATCCATCAGCAAAACTATAGCACTCCTAGCCAGCTACTTCATCCAAGATCTAATCTGAAAATGGAAGAGGGTAATGATCCTTCTTTGTTGCCTTATTGAGATTCTGTAATCAACACAAATGCGTAGCTTCCCATTTTTTATTGAGATCACAATGGGAGAAACCCATTACGAATTCTCCACAACAAATATGAATCTTGCATTAAGAAACTTATCTATTTCTTCTTTTACGATTACTGGAAAAATTAGGATTCATTCTATATAGCATTTGCTTTATGGGCTTAGCACCATCTACCACTCAATAGAATGTTCTACCCAACTTAATTGTGAGTTCCTTGTAATCAAAAGTGAATATGTGTATGTACCTTTGAAAGAGTGGAGGTAGGATTCCTTCTCACTCTCCATCACAAAGCATTACCAATCTTTATTTGTTGGAGCCGATCATCAACTTCTTCTTGAGATAATTTTATGGGGTCATGAGTTGGTGTGACTAGAAAGATATCCATGATCTGAAACATCAACCTCACTTTCTTCATCTTCAGTGTCCACTTCATTGGTACTTGAGTAATCAGAGGATGTCCAATTATCAGTTTCATCACTTGAATCCATAGGTTCTACCTTATGATGCCGAGGATCACGTTTATTTTCACCCTCTCTCTACCACGTCCAAGTGTCATGAAGTCTTCATTCCAGTAGTTTCTTGCATGAACTCTCCTTAGTCATGGTCTTCCCAGGTAGCATTGGAGTGCGTAGCAGTACCATTTTTCATCACCTAAAAGTCTACCACACATACAACACCCATAACAGATATTGCCACATTTGAAACTACACCTTCTAGTTTAGTTTTTCCCTTATTTAATGACCTTAACATAAGTGTTGAAGGGCGATCAATTTTTAAACCCAACATATTCATTACAGACTCGGTCATTACATTAACTACAGCACCTCCATCAACTAAGACATCATGAATTGAAATACCATTACATAATACCTCAGCTTGTGGAGCATAGGGATCCGCCTCTGCCTCCAAAATAAGGACCTCAACCTCCTTCCTTCGTCGAGCATTGAGTCCACTTCGCAGCTCCCACCTCTTCTCAGAAGACATAGCCAAGAGTTGACCATATGTAATATTTGCAGGCCTTTTGGATAGATCTTCCAAGATGGAGTATGGTCCTTGCCCCTGTGAAATCAGAAAATCCTGCACACCCAACTTTCTTCTCCTATGTTTCTTACTAGTTTCTCCTTTCATCTTCTTAGGATCATTTCCATCTTGATTATCTTTTTCTTTCTTTCTTTTTGTTACAAACACATCTACTTCATTATTTCTACTCTTATCTACTACATCAAAAGAATTCACAGGTGCTTTTCCTTTATCATTATCTCCTTTACCAGATGTAGAAGCTCTATCTAGACAATTATACTTATAATGACCCTTTTTATAACAACCATAACATACAACTTCAGAAATATTTCTTTTTGGACATCTATCTCCTCCGAGAACTAAATTCTTTTCCTTGAAGAAGATTAATAGTTAAGCGATCCATCTTTTTGAGAAAATATTCATACTTAGTAGATGTACTAGGAGAAAGATTTGTGCTCACCGAGAATGGTTGTGGATTACGGAGGAAAGGTGCTAGTGTAGGCTCTACTTTAGCAACAATTTCTTTGGCTCCTCTTCCATGCTTTCTTCTTGCCTTCTTGCAATCTCCTTTGCTTGTTCAATGGTAGTTGGGTGGTCATACTTCACTCGTTGTCTAATCTCTAGCTTCATCCCAAGAATGAAGTGCTTACATAGGAGATTATCCACGTCATTCATCAACCCATCTGCTAATCCTTCCTTCTGGATTTGGGTATTGAGCTTCCTCCTTAGCTCTAGAACACAAGCATGATAATCCCTTATCTTTTCCTTCTCTCCTTGGGTTAGCTTTGTGATATCGATCATGAGATCTGCATATCTCTGTTGTTCACCAAATTCTTCAAGAAAACTTTCAGTTAATAAATCCCATGAATTTTTCACATTATCACCTAGTGTTTCAAACCACCTAAGTGCTGAACCATCCAAAAAGGTAGAAAAAAACTCAGTCCATTGTTCCCTTCTTATGAGGCCATTACAAATACAAGATCGTTTAAACTCTTGAATGAAAGAAGAAGCATCTTCATTAGATTGAGCTGAAAAATAGGAATCTTTCCCATTTTCAAAAGTAACCACCGTGAAATACCAACCCACAAGTACAATCAACAAGACTTATGTGCACAAATAATTGGAATCACTATACTAGAAAGTGACTTTACACCTTTCTACAAGTAAAATAGAAATGACCGTGGTAAACTATGGTAAAACTTGACTTATTGCGGTAAAACTAACTTTTTTGTGGTAAACACTATTCACGATAAAAAGTGAAGTTCTTTGCGATAAATACTATTCACGGTAAAAAGTGACTTTCTTGTAGCAAATACTATTCAGCAAAAATTACTTTACCATGGTAACTACTATTCACGGCAAAAATGAATTTACCATGATAACTACTATACGCACAGTAAAAACAAGGTTACCCTCCAATTGATTTTTGACTAAGTGGGAATATCTCTCGAAGAAAATCCACTAACGAGGAATGGTCCCAGAACGGAACCAAAATGTCATCACCAATCCGGCACCATGATAATTATTCACCAGGAACTCATCGTGCTTTATGATTATTTACTAATGCACTGACCTTTAGTTTGGTGGATGTAATCTAGAAACAAAACAAAAAACATAGCACAAGAATACCATCGACTATGATAAGACGGAATGATGACAAATCTGAAATATCAAAGTAAATTATAATATTAACATGAAATTGTTACAATCTCACCCATGAGGTACTTCAAATGTTATTGACTTCACTTGCCTTCCACCAATACTATGGGAGAAACTTTACAAGTACACCTCTTAATGGCTTCTTCAACACACCTTTAAACTGATGGCTTCCTTTACACACTTCATACAATATTTCTCACTACTTCCTTCTATGCTAAATGAGGGGGGTGGCCTCTTTATTTATATAACTTCCAGGCTTATCCATCTTATCTCTAAGATAGGATAAGAAATCCACTCTGACGAATCATATTTCATACCTTAACTCTTATCTGTACATGTAAGCTTATCTTTTAAGATAAGATAAACCTTATCATTTCACATGGGTTCCACATTTTTAGACTTTTTACAAGTAAAATATACAAAATATTTATGACCTCACTCCTTGTCCTTATTACCAATATAATATTTCTAATTCCTAATCATGTAGACCCTACTTCTCTACTTACCCCAACTTTGACATTTTAACATTACTGGACCACTTACGACAACTATTTACTTTTTACCACAACATTCCTAATGTACTTTTGACTATTGTTGTACTATACATTATTGGTGGCATTGTCTTGGCAGCGCCGTTATCTTCTATCAGACGCTACTACTAATTATACTTAACAAAATCCTATTCCTAATACATACATTATTGAAATAGAAATTACGGAGGAAAATTTTAGTGTCGACAGATCCCAAACCCAAAATCCCTCCACAAGAATTCTGATGCCATTGACATTCCCTTATGCCCCCCACATGAATTCTCCATATCCTTATCCTACACCTTTCCTATGACAGTCTACCCAAACACCCAACAAATAAACAAAACATACACCATTCACACAAACACAACAAGAATTAATAGTATAAGAGAAGAGCTAAGCTCCTACCTCTCCATGGTAGCTTTTGTTTCCAAACAAAGCTTTCAATGCCAAAAACATAGTCCCAAAATCAGAAACCAACAAGCATGCAAATTTCTCCAAATCTTCTCCAAGAAAGAGCTCCCAAACAGCAAGAAAATGTGCCCCAAAAGGAAGTATGCAAAAGTTCAACAACCCAAAACAAGGCAAAGAGTTTGAATTTTATAGAAGAGGGAAGAGAAGAGGATGATGTGGATCCATGTAGGATGCCACATCACACATCCTCAACTCCAACACAAAAGACAAATTTCATTCTCCAAAGAAAATGTGACAATTTACTTGCACACTCCAAAATCCCACACCCAAAAGGACTGCAAATTTAAAACATGAAGAAAGTGCAATTAAAACATGCAACATGATTGATTAAAAAAATGCATTAAAAAGGGCTAAAATTAACCCTCCAACCATAGGTATGGTTGGTAAATTAAATTAAAAGATATGAGACAAGTTTTACTTGTCCCACAAGCCTACAAGGACAAATTCGAATTTCGAGGAGGTGGAGTGTTTCATACTCCAAATCTGACTTACACAACTCTTACACAACATTACACATCTCTTAAATATTTAATACAAAATCCAACAAATCCTATAATTACTTTTTCATATCCCAATTTGATTTATTTTACTTTTAACCATATGTTTTCTCACATTAATTCTCCACAACTTAATTAAATAAAAGACAGGGACACATCACTAATAAAATACATACAAACAATACTAAAAAGGAACCACATAATAAAATATACAAAACCCCTTGGTCACATATAAAGGTGATTCCCCTCATGGGAATCCCTAACAAAACAACACACATACACACACACACACACACACACAAAACATGTTGCCATGGTGACTGTGTTGAATTCATCTATAATTCCAATGTGGTTAGTCTCCAATCCCCCGATGTTTGTCATGATATTTAACCTGCAAAACACAAATACCTCCTTCGGCCTCGTGGCCATATCAAAACATCCAACATGATATAAATAAAATCACAAAATCATCTAAATATGTGAATCACAACAACATCAAAGAAATTTAACAAAATCACTTACAATTTATATCAACAACATCAAAGTAACAACTATATCATTTGAAATTTAATCAACCATTATATCATCATCATATAATGTCCATTTTCTAGTCTACTCACAATATCTAAAAATCACATGCCCGAACAACATTCACAATATATCCATGTCAAATAGTATATCATCATCCACATATGAGTATCTATAATAATCATCGTGCATCATAACCAAATCAAGATCACAATATTCCATGGTCCAACATCTAACACCATACTAAATCAAATCATAATAATTTCCATAATGAAATCAACAGTATCAAAAAGGTGTCAAAAGGAAGTGGGCACTACATCCCCCTCCCCTTAGACTCAACTTCCTCCTAGAATTCACTGGAACAAATGTGGAAAATGAACTCGTAATAAGGTAGCATCCTCCCATGTAGCTGCAGTCTCATCATATCTATCCCATTGCACCCAAACGTGATCAACCTCTCTACCTTGAAGGCCTAGGGTCCTATGATATAGGATGCAAACAGGCTCCACCATCACCTTCCCTAATCCTCGCACTGCTGCAATGATGTCTAATCCAAGTACATGAGAAGGGTCTGTAATATATCTTCGAGAACTGAAACATGAAAAACATCATGTATGTGAGACAAGTTGGGTGGTAATGCTAGACGGTAAGCCAAAGGGCTGATTCGCTCCAAGATCTCAAAATAACCCATGAATCTAGGAGCTAACTTAGAATATTTTATGTAATGGATAGGGCTCTTGTGTGGCCTGACATGAAGGAACACCTTTATTCCCACATCAAAACTATGGTTGATCCTAAGCTGATATGTATACTTCTTCTACCTCTCTTGTGCCTCTTTGCGGTCTCTTCTGATCAACACCACTTACTGCTCCATGTCTTGTAGAAGAGCTAGTCTAAGAGATACTCTATCCTCTAACTTGTCCCAGCTAAGAGGTGTCCTGCACTCTCTACCATATAAATCCTAAAAAGGATCCATGCCTATAGAACTCTGGAAACTTTTATTGTAGGAAAACTCCACCAAGTACATGTACTCCTCCCATTTAGATTGTTGATCCATCACATACATCCTGAGCATGTCCTCTAAAATCTGATTCACCCACTCAGTCTATCCATCTGTCTTAGGGTGATATGATGTGCTGAAGTTGATTCTCGTCCTAAGGACATACTGCATGGTAGTCCAAAAATGGGAAGTGTACAAAGGATCACGGTCACAAATGATCTTCCGTAGAATCCCATGCAACCTAACAATCTCATCCAAATATACCCGTGCCACTACTCTAGCTATATAAGTTGTCTTCACAGGAGAAAAGTGAGCCACTTTTGTCAATTTATCAACCGTGACCATGATGGCATCGTGGTGATATCTCGACATCGGTAGCCTAACAATGAAGTCCATGGAAATGGTGTCCCACTTCTATTCTAATATAACATGGGGATAAAGAAGGCCAGCTAGATGTTGATGCTCAGCCTTAACTCTCTAGCACTCTAAACATAGTGACACGAATCGGGACACATCTTGACAAAGTCCTCTCCAATGATACAATCTGTCTCAAGGTGGCGTACATCTTCTTCCCCGGGATGGGATAAGTAGGGTACACAATGTGCGTCTACCAAGATGTCCTACCTCAAGCCTCCATATTTGGGAACATAGATCGACCTCGTGCTGAGAATACCATCGCCTTTAAAGAAAAACCATCAAACTTCCCCTCAAGGGGTCTCTAGGACTTGATCTCTACTTAAACTACAATGTAGAAGCTGTCAAGAGGAAGTAGTTGAAGAATCCTACTCCACAAATCTGTGCTCACTAAATTGGCCATAACCACATGTCTTCGTCTACTGAGAGCATCTACTACCACATTATCCTTCCCCTTCACATGCTCGATCTCCATATCATACTCACAAAGTAACTCCATCCAACACCGCTGACGAGCGTTAAGATTGGGCTATGTGAAGAGGTGATGAAGACTCAAGTGATCTATCTTGAGTGTGAATCTCTGACCAAGAAGAAAGTTCCTCCATTTATTTAAGGCATGCACAACTACCATAAGCTCAAGATCATGAGGCGGATAATTAAGCTCATAATCCTTGAGTTTGTGAGACTCAACAGCCACTACTCGCCCTCCCGCATCAACACACCTCCAAGTCCTAGTAAGAAATCATTTGTGCAAATGAAAAACTCACCCTGGGATCCAAAGACTACAAGAATATGTGTTGTGGTGAGGCACTCCTTCAATGTCTGAAGTCTTTCTCACATATGTCTGACCAAATAAACTTCTTCCCTTTCCTCTGAAGGGAAGTGATAGGGTGCGCAATCCAAGAGAAGTCCTAAACAAATCTCTCGGTAGTAACCTGCTAATCCCATGAAGTTGCACACCTCAGTCACCATAGTGGGTGTTGGCCAATCCATAATGGCTCTAATCTTGGAAGGATCGACGGTGATACCTTCCCTAGAAATGATATGACCCAAGTACTTTGCACCTCTGTTTGAAAGAAAGCACACTTCTCCAAGTTCTCATAAAGCTACTGCTCATGAAGACACTGAAGAACCTAGTGAAGGTGCCCCTTGTGCTCCTCACATGTACGTGATTATATAAAAATGTCATCAAGGAAGATGAGCATGAAGTGATCTAAGAAGGTCCTGAATACCCCATTCATCAAACTCATAAATACTGGGAGCATTAGTCAAACCAAAAGGCACCACTATGAACTCATAGTGCCCATATCTCGTACAAAAAGTAGTCTTATGAATGTCCACCTCTAAAATCCTTAGCTAATGGTATCCTAATTTAAGATCAATCTTAGATAAAATGGTGGCTCCCTTCATCTGATCAAACAAATCATCAATACACGGAAGGGGATAATGATTCTTGATTGTCACCTTATTCACCTAGCAATAATCAATACATAATCGCAAGGATCCATCCTTCTTCTTCATAAAGATCATCGGTGTACCCAAGGGGATACACTAGGATGGTTAAGGAGTTTCTCCAAAATGCCCTCAAGCTACAACTTGAGCTCACATAGCTCGGGTGGTCATCCGATAAGGTGCTCATGAGATAGGCTCTGCTCTAGGAGCTAGATCTATATGGAAATCAATCTCACGTGGGGGTGGTAACCTGGTAGCTCCCCTAGAAAGACATTTGAAAACTCTCTCAAAATGGGATGATCATTTAGTGATGGTCCACTAGACCCATCCTCTGATCTGTCACTGACTATAACAACATACATCTGAAAACCCCGTCACACACACCGCTTAAGTTGTATAGCGAAGATGGTGTGAATAGAAACGGGTCTCCTAACCCCCGATATCACCGAATCAACCCCCAAATCATCTATACAAGATATAATCTTGTGGTAACAATCCATCTTGGCCCTATGTGTAGATAACCAATCCATACCCAAAATGGCCTAAGCTGTGAAGGAGAGCCACTAAATGAGCAATTGTGTGAAAAAGATGCCATCAAGAAGACTTATAAGGTGTATGACTATAAGAAGGGTTTGTGGTAATTTGACATCACTGCAATCACCAACCTTGTTATGAAGATGGCCACACATTTGGTGAAAATTTTGAATGGGAAGGGGAGATTGCCTTGAGATAAAAAAGTTGGTTGAATGTCTACCGCAAGATCTCAGAGGGCACCATTTACAACCTCTCAACTTTCATTGTGGAGGAGATTATTGATGCCGCACGTGACAGGAGAAGATCATGTTCAGTAATGTCCTCCTTACCATTGTATTTTTAGAGATTAGAGTGCCCGATGGGCCAGATAAGTTTTTTTTTTAGAGTACCCAGGATGAGAACCCCTCTCCCATGAAGAGGTTTGAAGCTTATACTTGTGACACCATGATGACCAATCACAAGGCACACTTAGAGAAATGGTATAAACAGATGCGCGACACATTTGGAGATGAATGGAGGATACTAGAACAAATGCCTGCACTAGTGGATGGAGAAGTTGAATTCGTTGTATACCAACACTTTTTATCGATAGGTTTACCTTGACAGATGGCACCAAGGGTCCTTGGTGTAAATTACCCTTCTCCTTCACAACGCATATATTTTCAAGGTGCGGTAAACAGGTTTAAAGAGGTGAAGAAACTAAGATTTGATCTAAGTGTTGTAGATCAAGATCACTGCGAGATGCGTCAGGACCTTGGTGTATCCCAAGAAGTGTGCCTATGTCAAAAATTAGGACACATGGTAAAATCAATGACATTTCCTATTATAGGTAGGACAACCACAAGGGTGTATGTGTGGATAAGGCCCAAGTTTGAGAAGGCCGCTTACATTGAATACGATGTATTAATCGTTAAAGACCCCACCGAGAGAAAGAAGAAGGTAGTAATTAAGAAGAGAGAATGGGAAGAGAATCCAATAGAGAAGGCACCAAGCATGCATATAGTGTAAACCATAGGGATGTAGGAGTCGGGCGTAGGTAATAACACCTACATTTTGTGAAGAAGTCTCTTGTCGGGAAGGGGTCGCCATAGAAAGAAGAGTTTCTCGAGAAGGAGGAATCCCCTATGTTGGAGTCATTAGGGAAGAAAAAGAAAAGAGTGGCACAAGGTTCGGACTCGGAGGAGACAGAGTGTGAAAGGATCTAAAACCGAAGACAATGACGAGTGTGAGGAAGCTCATAAGCCTCCTGTGTATAATGTACATGAGTCTGGTGAAGAAGGGGATGAAGAGGAGAAGGAATATGAGGAGGGCACCCATACCAAAGGAGGAAGTGAGGAGGTAAACATGTGAGATCAAAAGACGCCGACCCCGACCGAGGAGTATGTAGATAACATTAAAGAGAGGGAAGTGGCAGGTATTATATAAAATTTTGTGAGAAAAGAAATAGAGTGAAGCGCCAATGAAGTGTTGAAGGAAAATGAAGAGAACGCAAATGTAGGAAAGGATTATGGGAGCATGGGCGGAGACCCTAGTTTAGCAGTAAATTTCCCAACGACAGTGTGGACAGTGAGAAGGGCATAGTAGCAGTGCAGGAACACTCTATGAATTATTTTAATGATCTAAGCAAGGTACTCCACACATGCTTCCAATGTATAGTGCCTGTAGACCACCTCCTCGCTTGGTATTATTTTGATGAAGAGGGTACGTACCCATGTATAAGGAAAATTCTATCCTAGGATTTTGAGTCCCACGTTGATGAGCCCGAGTTCAAGGTAAATCGTGATGCATTGATTAAGATACTAGATGCCAAGGAAGAAACCCTCTTGTAAATTCCAGCTACCATGGGATGATAAAGTTTGCAATGCTCTAAACAAAGTATCGGTGGAGGTTGAAGCAATACTCTTCGGAGAAACGATAGAATAAGGGTCTTGGAGGAGGAACTTGAGTAAAATAATGAAGAGATCATTGAGAGGGATAGGGAGATAAAACAAAAGGAATTGATCAGTGCACAATTAAGGCATGAAGTGAGTGATGAAAAGGAAAAGGTGTACAAATTCCACAAGAAGGTAGAGGCCATTTTAGATGCCATTATATTGAAGCACCCATACTTTCCTCCTAGGAAAAAGTATGAGTCAACCATGCACTGCTTGGAAGACTTGACGCACATAATCAACTTGGAGAGACAACCACTTGCATTAGAGTCAATAGAAGAGGTGATGGCACACCAAAAGAAGGAAGAGAAGTTGAATACTAGGGAGATACTAACTTGGTACTCGAGATCCTTTCCTTAGTGAAGACCACGACATAAATGGAAGAAGTTGTATATGAAAACTGTGGTGATAGGGACAAAGTAGCAAGCATATTAGTTTCTAGCCATGAAGTGGATTTGAAAGAATTTCAAGAGAAAAATAAGGGCAATATGAGAGCGAGAAAAGATCTTGGCTGAGGTAGAGAAGAAATCAGAGGCGATTGAAACCTTAAGGGTTTCGATTAAAAATAAACTGAAAGAGTTGTACCCCCAAGTTACTCGCAAGATGGATGGCTGGGAGACCTTAGAAAGTAGATGGAAAACATTGAAGATATGTTAAAGGCTAAGGGGGATGAGATGAGTTTTGATGAGGTTAGCATGATGGTGGGTAACTTACTTCAATAGGTGTAGAATGAGGTGGATGCTTGGGTTAAGATTGAATCCCTGTGAAGAAATATTTCCCACTTCTCATGTGCAGTAGTAGGATTCTTTCATTCTTTATTCCTTTATTTCCTCTATTCTTTATTCTTTGGTAGAAGGGAAGAGTGTTTCGAGGATGGAAAACACATGTAGTGTGGGGTAATGTTGGGCCCTAAATTTAATAAGTCCCAAGGAATAATTCAACATGTGCAGGAGACGGTGAAGAAGGAAGGCACTCGGAAAAAAATTCGCAAGAGAAAGGCACATGGGAGAAGCGGTTGGCGCACCACGGAGTAGGAAGGTTAGGGACTTAGCCATATTTTGAAGAATTTTTCACAGGAGAAACACATGAAAATCTTGAGTAGGCGTGCTAAATGGATAAGGTGCCAACTGGAGCCTTGGAGGTCAAGAAAATAATATTCCACATAAGGAATATTCCCAGGATGATCATTACAAGTAGTGGAGGCATTTGCAAGCTAACATAGGCATTTGACCATGGAGGACCACACTTCCACTTGGCATGTGATTTTTTCATGAAGGAAACCAAGGCAGTGCATCCAGATCCTATTTAAAGGAGTGCTTGGGTCCGAAATAAAGGAGATGAGAGTGATAACGAAGTGTTGGGGAAATGAAGGGTTAAAGAGGGTTTTAAGTAGTAACAAGGTGTTACAGAAATACTTGCAAGGATGTTATTGAGCATATATGCATGGGTTTGGGTATGAACAAGGGTTGTAATGGGTAGAATAGCTAAGAACTCTCTTTGTAGAGTATTTTTGGAGGGTTTAAGATAATATTCCTTGATGTATTCGGTCTATATGACCCTTATGATGTAATGAGGCCACTGTAAATGTTTATAAATCAATATATGTGTGTGATTCTAGTTATTCATGTTCTTAAGTGTAAACCCTTGTGTTTTTCATATTTTGAGTCAGATCTAGTTTCATTATGCTTATTTACAATGTTCATTCCCATTTATGATGCATTTCACGGATATATTATTTGTATCTTTTGTTTTTGAGTGAATGTCTATGTTTCCATTCTTGCAACTCATTCTCCATCAATGGCAGATCATTATCGAAAATATCACATAAAGGAGGGGCTCAAACATCTACACACGCCTCAAGTGAGTGCCTAGCTCACCTTTGGGTGATAAGTGATGCACTTGGGGTAGAAAGAAAGTACGTGAAAAAATGACTACAACCACTATCTCCTCAATTACAAAAAAATATTTTTCACTATATTCGGTCTTCTTAAAACTATACATTCTAAGCCTTAACATAATGACTACATCACTCAATGGCTCATGCTCATAACCGAGTTTGACCTAGAGTTGATTTATCATAAATCTATCAAGGGCTAGGCTATCGCCAATCAACTTGCTGAAATCCCTCTTCTAGACAACCATATTCCTTATTAGAAATTTCCTAACGAATCCATCCATACCTTCGATCACGAATTCTCACCCTCAAAGTGACACTTTTCTTTGTGAATGAAAGTGTCAACAAAGGGTGAAACACTTGGCATTATCATCATTCCTCCTTGGAATAATCCTATTCCTATTGCTTATAAACTTGACTTCTAATGCACCAACAATGTGGCTAAGTATGAAGCCCTCATCTTAGGCCTCAAAAATGATATCATGCTTGGTGTTCAAATCCTTGATATATCTTTGTGAATCTCATCTCATCATTAATCAAGGCAAAGGAACCTACAGTGTAAAAACAAATTCATTCAAAATTTTAAGGACTTTCTTGAATTTATTTTTGAGACCTTTGATCGGTACACCATCCATTTTTTTCCTCGATTATTCAATCTTTTTGTAGACACTATGGCTTCCCCACATCCCTCATTCCATGGGAAGCCAAATAATATAAACTATCTGTTGTTTTCCATCATCTTGATGAGCCATCCCATTTCCATGAAATCCTTCGTGTTAATCACATTAACACAAATTCATTTGATATTTAATACTCTCATATCTTTTACTATTTATCTCTATCCAAAATTCCCTCCTACGTATCTAAAAAATGGTAGGAGGTCATTTCTTCAATGCGTTAACCGCTATGTAATCATTGGTGGCATCCTCTACAAACACTACTTCAATGGATTTTTATATGTTTAATTAAATCACATGAATATACTCATTCCATCTAAGAAGTCCATGACGGTATTTTTGGTGGACACTTCAATCGTTTAGCTATTGCCAAATGTGTTCTTCGCTTTGGCTATTTTTGGCCCACTCTCAATAAAGACTACTATGAATGGGTTAAAAAGTGCGTCAAATTCCAACAACATTATAATCTAATTCATATCCCTAGCTAGGCCTTTACCCGGCCCAATAATTTTGGCCTTTCTCACAATGGGGCCTTGACCTCTCTGGTCTCATCAATCCATATTCTTCTCAGCGTCATAATTCCATCATTACTACTACTAAGTATTTCACCAAATGGGTGGAATCCATTCCACTTGCATCCACCACAACTAACAAAATTGTTGACTTCGTCTATTAGCACATCATCTATTGCTTGATGATCCCCATAAAATTATACTGGACAACAAAAAGTCTATAAAAATAAAGACCTTAAGAATATTTATGACTCTTTCAACATAAAGCTTAACTTCTCTTCTCCTTACTATCATCAAAGCTAACAACCAAGTGAAGCCACTAATAAAACCCTTCACAACCCCTTCAAAGCCACTAACATAACTTGCATTTTCACACCCCCTTTGTCCTATGGGATTATCCCACTAGCATACGTAACTCTCTGATTTGCTACCCATTTTTCTCTCATGTACAACTCTAAGGTCGTTCTTCCTCTCGAAGTCCAAATACCATCCTTACATCTCTCTCTCTCTCGATTTCATCTCGACAAAGACTATCATCAAGAACGTCTAACACAACTCCAATTTCTAGATGAACATTGCTTAATTGATCTCAATAGCATCATGTATATCAAGGCGTATCAAAGGTGCCTACAAAAAACATCTCAAGGAACACAACTCTAATATCAGTGACCTTGTCTTAAAAGAAGATCCGAATGTCACTACTCTATAAAAGAACCAACATGGAATGTTTTCTCCCAATTGGATTTAACTGTGCATTATCACACATACGTATGGATCCAGAGCCTATCGTTTAGCCTCACTTGATGGTAAACTAGAGACAGAACCTCTCAACACCTTGTACTTGCAACCCTTCTACTATTAACCTACCTATAAACATGACCTTAGTCACATCTTAATGATCTTGTATCCATCATTATCATTTTCCATATTTAATCATAATGATTTGGAATTATGTGGTCTACCATCACTAGCCTATCTATGACCTTAAATATGGGAACCATAACTCTGCTCATAACATATTCCTCATAGACAAGTTCTTCCTTTTAGGTGGGAACCCCACAATCATTACATCCATCACCCTCTTATCTACCTACTAGAACCATGCTAAGGGTCCATGGGTGTCATTTGTACATCTTATCTTCCCCTCCCCAAGTGGTCTACTTGGTTATCCCCAACTCTATCCAAAGATAAAACTCATTCAAAAATAAATTTCTCCCTCAAAGGAAAAATATTCATAGAAAGCAATAAATGTCAAAAGTATAGTCGATACCTTAAAGGAAAACTATCATCCATATCTTCTTATGCCATCAAAATCAAAAATCCAAATCCATGGAAAAATTCTAATTGTAGACCACTCCCTCGAAGGATAGATACTCTCTTATATCATGGCAACAAAGTCTTCCCGCATTGGTTAACCTTCTGCAATCTCAAAAGTAAAATCATAAAATATCAAAAACAAGCATCCCCAAAGCTTCCCACATTGATCAACTTTCCCATCTTCCACAAACTTCCCGCATTGATTAGTTTGCACCATATTTCTCGAGTTGGGGCATAGACCTAGGACTACCACCTAAGGAGAATTTATTATCCCCGTACAAGCTCCATCGCAACACTTTGTTGTGACTACAATGGGTCTATACGCACACTTTCCATTTTCCCCGGTGGTCTTAAATGTGACTAACCATCGTTAGTTATATGTTAACACTGTCATTGGTCACAAGTGCATTGCTCTGCATTGTTCCCTCTCACGCTTTTCCTCTAATCTAGTTCAAAAGCATCTTTTTACATACTGAGTCCTCTCTATGATGAAGTGTAATTTCTCACGCTTGGGTCACCCTATCAAGGTCACGCCCTTTCCCACCTCACTATCCTAACTTTTACATTCATATCTGATCCACCTATTACATCATGCAATATAAATCCACCATATATTCTTCACATCTAATCAATATCTAAATCACTATCCATCAAATCAAAATGTCATCTATATCTACATCAATTCCTATATATAAAAATATATCCATCCATCACATGATGTGTTTACATTTAATCTAGCATACATATATAAACCCAACACATATGTTCTAATCTAAGTCAACTTATAGCTACCATCTATTACATCATTTATTAATCTATCGCATCATTATAGCAATTCATTTTATCCATACATCACATCACATATCCATGTCAACATCTAATCATTATACATATAATCAAAACATCACATCACATCAAGTAATCAAAAGATTATATCATCTAATTCAACATCCATAACATAATCAAATATCCACATCACTCATATAAACAAATATCCACATTCATCACATCACATAAATCATCACACAACACATATAAGCCAAGAAAAAATCATATATATATATATATATATATATATATCATAATCAAAATGTATCCATATATTTGTGATACACCTCCATGAGCTCTATCTCAAAAAGCTATACATCAAAATCAAAATCAAAATCTATGTATAATGTTCCCCCACTAAGTGGTGAACTGCAAATTAGAAACTCTAAGTCTCGAACCTTGCTATCATTGAGTGGGAGTTTGTCCACCTCCCTCTCTACCTTCCCGTCCATCGCCCAGGCCCAAATCACACATTTTTGTACCACACTCTCCATGTTACCCGATGTTGTTGGCTGTGCTACTCTCCATGGTCTCGATCCTCTACTAGATAGGCCATATACCATGGTACATCGATAGCCTAGATGTAACAATGCACTCATAATAGTGTGCCTCCACACCCAATGCCTCTCTTGCTCTATTAATACAATAATAGGTGCAGCCATCCAGGTGAATCCTCGTGAAGCATCTCGTGACTCACTCCCTCTCGCTATAATTATGGATGTAAGAACTCGAATCTGGTCATGGAGTCCTATCTCTTAGGGAGTATTGGTCCCACCTGGTGCATGTCCAGGAATCTCTGCCGACATAACCCCATAACCTCTTGTCGTGTTACATCTCTCTTTTGCTACGTAGCAGCTAACTAACACCTCCCATAAGCGGGCTATCTTAGATGCCTCTCCCTAATCTCCACCCTCTCCTCTAGGAACTTCCTTCTCTCTCTCCCACTGGAACCACCGCCTCCTCTCCTACCTTCCCTATTTCCTCTCGTGACCTTAGCTGCCCACTATTGAGACAAACAATATACGTAGCCCTCTCTCACCCCCACATCATAATCATCATCCCAAGGCTCCCCTCTATTCATAATGGATCTCCCATCACAGGGACAAGAAATTTCCTCTTTGTATATCACACCTATATCAAATAGGTAATCGGGCTACCCTTTTCACTACTCCAAAGTGCCACATCACCTTGTTAAATTGTATAGCCTCGATCATCTTGGGCCTCCACCTTTGCACCCATCTCACCCTCCTTAGGCTTGCAAGCTATAAATTTGTCCCAAAAATATAGGAAAGCCTCTATAAGTATTTCATTTGAAGTCATCTACATCTAACCTCCCAAATATGTCCTCATACCACTCCTCCCCTTGCCCCCTTTCTTTATGAGTGTGATCAACTTGCCATCTCAAAAACCCACTACCAAATATATATGATATTTGGTCACCCATGGTGGCCCCCGTGGTGGCCTCCTCACTACAACTATATGCTCATATGACCAAAAATGTAATGAAAAACCTCACATCCACACCCGTCCTCCTCCCATATGTGTACATCCAAAACTCATAGTAAACCTTCAAAAGAAATAGAACACCAAACGAAAAAATATTGTCTGATGATCTACTATATCCACTTGTACACCTGCTAATGTCCATGGAAATTAGGCTCCACCTGAGTCCAAAAAAACATAACATGATATCACCATCATAATAAATCATATCAATCTGCTCCCCGATGTCACCGGCTCGTATCGAGATTCTATATAAAATGCCCTCAAAACAAATGAAATTTGTGTGGTGTCCACTCTAAATAACCACATAAATAAACACATCCTCCCCTTTAATGTGATAGGCACCAAAAATTCCCCACAATTGGTAGTCTCGGTGATTCGATACATGTCCTCGAGTGTGATCATCATCTCTCATTTGGAACTAGAATGTGTTAGTAGTTAGATCCCACCTATCAACCAGTGCTATCATCAACCATGTATCCCTCGATACTCTTTTGATAGTGGTAGAATATTCCCAATCCCACTACCACCAAGTTATCTCACTCTACATCAGTCACATCCCCTCTAATCCAATTATGAAATGTTGGGACTCGGTATCTTCGATACAAAGTGTCTCTGGATTGTAAAAATCAATCAAACAATCACCCATCAATATCTCATCATCCAAAATCACCGTTCTTAATCAAATAAACCTAATATCTACCCATTCAATAGGGAACCCTCTCGAGTTAATGCCAACCCCCTTCTCACCTATCCATTTTCCATAAAATTTCAAAAACAAACATAAAAATCAACAAAAATTCAAAACTAAGTTAGGATTTCAATTCTTACCACTTGTTAGGTTATCTTACTCTTCCTCACTCCACCATTTCCATCCATATCTCTCAAAATTACACAAATATTTTTCTCTCAAATCCCTCAATTTGAAAATTTACACAATGTAAATGAGCCCTTACCCTGGTCACTTATATATGCACACCGATCTAGTCGTCGCCGACTCATCATAGTTGCCAATGACCAAAGTCAAGTTGTTGGTGACTCCTTAGTTTTCGTCAATCCAAACCCTAGTTTCACTTATTTTTTATCTTCTTGACCAATCTCCCCTTAAATTGTCCTTTCCTTCACATAAAACTTGTGTGTTGTCCATAACACACTTTGTCTTATCTTGCGTATCTATCTTGTATTTTGTTTCCGCTTCATGGCCATCATTCTTCCTTCTTGGGGCACCATTATTCATCTTAAAATACCACCCCATGGCCATCTCTTATGTTTTCCCCACCCGGGATGCATATTTTTGCTTCTTCACGCTAATAGGACAACACCTAATCTCTTGCCTTCTGCTTTGTTGCTCGTCCATATGTCGAGAAAATGGTTTTTATTATGATTACCCTCACATTTTTTGCACATATTTTGATGTCTGCCTTTGATACATTGGTCCCAAGACTTGTACCTATATTCGAGCATATTCCCATTGGATTCCCCCATCTTGTAGTGATGCTTTGTGAACCATAGAGTCTATAGGTCATTAACGATGCCTCTATCATAAGTCGTGTTATGATCCTAATGATGTATTTTCAATTCACCACCATATTATGTGTATGTCCTATCAATCATCATCTCCTTCACTTGGGGTATCTTCCTATCTCTTTTACCACCCATTTCCTTCATTAATCTCTCCATTTATCTCTTTAAAACTCATAATATACTCCCCTTCATATCGTATATCCCTTGTTTGATGTGGAACACCTCAATAATCATCTCTCATCATCAGTTCTAGTTTTTGTCTCGCGGCTTGCTTAAAACACAAACCGCTTGAAAAAAGGGCGAATGTAGACACCACTTTTCGGTACCTTATCCCACCATCCCACATTATCTAGTCATCTCATACACTTGTCACATCCTTCTTATTCCAATTTATTCTCTTAAATGCTTATTTCTCACTTTGAACCATTATTATTTAACCCCTTCATTATCCCTAACCCCATCTAAGTACGTAAGTAAACATATATATTATTTTGATCACCCCATCCCATTATCACCCCATATTAATAATATTATATTTTCCCTATTTCATTCCCTTAATTATTCATCTACCTTCCCTAATCTCTCCCCATGCACCCCTACAACCATTAAATACCTTGCCACCTCCATTTTAGGCATAAAATTGCCACAATCTTGGAAATCAAATCTGGCCTAATTTGCAGTCTACTCAATTGCCAATGAATCATCCAAGTCATCGTTGACTCTATATATTCACCTCCTCCACCTCCTATCAAATGAATGATTTTTTTATCTTTGGTATTCTTTCTCTCTTTCTACCTCCTTCTTTGTCCATGGAGCTACCGCCATCAGTTTGAATCAATCTTGGTGCTCATTGCATGCTATCATTTAAGCTTCTTTCTTAAAGTCTACTTAGAGATCTCTTCTTTTCTTGTTGTTTATTTTTGTAGGTTTTCCTAATAGCTATACCTGACCATTAAAGCAGTCTCTAATCCTCTACATACCCATCTTCCCATCCATCCATCTTGATGAAATCTAAATCTCGATATGGTCACGGTTGAACCATCTCGATCACCATAGACCCACCATGTGTTAACCTTGTTCTCTATCTACATCAACATCTCGCTTTTGTCCCATAGCTTCCCGTTAACTGGATCTACCTATCTCATTCACCCACCTATTTATCAACCCTAATCTAGTTCTATCTTCCTCGATCGTTGTCAACCTAAACTAGTTTTTGTCGATGTTATCGGCTCGTATATCGGATCTACCTCTAGTTACATCATGTCTACTCACAACTATATTTACATTAGATCTAGTACTCCGGAGAAAGGTTCTACCTTTGTTTCTACTTATTCTTCTATCAATTATGTACCGGTCACCATCGACCATACGAGTCGGACTGAGTCGCCATTGATCCACTTAGGTTTTGTTTGTTTTACAACATATTTCTTTATCGAACATCATTTCAAAGTATCTCTAACTCATCAAATTTATTATTTGATTGTTATATGCATTTTTCATCTATCATCACTTATACATCCTTTTATAAAAATGTGGTTTAACATTCATCCTAAGAAGTTTCTAATTTCGAGGTGACCTTGTCGAGTGCAACCACCATCCTATTTTACTAATATTTTCATGTTAGCTTATCTTTTTCATGCAGGTCATCAAGATCATAGTGAAGTGGTTATTTTTACCCGTACCTTCATCATCACTATCAATCCACATAAGGAGGTAGCCTTAAACGATCCCATAGTTTTGAGTTCAGTGGTTTCTTGTATCCCTTGCATTAACTTGTCATAGGAACAGGAAATCTTGTAGAGCAACAGGTGGGACAAGGATATGTTGTTTTGGTAAATTTTACTTTTTTTCTCAAATTTGATCTTCTGAAGTCTCTTGCACACTCAATTTACCTCTGTGTATGATAATTTACCATTTTTAGCAAATTTCTACTATAATTTTTCTTTTTACGGACCTATTATTTTGGGAAAAGTGTCAATTTTTCCCTGCTTGTTGTTTTGCACTATTTCTAGATGAGCTAATTACTCGAGATTGCAATTTTAGGGACTTTCTATTTTTATCATATGAAGGGGCATGAGATATGATATTTTTGGAAGTATAATGGTGAGAGGGGGTGAATAGTTCCTACAAAATACCCATCAATTCATTTACCATCGTATACATTCATTGATTAATTCATCCATTAACCATCCATAACCATAAGTGTGCATTATATATGTAACATCAATCACAAGAGCATGAAACAAATTACACAACAAAAATAACACCATATGTAGGTAGGAAATCCTCATAGGGAAGAAAACACACCAAAACTATGCTTATATTATAGAAAGCAAAGGGATTTAGTTAAACACCAACTCCATAAGGAGCACCAACATTTGATTTAGTGAGGCACTAACCCCACAAGGAGCACCAACCCCTAGTTTAATAGACCACCAACTCTATAAGGAGCACCAACCCTACAAGGAGAACCAAACCCTATATTAGTAGAGAACCAACCCCTAATTTAGTAGAGCACCAACCCTACAAGGAGCACCAACCATACATGGAGCACCAAACCCTAATTTAGTGAAACACCAACTCCATAAGAAGGATACAAGCACGTAGGATGACCAATCACCAACTCAACCACCTGAATATTTTTTATATATGATGATTTTTCTCGCCACAACTGATGGAGATTACTAATTTAGCTCATAAATCCTAGGTCTTCAATCTTGTGCCAACTTCTTCCTTCTCACCTTGTCTTACGTCTAAACACTTGCGCACATTTTAAAACATTATTTAAACTATCATGCATATGATAAAATCTCAAAATATTCCACCATACCTACAATTCAATCTCCTCTACGTTGCACTACGCCCCCATGCAAGACTAGCTCTCAAAATGAGCTAAAACATCACTTTTATATGCATATCTTCTCTCTTAGCTAAAGGTGGTCGACCCCTCATGAAAAATTAAACCCATAAAAATTCATTAAATTTAAATAAAATAATTACAATGGTCACATATGACCCAAGTAGGTCGTCCTATCTAAAAACCTCATTACATGTGCAAAAATGGCTCAAAACCCCATGAGCACAATCGTAAAATTACCCTTACATCAAAACCATACTTATTCATGACCCATAACTCAGTAAATATGAGTAAAATAATATTTAACATACATATATGGCCGCAAGTTTTCTCAACCAATTAAATTATTTCGATTTAGGACCGAGTTCTCTTTACAATTCTCAAAACAATTGTTTCCCATAACCTTCTCGCACCTTGAAAACTTCATAATGACATAAAGTCACTTATAATGCACCAAAATAATTCATGTGACCACTAAAAATAAACTATAAGACGTTTATAACACTTATAAGTAAGTTATAAGTCATGAAACATCCTTCAATTCAAACCACAAATACACCTTCACCAAAACAACATGCCAAAAATATGTTTTCAAAGGTTAGCTCATAAAATCATTTATACATAAAATAAATACCTCATAATGGATTAATTGGATGCAAAATTAATCCCTATTCACATTACATGTTATAGGAAGCATCATCTAATCCATATCATGCTTCAAACAACATCAAACTTTCACCAAAACAAATGTTGTCTTGAACTACCAAAATTATTCTTGCTCAAATAATAACCTAAAACCCTATCAAATTACCTAATTATGAGGAAATACTTATATAAATGGAAATATATCTGAATCCTCTTTCCAACACAGCCCGAATCATATGAAGAATCCACATGTCGCTAGAGTTATGCTTATTTTACTGAACCCTACTATTTGAGATCCCAAAATTTCCCTTTGACCAGTCAACTTGTATGGACCTCAAAACACCATGAACCTACATGAAATTTCTTTGAAAACTCTATGGAAATAAATTAAAACTCCCAAAATCATGCACAATTAATATTTTATGCTACTCCTTTGGACCATCTTGTCCTAAAACCTTATTTTCCAAAAACTACTATTTTTAGGTGGGGCCCACTCATCACCATAACCTTGACCATACATTTATGGAAATACCAAGGAGTCATATAAAACATACAATCATAATTTTTATGGATATATCAAAACAGGTCACAACACTTCACTTTACGCTAACTTCTCCTCGTTAGGGTTTAAGAGGGTTTTAGACGACCTCTCACCTTCTTAACATTCATTCATAAAAACCTGACGATAAAATGACCTCATTATTTTTGTGAAACCTTATAAAATCACCTTATAATCATCATTGAAAGCAAAAATTTCCCATGCAAATCACATAATTCACAACGAGCATTAGAAGTTCAAATTTGAGCTTGATTTTCACTTGTTCTTGACCCTGTCTCACAAAATCTATCATAACTTGCAAAATTCACATCATGGTAACCTAAAATTTTCTAAAATAACTATGAAACATCAAAATAACATATCAAATCATCATAATGTCAATACCATACCTCAATCTCTCCATCCAATCTCATTTGTATAGCTACACCTTAGGGATTCTCACTGTAGAAGCTAGTATCAATTGAAATAGTGCAATAACTGAACATGAAGCTTCTGCAAATGACCCAAAAATACCTCATATGCCATTATATAACTGATTTCATGCTTCCATTACCTCATATATCTCCAAACCACTTTGTCACACCTCCAAGCAAGCATACCTGCTCCCAATGACCACATGTGAACCAAGTGATCCACCTACATGTACGAGGCCAATGTTGTGAGTGTTCAAGCACCCTCAAATCATGTCAAAATTCTTTCTAAGAAAGCTGTTATCAGCCAATTTTGACTTTGCAAAATTGTTAAAAAATAAGTAAAAATTAATTTTTTTTGAAAAGTGTTACTTTGCGTGGTTAATTGGACTCTTTACAATCGTCTTATTTTTGTGATCGTTTCGGTCTTCGTTTCGTTATTTTCAGGAAAGAACTCTTCCCGCCAGGCTTTAAAACGCGTTAAAATACATTAAAATAATTAATTAATATTTAATTAATTAATTTCTCCTTGTTTGATTAAATTAATTTTTAAAAATCACTTAAGGAGTATTTAATTAAATAAATATAAATTAAAGTTCATTCGACAAGTTTTAGTGCCGGGGAAGTAAGCTTTCGTTTCCAACCCGGTTTTCCACTTTCCTGGCAATTTCCTTCAAATTTCCCGCACGTGGGTTTTCCTCTGCCAATTGCCAAATCATGGATTGGAAAACGGGCATAAAATTCCCCAATTTCCCACATGGGGAAATTAGACGGGGATTGCCAACCCATTTTGCCATTCCCATTGGCAATTGCCGTTACTTTTCCCATTCCCCCTGGCACTTAAGCCACTACCCGGGAAGAGAGGAAGTTAGATTAATTCCCGTAACTTCCTCCATCAAACCCGTTGAAAAAGTCATGCGAAGCTTTCAATTGCTTCTTTCTTCAAGAAGACATAATATTTTGTCAGCCTTATGCAAGAGAAACTAACGAAATTTTAGAAGAGAAAATACAAGAAAGTTTTTGGTTTTGTTTCCAAGTGCTCCACGCATTGCATAAGAAGAAGAAAATAACAGAGTGAAAAGGAGGACAGACAAAAAAAAATTAATCACAGCAAAAGGACTAAAGGAAAATACATGTGCCCACGCATTGGCTGAAGGAAAAGATAGGAAGGAGAAGACAAAGAAATCAAACTCACGTGTCCCGGCCAAAGGATAAGGAGAACAGTCCAACAACTTGGACAATACAAAAAATGTGCAGGAAAGGAGAGATATAAACCAGCATAAAGAAGCAAGAACAATTTTTGAGAAAAGCCACGCAGCTGAAAGGAAAAGTTGAAAGTAACAGTTGTCCAGCCGCCCAGCATTGAAGATACCACATGAGAGGAAGAGAACAGTCTTCCACCCACCGCCACTCATCCCACGCACCAGCCAGCAAATAAAAAATCACGCTTGCCAAGAACAATTTAAAAAAAATGCGAACTGACCATGGGCAAGTATGTTTGAAAAACTGAATTGTTTTTGTGACTTGTTATATTCTGCATTTTCATCGGCCTTCAGGAAGAATGCGTGATGCATATGGATGAATCTGGGCCCTGATAAAGCGTACAGATTAATTGCTAAAACTGCAACAAATGAAGGTCACAAATAGCAAACGTAATGCAGCTGTAGGCTCTTCTTTATTCTGAACTCAGATCCATGGCAGCCACAGGAAACAAATATTCACTGCCGTGTACAATAGATTGGGGTCATGCTATTCAAGGCTTCATTAAATTTTCCTGAATCAGGAGAAGAAGGTTTTTTTCAACAAGAAAATTAAAGAAATACAGTTTCAGCAGCCAGCTAGAAGGAAAGAAGTATTCATTTTGTTTTTAGCAGAAGAAAACAAGACTTAATCTTCCACACGCCTGGGAGGAGAAAGAGACAGCTAAGAATAAAATAAGGCAGGCCGCTCCACACTCAGGCCACACCCAGCCAAGGAAGATAGCAATAGACAACAAGAGAATAAAGTTGTTTTGTTTGCTAAAGCTAGGAGAAAGAAAACGTGCCAACTAAAACAAGCTCCCACGCCAAAATAAAAAGGGAAAATCAAAAATTGTAATCCAGAAATTACTCGTTTTTATTATTTATTATTATTATTGTTTTAAAATAATAATAATAATAATAAAATTTAAAGTGAAAAGTATTTTTTCTGCATCAACGGGGTGTCGGAGACTGAGACCCAGCCCCGTTTGCGTTGTTTGGCGTGCCTGAGTCACTTTTTTGTTAAATTCATAATGGCCGAAAGATCCAAATCTGTAGGGAGATCGAGGAAGCCGGTGGAAAAATCTAATAAATCTACCCTGAAATATGAATTCCAAGGAATTATTCCTCCCAGCTCCATTAAGTCGGCATATGACAACATCACCGATACAAATCTGGGTCAGGTCACATTAACGTGCTTGATTTTGCGAAGCGATGAAAATGAAGGTAAAACCATTTTCTCTGATAGGCTTTACCACAGTGGCCTACCCCAAGCAGCAGCATTCCCTGTCTCGGTGCAGTGTCCGGAATTGGTGATTGCTTGTGTAGAGCATTACGACCCTGAGAGACGAGGAATTTATAAAGATAACCGCGAGCCTTTCCTCTTAATCACACCTGAACACATTGAGGAGTTACTTGGGATATCTGACTTCCCGAGAATGTAGATATCACTCGCCTGATCAGCGCAAGAGTTCTAGGATGAAGAACCCCTAAGATGGAGCAAAATGGTTAACAACAATTGGCTGGTAACCAAGAGACCTCAGATTGACAGGCTCCCAAAGAACTATACCGCATTGAGTTCGTGGAAGAGATTGGAGACATGATCACTCTTCTAAGTCAAGTTTTTGGTTTACCTTCTGCAAGGGTCTTCCACCCATGGATGTACCAGTTTATCTGTATCATCCTAGCTAAGGAGTTTGTGGTGGGCCACCATCATCAAAGCAACAACATTCACAAGTAATTGATAGAAGTCAAAATGACTGGATGCTTCTACATGACCTCATATCTAACCTATGCAGTAGCACGAAGAAAGTTATTTTCGGGACTTGAAACGAGAGGGATCATGGGGTCATCAAACAATGTTTTTCACTATTACCCTCAGCTCAACTTCAAAAATAGTTCTCACCATTTTAGAAGAGTCAACGATGCATTCACCTTCCGCGTGATCTGGAACTTGAATCGAAATACCGAGGAAAGGTTTTCCAAAGAAGCCATGAGTGTCATTTCCCAATGGGGAACCTGGTTTATACAATTTTCATCTTTTTCCTACATTCGCATGAGTGGTTTTTTGGGACCCCGTGGAAACTTCCCAAGTACGTCAGTGATAAGTGGGCGTTAATGGAGCTGGCACGACAATTGTTCCAAGTTCACTGCCTACTTAGTGACAAGCACCGTTCAAGAATTCATTTCCTGATCCAAATCGGGGAATACCAATGCCCAAATTTATTCAGTGCACAACTAATGGAAAAGGAGTTTTCTCTCATAACCATCCATCCATATGTGAAGAGATCCCAGTTCGATATCAATGGTTATATGCAAATGATTATGGGAGCAAAGTATCAACATAATCCTACCATGGAGGATTTTTGGGCTGCTTGCTCGGATGAACATGAGGTAAGGAGACGGGAGTACTCTCGCCTAACACTTGCTCAGATCAAGGCCTTCCACATCCAGGAGTCCTCTCGATTCATTCATAACCGATGATGAGGATGTCGTCGATCCCTCGTATGATGCCATTTCCTTCACACCATTGCCTCAAATCGACTGGACCAAAAGAGATGAATTTTCTCTCGATGGCAAGAACCAACCAATTATCGAAAGAAGCATATCTTGGTATGATAGGGAGCTTGCCAAATTTCAATCAATTCCGGATCACGTTTCAGAATCACAAAAATTACCTATATCAGGGCACCTCCATTCGACCAAGGTTTCTTCTCGATCAACTTCGTTACCATCCAATCATACACGACATACAAGAAAAGAATGGTTGCCAAAATCCACTTCGCCGAGCAACGTGTCATGAGGAGAGAGATCCAAAGATCCAAACCCTGAAGAAGGAAAGGAGTGTGTGTCTGGATTTTCTACCTCGAGTAGAGATTCTTCCACTCACATCATTTATTGCACTCAGACGTTGGTAGTAAATGATCCTCAGCCATGTTTTGAACAAACACCCACTCAAGTGCAAGTAATTCAAATATCAAATACTTCGGAGCACGTAGTTCATGAAGGGATTTCCCAAAATCTCCCGAATGATCAGGAAGTGGACATTGAGGTTGTGTCTCCTCAAATTGAGGCCATTGATAGGATTCAAGAAGGATCTCATGATGTCAGGAATAATGAGAATATTGATTCAAGCTCCAGGATTCTATATGCCGAGATAGTAAATGAAACTCCTTCTTGGGTTGATTCTGAAGTGAAGAAAAGGAAGAGAGTTGTCAAGCCAATCGACATTGATTTTGATGCCCTTTTCAAACTGTCAAATGATGCCATTCCTAAGAAGCCTAAGGTACTTTCTTGAATAATGGTGGATAATGATGGAAACAAGTTTGCAGACCTTGCCATTCCACAAGTGGATAAAGAGCGCAATGCTATGATGCCAGCCTGACTATGAAGTTTCCAGACTAGGACTTGGGAGATCTACGTTAGAAAGTGACATGGTGATGGCTCGAGATTCAATTGATATCGTGCTAAAAAGACTGGAGAAATAAAAGTCCCAAAATTCTCAGCTCAAGGCTGAAAAGAGTCAATTGGTGGAGTATGTTCAGCATTTGATAAATCCCATATCATCCACCTTCCTAGTACCTGATGCGGTGGCTGCCCCAGATGAAGAGACTCTTAATTTGTCAAAGGAAATAAACACGTTGGGCCATGTCACTAAAACTTGGCTTTCGAGAGATTCTCGTTTTGGGCCAAGGAGCGATCAAGACTGCAGTTAAGCTTCATGAAGATATCAGTGTATATCTGGATCCAATTCTTTCTTTCAAAGAAACTTTTGTTTCTACTATATCAAATTTGGATGAGATATTGCCCAGTCTGCAGGAGATGACAAGTATGGAATCTTCAGTGTTGGCTATTGAAGGGATTCTCGAATTTGAACATCGAGGGACACATTTTCTTTGGTGTCTACATCTCAAATCAAGAAAGACGCTTCTTGTGGATTCTATGATCCATTATGACAACATGTGCAATGAAGTTTTCACTTCACTTTCCTTGATCCAGGAATTCATGGCTGAGATTCCCTGCAACCTAGTAAATGAGCATAATCAAAGGTGTTCATCGGAGCAGGTGGAAGAACAATTTTCATGATTGTTCAAAGACATGTACACTCCTACCAACAATTTCTCATCGGTTTCCATGGAGCGGTGTATCAAATTGAAGAACTTGTTTGAGAATGCTCAGTCTAAAATTGTTAATTTAAATGATATGCCAAGTAGAATTCTTGAATTGTAGGTATTTTGTGAGGCTATTCTTTGGCCAAGTGAACCTCCAGAAGAAGAAAAGATGTTTGAAACTTTGGGAAGGTTTAGATCCTTTCAACTGGCAAAAGCAGCGGATCCTAATTTCACCGGCGGTGTAGGGAGTTGATTTTCTTGATATCTAGCGAAGTGGGAGAGTCCATTTCTCATACGTTTGAGATAGGCGGACCCCATTTCAATGGATAAGGCACTGGTTATTATTGTATATTTTAAAAGGTGTTGTTATTTGGGAAACATTGGATATTCTAAGTAATTTCTATTTTTGGGTTGTCTTTAATAAAGTTGGTTAGAAAAAGTCAAAGGTCACTTAAGTGCCTTATTTAATGATCATGTAAAACCCTAACTACTTTGTAACCAACTTTTGGGTTATAAAAGGAAGTCAGGGGCTCATTTGTAAGGGGTGACTTTGAGAGAGGAGAAGAGAATACTTTTGTGTAAGCTTTGTTTCAAGAAGAAACTTTTGTTCTTTTGTGACAAACATTTTGGAGTTAATGGAATAAGAACTTTGTGTCTCATTCATTGTCTCTGGTAACATTTAGTGTTCTTATGTTCATTAGATGTTAGGTGTTTAAATCTTGCATGCAAATATTATCTTTGATCTTATTGTCAACATTAGTAATCAGTTTTTCTAGTTCACAGTGATCAAGCTCTGATTGTCTACTTGCTCATATGTGTTCCCTTTTACATGTTCTTGTTTAACTAACTCAAACTCCGTTTTATTTTTGTTGGTTATTCAAATTTCCTCTTCATGCAATATTAGGCTATGTTTTTACCTAACTCTTGCATATTCTTCGATTCATTCCATTCCACTTCTTTCCTTCTTTCTATTCCATTTCCTTCATTCACTTTTCTTCCATTGATGTTCCAAAACACCCCCCACATACAATTTTGAATGTATAGATGTAAATACAGTTTTGGCTTTCAATAAAGGCAGCCTCACCTTCATTGAGGAGGGACTTCGTTCCCACACTGTTACATGTCATTTGCATGCATGCAAATCCATATGCTAACAGAAACCAATAAGCTCATACTACTAATCTACATCTCGTAGGCACTGTATAGGCTTACGGGAGCAATCATACCTCATTGAATCCCATTGCAACAACTCAAACACATCTAAACCAAGTATGTAAGAATCATATACAACATCATGACATCATCATACAACATTTACTTAGTTATTAATGAGGCTTTTAATAAATGAAAACACCTATTAGGACACCATGCAAACACTATTTTTAGTAACTAGTAAAAATGGTGTCATTTTACATCGAAACATTAATTTTAGATCAGCTCCTCGTTACACTCTTGTGCTCCAATTTTTGTTGTGTTCTACTCGATGAATTTCTTGAAAATACATTTTTTCCAGAGGTTATGAATTGAAGGTATGAATATATGATGATAGACATTAATGGATTCTTAAAGTTACAATTATCATAGGGAGCTTGAGAGAAGAAAACTCAGTTGAAAACTTAGTGCAATTGGCTTTTCAGATGGAGAATTATGGAAAAAGCTTCATTTTTTGCAACCATGGATCAATTTGGAACGTAATGGGCAGCATGGTGGTTTTTTATCTAAATAATTTTTATATTTCATGACATCCAAAATGGTATATGGGTTGAACCGGGTGAGGAAGCAAACTTTAAAAATAGTTATTTCATGTTTTCTAGCTTCCCAACAGTCAAAGTTATTCACGGGAGTGAGAGAAACAACTACAACAAAAATTAGGGTTTTAATGGTTGGGTGAAGGGAAAATTTTGTGTCCCATTTTTCCCCTTAGGAATGGGGATAAGGGGACAAAAAAATTGACCTTATTCTTCTTAGGACAAGTGTTATAGTGAGGACGGATGAGAGGAATGATGAGAAAAGTCGTTCCCTAGCTCTTGCGGGCCATCATTTGGTTGCATGAAGAAATTAAAGGGGAGATAAAGAGGGGAAATTTTTTTGTCCCCTATATCCCCTTGGGAATCATGAAAAGAGGTGCACAAAAATTTAACTTAAATAGATGCTACCATGTGTCACTCTGTGATACAATTTGGGAGGAAGGGTTTTGACCTGTTAAGCACTCCGGGGGCTGAGACTTAGTTATATGGAACACCATATGAAGATCTAAAGAGGGGAAAAAAAAATTGTCCCCTTTATCTCATTGGAAATTAGGACAAGAGAGACATAAAAAGTGTGTCTCAACATGGAGGTGATACGTGTTAAACAAAATTTGACTAACTGTGAGAAACACACCTACAAGAGAGACAACTTGATGAAGTGATTTCTAGAGCTCCAAATGGACATTCCTTATAAAAAATTATATGATTTTGACTCCCAGAACCATTAAAATATCAACATGATAGGTTTCAGATTCCAATTATTCTTGCATATTCAAAAATTGACCCCTTTTTCTTTGAGACAAGGTGTGTCTCACAAAAGCGAGTTACTTATGAGAAGTCATCGGGTGTTGTGAAAATATTTATGATTCCATCATGTAGATGACTCTTTAAGATTTCCAATAACTTTTTTCCCTTTCCAATTCATTACAAAACTCTCAAAATCTGTGCATAAGCTAAAGTATCCATTTTGATTTGCATGCTTCTCATGTAGACACAAAATCACATACTTGGGTATGTTTTAGGTACTAAACACATACTAGCATTCATATGATTACTACGCAAAAAAACTAGCAATTGATGACTATTTGTGGCCTCTTTTCTTTGTTTCTTATTTTCTATTTGGTCTTGTACACCCTACAACCCAGTTAAAATTTTATTGATTTATCTTTTATGGCTTCAGACACCACCGCCCTTGACCAGGATAAAAGCGCCCATGTGCCCCGGTTCCTCTGGACTCCCCTAACCCTTTTCCACCTTAATTTATTCTTTTAGGTATCTCTTTCACTTATGGGTCATCCTTCTAGTTGTCAATTACAAAATTCAAACAAGGGAATCATATAAATACATAATTATGTGACTAAAGCCAAGGACCAACCACTAAACATTACTACTATCACCTAAGCTTGCATCTAAAAAGAACATAAAGCACTCTAAAACATCCATCTAGAATCCAATCAAGGGACAAGTGATATATCAACTTTGCATACACAACATAGGAAGGGGAAGTTCATTATTCCATTCACACATTTTATTACATTGCTATATTTGGCTATATCCCGCTATCAAGTATGCTTGCATAAGGTAATCATAGGGCATAATTTATACACACACTCACTAGAACTACATGGAATCGTGATGTAGTGTAGTGCTTGGTCACAAGCTCACTCTTGGGGTGATCGTGGGGTCAATCCGACTCCCATTGTATCTTTCTCTTTAGGTTTGATGTGGTTTGTGGGCTTGTGTAAGTGAAATTCTATTTCTGAGTTCTATGTACCTTTAACATTCATTGTGTGAATACTAGTCAATAACATAGAGTAATTGCGACATACTTGTGACACATCAAAGATCAGATATAGATCTTCGCATAGTCATGGTAACCCAAATCAAGTCACCAATGCCCCAAGTGCCCTTGTCTAGCCTCATTCATGAGTTGCATAATTTCTGAGGTTGATTACAGCATTGCTTACAATCTATTTAGCACTTCCCCTACTCGACCACTTCACGATTGCAAGGAAAAATAACTAAGTCTGCTCCCCTTCTTCTTTGTTTATGGTTTCAAATATTACATATTAGCTTACTTGTATCTTTTTATTTTTCAGCATTTATGCATCATTTGATTCGGTAGTGACTATGAAATATTTAAATTTAATTCAAATTAAATTAAATCATTTGGTTAACCCACTCATTCAAAACCTAATTTCTAAGAACGTATCAAAATTTATCTCCTTCTTCTACATTCATGAATCAATCTTCCTACCCTTCTTTCACTCTAACCAAGGTTTCTGGTATGACTACTACTACTACTAATTTTATGTAAGTTCGTACTTATCCTCCTCCTCACTTCATTACTCCAATTTCTAATCCAACTATCAATGTAGTCACCATCTGCCACACTCATCCTCCTATGGCTCCACCAATCTTTGTCCCACCACCTATCACTTATATAGTTCCTTTTGTTACCTCTAAGGGTTATGACATCATAGAGAAACTTAAGAATAGACTAGGAAAAATCTATCTTTATGAATAATTGTGCAATGCACCCAATTTTTATCATACATTAGAGGTTTACCTTCGTTCTATTCATATTGAAAGAAATAATTCACTGTTGTGTTTACACGCATCATTCAATTTCTCAAAAATATGCCACATGCTATATATTTTAGCAATGAGGATATCCCTCATGCTACTAACAGTCCATTTGCACCTTTTCTGGTCACTTTATAACTATTGACGCCAAATGTATTAAGCATGTGCTCATTTAAAATGGATCTACTATAAATCTATGCTCTTTCTCTCTCTCCTCGGGAAAATAGGCATCACGACAATCTAATTAAAATATCTTCTCAATTCATTTTCAGATATGATTTCATCACTTGTACATGCATGGGTACCATCACCCTACCTTTATAAGTCAGGCCTAAAATGGTTCCTATTGTATTCTTTTTTATCGATGCCACATTTCAAAACAATTTCTTACTTGGAAGACCCTATATTCATGTAATGCATGATGTACCCTCTACAATTCATCGATTGCATTAAATTTATACATGATGGCTATGAACATGATATTGTTGTGGACCCTAACCCATTCAAGTTTTTGCATATATCCTATCACTTTGTCATGCCATTCCTCCATCTAAAATAATTCCATATCACAAAGTTAGTACATATGATGTCAATCAATCTAGCGCTGCTACTCCTAATAATTCTATATGTACTCCATCCATTCCTACTCAAACTACTAATATCCTATATTCCACTATGTCTACCCCTATGGCTGCTACTTCTCCACCTCTTTTGGCTCCTCCCAATTCTACATGCTTCCATCCCTACCAATATTATTGATAATGCTATACAATAAGATAATGTTAGCACTGATGATTCCGATGATGTCATAGAGCTTAATGATGACACATTACACAATATTAACTTTACTCCTATTGAATTTGATGAATCCTACTTCCAGGATACTTTTTTCCTATTGTCAATGTGACTATCAATTCAAGAATCTTCATCCATATACTAATGCCTTGATTCCTTTCTAAGGCCTTGTACATACATTAGACATTTTATCATCTGTTGCATCTCCTTAGGATCCTTATGCTCCATGCTTGAATCCCTTCACATGCACTATCTTTATTCACAATTCTTATTTTCCTCAAATCCTATTTGATCCCACTTGCTCTGTGACTATTTGCACACATGATGTCTCGGCTCGAATAGGATTCACACTTACCGATCTCCGTACTCCACCTCACTCTCCTCGCTTTTATCACGTATGTGTATTTATTAATACTACTTTTGGCCTCTGTTTCTTATGTCCGATAGTATTCCTTGCATGCACTCATCATTCTTATCCACTCACACTCGAGCATTCTTGGCTTGGTTATATTGGTGGCATGTTGGATCCTAATCATATTGATATCACATTTTTTATTCCCTTTGGCCACATTTCTATTTGCAATTATTCATTTCTTGGCTATACTTAAAATTTTACTCATTGGTATACAAACAAAATTCCATAATCACCTTTTACTAATGAAAAATATTCTATGGGAATGTATAATTTACTTCACACATGCTCTATATATGATCAACTTCACACTATTACTTACCAAGTCTCTCGATCAAACTCTAACCGGTTATGACCGTGAAAATGATGATCTTCTAGATGATTTTACTTGATTCTTCTCCACATCATATACTTGGGGAATTATGCTCTCTTCCCCCTTCAATATTTCTCACTTGTTACTAGTCTCTACCCTTACGCTTTACACTATGTGCTTTGTATATAGTATTTCTTACTAATATTATACATCTCGATACACCCAATGTATCGTAATTATCCTTGATGCACTCTAGTTCCACGATTCATACTAAACTACCAAGGATCTAAATATGAAATGAACCTAACCCTATTCACACTATTTACACTTTATGATTGATATTGCTAGAGCACATTATCAAACAATTATCCTATGATGCACTCTAGTTCTAGGGTTCATATTCCACCGTCGAGGGTCTAAATATGAAATGAATCTCACCTTATTCATGCTCTATGATATATATTTCTCATGCACATTATCAAACTATTTCTTAATGATGCACTCTTTTCCTTTAGTTCATTATCTTATAAATGAACCTCATCTCATACTTATCCACATCCACTGGGGGGCACACTACTCCTATCATATTTACATTGTATAACATTCCATCAAAATCATACATTGCATATTGCATATCTTGGTTGCACTTACTCTTGCTTGCTTATACTTACATGTACACTTTTTTTCCTATGTTATTCAGCTACTCAAGTATGTTTATCATATAAACATGCACATTCACTTGTTACATAGTTGTGAATGCAGACTTCTTATAGCTTCTTACACGCAGCAATGATGCTCAACACAATACCCTTTTCCACATTGCACTCACTACCATATGATGTGCTTTAGTTCCTCGGTACATAATCAAGTGCTACGGGTTTACAAATAAAATGGACCTTATCATACTTACACATTCATCATTAAACCTTCCATCATGTGACATTACTAGGTTAGTGACATATGCTTTAGGCTAAATGGTCACCTATCCCTTCATCTTATAGTGGTATATGCTTTAGGCTACACCACCACTCCCCGTATTTATTTAACATGATATTCACTCTAGGATACATCATCACTTTTTCGATCATATTTTTTTGATATATGCTTCGACTATAAGGGTCACGCACACATCATTTCTAGGTCACATATCATCGTACATACACATTCATCACAACGTGTTAAACACAACACACATTTCAACCATTTCCTAATGACACACTCTCATTTACGACTCGTTATTTAATGTTGGGGGTGAATCAAATGAACCTCACTTCATAAATTTCCATTCACTCAAGGAGAACATGAATCCTATCACCCATCTTTCATTCCATTCCGCCCATCCATAGCATATTTCATATCTTGGTTTCTTTTACTCTTGCTTGCATTTTCTGTATAAGTCACTTTATTACACATGCTAGTTAGATCTCTTGTATGTAATTTATCTACTTTGTAAACACATGCACACTCACAAAGTTTCTTAGCTTTGACCATAGATACAAGTATTTTACATGGGGCACATAAGCTCACCTTATACCTATCCTACAATGGTTCTTAGGGGCATCCAAATTCATCTCTTATAGAAGCTATTGTTTCATTATGTACTTAACACTCTATATTACATGGTTATACATGCTTCATTTACAAAATTTGTCTTGTATAATTATTTGATTCCATGGTTATATATTGTTTGTACTTGCTTGTTATCATTGCTATTATATGTGGGCCTTTCCCTATGTTTTGTGCACACACTTGTTTGTTGTATGCGGCCATGATGTCCTTACATGTCTTTTGACATCGTGAGTGATGTCCCATGTTTGCATCCTTCTTTGAAAGATTTGCTATGTCTTCTTGAGTGTTTACATTCCTACATTACTTGGTAGATTATACATTATTTGCATACATTACACATTGTCTTATAAGTGTATGCTTGTTTGTACTAACACTTATTTTTAGCTAGCCTTTTTTTTTGCATGCATTGGTTTATACCAAGTAATTTCTAGGGTACACTTCATGTATTTGGTCCTCTTTTGGGGCCACATTATCCTATTAGTGATGTTGCATGCGCCCCCAAAGAGGGGGCATAATTTGGGGTTTACACACTACACAAATCTCTATACCGGTATAGTTAGTTAGTTTTCTACCCTTGGCATTGTGGGTATAGTTTAGTTTATTCTCCATGCTTGGCATTGTGGGTTATGCAACAAGTGGGTTCGGACGAGTCTACAAAACCCATAAACATCATATTTTACAGGACATAGTGTCCTTAGAATTTTAGGGAGTAGTTAGAGGCTCAAAGGTTACGGTGGGTGTGCCATCCTACACTACTTCAACTAATGTCGTCGAGATCACCCAAGAAACCAGATAGTACAAATATTTGTTCACACATGTTCTAGGAAGTAGTTAAAGGTGGAGGATATAATAGAATTCATCCCAATACTTCTTTGGTTTATGGAGTTGGATCACCCAAAACCCATGACAAGATATCCCCTTTCTACACCATATTTCGTTAACATGGATCGGGTAAAGATGTTCCATTTTTCATTTACATATTTTACATTTTTAAATGATTTTACATATATATACCTGCGTATTTTACATGTATTTTTACACACATATATACATGCATATTTGACTACTTGATCATTTTATCCTTGCAGGTCTGTCCATATGAGAAATAAGCAATCAACAACAATAATAACAACATTTTTTGGTAGTACACATTATAATAACCATGTAGGTACATTACACACATCAACTACACATGTGTTTCCACCCTAGGTTCACTCTCATCACTTTTTAATGATTTTTCATTATTATTTTCCACGTGTTATCATCTTTTTGTCATTCCACACTTTGACTAGTCCTTCGATACATGTTCTACTACAATCCACATGGACATCAAGTACGCATATCTATCTAATTTATGTTCTTGAGCTTTCCACTCACCAACATAAAGTGGGGAAAAGGAAGACACAAAATTATGCACTTAAGACATTATTTAGTCTTAGTCTCATACTACTATTCATATGGGTTTTGAGTGAAGAAATTACTAATAAACCCTCATCTTTTTGCCATTTTTCTTTACTTTTTGTCGTCATTTCTGACCTTCAACACCTTCTTGTATAATTTTTTTCATTGTTTCCCATCATTCTAGACTTGACTTGGGCACTCGAGGCTAGTACTAGGTCGCCGACGAGTGCCCCTGGTCCCAGATTAAGGTGCCCCGATCCTTTTCTCTCTTTCTCACCAGCTTTTGGTCACTTTCTAGTTGTTTGAGCATTTTATATTTCTTGTGGTTAGAATTTTAAAGGTTAAATATGAAATTAGAACAAGAGAACCATATACATATAAAGTTATGAATCCATAATGAGGAACTAAGCAAAGAATCGTACTATCATCCACCTAGATTTTCATCCATCTAATGCATTTAGAGCTTGTTTTCATCCATCTAGCTCCATCAAAGGGCACAAGGTTGGTTCATCTACACCACACAAGCATAGGAGGGAATTTTACTTTATTCCATCCACCATTATAGTAAATTTTCTACACATAGTTATTGATCACTAGTTTCACAAAGTACGATTGGCACAAGATCACCTAGGGAATGATTACACACTACACATAGAACTACATCAAGTCTGAGATGTAGTGCAACACTCTGTTATTAAGTCCACCATTATAGTAGTTGAGGATAGTTTGACCCCTTCACATGAATTTTGATTTTTAGGGTTTGATGCATATTTTGAGGTTTTGTAGGTCTTCTCTTCATCATGACTACCAACAACATCTAATGTAATTCAAATACATTAGTGTGATAGACAAGCAAGAGCTTTACATCACTTTACATCCATGCAAATCTAGTTTTGGACCTCTTACACAATCCAGGGTGCAAAGAACGCAGACTAGGATGCCCACAAGTGCATTGATCCCCTCCGAGGTGCCCCAATCCACTCAAATTACCTAGATCTGCAAGTTTCTAGACCTCGGAACATTCATTTCCTCCTCATGTTTCTCTAGTTAGCTTTGTGACATAGTACGCAAGTTTTCCAAATCAGCAAAGATCCTTCCAACTGTTCTTTACATAGTAGGGTTTATATTTTTCATTAGTCTAGTTTCTTGGGTCACTTTTTATATTTATACAACTATTATTTACATCATTTTAGTATTGTTACTTCTTTGGTTTTCCTAGTTAGATTAACTACCCCATATCCCACATTTTAGTTAATCACCTTCTACCCACTTATTCACTATTTTTGTTTGCCCATTTGTTTATGGATGATATCCAGTGTTATGAGTGAGCTATGTACTTATCAAATGAAATATTTCTTTCCAAAAAATTCATAAAATTGTTATCCTAATCACTTATGGTGTTCTTAGGTAGCCCATGAAGTTTGAATACTACCTTGACAAAGAGATCAACCACTATAGGTGTATTGTACTTGGATAGAATAGGATAAAAATGAGAATATTTGGCAATTATATTAACCAAAACATACAAATAATTATTACCTTAAACCATGGATATCCCTATGATGAAGTCCACAGAGATACTCTCCCGTTTTTGAGTTGGAATGGGAAGGGGTTGCAAGAGACCAGTTGGAAGTTCATATTCAAGATTTTATTTATAGAAAACCAAATACCCCTCTTTTTCTCATGCATAATTGAACAGTATTTCTTATCATCGCAATAACTCAAACTTGAAACTCTCATAAGAGAGCCCTTAATCAAATTAATAGGCTGAAAATTTTTGTAGTAGGAAGCCCCTTACCATTTTGGATCAAACTAAGCAGAAAATATTGTCTCAACCATTGTTAGCTTAGGAACCAAAATTGATTGAAAACCCATCATAGAATCAACATCCGCCACCTAAAAATTTGACGCAAATTCATGGGAATCTATGAAAGGGTGATGAACTAAAAGGTGTTGAAGGAGAGCATCCTTCCAACATGGAGCTACTTTCATTTTCTTATGTTTGAAGTGACAAAACAACGGTGACAACGGAAAGGTAATCCATCATATTCTAATCATTGAACCTAATGGAAGTCCTCCACATGAAAGATAATCTCCACTAAAATATATTTCAAGGTATCAATATCAACCGGTATGTGGGAAAAAGTTGTGTCAGAGAGACCCAAAGTAACAAGGTCAAACTTTAGGTATCTTCCCACTATATGACCAATAGCTTCAAATCACGACTCAAACTAAAAAGGCAACAATAGGTTTGGAAGTATAACTTAAATATGCATGATATTAAGAGATTTGATAGCTTGGTTGAAAGAGGGAAGCGTGGCTTAATCATAAAGTTATGCCCACCCCAAACCCAATTTTTTTCCCACAGAACAAAATCACATTCAACAACAGAGTCGAAACAATAATAAATAAACCTTGGCACAAGGGTAAATAACCAAGTTGTCCTTGATGAGGATTTTCCAACAATGTGTTATCCCTTTATGGAGCTCAAGATGGTTGGACCAAAGTATGTTAAACCTACAAATCAAGCCCTTTTCAACAAGGTACTTTTCACCCTCTAGGACTTTGTCTAGTGAATCTTCTTGGAAAATAAATTTTAGAGCCTTCCAATCCCTAGGCATCGGCTCCCTCTAGGGATTTGTCTCGTATGTGGCTTGAACCACAATAAATAGTCATCACTAAAGACTCGGGATCAGCCCTTACTTTTAGATGTACTTTGGAATCTATCTATAATAATGGTTCCATGCCTCCAAAGCACTTTAAGTCTTCTAATAGTTGTCACAATAAACCTCTACACTGTCACTTTTATAGTTGCATGCACGAGGTTTGTGCTGATAAGAGGAGGGAATGCCTCCAATGATTCCTACAGTGGGACATTTCCATCAATCGACAAAGTTGCGGGGCCCCGTGCTCAAGGGTAGGTCCCTTATGCATTATATTAGGATTGGTGGAGTAGTGTATCATTAGAGAAAATGTGAAGATGAAGTGGTAAAGGAAAGAAAATGTTATAAGTAAATATTGCAATGCAATTACTAATATTAGTTTTTTTAATTACGTCGTAAGGAATTTCTAATTGAGACAAGGCTGTTAGCTCGACAACCGCCAAAAATCCTGTGGATGAGATGTTATTCTACCTATACGTTGAAATCAGATGGCTTTCATTGAGTTTTGAATTGGAGAATGAGATTGTAGCACACAAATTGTGCTTGTTTGATGTTTGATCGATGGTGTAGTTTAAAGGTTTGTTATTGATCATTGGATGGCTTGTGATCCCACATTACATGCATTTCGCCTCATTATTCAATCTTTTTGTAATGTCTTTGTCAATGCTATCCCGGGTTGTCTCGGCGCTACATTTTCCGTCCTCTTGGCTTACTCCTCTTCCCTATCGCCCCACCCGTGAGTCGTTGCCTACCTCCTCGTGCTCATTAAGCCACTTGTTCTTATATCGTTCATCCAAACCTTCCCCCTTAAATTTCAATAATATTGGGCTGCAAAATGATTTCGGAGGCGTCTTTGCGTTCATTGGAATACATGTAGGATAGCTTGAGTGTTTGAAATATTTCATGGCCTTTTTCATTTGGCAGTTAACAATCAATGTGGTTCAAGGTTGAAGTAGCCGCCTCTAGTTTGGCAATGGAGTTTTGTTGTGCGTGGCGATTTTTGCACATCGGTTGGCTTTTTGAGGAGGTTTTCCCTGCATGGAAACGGTTTCTTTAGATTTTTTTTGGTTTTCCTTTTCCTAAAAATGTCAAGCCTTTGGGGTGATGACTACCCTCCACTCAATATGCACTACTAGGGTGCATCGCACTGTCTGTTTAAACATGGATGATGCGATGCACCCTAGTGGTGCATATTGAGTGGAGGGTAGTCAATTCCACCTTTGGGTTCTGTGCTTTTGTGTTTCGCTTTACTAGATAGATTTTTCTTTGTTGTTGCCACTTTATGGGGTGTTCCTCCTGGTAAGAGTTAGTAAGATTTGTTTTTTTGGGTTCTTTTGGCCGAAAAAACCCTAGCTTTTGTGTGTGATTGAAACTCCGTTGTGTATTTTTCAAGTTTCTTATAGCGAAGTGGTTCTCCTTTATGGGATTTAGTTTGGAGGCCTTCACCGATTCGTAATGCTATGTTACTAAACGAAATTTGAGTTTTGCTACTTAAAATGGGGTTCTTGGCTAAAATATTCCAGCGGTTTTCTATGGTAAAGGGTTACTGATAATTTGCTCTCGCCATTTGCAGTTGTGTAGTATTTAAAATTTATTGATGCTATTAGTGAATCCTCAAAAATTAGTATATCTTTTGTTGGAAGAGATCTAAATAGCTAAGAAATGGACCAGCGACCAAAGAAAATCTACGTTGTTAGATCAAAATCGGAAATTTCATCCTTAGATGGCTACCTAGTGTTCCCCTTTTTGGGATGATTATTTATTTGGATTTTCTTATATTATGCGAGTCTTATATAAATACTTTCCTATGGTAAACCGTTATAGTTCCAATCAAAATGACCAAGAAATTTCCTCATTGGAATTCTTTTTCACTCTTGAGAATAACCTTTTTTATCAATGCAAGTTTTGGAATATGTTCAATACTGCAATATATTGAACATGTATATGCATCCCATTTCATTTGAAACATTTTTTCATTTCCAACCAAAGGTGAACCAAGGTCAACTTAGAATTTTTGTGAATGCTAATTTTGATGAGGTGGCATGAAAAATTAGTCTAGGATATCATTCAATAATAAATCGGGCACTTGTTGGAAAATCAAGTCAGAATTTATTGTGCAACTAATATTTGTCTTTTCCAGATTTAGCTCCTTGACATATCATATTTACATTTAATTATGACTGCTGCACATTTATTTTTGGTTGATTATTCTCCCTAATTATCTCTTGTTAGAGATTTTGTGTTGATTTGTAAGGTAAGTTTTTATGTAGGTGTTTATTATTATTAGCATCTTGTTTTATTGGGAGAAGGAGAAGGAAAAATAAGTAGAAAGAAGAAGGAGGAGGATGAGGAGGAGAAGGAGAAAAACTAGATTTGGGAGAAGAAGAAAAAGTGCGTAGTCCCAGCTCAAGTCTGGATTGTTTTTGCTGATAAAAAAACTTTATTTCTAAGTTGTTATTATATGAATGAATGTTTTGTGTGCAGTTGTAGCTGTTGTTCATTGTTGACAAATACATATGTATTGTTGAAGCAATTTGAAGCCCAAATCTGTGTTATTTGCAGCCAAGAGTGTTATGTTATTTTGCTGTTATAAATTTATGTCGCTTCTCCTTTTTCCCCTATTTTGCATCATTTAAATCCGATGCATTATATTTTATATTGCTGTCCAAAGATTCTGTATTTTCCGTAGATTCTACAGTTTCCATAGATCCTCGTATTCCCTTCATTTGGTATCAGTGCCAAGTTAAACCCTACTTCTATTCTTTTTGTGGGTTTTTTGTTTTGGCAACCATTAATGGCTTCTATGTTTGTGCATCGCGGTTAGTGTGCAAACTCCGATTTTCATAGGAAAGAACTATGAGTATTGGTCTTTGACCATGAAAGATTTGTTTCGGTCTCAAGACATTTGGGAAATGGTTGAAAATGGTTACCAGGAACCAACAAACCAGGCAGCATACAATGCTCTTACACAAGCTCAAAAGGACGTCTTGAAGGAATAGAGGAAGAAGGATGGGAAAGCACTATTTTATATCCATCAAGCAATGCATGAGAGCATACTCCCAAGAGTTGCAGTAGAAAAGCAAGCCAAGGAAGCATGGGACACACTCCAGATTATGTATCAAGGTATGGACAAGGTTAAAACTGCTAAGTTATAGCTCCTTAAAAGAGAATTTGAAAATTTATCATTGAGAAACTCAGATTCAATAGAGTCTTTCTTTACTCATGTTGTTGGTCTGATAAATCAAATCAAGTCCCATGGAGAGCTCATAGAGGATAGGAAGGTTGTTGAGAAGGTACTTAGAAGTCTCCCTACTAAATTTGATCCCGTAGTTGTGCCTCTAGAGGAAACCAAAGATTTGAGCGAGTTTAGTGTTGATGAACTACATGTCTATCTTATCAATCATGAATATGGACTAAAGAGATCAAATAGTTCAGTTGAAAATGCATTTTCATCTCAGATTTCTGTAAATCATGGAAGAGGAAGGAGGAGTTTCATTCCTAGAGGTAGAGGGAGAAGTTCTCCTAGAAGTGGACGTAGTAGCAGTTATGCAAATGCTAGTGGTAGAGGTCAAAATTAGAATTTCAGTCACCCAAGTGGCCAAAGATTTGACAAATCACACATTCAATGTCACTATTGTAAGAAGTTTGGGCATTATGCTCATGAATGCAAGAAAAACAATATGATCAGCAGAAGCAAGGTCAAAATCAGTCAAGTAGCACTCCCTCAAGCAACATGTTCATTGCATGCACTAAGATTGCTGAAGCAATCCCTACAAACTCTCCAGTTGAGTGTAATGTTGTTCAAGAAAGCCCATGTGACATATGGTATTTAGATTCAAGTTGCTAGTAATCACATGACAGGTAATAAAGATTTGTTTTCTAGCTTGGTTGAATCAATTCAAACTAATGTTACACTTGGTAACAACAACAAAGTCACTGTTTTGGGTAAAGGTATGGTTAATATTCTAACCAAAAAGGGGAGCCGAAATTTATGCCTGATGTATATTATGTTGCTGGTCTAAAACACAACTTGATGAGCATTAGACAGCTGATACAAAAGGGCTATAGAGTGTACATGGAAAACAATGAGTGTGTTATTTTAGACAAGCTTCCAAGCAATATGATTATTGTCAAGGTACAAATGACTACAAAATGCATGTTTCCATTAAAAATAAGGCCACTATGAAAGGAAAAATAGCTCAAGTTGTTCATGAGACACATACTGTAAATTGGAGCAGCTTTTAAGGTAGAAGATACAAAATCAGCAGTAGCCAAAGACAGCTACGGAAAAGTTCAAAATAGCTACGGAAATGTTCAAGATAGCTATAGAAATGTCCAAGACATCTATGGAAATGGCCAAAATAGCTCCAAAGAGGAAAATGATGTTTCTGTAGAAACTCAAGCAGTGTTTCAATCAGTGGTAAAGGATGATTCTTGGCTATGGCATTTTAGATTTGGGCATTTATATTTTGGAGCGCTGAAATTACTACATATGAAGAATATGGTAAAAGGTTTGCCATTAATTGAGAAACTGGAAAGAGTTTGTGAAGGATGTATTATGGGAAAACAACATAGAGAGTCATTTCGGTTGGCAAGGCAAATAGAGCTGACTCCACTTGAGATTTTGTATTCATACATTTGTGGGAAAATGTAAACACCGTCTATAGGAGGCTGCACTTATTTTCTTACTTTTATTGATGATTTCACAAGAAAAACTTGGGTTTATTTCTTGAAACACAAATCTGATGCATTTGCTTATTTCCAGCAGTTCAAGGCACTTGTGGAGAAGCAAAGCGGCTACTACATCAAGGTTCTAAGGACGGATAGAGGTGGTGAATTTATATCTAATGAATTTATAAATTTTTGCAGATCTCATGGCATACACAAGCAATTTACAGCCCGTTATACACCTCAAAGCGCAATGGTGTGGTGGAGAGGAAGAACCGAATAATTATGGAGATGGCTCATAGCATGATGGCAACCAAACATCTACCAAATGAATATTGGGTTGAGGTAGTGGCAACTCTGTTTACATCATGAATAGGTGCCCAACAAAGAGCGTAAGGAACAAAGTTCCTCAAGAGGCTTGGACAAGAAGGAAACATAGTGTTTCTCATATGAAGGTATTTGGATGCATAGCATATGCACATGTTCCAAATGAGTTGAGAAAGAAGTTAGATAATAAAGGACAAAAATGTATATTTGTTGGTTACTCAGAGGAAACAAAATCATATAAGTTGTTTGATCCTATCAATAGGAAAGTTATAATCAGTTGTGATGTTTAGTTTGTGGAGGATGAAGCATGGGATGGAAGCATAGAGAGGACTGTCAGAATTGCAGCTGCTGTCCCAAATGATAATATGGTGGATGAAGTGTTTCCAACACCAAATATAACTCAAACAATAGCTCCTTCCAATCCCAGGATGGTACCACAAGTTGCAGCTCAAGCTACACCTTCATTCACACCAAGGAGATCTTCAAGGCTGTTGTCCACACCAACAGGACAACAAACTTCACAAGCATCTACACCGGCATCTACATCAATTGGCATCCTTAGAGAAACACCATCTAGCACTCCAAGTAGTTCTTCATCTCCGGATCCAACTCTAGCAAGCATGATGCCACGAAAAACAAGGAGTTTGAGTGAGTTGTATAATGTTGACACAACTAATTTATTTTCAGATTTTGATTTATTTTCTCATATTGATGATCCATTAACATTTGAAGAGGTTGTGAGTAGTGATATATGGGAAAAATCCATGGATGAGGAGATTGAATCCATTGAAAAGAACCAAACATGGGAGTTGGTTGATTTGTCGGAAGACAAAGATGTAATTAGTGTCAAATGGATTTATAAGACTAAACAAGATGTTGATGGGAAAGTGCAAAAGCATAAAGCAAGGCTAGTTGCAAGGGGCTTTACACAACACCTGGTATAGACTTCAATGAGACATTTGCTCTGGTTTCTCGGTTGTATACGATTAGGACTGTTTTAGCTATTCTTTACCCGCAACAAGTGGCATGTATATCAAATGGATGTAAAGTCTACATTTTTAAATTGCTATTTAGAGGAGGAAGTGTATGTGGAACAGCCACAAGGCTATGAGCTACTTTGGGTCATGAAGACAAGGTGTATAGGTAGAAGAAGGCACTCTATGGATTGAAGCAAGCTCTAAGAGCTTGGTACGGCCGCATTGACTCTATATCATTCAAAATGGTTTCCAAAGAAGTGGTTGTGAACCAACATTATACATCAAGGTCAACAAGAAAGGTAACATTTTGATTGTTTGCTTGTATGTAGATGATCTAATCTTTACCGGTGATCTAAACATAGATTCTTTCAAATCAAGTAATGAAGAATGAATTTGAAATGGTGATTTGGGTCTTATGAGGTATTTCTTGGGATTGAAGTCCATCAATCCAATGATGGTATATTTATTTCTCAATCTAAATATGCAAATGAATTTTTGAAGAGATTTAATATGGCAAGGTGCAAGGTATCCCCAACACCGAGTTATGACAGGGATGAAGTTAAGCAAGGAAGATGATGGAGCATGTGTGGATTCTACATTGTTCAAAAGGCTGGTTGGAAGCCTTATGTACTTAATAGCCACAAGGCCGGATATTATGTACAGTGTAAGTCTGATTTCAAGGTTTATGGAGTCTCCAAAAGACTCACATTGGCAGGCCGGTAAGAGGATATTGAGGTATGTAAGTGGTATAAAGGATTTTGGTATATTGTATTCCACTTCAGATGATTTCAGTCTTGTTGGGTACACTGATAGTGATTGTGGAGGCATCATATATGATAGGAAAAGTACTTATGGGTATAATTTTCACTTTGGTATAGGTGTTGTGTCATGGGCATCAAAGAAACAACCCATTGTGACCCTTTCTTCAGCTGAATCTGAGTATGTGGCAGCCACTAGTGTTGTGTGTCAAGTTGTTTGGATGCGAAGGATGTTGAAAGATTTGATGCATGATCAAAAGGAAGCCACTACAGTACTTTGTGATAACAGTTCAGCCATAGCATTATCTAAAAATCATGTGTTTCACAAGAGAACTAAGCATATTGATACGAGGTATCATTTTATCAGAGAGCTTGTTAGCACAATAAAATGTCCCACTTTTTGGTATGTTTTGTACCATTATAAACATGAATTTTCAGTTTCATTGATTTTCTAAAGGTAATAGCCATAAAACCGTACACATTCATGAAATTCCACAAACTAACGAAATGTTGTTTTTAGAGTGTAGAATACATGTAAATTTTTTTAAAAAAATTACAAAAAAATGGTCTTTTTCTTAATTTTATTCATACATTGTTTCTTATGTTATAAAAGAGGAATGACTGTCCTTGGGTGGTTTTTTTGAATGAAAATTTATTTTTTCACCATGAAATTTTAGATATATGTTCAAGATTTGAATTTTGAGGTGCTGTCAAATTTTCATATTTTTTGGACTTATATATATTTTTTAATTAATTATTTAGTAAAAATATTTTCAAATAAATGGCATACAAATGTTTATGCCAATAACTTTTAAGATTTATATCGAAATTGAATTTTTTTCACAGGTAAGAAGAAGACTTCAATAAATAGTAATTTTAATTTTTTCAAAAAAATTGATATATTTTGCTATTTTTCAAATTGGGTTGATTGTGTACGATCGATTGTCCTAAAATACCATATGTTAGCAAAATATAAAAATAAACTAGTAAAATATATTTTTAAAAATGAAAATTATATTTTTAGAAAGCTAATAAAATTCTGTATTTTTCTTAAAATTTTGTAATTTTGATCATTCGTTAACCCTAATTACGTGGCACCTAAGTGGCACATTTTGGCGTAAAATTATCCTCCAAATGGATTTGGCGCCAAAATGTGCCACATAGGCACCACATAGGGGGGTTCGCGCAAAGGGGAGTCCGTGTGAAGGGGGTTCGCGTGAAGGGGGTTCACATGAACCCCCTTCGTCTGAACCCCCTAAACCCTAAATCTGCCACCCAAAACTATATAAATATCTATATATAACTCTTTGCCGCCAGAATTATTTGAATTCGAGGGGTTCACAGAAAGCGTGTTCGCGCGAACCCCCATTTGCGCGAACTAGTTTCTTTGTCCTATGTGGCAATTTAGGCGAAGGGGGTTCATGCGAAAGGGGTGTTCGCGCGAACACCCTTGATTTCCAATCCTGCCCAACTTCTTACTCGCGTTTTTGGGACATGAAGTGGGACATAAGCAACAAAGAAATTTGTCTTGATTTTTGCAGGTCTAAAGATCAATTGGTGATATATTTACAAAAGCATTGGCAAAAGATACATTTGATTATTTACGAAGTGGATTAGGAGTTTGTGACTTTGCACAAGTTAGTAGCTCAGGAAAAGCTGTTAGTTAGCTCAGGAAATGCTACTGTGATTTTGAAAAAACTTGATTCAAATTTCCATGATCTGCAGCTGTTCATAATTAAGGGGGAGTGTTGGAAAATCAAGTCAGAATTTATTGTGCAACTAATATTTGTCTTTTCCAGATTTAGCTCCTTGACATATCAGATTTGCATTTAATTATGACTGTTGCACATTTATTTTTGGTTGATTATTCTCCCTAATTATCTCTTGTCAGAGATTTTGTGTTGACTTGTAAGGCAAGTTTTTATGTAGGTGTTTATTATTAATAGCATCTTGTTTTATTGGGAGAAGTAGAAGAAAAAATAAGTAGAAAGAAAAAGAAGAAGAAGGAGAAAAACCAGATTTGGGAGAAGAAGAAAAGTGTGCAAGTCCAGCTCAAGTCTGGACTATTTTTGCTGATAGAAAAACTTCATTTCTAAGTTGTTATTGTATGAATGAATGTTTTGTGTGCAGTTGTAGCTGTTGTTCATTATTGACAAATATATATGTATTGCTGAAGCAATTTGAAGCCCAGATCTGTGTTATTTGCAGCCAAGAGTGTTATGTTATTTTGTTGTTATAAATTTATGTAGCTTCTCCTTTTTCCCCTATTTTGCATCATTTAAATCCGTTGCATTATATTTTCTATTTCTATCCAAAGATTCTGTAGTTTCTGTAGATTTTGCAGTTTCCGTAGATCCTTGTATTCCCTTCAGCACCATTCCAGGGTACATTCTCAACATTTGAGAAAATCCCCAAATGGTAAAGAAATCCCTAGTCCGATAACAATGATGATAATTCTCCACAAACAAACATCCATTAACGATAATAACCCTAAAATATGCCTTGTTTTTAGCCTTCTTAACAACTTCTAAAGTTATTCTTGATTTTTTTCATGGCTTTAGATCTTGGCCAATAAAGTTAAAATAGAAGGGACAAGTTTCTGAGTTGTTATCAAGGAAATAATGATTATTTGGGAGGGTGCACAATGAGGATATTTGGGCTGCTCTGCAGAGAGCATTCTATGGTTTGTTTTTCCTTGGTTATTTTTTTGTCAGATTGTGGATGTTTATTTGATGTTGTTTGGGATGGATTGTGAGCGTAAGAGATTGTTGGCTACCATTGATTGCTCTGTTCATTGCTCATCCGACCGTAATAGCCATGAAATTTCAATATGTTAAAACTTGTGCTCATAATAATTCATAGGTTGTATTTAAAGGATGATACACATACACTTTTAAAAGAAATTTAGATGTACCTATGAAAACAAATACTTTTGGGATTTTGTATTAGGCAAGAACTAATTCTTTGTGAGTTCTTCATTTAAGCAATTTTTTATTAATGGTTTAATAATCTATTGGTAATTGGAAATTCTTTTGAATGTTTAATATAAGAAATCAAGATTCTTTACAAAATATAATGAAAATATACTTCATCATGAGAATTAAAAATGTATAACTCAATTTATTAGAATTATGATACAACACAAATATATTCCTCGAATTGTTAGCATAACGCTTTTGTAATTTGTCCCATAATCTTACTTATCTACCACTTTTTCTTATTATTTTCTTTTATTTCGTGGCTGCTAAGGAATTTTAAAAATGATAAATCGAGATTTGATACTTTGAAATCCGTGTCTGAGTTATGATTTCCAATTCTTTTTTTTTGAAGTAATTTCATATGTTTTGTCACATAGAATAGAAGGTTCTGTAATTTGCAATTTGTAGAGGAAAGTATTTATTTTTTAAAATAGAAAAGAGATGTGAATAGAAAAACAATTGTCGAAAGAGTGTGACACTAGGAGCTTAAAGTAGGAACCCAAAGTTTCCATGTTTGTAGTTGTCAACATTAATTGCTAGGTTTTTTCATAATGTTTTTGTTTATACATTGGATGAATAGTATACTATTTTTCATGGTAACTGTTGCATTTCGTTCAACCTAAATGGACATATAGGGGCAAGTTCCCTGCCAAGGTCAGGAATTGGAGTGTGCTGAGAGGTTCTATTCCTCTGGGAGGCCACTTCAATACAATACAAGTAGGGCATCAGACTGCACTTTGGCAGGGCTATTTAAGCTGCTTGTCTTCACTATTTTCAACATGTTTTGCTTGCGGTTATAGTGGCTAATGTTTTATTGTTTCCTCTTAGATTGCACTAATGAAAACACGAAGTCAAATTTGCATCCCCCTATTGGTATTTCTGTGACAACACCACAACTACGTAGGCATGAAGAATTTAAAAGAACTCAGTTTGTTGTGAATGTGTTCCATCCTAAACACCACGCCCTGAAAAACCATAGATTGCAGAAATTGTGAAGGCAAGCCTTCACTTACCAACAGAATTTGTCATCTATCTTTCTAAATTTTGCATGGTAGATTCATTATCGAAAGGGTTTGGGCTGGTATATGACACAGTTGCCGATGTCGAGAAGTGTGAGCCCCTACAAATTGAAGAAGATGGGTGTCTTTGTTGACAAGGGGAAAACAAGATTTAAAAAAGATGACCGTGCCAAGAAAATCCCCTATGTGCAGAAGAAAGCTTTTCAGAAGAAAAAATGATGTTGACATTGTTCATGTTCTTTTTGGCTTGAAAATACTTTATATAAATATCATACTGTAATTACTATTAGTTTTTTGGCAAGCTGAAAATACATAATGTTAATATCGTACTGTAATCAGTGTTTCTTAGTAATGTACTTACTTCATTTAGTTTTGGGCCAGTATGCACGTGTATGTAAATAAAAATATGTTATTGAAATTAATCTTTCAATATTTTAAATGCTAATATGACTTTTACTGTTACGATGGTTTTATATTGTGGTGACTTTTTACTGATGTTCATTTCATTCTTGCATATATGATTACTATCCCTTCAGTTATATACTAATTTCTTTAGCAGAATTTGAATTGGGTTTTTGTGTCTCAACTGTTAATAACATTGCATTGTACATTTCTCATACACAACGTGAGTGATGCTCTATGTTCTTTCATAAACTATCTAGATATTTGGGAGGCAAGTTCAGTAGATTGTGTGTAGATTATTCATTTCATACTATGCTTAGTTGAGCATTTCAATCTCACCTTCTCATACTAAGGACAGTAAAGCATCAAGTGATTTTAATCCTAAGCTTCTCATACACAATGTGAGTGATGCTCTATGTTCTTTCATCTGCCTGTCCCTTTGGGATTTGGTTAGATGATTGCATGTGTTTTTGAATTTATTGGGTTTGTGCTTTATTCACCATGCAAATTTGGATTATATTCTAAGATTCAATAATGGGTGAAAGGAAATCGAGTAAGTGCTCTTTATTTAAATAATGGTAGCTATGCACATGATGTTGTAGGGACATAATTAATATTAGATATATTTATCCTATTATAGGTATTGTATTAATTATAATTAGTTATTAAAAATTAAACATGAAATCCAATTTACTATTATAATGTAGTTTTTCTTTCTATCTTATGGGTATATAATGATGTTGAGCCCATTTGTTTGTAGAATGATTTTTAAGCCCTATTCTATATCAAAACAAAATGATGGTCCTCTATCAACTCCAATGGGTCGTTCGACTAGTATTGAAGAAAGTGATAAATTAATCCATCAATACAGAATTGTTCAAGTAAATCTAAAATAAGAACACTATGAACATCTCAACGTTGATGTATTTTTTATTTATTCAAATAAAAAAATTATACATTTTTATGGTGGTGATAATTGAAACAGTCATAAATTATGATGATGGAATGTGATAATATGAGATGTTAATAAAGTCATTTATTTCATGTTGTTTGATTGTTATATTTCAATATTTCATTTTATTTAGAGAATGAATTTTAAAAATTACAAACACTTTGAAATTTGGAGCTCATTTTTTGTTGTCTAAATTATTTGTCTTTGTTGGCTTTATTGTTACCGCCACCTTGTAAAAGCCCAACTCGTGTTTGATTTCTTGTAGCTCATTCCTTTTTTCTCGTGAGTAGTAAGCATTTTAGAGCTCTATTTGGTTTGAAAATAGCTCACCTTTGCATCTATTTATTGCGAGCTTTTGTATTAGCTCGCAAGCCGGCCTTCTCACGGATCCGCCTTTGTAGTTGGCTCACATGTTTGCATTCTAATGCCTCTTTGTTTGCATTCTTAAAATATGGATTGTGTTTTCTTTATCTATGACATTGTCCATGAATATCTCAAACAAATCATGTAGAAATTAGACACATAAAATAACAACTAACATAAAAAAATAAAGAATTGCAAATAAAACATATTATTGCAAACTCAGATCAGCACTTCTGTGCATATATTTCTTCTTTTAGTTCCGAGCTTCGACTCAATAAAATCTCTCTAAATGTGTTTGATATATAAAAACACTTACAATTGCCTCTAATAAATAGATGGTTTCATCTAACAATAAAACACCCAACTCTTAAAAATAGAACTAAAAAGCACATGATTTTGTGCAATACAAAGCTTTTGATTTATTTGCTTTAATAGCTTTTCCTAAAAGTAGGAATCTAAAAGTGAACTACCTAAAAAGATAAAAGCATGTAAAAACAAATTGTTTTTTGCTTTTCTTGGGGCAAAATTAAATTGTTTTTTCTAACACTCCCCCTTAATTTTGACCTTCAAACTTTTATTCTTCTGGAGCTGAGTGTGCACTTCCATATCTGACATATTCCTGATCACAAACTCCCAAACAAGTTCTCAAATACTCAAAAAAATTATTTCCCAAATCTTTCGTAAAGATATCAGCAAATTGATCTTCGGATCTGCAAAATTCAAGACAAATTTCCTTATTATTGTCACAAAAATCATGTAGCATCCTCTTGATTCTACCTCAAATATTTCAACACTCTTCTCATCCAAACAACCTGACATGTTGCTCATGTTGCTGCTACATACTCTGCTTTTGTTGAAGATAGTGTGACTATGGGTTACTTCTTCGATGCCCATGAAACTACACCTGTTCCAAAGTGAAAAGCATAGCCGGATGTGCTCTTTTTGTCATCAATACTTCTAGAATTTTCATTGTCTATGTAACCTATGATTTTGAACTCATCTGATGTTGAATACAAAATTTCATGATTCTTAGTTCCACATACATACCTCAAAATCCTTTTTCACCTTGCCAATGTGAATATTTTGGAGATTCCATGAACCTTGAGATGAGGCAAATACCATACATAGTATCCGACCTTGTGGCCGTTAAATACATGAGACTTCCAACTAGTCTTTTGAACAATGTTGGATCTACAAATTATCTGTTGTCATATTTTCTCAACTTCAAACGTCTTTTGCAATGGTGTTGGCGTTGGCTTACAATTCAACATGTTAAATCTCTTCAAAACATAATTAGCATACCTTGCTTGTGAAATAAAAACTCCATCTTCTGATTGTTGAACTTTTATGCCCAAAAATAGTGCATGAGGCCTAGATTTGTCATCTCAAATTCTTTCTTCATAGCTGATTTGAATAAATTTGTAGATAGATTTCAAGTGATGATTAAATCATCCACATATAAACAAACAATCAAAATTTTACCTTTCTCATTGATCTTGATGTATAAGTTAGGCTCATTGTTGCTCCTACTTGAAATTATTTTGTATCAAATAAGAATCAATCATGTTGTACCAAGCTCTAGGTGCTTGCTTGAGACCATAGAGCACTTTTTCAACCTATATACCTTTCCTTCATGACCTTCAATCTCATAACCTTCTGGCTGATTCACATAAACTTCTTCTTCAAGAAAACCATTCAAGAATGCTGATTTTACATCCATCTGATAAATAGGCCATTTGTTTTGAGCTGTAATTGCTAAAACCATTCTTATCGTGTCCAAACGTGCTACAAGTGAAAATGTCTCGTTGTAATCTACTCCATATTGTTGTGAAAAACCTCTAGCAACCAACCTTTCTTTATGTTTATGTACTTTACCATCAGCAGTATATTTGGTCTTATAGACCCACTTCACTCCTATCACGTCCTTTCCTTCTAGAAGATCTACCAATTCCCATGTCGATTCTTCTCTATGGCGTCTATCTCATCATCCATGGCTTGAACCCAAAATTCATTGTTTATAGCCTCTTCAAAGTATACTAGATCTACAGCTTGAGAAAATAATGCAAAAACTGAAAAAACATTAGTTGTATCAACATTATAAATCTCACTAAGACTCCTTGTTTTTCTGTTGCAAAGGGTTATCTAATGATAGACTTTTTTTATACTGAAGGAGAAGTTTTGGTGTTCTTTGTGGTGTTTGTTGCATGGTTGAAGATGACTGAAATCTTGGAGACCTCCTAGATGTAGATGGAGGTGTAGTTTGTGCTACAACTTGTGGTGCATGTCTAAGATTCGAAGAAGATACAATACCTTGTTGCTCAATGCTTTCATATGCCATATCATCATGAGGAATAGCTTCTGCTACACTAACTATTTTCTCAATACTTCCATCCCATGCCTCATTTTCAACAAACTGTACATCTCTGTTGATTATGACCTTTCTGGTAACTAGATTAAACAACTTGTAAGCTTTTGTATTCTCTGAATATCCAACAAATATGCATTTTTCTCCTTTGTTATCTAACTTCTTCCTTAACTCATCAGGCGCATATGCATATGCCACGCAACCAAAAACTCTAAAATGAGAAACATTGTGTTTTCTCTTAGTCCAAGCTTTTGAAGAACCATGTTTCGAACAATTTTCATTGGACACATGTTTATGATGTAAATAGAAGTTGTTGTTTTTCTGCCCAATACTCATTTGAAAGATGTTTTTCCTTCATCATACTTCTCACCATCTCCATGATGGTTCTATTCTTTCTCTCTGCCACACCATTTTGTTGCGGTGTATACCTGGAAGTAAATTGCTTATGTATACCATGATATTTGTAAAAATTCATAAAAGCATTGGAAACATACTCACCTCCTCTATCTATCCTCAGAACTTTGATGTAGTACCCACTTTGCTTTTCCACTAAAGCCTTGAATTGCTGAAATATATCAAAAACATCTTATTTGTGTCTCAAAAAGTACACCCATGTCTTCCTTGTATAGTCATCAATGAATGTCATAAAGTATGAGCAACCTCCAATAGAAGTTGTTTGCATCGGTCCACATAAATCGAGTGAACAATTTCAAGTGGTGCACTTGTTCTTTTTGTTTTTCCAACTGGGAAGGAATCTTTGTGTTGCTTCCCAAAATACAACCTTCACAAACTCTATCTAGTTTCTGAATCAAAGGAAAACCTTTTACCATATTTTTTTGTGTAATAAATTCAAACCACCAAAGTTTAAATGACCAAACCTAAGATGCCATAGTCATGATTCATCTTTTTCAACTGACTGAAAAGATAATTCAATCTCCTTCGCTCTGAACTGGTCTGTAGTATGAGCTCCGGATGTGGCTAGTATAATCTTCAAAGGAAACATTCTTTTTCTTGTCATCTTCACTTTAGCAATCACCTGGGTACTTGGAGCTTTATCCACAATGACACATTCATTTTCTTCAATGTAAACTCTGTATCCCTTTTGTACCATTTGACCAATGCTCATAAGATTGTGCTTCAAACCTGTAACACAATAAACATCCTACATAATCTTTTGCTCCCCTTTTTTTTAGAATGTTGATTATTCATTTTCCTTTATAGTCATTGTATTATTATTCCCAAGGGTAACTTTTGACTTTATTGACTCATCCAAATTAGAAAATAAATCTAAGTTACGACATGTGATTACTATGCAACTAGAATCCAAATACCATACATCACTAGGACTCTCTTGGGATAGATTACACTCAATAGACGATGCTTCGACAATCTTTGTGCATGCAATGAACATGGATCGAGAGTAAAGCTCCCAACCTGGTTTTGATTCTACTTGTTCTGATCATACTATTTTTTTCCTACATTCAAAAGCATAGTGCCCATATCTCTTGCAATAGTGACACTGCACATGCGATTTATCTTGTCTCTGACTTGAAAAATGATTATGATTGTGCTCTTGACTATGTCCTCTTCCACTTGAGTTTGATGGACCGCTACTACGTCCTCTAGATGAACTTCTTCCTCTGCCTCTAGGGCTGAAATTTCCTCTTCCTCTTCCATGATTTCCTGATACTGTGATGAAAAATCTTGATCTACAACTACATGTGATCTATTCAACCTCTGTTCATGATTTATTAGTGATGCATGCAACTCATCAATTGAAAAATAACTTAGATCCTTAGTTTCTTCAATAAAGAACTACCAAAGGATCAAATTTTGCAGGAAAACTTCTAAGCAATTTTTCAATAATCCTTCTATCCTCAATAGTTTCACCATGAGATTTGATTTGATTGACTAAACAAACTACAAAAGTAAAGAATGATTCTATGGAATTTGAATCTTTCATTGACATATTTTCAAAATCTCTATGAAGTAATTGAAGCTTGGCGGTTTTTACTTTCTCTTTACCTTGATATGCAACTTGGAGAGTTTCCCATGCAATTTGTGTTTTACTAATTACTTTGCCACTCTGGGAAGGATGCTTTCATGCATGGCTTGATGAATGAAGAAAAGATTTTTCCATCTTTTTCTTAATTCCCTCAAAGTGTCTTTCTCTGCTTATGAGAGTGTGTTATATGTTGCTGCATCTGCGGGCTCTGTGTACCCATTCTCTACGATTTCCCACACATCCTGGGATCTGAATAGTGCCTTCATGGTTAATGACCAATACTCATAATTCTTTCCTCGTGAATTGTGGTGTCTACAAACCGGATATAGAAGTCATAACCTGTTGTCAATTAGAAACCTGCTGAAAAAATCCATGCTCTGATACCAATTTGTAGAAATTAGGCACATAAAATAATAACTAACAAAAATAAAATAAAGAATTACAAATAAAACATATTATTGCAAACTCAGATCAGCACTTTTGTGCATATATTTCTTATTCTAGTTCCGAGCTTCGGCTCAATACAATCTCTTTGAATGTGTTTGATATATCCATACACTTACAATTGTCTCTAATAACTAGATGGCTTCATCTAACAATAAAACACCCAACTCTTAAAAATAAAACTAAAAAGCACATGTTTTTGTGCAATGCAAAGCATTGAATTTATTTGCTTTAATAGCATTTCCCAAAAGTAGGAATCTAAAAGTGAACTACATAAAAAGATAAAAGCGTGTAAAAACAAACTACTTTTTACTTTTCATGGGGAAAAATTAAACTTTTTTTTCTAACAAATCACACAAATGGACATAGGTATTCATCATGATTATGCATTTGACATCTAGGTATTACTGGCTTCAATATGACATGTTGCCCAATCATACACAACATCTAAAACTTGAGAGATTTGGCTATGTAATATTTGAGATATATGTAGAAGACCCTCTATTACACGGATCTACCTATCCCTCACGCACGTTCGTGGGGTAATATTTAATTAAAAAGACTCAAATTTCCTAACAACTAATGTTGTGGCAGAGTGGTGGGGCTCCTGCCTTGTATTTTGCAGGTCACATGTTCGAATCCGCCTATCTCTCTGCAAACGGGCGTGAGAGATAGGCTCAGCCCTATTACACTACTCAAGTCAATGAAAAACCCCAAAATTTTGGTGACCGTGATTTTACTCAACGCTTTTCCTCGATCAACTTGCCATAATTTGGATCTGCAAAAGTTGCCTCAATAGATGTTTCGCCCAAGCTGTTAACCTTCTCTAAAGTTCTATGTATAAAAATGAAAAGCTTAAATTGAATTTTTTCATTCTTTACCTTTGTTGCTAACCTTAACCAAGGATCAATCAGCTTGATTACTCTCTTGTGTGCAAGATGCAATACATCTATTAAATCTTGTTTGGTATTCCACAAGCTTTTGTTTCCATTCCTTGATGCTCAATACGTTCATGTGTAGTTCTTTTGACAATAATTGATTCTCTCTTGTTATGGAAAATGCGTCCCAATGGCTGAAATCATGAATTGATATTATGTTATTCATTGAAGTTGTATTCTTCTGAATTACTTTAGCTGCCATGATTTGGTTTATGGATCTATGGCTCTAAAAAGGAAGTTTTGATTTCCCTTTGGAGTAATCATGATAATACAAGGATCAACCTTCCTGTTGTTTTCTTCTCTCTTGGAAAGTATATTTCAGATTTCATATTATTTAATGTATTTTTGCTGTGTGAAATTTTCAATATGGTCCAATTAGTTGAATGTGTAATGCAAAATGGTATAAACTATTGTGGATTTTGTTATGTAAACATTCATTTTAAGTTGCATTCATAGGCAACAAGATGGTTCATCCCTTTCTGGTTTGCTTGAAGTCTTGAATACTCTTTTATATTTGAGGTTTAATGTTAACTTAATTATGGAGTTAATAATAGTTATGAAGTGATAGATGTGAAGAGCAGTGACAGAAAGCTATATCATTTGGTTCTAGCATTGTATAAATGGAAAGACATTTCTTTGTTTTTATATCATCATAATAACTGTCCTAGTGTTGTTATTTACTATTGTAACTGCAATATATCTGTTGTCATGTACTACTTAATATCATAGTTGCAAAAGAACACTTTAGGTTCAATGAATATTATTACTGGTGAACCCGATATAGTAGCTTGGAAAAGGTGTAGGACAGTGTATGTGAGCAGTGATTTCGAGTTCCAAGCAAGTGATTCAACACCAGTGAGTAAAAAATGAAAATCAAAGCAGCAAAATTTAAGAGATGTTCGAGATATCTTCATACTTGATGCAAATAGCTTTATCCTTTACATATACTTTGTATCTATTGTTATTAATAGATACTTTTGGGTGCTGATCTGTTCTAGGAGACGGAAGCTAAATATTCTGTTAAGGTGGGGTATGTTTATGATCGTATCTAGCAACATAATGGTAGGAAGTTTCTGGCAATTGTTCATGGCCACGACACTCATTAATATTATAATAATATTATGAAGGAATTCAAGAAATATTTCCGTAGCTAAAGTATGGTTGTATGGGTTAAAGAACTGGCGAAAGTGATTCAACTTCAGGCGCTCAGAGGAAGAATGTTTCAAATTTCTTGATTAACTACAAAGAATTATATATAAGTACATACCCTTAAATCTCAGAATATATATATATATATATATTCTGAGATTTAAGGGTATGTACTTGGCAAAAACTGATACGATAAATTGGGTATGGTTTTCAATAATCTGAACTGAATACGTTTGATTGAAATGAAATAAAATCTAGGTACAATGCAGACATGGCAAAAGCCTGAAATTTATAGCAGGATTTGAACCCAGGTCTTGCGGGTACTACAAAGACACCAAATTTTAACAACCATTGATTAAAAAAATTCTATACTTAGAAGTGAAGATTTATTATTGTTTTTGGTAAGCCCGTAATAAATCAATGCAACTTTATGGGATTTTGTTTATGCTTCTTGAAAGCATTTGACTCGATCAATGTTTTAATGTTTTTTTCGATATGAAATCTCAATGCTTCTAAGACTCAATTTGGAGCCCTGTTTTTGGATGGTTAGTGCATGTTTGTGTACTATCCCATTTGCTTATAAAAACTTATATATAATGGAATTAGGTTCGTTGAGGCATGGTTTGAAGCCCTATTTTGGATGATGTTGTTAGTAGAGGTGTGTGCACAAATCCCATTTGCATATGATAAACATGAATGCAATGGAATTATATTGGTATTCATTAATTTATTTAGAGAAACTATGTTTTGGTTATGATACGTAAATTTTCCTTTTCCTATGTTGAATTTCCTTCCATATAACACAACCTATTTTGACTTTTAAAAGAAATGTTGAATGTTTTATGTCGCATTTATTTAGTTTACGACAAAAAAACCCATCTAATATTTGGCAGGTTTTCACACGGACAACCGATGGGTTGGTTGTTTCATTGACGGTAGCAGCTGCTAGAAAAGTAATTGAAGCACATCTATTACATCATTGTCCTAGATTAAGGTAATTTAATTTTTTTAGCATTTATAACAATGTCAACTTGTGAACTATATTGTCTATATTATTCCCTACCTCAATACATATAATGCTCCTCAAAAATTGCAAATCCTAAGAAGAAAAACACTAACGAAGTATGTTGATTGCATTTGTTTGTTGCAGTGATTGCAAAAGACATCTTTGACTGGGCCAAACACTACTTCATTTATTCTCAAATCGTTGCACTTTGAAAAAGGTAACTTTCTAAGGTCATCAAATGATGGGTTCGCTTGTCAATTACTCAATAGCTTCTTACGTACCACGCTCAAATTGATTCCAATTTGAAAATCTAATTTATGTTTTCATACCATTCAGTCACCAAATTTTAAAGGGGCCCCATATTTCAAATTGATAAGAAAGCTCGAACTTGCATTGAACAAAATAATAGTCTTCAATTCTTTTCGATATATATTCCATTAATGACCATTAAATAACTATAGTGAAGTAAAAAATATTAAATATGTACCAACTAATAATAATATGCACATTTATTAAAATTAAATAATCTAGACAAATAGACGAAAGGCCATATTACAAAATCAAAAAGGACACTAAGAATAAACCAACAAATTTCAAACAGGATTACAACGTTCGTCAAAGGTTAAACAATCTAACACACAATGGAGATAAACTTGACTGAAGGAGGTGTACTGAGTATCATTAAAGGATCCCCCATAACGGCTTGACACTACAACTGTTGAACTTGTCTCCGTTATGTTCATCATTGAACTTTGTGATTTAGCACTATGTGAACCTACCAAAAAGAAATCATATTCAACCTGCCCTGCTTCCCTCTAAATTTGTAGGCCATGTCCTCGACAAAATACTGCAAGAAGGGTCCGTTGTGCTGCTCCAGAAATATGTTTGTAGAATTTGTAATAAAGACCTGTAAGTTGCATCTTGGTCATTCTTCGAGTTTTGTCAAGTCTTGTTTTTCGATTTTCTGATGTTGATTATTTCGTGTTGTAGGACGGTTCTTATTAGTGACATGGACAACATTGTCTCCACCTGGCCAAGGCAAGGAACACATGTTCCCGATCCCTGAACACATTTTACGAGGGAAAGAAACAATATGTAAATCAATTCCCCCTGCACACACCCAACTATCTCCAAACACACCTGCCTACGATAGATACGCTATTACAAACAATGAAAAGAATTGCACAGACATTTTTTTCTTTGACTATAACATCAAGGGTGTGGACTATAGAAGGTAGGGCTCTTCTAAAACAACTCTTAGAGAGTATCGAAATACAAGGGGTAGTGGCATCATTTTTGCCTTTGATTTCATGGACAACAAAGGCAGAGAGATAAGGATCACTTCTTTCAATGAGGTGTAAACAAATTCTATGCACAAATAGAAAATGCAAGCCTATACAATATATCTAATGGCAGAGTGGGTAAAGAAAATTGTGCTTACAACCATTTAAACAACTAGTTTGAATTTTTTTGCTTCCCTCGTCTATTATCGCTCCTACAATTAAACTACAAAATGATGTTCCTCTCCATCACTTCCATTTCAAAGAAATAAAAGATATACCATCCATCCCTGCACGCTCAATGGTGGACTTAATTGGTGTTGTGATGGCCATTTCTCCTTGCTCGACCGTTCATCGCAGAGACAAGTCTGAGGCTATAAGGAGAACATTGCTAATGTGAGATATGTTTGGCTTCAGTATCTCCGTGACCTTATGGGGCCAACATTTACACGATCTTTGCAAAGAGTTATCAGAGATACTCTCAGTTCCAGATTTTCCAATCTTGGCAATAAAATATGGCCGTGTTTCAAATTTCAATGGCACAATTGTTGACACCATTTCGCTTCAAAATGCTACGTCAACCCTCCGATTTCCGAAACGCAAGCTCTCCGTGATTGGATATCTTCACCAAATTCACATGTTTCGTGCCCATCACCACCAAGCAAAGATGGGCCTCCACAATCTATGGTTGTTAATGCTACTTTGTTGCAAATTTTAGAGATGGGAAATCTCGAAACCAATGAGTGGGTGACTGTTGAAGCTGAAGTATCAAACATCAACATGGATAATTTCTTCTACATGGCTTGTCCAAACAATGGTGGATGAAAAACAATGCAGAAAAAGGTTCAGGAACAACCAGACGGTAAATGGTTTTGCAAAAAATGCAATATTCATGTTCAAAACTATAATTACAAGTACACTCTGCGTATGGATTTGAAAGATGCTACAGGGGAGCTTAAAGGGGTTACTGCATTTGATGACACTGCAGAAATGATAATGGGAATTACAGCTGCAGACTTGCAATTTCTTTGCATTGATAATGATGCCACACATGAGATTTTTGATCATGTCATTGGACATGCTTTCCTCTTCACTCTTTCTCTTAAAAAGGAAACATACAACGGAAAACCCAATTAAAATGTGTTATTCTTAAGTCGAAGACAACATGATATGTCCTACAAATTCCACCATATGGGTGTTCTACATTTTGTTAATGCACAAATCCTCCCTTTGATTACTCTCTTCTTATATTTCTTTTTTCCCGTAATACCTTTTGCAAGTTTATCTTTTTACAAGAATATTGTAACTTCCTTACTACATGTATTCCAATAATATAAAAAAATTATTTACATAAATCAACTATGGTCGTCCACTAAGTTCGATTCCTCTGCAATATTTGTCATATCTCCCTCATATATGATTATGAATGAAATTATTTCATGTTGCTCTTGTACAAAATGGATCATTTGTTATCATTGCCCATGTGTACAATTGCATTTATTACTATCTTCTCAAGAAAAATATAATGTTTATATCTTATCATGCGTGCACATTTATATTTATGCTTCAATAATTAGCTATACACTAATTACTTTTTGTTCATCGAATTTCTTGCAGAAAACTCCAACATTCAATTTGGTGACTTCCAGATGTCTCCTCCTCAAACAAGGGAGCGTAGACATGAGTATTATGCAAGAAACAGGTTGCACATCACTGAGTGAGTAGTAGCATCACGGTACTACTCTCGCAGACTAGCGGGCACACATAGGACCTTGCTTCCTTCACATTAGCCATAAATACAAACACCCCCACCAATTATTTATGCTTCCACTTCCTTTTCCATCCTGCCTTGCCCCAATCTACATCACATAAATGTTTTGAATGTCAGCTATAGTTCCCGTCCACAATCTTCCTCGTGTCGCACCTCGACTTCTAGTTCGATCACCAACATTTATGTGTATACTCCTGCCTTCTCTTACGCCAAAAATACCCTTGGCACTTCCATCCTTTAATCAAGCACAACAATGTTTCGTAAAAGAATAGATACCTTTGCAAATATGGATACTTGCTCTGTCTGTATGGAAAGCTACCCAGGAATCATGGGGAAAATGAGTGAAGAGAAATACGTATGCAATAGATGCTTGGCCGAGAAAAATGGTCACCGCTTCTCTACATGGAACAACATGAATCCAGGCCATCAACCTGCAATTCTTAAATGCCTTACACAAGTGGAGGAAATGCTTATTGCAAGAGTCAATCCAATCTTACAGGTTAGCCAAGTTCATGGGGGACAATACAAATACATTGGCCACACTATCAGTTTCCCACAAAACATTGAATCTATTGTTAAATACCTTCCACGACGTCTAAGCGAAGTGGACATCTTGCTTTTACAAAGAAAAGGACATAACCAAACAAAGTATGATTTCTATGTCAACAGGTTGTGTGTTTGGGATGTGTAGTGCCCACTTCTCTTCAACACCTATTACTATTGATTTCGATACTATTGACTCTACTTATGGACATTTTATATTATTCTGACTTAGCATGATGTTAGATGTTAGAGATACTGAGACTATTGTTGGTTTTCGATTCTTAGTATGATGTGTGTGGAATTCTAGAGACATTTTGATATTGATGATGATATGTTATTGACATGGTTATATATATTTCTGACATGCGATATTTTCATCACACTAAGTAGGCCTTGATAATTGAACTAATGTTGTGATCATTTTGACATGGATGAAATGTAGAATAGAGATATTGTTAGAAATGGTAAATGATATCATAATTGCCTAGATTATGATTTGATTCATATGTAGATGATTATGGATTTAAATTTCATATTTTATTTTGGATGTTTTGATGCGGCCACAAGGCCGAAGGAGGTATTATGTGTTTTGCAAGTAAATATATTCACAACAAACAACTGGGGGGATTGGAGACCAACCACATTGGAATGCTAGGTGAATTCAACAAGGGTCACCATGGCAAACATGTATTTTTGTGTATGTGTGTTTGAATTGTTGTTAGGGGTTTCCCATGGGGATCACCTCTAATTGTGACCAAGGGGTTATGTGTTGTCTTTTATTTAGTTTCCTTTATTTAATGTTAGTATGTGATTTTTAGTGATGTAATTTATTGTATTAATTATTTAGAATTTGGTGTATTTTTTCCCTTTATCATTAATGGGTTTAAGTGTCTATTTTATGTAATTAATCTTGTTCTAAACTAATCATGGATGGGACAAAAGTTTTCATTTATTAGACTAGATGGCTCTTGGGTTTTGTGTTGTAAGTTGAGTGCTTGGGATCTTGAGTGTTGTACACTCTACCCCTTCATGGAAATTCGAATTTGGCCTTAAGGGCCAATTTTGAAGGCTTGTGGGACAAGTTAAACTTGTCTCACACCTCTTAAATTGCTATTTCAACCCTACCTATGGATTGGGGGTCAAAAATAGACCCCATTAAGTGTTTTGTAAGTCAAAAAGTGACATTTATTACACTTTTATTACATGGGTCTTTAAGTTTGTCCTTAGGGGTGTGGGCTTATATTGTGTGTGTAAGTAAATTGTCATTCCTCTCACCCACCAATTTATGGTGCATTGGGGTTGAGGTTTTACTTGTGAGGTGGAGTTGAGGATGAGTGATGTGGCATCCTACATGGAGCCACCTCACCCTCCTCTCTCCTTTTCTATTTATTCAAGTTCTTTTGCTTGTTTGGGGGTTACTTCATTCTTTTGTGCTCTTGCATTTTTGGGAGTTAGAGGATTTTGGAGTGCTTGTGGTCTTGGTTGGATCTTGTTGGTGATTTTGTGGGCTTGAAGGAGCTTGGTGTTGGACTCTTGGATCAAGCTCTACCATGGAAAGGTAGGAGCTATACTCTTGCTTAATGTTCTTCTTTTTTTTTGTGTATGTACTTGTTTTGAATGTTTTGTTATGCTTGTTGGGTGCTTGGGTAGATTTCCTAAGTGTGGTGTAGGAGGGGACTATGGGGAGAATTCATGTAGGGAGGAATAAGAGTTTATTTCATGTTTTGGAGGGAGTTTGGGTTGGGTGCCCCACCTTGGACAAGGAATGCTTGTATTTCTTACTTGTTTGTTTTATGAGGGAGGCATAAGAGTATGTGGGAGGCATAAGAGGTACTTGAGGGAGGAATAAGAGTGTGTAGGGGTTTTGAGATATGTATTGGAGGTTTTTAAGGTGGGCACCCATTTCCCATTGGGAGGCATAAGTGACCTCCCCATAGGTTCTTGCTCCTTTGGCTTTTCATACTTGAAGCCTTGTATATTTTGTTTTTTTTCCTTTTGTGTTTGTAGTTGAGTTGGTTGTATTTTTGGAATGGTTGTGAAATACTTGGTTTTGTGTTGTGGAAGCTTGTTTGTTGCCATGTGTTGGATCCACCTTTCATTGCAATGTGGTTGGGGCTCGGGGGCCAATGAGGAGGATGGCTTCTCCTCCTCATTGGATATTTTGGTTGGGTGGAGAGTGTTGCCTCTCCCCATTTTTTTGTGGATCAAGAAAATCATGAAGGAGCTCTCTTTTTGGTGATGTGAAGCTTGGAGCTTTTTTGGAGTCCTTAAGAAATCCCTATTTTTTTTTCCCACTTAGGGTGGAGGACTTGTAATATTGTAGTTCATCTTAGTTTCATTCTTGTAAAGCTTTCCCACTTTAAGTGGAAGACATTGTATAAATCTTGTGAAGAAAAGTTATATTCATTATTGGATGTCAAAGTTGTTTTGCATGTAGAAAAAGGAAAGAAAGATTTGTGTTGTAAAGCTAGTCTTGTAAAATTGAAAGGAAGTTTAAAAAGGAAATACCTTACTTCATTGTAGTTGATTTATTTCAAAAAGAAATGTGTTGCTCTTGTTCTAAATAAATTATTGGAAAAATGGTTGAAAACTCTCTTGTGGAATGTAGGGAAAATTATATGAAGAAATAGTATATTTCATAGTGTTATTTGAAAGGCATGCAAAAGAAGAAGTTAGACTATCTTGTTCATTCCCTTACATTGTTGAAAGAAAGTTTGTTAAATAAAATGGAAATGACTCTTGTAGATGTTGTTTTGTTATCAAAATAGGAAATGTTTAAATTGAGTAAATTGTTACCATAGAAATGAGTAAATGAATTTAAACCTTGCAAATGAAAAACTTAGACATGTAAAATTAAGTTCAGAATGACCATTTGAGTACCCTAGCAACTTTTTTTTTGGAAAAAAATTAGGTTTTAAGGCTACATTTCTAAGAAACAGGATCGCCGCCTGTGCAGAGAGCGGCAGGTCTCATAACCCCGCCGCCAAGCAAGGCGACAGTCTCAAAACCATCGCTCCATAAGGCAGTGGTTCATGTTTTATCACCTAGATAAGGCGGCGGTCCCAGGACCGTCGGCCTACTGGGTGGTGTGATTGTGTCACTTATGACGAAATTCACAGTTTTGCACTTGTGTAAGTTTTAACTTGTTCTAATTAAATTTCTAAGCTTGTAAAAACCACAAGGAAACCACCAAAAAACTAAATAATGGCTAAGTCTTATTTTTAAAGCAAATACATCTCTAAATGGTAAATTAAAAGCACTCATTCTCATTTATATCAATGGGGGTAGGGTTTTCCCAAATAGAGAACCCCAAATACAAATAGCTTTGAAATAAAACCAGATTGGTAAAGGAAATCCCTTCAATCCTTGAATGGGAGAAATTACAATGATAAAACTACAAACTAAACTAATCTAAGCTTGATCTCCTTGTAGACTCCTCCATAGTTCTTCCTCTCTTGCTCCCATGGCTTCCTTCTCTCCAACCTACAAATTTAACAAAGGAAAAGTGACCAAATGAGGAGACTTGGGTAAAGAAAGAGATTAAATAAAAATTCATAAGGATATTTAGGGTTAGTTTAGAACCCTAGGATCTAGTGGCCACAATTGAATTGATCTAAGGGTGGAGGATCAACCCTAATTTTGTTTGGTAGGAATGTATTTTTAAATGTTTAAATTAAATCCTTAAGGGTATGTGTAGATGGGTGAATGGGGCCATTTAATTGCCTTAGGGTGCAAAGTCCTTTTTAGTTCTTAGTATGTTTTAAGAAATTAATTAAAAGACTTTAAGCTATTAGGATAATGAAACTAAATTAATTAAGCATGAGGTTAACCATATTAGGATTGAACATTAACTAAAGAGGAGAAAACATTAAACCAAGTAAATTAAATTATGGCACCTTCCTAGTTGAATGTTGATTAATGGACCTTAGAGATAAATTAAGAATATTTTAATCTTTTAACTAGACCTAGTTCCTCAATTGTAAAGTTGAGATTAGTGGTGTAAGTTAATTTAATGTACCCTAGGGGTTAACACCCTTGTAACCTTTTTACTTATAAAAAAATTAGTCACAATTTTCAGGATAAGTGTTAGGTTTTAACATGTTCCTAGAACATCATTTTTGCGGGTGTTACAGGATGCACTCCAATTCAAAAGTGTAAATGACCCATATTACAAATATGTTCTGATTGATTACAATGCCTTGTCCTCTTTACCGATTGAACCACCAATGTTTCTTCCATCTTACAAATTGTTGAAATAGATAATCCCCTATCAAGAGGAGATTTCCTAGTATCGATCTTGAGGAATTTACATCTCCCAATAGTCAATCCCTTCCATCATCCTTTGTCCCAGTTTTCCCTAATTCAGGTACTGAAGAGGAAGAAATTCAACGGTTCTTGTTTGGTTCAACAAATGGCTCACCATTATCATTACCTTGGCCTGAAATTGGCCTTTCCCCAATCAATGAATACAACACAGAAGGCTTGTTTTCAATGGCATTCCCAATCCCACAGGTTCAGCCATGTTTAAACAACCTCACATGAAAGAGGTCCAACTTCATGAATATGCACTGCACCTACTCCGTTACTTTGACAACCGCTTTGGAGCGCACCCCAGGTTCAGGTACTTTTTGCTCAACCTCATCATGTGTCATCGTAGCCAAGCAACAGCTTTTGTCTTCATGAGACAAGATATCCTTCAAAACATTCCAACAACTATAAGTGAACTACGAAAATGCCTTCAAGATAATCCAAATGATGCACTCCCACAAAATCTTATGCGGTTTGGTGAGAGAACTTCTTGGAACTAGGTCTTTCTGGTCAAAAAGTAGAGGTGAAGTTTCGATATGGTTGAACAACTAGGAACACCAACTTTGTTCTTCACTTTAAGTGTTGCTGACACCAAATGGCCGGACCTCCATAGTGTGATGCCTAACACTAGCCCTATAGATCCTCGTGAAGCACAACAATGGAGGAACCATAACATTATCTCCAACCCTCATCGAGTTTCTGCATACTTACACCAAAGATTCACAGTATTCCACGAAGAAGTCTTGTAAAAATACTTGGGAGCAACAAACTATTGGTATAAGTAAAAATTGTCTCTCTCTTTCTTTCCTCTTCCACAAAGCTTCCTTATACTTATTCATCTCTTTCCACGTATGCATGACATCACAAACCTTCCTCCTACTTATTCATCTCTTTCTAGGTATGAATGGAAACATAGAGGATCCACACACGTGCATGGGTTCCTTTGGCTTCTAGAAGCCCCAAATGTGGAGATAATTGATCGTAGTGACCCAAATGTTGTCACAAAATTTAGAGAGTATTTTGAAAAAATTGTTTCGCATGGAATCCCCATTCTATTTCATGCAGGTCAGAATACATTCACTATCCGCTCTAGGATGATCCCTGCTTATTAAACACATCAGAAATATTGGTGACTGACCCTCTTTTAGACTTGGAAGAAATTTTAAATCGAGTGCAAAGGCATACCAAATGCACTGAACATACGTACCTGCAAAAAAACAAAAATGGCATGGAATGCAGGTACAAAGCACCTTGGGAACTACTTCAACAATCATCACTAAGACTCAACGACACACAAAAATTCCAATACATGCTAGCCAGAAATGATGATGATTGAACATCCACAACCCCACCATGTTATCCATCTGGAGAGCCAATGTTGATTGCCAGCCTATACTCTCTAAGCATGTAGTCCTTAAGTATATTGCTAAATATGCTTCCAAAGCAGAGCAACATTCTGAATCATACCACCAAATGCTCTCAAGAATATCTTCAACAACCAATCCCTAGTAGCCAGCCAAGGTGGCCTTCCAAAAATGCTTATAGATAGTGTCGTTGATCATGACATAAGTGCCCAAGAAACATGTCACATGTTGCAAAAGTTTCCTCTTGTTCTTTGTAGCTGATCCTTTGTTTCACTGAATGTTGGAAAGAAAATTTTGTGTCACATCTCTGACACAGATCATCCAGACTCGAGCCAACGAACTTCATAGACGCATATATGAAACACCCTAGCCATATGGAATCAGTTACACTTATTGAAGCAGCTAGAGGATGGTCTCACAACAAGCTACGAGTAGGTGCAAAATGGAAGCAACGGTCAACATATGTTATTGTGCGCATCTCCCCTAGATTTTATTCCATCCCCAATGATCATTCCCCTTCCTTTGAACTCTTCTATTGGAGTGAACTCCTCCTCTACAAACCTTTTGCAACATCCCCGCAAACATTGGAACCATAGCTGGGTAATTTATTTCCAATTGGCTATTACTAAAATAGTTTTATCATCCTTGGCATGTCAAGAACATCTCTCGTATCAAATGGTTTGTCTTCCTCTAATGACTCCACTTCAGAGTCTGAAATCTTAGGGCCCACTCCATTATAATTTGAATGGGAAATTTTATCCCAATTACATCTAGATAAATACGTATCCCTCGACAAGTTCAACATACTAGGCCTTCAAGACTTTGACCTGCATCACAATTGGATCCACAATGACGTTCCACTTTCTTTGCATGATGTTTCCCCTGTCTTTCATTAATATATGCAATATCTCTACAACTATCCCTTTCGAATGCAAAATTCCACGTCCAACACAACATCTTTCTCTCTAGAACAACACCAGGCTTTTAATACTATACTCAACCATTACAAGCAAGGAATTATTTTACCCCCTCTAAAAATGATTATACAAGGTACTGTAGGCATAGGTAAATCTTTTCTCATAAACAATATCTACTCCGCAATGTCCTCTACATGCCCACAACAACCATCTCCTCTCCTAGTCCTCGCACTTACAAGAGTGGCCGCATTCAACATTTTTGCATCAACAATACACGTCACATTGTGCATTCCAATAAAAGGAAATAAAACCACTCGAAGGCATGTCACTTTCCACTCTCCAACAATCCCTGCAACATGTTCATTACATTCTCATTGATGAGATGAGCTTCATAGGGCCCACACTCCTTGAAAAAATCAACTTCCATCTTTATGAGGCCTTCCCCACTTCAAATCGACCGCTTTTGGTAATAAATCCATCATTCTCGTTGGTGACCTTGGCCAACTACCCCCTGTCAATGACATACCACTCTATGCTAGTCACTCTTACGGAACAAACCTTTGGTATAGCTTCACAACATGTATCACACTTACTACAATCTTTAGGCAACAAGGTTCAGATGATGCCCGAATAAATTTTTGGGACCTGCTACTAAATATCAGAGAAGGAATCCCACTCCTCCAAGATTGGAAAATACTAATCCAATTAACAGACTCCCAAATATCTAGCACTGACATTGCACCTTTTCTTCTAGCTCCACATTTTTCACAACAAATGACCTTATCAAACAACACAACCTCAACATGTTAAAATCCCTCAATGCTCCAATCACACGCTCCAATGTTGAGAAAACCAGACTCAATTATTCAGATGAACATGATGAAGAGCAACTAGAACCCATTATTCTCCTCTCGTAAAAAAAATTTATTCCCACCGTAAATTTGTGGGTTGAATCTGGCCTTGTAAATGGATCCATTGGCACCATCATTGACATTGTCTACACCATGTTTTCGGCCCCTCCAAGTCTTCCACTTTTTGTTGTAATCACCTTTAACAAATACAACAGTCGTCCCCTGAACCCACATTTCCCCACCCATGTCCCCATACCCCCAATCTCAAGAGGAAACCATAGACAACTTCCTTTAAAAATGGCCTGGGCACTTACAATCCACAAATCTCAAGGGCTTACTTTACATAAAGCAACTATGGATATAGGTTCTTCAGAACGACCAGGGCTTACATTCACCGCAATGTCCAGAGTCCCCTCCTTAAAAGACCTGCGCATTTCACCCCCCTCTCTTTCGAACACTACTCCAGAATGTCCCTTTCCGACACCTCCTCAAAAGAAAGGAGGAGGAATCAAGACTACAAAATCTTGAGTTCCTCGCTCCATAGCATAAACCACCCCGACCATTTTCCCCCTCCTCCCACCATATTCATTCATAGTTTTGTTCCCCATTCCTCTTCTTCTACTCTCATGCAAGTAAGTATTCTTTTAAAAAAACATTCATGACAAATACAAAATTTAAAAATACGCAATAAATTACATCATGCTTTACTTCACATTTTTGCAATCATGACTGCAGGTTTTGGTCGGGTTGTGGAGACGCTAAAGGCAATGGAGAGGTGACTTGCAAAATCTTATAACAAATACATTTGTCTCTACCGATTCAGAACTATCCATTTTGTAAAGTAACTTTCATCAGGTTTCGGAGATGCTAAAGGCTACAAAGAGGATATAGGATCAACTAAGTACAAACGATGCTACTTGGATTAGAAAACCTAATCGTTGACAATGTAAATTGAAAAAAAGGGAATGTATCTCTTACTTCATGCATTTCAAATTTGTAGTGTTTCAAATATAGTGCTTCTTGTTTATATATTTTAAACCATCACTTAACAAATATTCATTTTGGTTCATTCATACACTCATTTATTCATCATGCTCACTAATCAACCCAAAATCCATCTACATACAATTACTACTACATTTCCTACCCACGTTGTGTTCCACTCCCCAGACAAATATAGTTCACATTATGGAACAAAAACCCTCTCGATCCCTTACGGCATCCACATTGCACGCTCCATCACGCGATTGCTATTTAATAGGTAATCGGAGGTTTTACAAAGGGTCTCTCTCCTTAACATCAAAAACCAGCAAAAATATAGAACATGAAACACAAACAGAGACAGAAAGAAGGTAAAAAGAAACACTAATCTGGTGACACCAAAAAACAACAAACCAATAACACCACAAGGTTATTAAAAGCATTGGTTGTCTCCCATTCAATGTTGGATTTTGCAAGGCGTTTAGATAGTTTTAGTCATTTAAGATGTAAAAATACAGCCACTTTTGAAATATGATTTGTCATGGTGGTGATGGTAAATATATAATTTAAATGTTAAAATGACATGTATATTTAAAATTTGACCCATATATTATATAACTAGCAATCGTATGTGCACAATGCAATGTGAATGCCAAATGGCATGTGTTATTTGATTTAGAGGGATAGTTATTACTTTTGTAGTTGATGTTGATAAGAGGTGTGATTGATTTTGTAAGTTTAGGAATATAAATGAAGCATTTCATTTAAAGGTTCTATCTCTACATTTCAAATTTGTTACAAATTCATACATATACATTTACAAATCTTGTATCATGACTAGTAGCAATTTGCGGATGATTTTATTTAAACTAAACATGAATACATGAAGACTTCCATACATTTGCAGATTTTACATCATGAGTTTTAGCCTTTGTGGCTATTTTTTTGGCACTAAACATGAATACATTTGATACCATTTTGGATAGTTAATTACTTTTTTAGTTGATGTGGTTTGTAATTATTTAGGGAAATTGTGTTAGTGTTGCAACATGTTTGAGACGGTGGTTGCATTGGTTGTTTGGTTGGTTCTTTGTTGAAAAAACTTTTTTGTACTTTCGATAACATGTTGATAAGGGATGTGATAGATAGTGGAAGTGCTAGTAATATATATGAAACATTACATTGATAAGGTGTACATTTCAAATTTGTTACAAATTCGTCCATATACATTTTCAAATCTTATATCATGAGATTTGAACTAAACGTGAATACATGAACACCTCCGTACATTTCCATATTTTATATCATTCATGGTAGCCTTTTGTGGCCGATTTTATTTACACTAAACATGAATACATTTGATACCCATTAAATGGCATTTCCGTTTTAGATACAAGAAGTGTTGAGTAAAGTAGCATTGGAAGTGCTATAAAATTAGAGGTTAGTATTTACAACGGGTTGTTTTGGTTGAGGGATAGTAGTCTTGACTCCTTTCTTCTTGGTCCAAGTGTTGGTACGTGCGCTGTTTTTTAGTATCTTTCGAATGAAAAAGGAGGGAAATTCCCAGATTGGAAAGCGAGAGAACTCTAGAGAAAGTTGTGAATGTCAAACCTTTCCTTTTAGTGGTTCCAATGTCGACAGTTACTCTATGCAAAGTAAGTCCCTAGGACTTGTGGATAGTTAATCCCCAAGCCATTTTAACTGGAAATTATCTTTGATTCCCTCTCAAAATAGGGGTATCGAAATATGTAACGGGTTGGAGGGATTATCCCCTTGTCACACAAGATGGTAAGTTTTTATTCTATTTTAGTTGATATTTTTTATTTAATATTGGGCCCTTAGAGAGATGCCTCTCCTAATGTCATTCACCATTGGCATTTTTCCATAAATTTCATACCTTGTTGCTACCAAAACATTGGGAGGAGCCTACTCATTGATTATTTCAAAGATGAATAATTTTGAAGTGAGGAAATATACCTGCAATGTCCAAGACATCAAGGTGATCCCCCTGTTGCACTTTTTCTTGAGTACGTGTCACCATGGTGACCATCATCCCTATGAAATACCAGTTGTATTTCAGTTCCAAAGTTGTGGCCATGAAGAAACCAAGTAGTGCTCGCAAGACCAGGAAACACTAATTTTCTTGAAGGAAATAAGTTATACTTTTGATGAGTGTGGAAATACTAAGGTTTTGAAGTGTTGGCGAGCTACTAAGAGAGAAGGATTGTTTTGTATGCACGCCTTCCTAAGGGAGCTAGAGTGTGGACATCCATGTACCCTCAAATGCTATGAAAACTACACAGTCAATCCCTGTGGTGTTTGTATTCAGATACAAACACCACAAAAGAAAATGAATGAGAGATCAGGGAGTGTAAATTGAAAAAGAAGAAATAGAAAAATAAATTTTGAAATTGAAGTTAGAAGATGTTACTTCAGGGGTATCGATCATATAGCTTTATTTTGAAACTAAGATGGCTGGCGAATATTTCATGTATGTTACTTATTTCATTCACTCTTGTTCTGATTCAAAAGAAGAATTATCCTACAAAAACCTTTAAGAAAATACAGGTTAGAGACCAAACCAAAAAATTCATCCGACCAAAACATGATATTCTTGCATTTTTGATCAAGATTGAAAAGGTGTGTTTTCTAAAATCACATATAAATTTTTTAGAGACTCAGAAGGATCTCACTAGTCCCACTTCTCCCACCAAACTTCTATTCCATGGAACAAACTATCAAGTTATTCAAGGTATTTTGAAGGAATATTTTAGGGTTCTACCTAGAGATGAGAGAAATATGTGTCATGATTTTTGGTTTCGTGTGTAAATTAACAAGTGAGTTCCAAATAGTTACTCCTAAATATTTTTCTGTAATTGGAATTTTTAGTGTAGTTTTAGCATTTGTTAGAAGATATCTGCAGGGGCACTACATCATTTCATTATAGGTGTGGAGATGTGCCATTTGTATGTGTGGAATATGAATTTTCGGTTGATAGTAATGACTACAAGAAATTCAAAAAGGAATTAAACACATACCCCACCAATGGTCATCATAATGCTTGCTAGCTTTATAATCAAATAAATCAATCTTAGCATCCACACAGTGCATAATGAAGGAATTCAAAACTTTGTTTATAATATTAAGTAGTTGTTTATTCCAAAAGTAACAACATTATACCCTATGGCATCCATGTTGAGCAGACTTAATCTCAACACCACAAAAGATATAAAAAAATGAACATCAATGCAAGGAACTTCATTAAAAGGCACCATAAGAAATGATGGAGCACAGAACATACTCAATAGCTTGATCAAACTTTGAGACCTCTCCCAAATATAATCTGGAGTCCATAGGTTTTTGTTGAACATGATGAACCGTACAAATTCATTATTATTTCACTGCATCTTGAAATCATCATATTTTTATAATTATTTGCAAGAAATGGTTGATGGGTATTCATTGAAGGTTAATTTTACGGGTTTATAAGCAGAATTGGCATAATTTAATGGGTTCCCGATACATTTTTAATATAGATACACTAGTTTACTATGATTACCCCTTTAATAATGGCTCTTATTATATGTAAATTCATCTTTTACCTATTTTAAGGGTTTCAAGTGGACTGAATTAATATGAAAAAAATTAGGTTGTCAAAGGAAAAATTGGTCATTAAGTCGTGATGTTTTTGCATATTCAAGGTCATTGTATTTAAAGTTTAGGAATATAAATGAAGCATTGCATTTAAATTTTCTATCTCTACATTTCAAATTTGATACAAATTCATACATATACATTTACAAATCTTGTATCATGACTAGTAGCAATTTGCAGACTATTTTATTTGAACTAAACATAAATACATGAAGACTTCCATACATTTGCAGATTTTATATCATGAGTGTTAGCCTTTGTGGCCATTTTTTTGGCACTAAACATGAATACATTTGATACCACTTTGGATAGTTAATTACTTTTTTAGTTGATGTGGTTTGTAATTATTTAGGGGAAATTGTGTTAGTGTTGCAACATGTTTGATACGGTGGTTGCATCGGCTGTTTGGTTGGTTCTTTGTTGAGAAAAAAAAAATTGTACTTTCGATAACATGTTGATAAGGGATGTGATAAATATTGGAAGTGCAAGTAATATATATGAAATATTACATTGATAAGGTGTACATTTCAAATTTGTTACAAATTCGTCCATATACATTTTCAAATATTATATCATGAGATTTGAACTAAATGTGAATACATGAAGACCTCCGTACATTTTCATATTTTATATCATTCATGGTAGCCTTTTGTGGCCAATTTTATTTGCACTAAACATGAATACATTTGATACCCATTAAATGGCATTTCCGTTTTAGATACAAGAAGTGTTGAGTAAAGTAGCATTGGAAGTGCTATAAAATTAGAGGGTAGTATTTGCGACGGGTTGTTTTGGTTGAGGGATAGTAGTCTTGACTCCTTTCTTCTTGGTCCAAGTGTTGGTACGTGCGCTTTTTTTTAGTATCTTTCGAATGAAAAAAGGAGGGGAAATTCCAAGATTGAAAAGCGAGAGAACTTTAGAGAAATTTGTGAATGTCAAACCTTTCCTTTTAGTGGTTCCAATTTCGATAGTTACTCTATGCAAAGTAAGTCCCTAGAACTTGTGGATAGTTGATCCCCAAGCCATTTTAACTGGAAATTATCTTTGATTCCCTCTCAAAACAGGGGTATTGTAATATGTAACGGGTTGAAGGGATTATCCCCTTGTCACACAAGATGGTAAGTTTTTTATTCTATTTTAGTTGATATTTTTTATTTAATATTGGGCCCTTAGAAAAAAGCCTCTCCTAATGTCATTCACCATTGGCATTTATCCATAAATTCCATACCTTGTTGCTACCAAAACATTGGGAGGAGTCTACTCATTGATTATTTCAAAGATGAATAATTTTTAAGTGAGGAAATATACCTGCAATGTCCAAGACATCAGGGTGATCCCCCTGTTGCACTTTTGCTTTAGTACGTATCACCATGGTGACCATCGTCCCTATGAAATACCAGTTGTATTTCAGTTCCAAAGTTGTGGCCATGAAGAAACCAAGCAGTGCTCGCAAGACCAAGAAACACTACTTTACTTGAAGGAAATAAGTTATAATTTTGATGAGTGTGGAAATACTAAGGTTTTGAAGTGTTGGCGAGCTACTAAGAGAGAAGGATTGTTTTGTATGCACGCCTTCCTGAGGGAGCTAGAGTGTGGACATCCTTGTACCCTCAAATTTTATGAAAACTACACAACCAATCCATGTGGTGTTTGAATTCAGATACAAACACCGCAAAAGAAAATGAATGAGAGATCAAAGAGTGTAAATTGAAAAAAGAATAAATAGAAAAAAAAATTTGAAATTGAAGTTAGAAGATGTTACTTAGGGGTATCGATCATATAGCTTTATTCTCAAACTAAGATGGCTGGAGAATATTTGCATGTATGTTACTTATTTCATTCACTCTTGTTCTGATTTAGAAGAAGAATTATCCCACAAATACAAGTTAGAGACCAAACCAAAAAATTCATTCGACCAAAACATGATATTCTTGCAGTTTTGATCAAGATTGAAAAGGTGTGTTTTCTAAAATCACATATAAATTTTTTAGAGACTCAGAAGGATCTCACTAGTCCCACTTCTCCCACCAAACTTCTATTCCATGGAATAAACTATCAAGTTATTCAAGGTATTTTGAAGGAATATTTTAGGGTTCTACCCCGAGATGAGAGAAAAATGTGTCATGATTTTTGGTTTTTGTGTAAATTAACAAGTGAGTTCCAAATAGTTACTCCTAAATATTTTCCTTTAATTGGAATTTTCAGTGCAGTTTTAGCATTTGTTAGAAGACAGTGTAGGGGCACTATATCATTTCATTATAGGTGTGGAGATGTGCCATTTGTATGTTTGGAATATGAATTTTCAGTTGATAGTAATGACTACAAGAAATTCAAAAAGGAATTAAACATATACCCCACCAATGGTCATCATAATGCTTGCTAGCTTTATAATCAAATAAATCAATCTTAGCATCCACACATGCATAACATAAGGAATTCAAAACTTTTTTTATAATATTAAGTAGTTGCTTATTCCAAAAGTAACAACATTATACCTTGTGGCATCCATGTTGAGCAGACTTAATCTCAACACCACAAAAGATATAAAAAATGAACATCAATGCAAGGAACTTCATTAAAAAGGCACCATAAGAAATGATGGAGCACATAACATACTCAATAGCTTGATCGGACTTTGAGACCTCTCCCAAATATAATCTGGAGTCCATAGGTTTCTGTTGAACATGATGAACCATACAAATTCATTATTATTTCACTGCATCTTGAAATCATCATATTTTTACAATTATTTGTAGGAAATGGTTGATGGGTATTCATTGAAGGTTAATTTTACTGGTTTACAAGTAGAATTGACATAATTTAATGGGTTCTCGATACATATTTTAATACGAGATACATTAGTTTACTATGATTTCCCCTTTAATAATGGCTCTTATTATATGTGAATTCATCGTTTACCTATTTTAAGGGTTTCACGTGGACTGAATTAATATGAAAAAAATTAGGTTGTTAAAGGAAAAATTGGACATTAAGTCATGATGTTTTTGCATATTCAAGGTCAATGTAGCCAATGGTATCCATAACATAGGTAGTGGTGTGGGTTTTGGCCGAGGAAATGCACTTGGAAATGTCAAATTTTGACAAATGTGCTTCAAAATTATCATCCAAAAGAATGTTAGAATTCTTCACATCCCTGTGAACAATGTGTGGGTTACAATCATGATGAAGATATGGTAATCCTTCTGTAGCACCATGAGAAATATTTAGCCAAGTGTCCCAGTCTAGCTTAATCTTCTTTGATGATCCTATACAAAAATAAAAATTCAAAATGCACTTGTTATATTTTCCAACAATCCATTTTAATCATAAGGTTAGAGATTGATTGGATTCTTTTATTTCAAAATATGAATCTACAATGTACATATCCATTTTTCTTCATAACATAATCATTTTACTCACCATGTAGGATGTCCCACAAACTTTCATTTACCATGTAATCATAAAACAATAGGTTTCCATGTGGAGAAAGCAAACATCCATGCAAACTCACAAGATTCTAGATGTTTGATGCTTCCAATCTGTTTCTAGCTCAATTTAAAATTCATGCAAGATTTGACCTTTGCAATAGAAACATTACCTCTAGGAAAACCAAATGAGCCGATAACTTTGTACTTGTGGACATGGGTCTTTGACCAAAAACTAGTTCGAGGTCTTGGCAAGGTACCCACTTTTCTTTTTATAAGAACTCTTTCATGATTAATAATTCAAGTCACCTCCATTTTAGAAACTTCAACTTTCTGCATCTCTTGAACTTGGATATTTTCCTCTGGAGGATCCAATTGTTGGTTTCAAGGTATGTTCTTAAATTTTTATGGTGTAGCTGAAGAGCTACTATCAAAATAAAATTTGCAGACAAGAAGACAAGTTTGAGTAAGTAGTTGGATACTTGTTTATTATGTTTGAGTATACAATTAGAATAAAATATGAGATTTAAGGTAACCACCTTAGATTTCATAGTTTTCAAGTCATGTTTTTCTAATGAGAATTCATAGATTACTACTCCATTGTATATACTCACTCTTTGTAGTTACTGTGAATTTATTTTGATAAATTTCATGTTCATCAAAAAAGGAAAAAATGAATTACCACCCCACAAATGAGTTGTGAATGTAGAAAAATTCCACATTAGAAGAAAAAATGTAACCACTACACCCTTTTTATGGGAGAAAAATTCCATGCATCTCTAAACTGAAGTAACATGAAGCGACCTATAATGCAATGAGAGAAACCAGTGAGAAATGCAAAGATCATAGAGCTATAATGTTATTTAACAATAATCGTAAGGTAATGACAATTGAATGACTTACCATAGCCATGTAACTAAGCAGAGTAGCATGTATAGAGCTTAGGTATAGTGAAGATGGCAAAGAATGCTGCAGAAAAACACATTGTGAAATCGAATTTCAATTGATTACGAGTTGCAGTGACAATTGAGTGTAAGATATGTAGCTACAATTCAATAACTAACAAGCCCTATAAGAAGAATAAAACACAGGGCCCTTACATCATACAACTCCTAACAAGCTAAAATGAGCCCACCTTGGCTACTACTCGATTACCATGTTCCCTCTATCTATAGTCAATCTTCAAAGTAGATTCAAAAATATCTACCATACAAACACAAACACAAATAGCTAACAATATTCTAATGATTCTTACCTTACAAATCAGGGACCCAGATTACCAAAGTTAACCTATCTATAGTCGTGGCTTTGTTTGAGAACACAACTAATAGAATTAAAATTTTATAAAATGACAACTAATAGTGATGCTAAACTAAATCAAAGAGAGTTCAAGATGGATCTAGTACTCGACACTGATTTTCCAAATTCCAAATTTTCATTGTGTGCCCATACTTTTCCAGCAACTAAAGAACAATGGCCAACTACAAAAATCAATACGGAGAAAAGAATGGCCAATTAAAAGGTTAATAATGTGTCTAAAACCAGATAAGGAGGATATAGTTACATATAAAATGGTGTACCTTCATTGTAGCAAAGCAGGGTCCCCTGAAAAAAGATTTTGGAACTTGGCTAGTAATAGATTGATTACCGAAAGAGCCGATCTAAGGACCCAAAGGGCATCTACCTCACTAATCAACTCATAGTTTTTAAGGCTAGATTCTTGTTCAATTGCTCCCCTAGTCAATGTAAAATGGCACAACATCAAAATTTACATATCTCTGAGTTTGGATACATTCTTCTATGGTCCCATAAAACATTTAATGTTGGACAAAGGTTATATAAAGCTCAGTGCAATACTATAGAGGTTTATTCTAAGTACATATAGAGTCAACCACAAGTGGAAAGAATATGATGATGATTTTGAAGGCCTTAAATTGAGTTTAGGTGAAGCACTACATTTAATGAGAGTGATCTCATATATGGAATCTCATATCAAATAATATGACTCTTAGCCTTCAAAAAGGGCTAAAAAGAGTGTGCTTGTTACATGCACAAAATGGTCTTGTACAAGAAAATTGCAAGTAGATATAGAAGGGCCAAGTATGATGCAAATATAACCAAGTTGTAATAAAAATCCATAAAGATAACCGAAGTTAAGGTATCTATAGTTGTGGCTTTGTTTCATAACACAACTAATAGAATTAAATTGTTATAAAATGATAACTAATAGTGATGCTAAACTAAATTAAAGTGAGTGCAAGATGGATCTAAAACTTACACAGATTTTCTAGATGATAGATTGTCATTTTGTTCCCATAATTTTCCAACAACCAAAAACAACGATTAACCGCAAAAAATCAAAGTGGAGAAAATAATGCCCAATTAAAAGGTTAATAGTTGTCTAAAACAATATAAGGAGGAGATAGTTACATATAAAATGGTGTACCTTCATTGTAGTGGCGGGGTCCCTAAAAATATATTTTTGAACTTGGCTAATAATAGATTTATTACGAAGATCCGATCTAAAGATCCAAAGGGCATCTACCTCACTAATCAACTCGTATTTTTAATGTTAAATTCTTCTTCAATTGCTTCCTAGTCAATGTAAAATGGCACAACATCAAAATTTACATAAATACGAGTTTGGATACATTCTTCTATGGTCCCATAAAACATTTAATGTTGGAAAGAGGTTATATAAAGCTCAATGCAATACTATAGATATTTCTTCTAAGTACATATAGAGTCAACCACATGTGGCAAGAATATGATGATTATTTTGAAGACATTAAATAGTGTTTAGGTGAAGCACTACATTTAACAGAGCAATCTCATATATGGAATCTCATATCAAAGAATTGACTCTTAGCCTTCAAAAATTGTTTAAAAAGAGTGTTTGTTACTCCGCACAAAATGGTCTTGTACAATAAAACTACATATAGATATAGAAGGGCCAAGTATGATGCAAATATAACCAATTTGTAATAAAAAGCCACAAAGATAAGCTGAAGTTAACCTATCTATAATCGTGGCTTTGTTTCATAACACAACTAATAGAATTAAACTGTTATAAAATGACAAGTAATAGTGATGCTAAACTAAATCAAAGTGAGTGCAAGATGGATCTGGAACTTACACAACTTTTCCAGATTCTAGATTTTCATTGTGTGCCCATACTTTTCCAGCAACCAAAGAACAGAGGCCAACTGCAAAAAATCAATATGGAGAAAAGAATACCCAATTAAAAGGTTAATAATTGTCTAAAACCAGATAAGGAGGAGATAGTTACATATAAAATGGTGTACCTTCATTATAGTAGCAGGGTCCCCTAAAAAATTATTTTGGAACTTGGCTAATAATACATTGATTACCAGACAAGCCGATCTAAGGACCTAAAGGGCATCTACCTCACTACTCAACTTGTAGTTTTTAAGGCTAGAATTCTTTTCAATTGCTCCCCGGTCAATGTAAAATGGCACAACATCATAATTTACATATCTATGAGTTTGGATACATTCTTCTATGGTCCCATAAAACATTTAATGTTGGACAGAGGTTATATAAAGCTCAATGCAATACTATAGAGGTTTCTTCTAAGTACATATAGAGTCAACCACAAGTGGAAAGAATATGATGATGATTTTGAAGGCCTTAAATTGTGTTTAGGTGAAGCACTACATTTAATGAGAGATCTCATATATGGAATCTCATATCAAAGAATATGACTCTTAGCCTTCAAAAAGGCCAAAAATGGTCTTGTACAAGAAAATTGCAAGTAGATATAGAAGGGACGGTATGATGAAAATATAACCAAGTTGCAATAAAAATCCACAAAGATAACCGAAGTTAACCTATCTATAGTCACGTCTTTGTTTCATAACACAACTAATAGAATTAAGCTGTTATAAAATGATAACTAATAGTGATGCTAAACTAAATCAAAGTGAGTGCAAGATGGATCTCGGAACTTACACGACTTTTCTAGATTATAGATTGTCATTGTGTGCCCATACTTTTCCAAGAACCAAAAACAACGACTAACCTGCAAAAAATCAATACGGATAAAATAATGCCCAATTAAAAGGTTAATAATTGTCTGAAACAAGATAAAGAGGAGATAGTTACATATAAAATGGTGTACCTTCATTGTAGTAGCAGGATCCCCTAAAAATAGTTTTGAACTTGGCTAATAATATATTTATTACCGAAAGAGCCAATCTAAGGATCCAAAGGGCATCTACCTCACTAATTGACTCATAGTTTTTAATGCTAGATTCTTGTTCAATTGCTCCCCTAGTCAATGTAAAATGGGACAACATCAAAATTTACATATCTCTCGAGTTTGGATACATTCTTCTATGGTCCTATAAACCATTTAATGTTGGACAGAGGTTATCTAAAGCTTAGTGCAATACTATAGAGGTTTCTTCTAAGTAAATATAGATTCAACCACAAGTGGAAAGAATATGATGATGAATTTGAAGGCCTTACATACTTGTTTAGGTGAAGCACTACATTTAACAAAGAAATCTCATAAATGGAATCTCATATCAAATAATATCACTCTTAGCCTTCAAAAAGGGCTAAAAAAGAGTGCTTATTACTGTGCAAAATGGTCTTCTACAAGAAAAATGCAGCTAGATATAGAAGGGTCAAGTATGATGCAAAAATAACCAAGTTGCAATAAAAAGCAACAAAGATAACCAAATTTAACCTATCTATAGTCGTGGATTTTTTGAGAACACAACTAATAGAATTAAATTGTTATAAAATGACAACTATTAGTGATGCTAATCTAAATCAAAGTGAGTGCAAGATGGATCTGGAACTTACACATCTTTTCCAGATTCCAAATTGTCATTGTGTGCCCATACTTTGACAACAACCAAAGAACAACGACCAACTACAAAAATCAAAGTGGAGAAAAGAATTCCCAATTAAAAGGTCAAGAATTGTCTAAGACCATATAAGTAGGAGATAGTTACATATAAAATGGTGTACCTTCATTGTAGTAGCGAGGTCCCCTGAAAAAATATTTTGGAACTTGGCTAATAATAGATTGATTACCGGAAGATCTGATCTAAGGACCCAAAGGGCATCCGCCTCACTAATCAACTCATAGTTTTTAAGGCTATATTCTTGTTCAATTTCTCCCTAGTCAAAGTAAAATGGCACAACATCAGAATTTACATATCTCTGAGTTTGGATACATTCTTCTATGGTCCCATAAAACATTTAATGTTCAACAAAGGTTATATAAAGCTCAGTGCAATACTATAGAGGTTTCTTCTGAGTACATATAGAGTCAACCATAAGTGGCAAGAATATGATGATGATTTTGAAGGCCTTAAATAGTGTTTAGGTGAAGCACTACATTTAACAAAGCGATCTCATATATGGAATCTCATATCAAATAATATGACTCTTAGCCTTCAAAAAGGGCTAAAAAAGAGTGTTTGTTACCTGCGCAAAATGGTCTTGTACAAGAAAATTGTAACTAGATATAGAAGGGCCAAGTATGATGAAAATATAACCAAGTTGCAATAAAAATCCACAAAGATAACCGAAGTTAACCTATCTATAGTCATGGCTTTGTTTCATAACACAACTAATAGATTTAAACTGTTATAAAATGAGAACTAATAGTGATGCTAAACTAAATCAAAGTGAGTGCAAGATGGATATGGAACTCACATAGCTTTTCTAGATTCTAGATTGTCATTGTGTGCCCATACTTTTCCAATGACCAAAAACAACGACCAACCGCAAAAAATCAATACGGAGAAAATAATTCCCAATTAAAAGGTTAATAATTGTCTAAAACAAGATAAAGAGGAGATAGTTACATATAAAATGGTGTACCTTCATTGTAATAGCGAGGTCCCCTAAAAATATTTTTAAACTTGGCTAATAATACATTTATTACCGAAAGAGCCGATTTAAGGACCCAAAGGGCATCTTCCTCACTAATTGACTCATAGTTCTTAAGGCTAGATTCTTGTTCAATTTCTCCCCTAGTCAATGTAAAATGGCACAACATCGAATTTACATATCTACGAGTTTGGATATATTCTTCTATGGTCCCATAAAACATTTAATGTTGGAAAGAGGTTATATAAAGGTCATTGCAATACTATAGAGGTTTCTTTTGAGTACATGTAGAGTCAACCACAAGTGGAAAGAATATGATGATGATTTCAAAGGCCTTAAATAGTGTTTAGGTGAAGCACTACATTTAATAGAGAAATCTCATATATGGAATCTCGAGTCAAAGAATATGACTCTTAGCCTTCAAAAAGGGCTAAAAAGAGTGCTTGTTACATCCACAAAATGGTATTTTACAAGAAAAGTACAACTAGATATATAAGGGCCAAGTATGATGCAAATATAACCAAGTTGCAATAAAAAAGCCAAAAATTGTTTAGGTGCAAACCATATTTGTAAGTGTTAAATTTCAACGATTTATAAAGACAAAATTCAAGACTTGAATTATGAGTCCTTAGTAAAAGGTGAAGATAAGACACAAAATGAGCCAAATCCAAACAACAATGTCGATTTTGGAGCATCTCTCAACATTATTAAATCGGACAGAACATCAAGATAAGACACTTATCACGATCAAAGATAAATTTTCTTTTAATTCGAGCTATTTTGGCCCAGAATGATTTAAGACTTGCAGTTTCTAGTTGATAACATGAGAAACATTTGCTTAGGCCCTAACTTCGGTGCTAAGGAGGTCTACCATAGGGAAACTTTAAGTGTTATTTTCATTTATGGAAGGTAGTTTTACATCTATTGGTGCATTCAAGTATGACCTATTGTTACAAATTTTAAGAATGATATCCCTAAATATTCCACTTTTTATGGAACAAAACATGGATCCAAAAACAAGCATTACTACACTAACACAGGGAAACTTTTTGAGTAAGTTCCATTGCAGTCAGTTTCATTGGTCAGTATAGTTGATAGACTAAAGATCAGATGGAGAAAAAGATCTATACTACACATCCCACTAAAAAAATGGTAACAAAATACCTTGTTTTTGATGATCTCACCTCTTTAAGAGGGAAGTGACAGAGTGACCAAAGGAACGAAAATTGATACGAAGAGAGTGTAAATACAATATGCAGCAATTGAATAATTGAAGATACGACATACCTCTTGCTAGCGGGTAGCATCAAGCGTGTTGAAATCTGGTGAGAGTGCCCTTGTTGTTGGAAGTGGCCAAGCGGAGGCCATCATGGGTGAGAGTGAGATAGGCCAGCAACGAAGAGGGTCTTCCTATGGCAATTACACGTGTTAGATATAAATCTAGATCAATCAATTTGAATATAGTAAAATAAGGAGATAATTTGGGGTTATAGATTTATTTCCGTGTGCAGAGTTGATTTCACAAATAATGGGGACAACTATTGTAAAGCTCTAACTTCTACACTCGTTACAACCATCCAAAACCTAGAAAAACATCAGGCCCACATTCAACATGTAAAAAGAAAAAGAAAAACTACTAAAAATAGACAGAAAAGAGAGAACATCAATAAGGTCAGTCATAACCATCATTTTTCCCGTCAAATTTAATCATCTTTGGAAAAATGTCCAAAGCTGTCATCAAATTTAACATAGTGACCGAAACGACCATAAGGGCCTTTTATTTGATTAATTCTTTAGCTTTATTTTATTGATTTTGATTTGTAATTGATTTTTTTAATTTTTTATTTGTTTGATTTCTTACAAATAAAGATTGGATAGTGGACTAATGCATTGGATTTGAGATTTTGCAAGAAAAGTGAAATTTGAATATTGAACTTGCAAGCCTGGAAGTTGGAAGTTAGAAGTTGGAACTCATTTTCTCCAAAATTGCAAATTTGCACCAGTGATTCTAAGTGATTCATTTCTATTATTTTCTTCAAAAAAAAATTGTAAAGCTTGATTTTATAAAGTAAAACACAATACTCTCCATTGCTAATCAAAACATTTGCCCCTATTTCAATGTGTTATCTCACAAATGAGATCCATTTTGAATCTATTAATAATCTAAACATTTTTTTTGTCACTAGACATTATTGTGCTTAAAATTTTGAAAAAGTAATCAAAATTTTCTTGTGCCTAAGGTTAACCATTTTCCCCTCCAAAATAATAACATCGTTTCAGTTTTATCATAAACAAATAAATATGCAAATAATGATATAAAAACTTAATAAAATTGAAGGGCCATTGGTCTATTGGTGATGATGTTGGCTCTCATTGAGCCCACCAGGGATCAAGTCTTGCTGAGTGCAAGGCCTAGAGACACCCGACACAGAGAGTCAAACGGTTGAGGCCAAGATCATTCCCTGGGTGATTTTGACGGTGTGGATGCCCCTTACTCATAGTTTCTTAGTTGAAGGTGATCATTGGTTTAGTTTCTTCACTTACTTTGCATTGTTGAATCTATATGTTCCCTCTGGAACTTAGGTAGAGATGTCATTAAACTATGTAATCCAGTGCCCAATTGTAACACCCTTAGAGGTTCTCAATCAAAAAAACTTAATAAAATTCATCCTCAAAAAAATTGGGAAAAAATAAATTTCATAGAGAGGCAACATGGAATAGTGTTGTGATGAAATGGAACAAAAAATGAAGTTGTTTGATGTATGCAAAAAAGGACATGAAACAAAAAATAAAGTTGTTTGATGTATGTAATGAAGGTTAACCGATTACAATTGGATCACGTAACTATGCCAAAATTTAATTAACTCAACCTTGATAGAAATCCAAATAGAATACAAATGGGAAGAAATTTCAACATTTCGTTTGTTAGCTCTATATCCTCCATCATCTTCATCCTTCTCAACAACACAATTTATAATCCTAACTTTGTTAAGATTGGTTGTCTTCTTAAGATTGTGCTTAATAGCCCAGCTTATCCTCCTCCAGTTTCTCATTTCTATTCTCCATTGCGATATCAATTTTTGGAAATTTATTTTTCTTTATCAAAGCAAAGTGTAACTTAGGCAATCTACCCAATAAAAACACATCTACTTTACAAAGTCTTTCCATTATGTTCAACTTGTTTTCTTTCCATTTCAAAAGCAAAAGAGATCTAAATCTATTGCTTTACATTGTCATTTCCTTGCTACAAAAAGGCAACATATCAACACAACATTATACTTCAAGTTTGTTGTTTCTTTCAATTCAATACAATTTATAGATTCCAAATACTACAATAACTTCATTATACATTCAAGTTTACTATACATTCATCTTAACATTTTTCACTTCCATATTTCTTCATTCTCTTATACAATAATACAATGCCACAATGAAAGTAACTTTCCTTTTTTACATACAATTTCAACTAAACTCTTACATAAGATTTTCATTTTGATTATTTCTCTTTCCCTATTACATTCTAATGAGAAGGAAATTTTTACAATTCTATAATGAACTCCTTCAAATATTAATACAACTTGTATTTCAACATTTCCTTTAAAACATAAACAAATTTACAATCTTCCACTTTGAGTGGGAAACAAAAAGGCTTCTCTCAAGAAGGTATTTCTTCAAGGACTCCAACAAATTTCCAATCTCCTCAACACTAACAAGAAGGCTCCATCATGATTTATTTGATTCACAACAAAATGGGGGAGAGGCAACACTCTCCACCCAACCAAGATATCCAATGAAGAGGAGAAGCCATCCTCTTCATTGGCCCCCAAGCCCCAACCACATTACAATGGGAGATAATTCCAACACATGGCAACAACAAGCTTCCAAAACACAAAAAAATATTTCACAACCATTTCAACCACATTCAAAACAACAACACAAGAAAGAAGAACAACAAAAACAAGGCTTAAAATGAAATCCAAAGGAGCAAGACCTATGGGGAGGCCACTTATGCCTCCCAATGGGAATGGGTGCCCACCTTAAAGCCTCCAATGCATATCTCAAATCCCCTACATACTCTTATGCCTCCCTCAAGTACCCCTTATACCTCCCACATACTCTTATGCCTCCCTCAATCTCTTATGCCTCCCCCATAAAAGAAACAAGAAAAAATGCAAGCATTCCTTGTACAAGGCAGGGACCCCAACCCAAACTCCCTCCAAACAAAATGTAAACTCTTATGCCTCCCTAAATGAAATCTCCCCATGGTCTCCTCCTACTCCAAACTTAGGCAATCTACCCACACCCAACAAGCATTCCAAAGAAAAAATACTCAACACAAGCACATAAACACAAAATAAAGCATAACATAAGCAAGGTAAAGCTCCTACCTTTCCATAGTAGAGCTTGTTCCAAGAGTAAAACTCCAAGCTCCTCAAAACCAAGAAATAATCCACAAGCTCTAACAATCCACAAGCACTCCCAAAATCCTCTAACTCTCTAAAATGCAAGAGCACAAAATGATCAAGTAACCCCCAAATAAGCAAAATAACTTCAATAAATATAAAAGGGGGAGAGGAGGATGAGGTGGATCCCTGTAGGATGCCACATCACTCTTCCTCAACTCCACCTAATAAGTCAAACCTCAACCCAAATGCACTATAAATTGGTTGGTGAGAGGAATGACAAGTTACTTACACACACAAACTAAGCCCACACCCCCTAAGGACAAAATTAATTACTTGAAAGAAAGTGCAATAAACATTTCACCTTTTTATCTTCCCAAAACACCTAATGGGGTCTAATTTTGACCCCCCAACCCATAGGTAGGGTTGGTATAGAAATTTAAGAGGTGTGGGACAAGTTTAACTTGTCCCACAAGCCTTCAAAATTTTTCGTTAAGGCCAAATTCTAGTTTCCATGAAGGGTAGAGTGTACAACACTCAAGATCTCAAGAATTCAACACACAACACAAAATCCAAGAGAAAATCAAGTCTAATAAATGAACTTATTTTGGTCACATCTTTAATTAGTTTAGGACAAGATTTATTAACTTTAATAAGACACTTAGACCCACTAAGATAAAGGGGAAAAACATACATCAAAATCTAAATAATTAAAACAAGTAAATTACATCACTCAAAGGAAACACATACTAACATTAATAAAAGGGAAACTAAAACAAAAGACAACACATGACCCCTTGGTCACAATTTTCCCCTAACCAAATAATTCTAACACACACACAATTACATGTTGTCATGGTGACCCTTGTTGAATTCATCTAGAATTCTAATGTGGTTGGTCTCTCAATCCCCCGTTATTTGTTGCGAAACATATATATACCTGCAAAACACAAAATACCTCCTTCGGCCTCGCGGCCGTATCAAAACATCCAAAATAAATAGGAAATTTAAATCTACAATCATCTATATATGAAACAAATCATCATCTAGGCAATTACGATATCATCTACAATTTCTAACATTCATCTCTATTCTACATTTCATCCATGTCAAAATGATCACAACATTAGTTCAATTATCAAGGCCTACGCAAAGTGTGGCGAAGGATATCGCATGTCAGAAATATATATAACCATGTCCACAACATATCAACATCAATATAAAATGTCTCTAATGATCCAAATGCATCATATATGAATCAAAATCAACAACTCTGTAAAGATTATCTCTAACATCTAGTATCATGCTAAATCAAAAAACTACAACAATGTCCATAAGTATAGTCGACATTATCATAATCAATAACAAAAAGGTGTCAAAGGAAAGTGGGCACTACACAAAGCTATCCATACCATGAGAATTATTGAGAGCGACTTCAACTTTGGCCACATTTTGCATTATCTAATCTGGATAGCATTCAATTTATCCTAAAAAATTCAAAATGGTTGTTATTATCATCCTTGGCCACCTACTTATTATAAATGGCGTGATCCCATGACGATGTTTTTTTCTTCATGGGTTCCACCCTACACTTGTCACCACCCATCTTGCAAAATTCAATTGGTTGCTTCCAAATTCAAGAGTTATTAGAGCTCAAAGGAAGAGGCTGAAAGATAATTAATTAAATTAATAGACCATCTCATACAAATAGCAACCAAAATATTACACATGCGAGATTAAGGCGAAGTCACCTTTTGGAATGTTGAGAACCTCGATAGGAATGATGTTATGTGGCTTGTGTGAGTAAAGTAGACACGCTTCATGAAGGCTCCAAATATTATACATCATTAAAGAATCAATCATAACATAGGAATGACATTATCATTACTCCATTTATAAAATTTATTAATAGTTTCTCCTTTTTTGGAAAACTAATCAGCCACCCAATTGTTTTCCCTATAAATATGACAAAATTTTAACATCCTCGAAAGTTTGAATGATAACACTAATATCTTATATGATGTTCCTTGTAATCCAACTTGGGTTAGATTTCTACAACAAATATTTTTCGATATTAAGTGAGTCCCTTTCAATGATTAAGCAAGGAATTTCCATTTGAACCACCATTTGAAAGCCCTAATATGTCACCTTAGCTTTTGCAACATGGTTGATTTCAACACTAAGGTTTCTAGTATAAGCAAGCCATCCAAACCCCTTTACTATCATAGATAAATCCTCCACCCCCACATTCTCAAGATTACCCTTAGAGGTTGCATTAAATTTGAATTTAACCCAACCCCTAATTCGATCTTACAAGCCTTCTATCTATCATATTTAGGGGGTCATTCTTGTATTGTTCACTACAAGCTTCCAATTGGCAACAATAATGCCCTCATCTTTAGTCACTTTAGTTTTTTCCACTCTTTCTTGACCTTCAAGTTTCCCTTAATAGAATTGTTGATTCTAAAGGCTACTAATGTAATATTTCTCTTCCTCCTTTAGAATATTCAGGCATTTCTTTCCCACCACAATCCCTAGAAGACGGGGAATATCCAACTTCTAATTTTTTCAAACAGTCACTAACAAAGGATCTCCCATTAGTTAAAGAATTCGAGAAAAAAATTAGCTTGGACTGTTGTCCAAAATTACGCCCCATGTAATTTTGAAAGACTTATCAAGAAATATGAACCAAACTAATTTATCTTTCCTTGAAGTGCGGGAACGCACTATTTCACGGGTTCTCCTAACTCATGGAATAAAGGAATGAGCACTCGTGGCTTGGGCAGATTCGATAGGATAGCCTTTGCGAATCACTAACGAAATCAGTACTCTCATGTCAAAGGAAAGACAAAGCACCGCGGGATCACATACTCGAATGGAAATCAGAAAATCAGCTAAGGACAAAGTTCGCAGAGCAAGGGAATTCATAAAGTAGTTAGCACTTCATGGCATGGAAACATAATGTCACGTGGACTCAGAAGACATAGAATTACATGGAGTTTCTCAATTCTACGGAAACAAATATGATGTCCACCAAGTTATAAGTTGTAGTGCGCAAATACATTTGAAGACCCACACAGAAAAAGAAAATTTGGAACGGCTAAGATCAGAATTCATGAAACACTATCCTAGTGTTCCGCGGGTTGTTAATTTCATGGAACTAAGGAACATAGCCATGGGTAAAGCACCACGAGGAAAGAGAGAAAGGCCCTGTGGCATAAAATGAGTGTCGATGGTAGAGTGGATAAATACTCAAGCATCCATAAGAAAGGATGCTCAACTCATCATTTGAGAAAGATGGAAATCTGCAATAAAGCTGCAGATCAAAGTAAATCCACATCCAACCATCAAGACATTAAAATTATGTGGAAGGTATTCAAACTATTCCTAGTTTTGAACTAGGTGACCAACCACCGGGATGTAATGAAGTGTGGCATATTTTTGCATGGTGCGGTTATGATCGATAGAATCAAGGTACTGTGTTGTGGTTGTTATCTTTCTTCTAATGGCATCCATGTATGTACTACAAGTCAACCTTGCAATAAATCATGGTGCCCATCTTTATCTAACATGTTTTCAGCGATTTGTGCTCCAAAGATATGGCAGTCCTTTCTTCTTTCTTATCTTTCTCTTTCTCTCTTTCACAAGTGGTATAAATATAAGTTCATGTGCACATTGTAAACATTCCTCTCATGTTCTTCCATTGCATATTTTCAAATTTTCCTCTGGAAAACATGAAATTCATGCTTTTGACCTTTGTAACTTACAAATGGATGTTTTCTTTCTTTGGCTCTATATGTAAATGGTAAAGGATCAATTAATGTAAGTTTGATTTATGTCTTTCCTTCAAATATTCTATTTTTAGTGTGAATATCTATGCCCTCTTGCTTGTTTTGTATTTTTTCACTTGTTTACATTAGAACTATGTACATCTCCATTGTCTCTTTTTCGTGAACATGCATTCGTGTCATTTAAAATTGGAGGAGTTCCACCTTCTTTCTGGTGCTATCACTACCCTTTTAGTTTAGGATTTTCTTTCTATGTCTCTCTCTCCATACCTCTTTCTACCCGGTCCCTTGGATGTTTTAGAGTAGGTTATCTTAGGAGTAGTGTTAACATTAGTTTAGGTTGTGTTTTGTGGGTTCCTCTAATCGTAGTAGAACAGAGGAAGCCGGAATTTTCCGAGGTTTGTCTCAAGCCGCAAGTCCCACCCTTAGAGACAGTCTCATTTTGCCTCAAAATTTTTAATCTTCCATGATTCAAAGCAGGTGTAATTTTGATCTCCAATAGTTTTGGAACATTTGATGGGATAGGTGTGATGATCTTTTGATCATTGGTACTACGTTTTAGTGTGGAACTTAGTAGTTTCAACCTTCAGAGGTGATCCTTTAACACATCTAGTGACTCCTAGATATTAAATCTCTTGGTTTTAAGCAACTCGAGACCTTTTTGTTTCATGAGAAGAGTGCGAGAAAAGGTTAATCATATCCAAAGGCGAGTCATTCGACTATCTACAACTCTCACCGCAAAGAAGAGAAAGAAAATATCTCCACAAAGATCTATAGTATCTCAAAGTAGAAGTTTTACAACTCTTCCTCCAAGTAAATTGTTTCTACTTTCTATCGAAGCCTCAAACTCATTCCATTCATGGTGTATCAAAGGAATTTTCCATTGGAACCACCATTTGAAAACCCCAATATGTCGCCTTAGCTTTTACAACATGGTTGGTTTAAACGCCAAGGTTTATAGTATAAGTAGGCATCTAAACCCCTTTACTATCACAAATAACCCCTTCACCCCCAACCTTCTCGGGATTACCCTTAGATGCTCCATTGAATTTAAATTTAACTCTATCCCCAAGTCCATCTTATAAGCCTTCCATCTATCATATTTAGGGGGTCATTTATGTATTGTTCACCACAAGATTCCAATTAGCAACAATAATGCCCTCATCTTTAGTCACTTTATCTTTTTTTCAATCTTTTTGACCTTCAAGTTTCCCTTAGTAGAGTTGGCGATTCTAAAGGCCGCTCTTGTAATATTTCTCTTCTTCCTTTGGAATATTTAGGCATTTCTTTCCCATCACAATCCCTAGAAGATGAGGAATATCCAACTTTTAAATTTTTTCAAATAGTCACTAACAAAGGGGGTCTCCCATTACTTAAATAATTCAAGAATATTTTTGGCTTGGACTTGTCCAAAATTACACCCCATTTAATTTCAAACAACTTATCAAAAAAGGAATTAGTCATTTTCACTCAAGAAATTTGTGCCAAACTAAGTTAGCCTTCATTGGAGTGTAGGAATGCACTATTTCTTAGGTTCTCCTAACTTGCGAGAATAAAGGAATGAGCACTTAGGACTTGGGCAGATTTTGACAGGATAACATTTTGCGAAGTCTGTTAGACTTTTGCGGCACTACAAAAATTACTCTCATGTAAAAGGCAAGACAAAGCACCACGGGATCACATAATCACGTGGAAATGAAAAAATCAGCCAAGTATAGAGTCTGCAGAGTAAGGGAAGTGAGAAAGTAGTTAGTGCTTCGATAAGTGCATGGAAATGGGGGCCAAAAGAGGGTCAAAAAGGGACACATTTTTCCTAAAATCAGTGAAACCTTAACTTCATCGAATAATTTGGCATGCATATGCTCAAAATTTTACAAAATGATAAGAATGAGTACCGTATAGCTCAAAATCTAGTTTCCAAACTACTAAAAAAAATTAAATGGTTGAGATTAAGAGGATCAAATGTGGTGCGCACACAAAGTATGTCAATTTTTGTGTCAAAAAGATAAGAACCTATTGTGTGTGCACCCCGCCATTTTTTTAGAACTATAAATTATTTTTCAAATCCCTTCGTTGAAAGATAGCTAAGACCATGTATGAGGTCCCACTAATGTTTCATAATGTTTTGATGAATATATAATTTTTATTAATATTCAAAGTGCACATATCCCGAAAATGAAATATTTGTGTGTTCACCCCCATACTTTGAGAAAATAAGTCATTTTTGGTTTTTCTTAGTATATGTAGAATGGAGTTTAGAAAAAACCACTATTTTTAAATTTCGATGAAAAAATCATAAATTGTGCACCAAAGCGTATGCATAGATTTTTGCAATAAAATAAGGCACTAGTAAAAGAAATTATGGATAAAAGCCTTAAACTAATCATGTTTTAGAAAGAATGATATTGTTCATCAAGGTAAAACCAAGCTTGACATCGTAGTATAATTTATTTTTTAATATTATGTTATAATGCATGAGATATTGGGGTGAACACGTGAGATTTTGATGTTTTCTGTCAAACACGGATTTAATCACAGATTACATAGTCCAAACCTTTGGTTTAGATATCAAGGAAAATCCAAGCCTGTGGATTGGGAATTTTAAACCCAAAAAGATGAAACGCGCTCGTGTTATAACGTGAGCGTGTTATAACATGCTCGCGATCATGTTTGTTATGTGATGTATGTGCTTATGGGAGGGATATATTTACTAAAATAAATGGTTTAAGTATAAGTTTTTCTTTTATTAATCTTTATACTTTATTATTAAATATAAAGATTAATAAAAGAAAAACTTATACTTTAAATTTATTTTAGTAAATATAAGAAGTTAGGGTCACTCTACACCTTATGGAACTAGTCTCATAGCTCCATCTATCATGGTTTAGAAGATATTTTTTAGATTCTAATTTGGTCAATACATAGGTATTTTTCAGGATTTCATCATTCATCCTTCAAGATTTTAGGGTTTAAATTATACAATCAATATATATTTTTGAAAGAATATAGTCATTGTTTAGGTTTTGCGGCCTTTTGATTGGTTATTGACATTTGTAAGAGTGTTAAATGTGTCAAAAATTAGAATTTACAAACCTCACAACTCTCAAAGGTAGCAACAATTGATTGAATATATGGACTCATAAATTTTCCCATGAACATGGAGTTGAATCCCTAATTTTATCTTAGAATATTGTAAAATAATACTATGGATGAGTACCTACTTTACAAGATTAGGGAATGCATCTTTCGCTTCCTGGTCAATGGTACGTCCTTCCTCTAGCCAACCTACCTCAGTACCACTCTCAACCTAGATCAAAAGAAATTATTAACAAGGTTTTTTTAAGTTTGTTTCAATGTGTAGGGATGATTGGATATAATTATTGATGAGTTCAGTGTGACTTGATGGAAGATAACTTCCTCCAGAGGCCTAAAAAGACCATTCTGAGCTAATCAAACACCTTCTGGGAGAGTTCAAGAAATATATTAAGCATTTGGAGGTGATGTCAGAGAATATTGGAAGTGTTGGAGGAAATTTAGGAAGATTTAGGAATATTGTTTAGGGCTTAGGGTTTAGGTCTCATGGTTTAGGGTTTAGGATTTAGGGTTTAGGGCTCAGGGTTTAGGGTTTAGGTTTTAGGGTTAGGGGCTTGAGGTTTAGGGCTTAGGGTTTAGGGTTTAGGGTTTAGGGTTAGGGGCTTGAGGTTTAGGGATTAGGATTTAGGGTTGAGGGTTGAGGGTTTACGGTTTACGGTTTAGGGATTAGGGTGTAGGGTTTAGGGCTCATGGTTTAGGTTTTAAGATTTAGGGTTTAGGGTTTAGGTTTAGGGTTTAGGGTTTAAGGTTTAAGGCTCAGGTTTTAAGGTTTAGGGTTTAGGGTTTAAGGTTTAAGGTTTATGGTTTAAGGTGTAAAGGTCATGGTTTAGGGTTTAGGGCACGGGATTTAGGGTTTAGGTTTTAAGGCTCGGGGTTTAGGATTTAGAGTTTAGCGGTTAGGGTTTAGGGCTCGTGGTTTAGGGTTGATGGCTTGGGGTTTAAGTTTTAAGGTTTACGGTTCACGGTTTAGGGTTTAGAATTTAGGTTTTAGGGTTTAGGGTTTAGGGTTTAGGGCTTATGGCTTAGGGTTTAGGGTTTAGGTTTAGGGGTTAGGGTTTAGGGGTTAGGATTCATGGTTTAGGGTTTAAGGTAGTTAAAATAGGGTTTAGGATTTAGGGTTTAGGTTTTGGGATTAAGGGTTTAGGGATTAGGGCTTAGGGCTTAGGTTTAGGATTAGGTGAAACCTCTCTAGGTGTACCTCCCTTCTCGAGGATCATATTCATATTCGGTGTATCATCATCGAAGAGGGAAACTCCCTAGAAAATTACTTATTCAAGATGACGTGGTAGATGAGAAAATAAAATAAAAGCCTGGATATTTAGATTTCACGGGTAATTAGTACTATGTATCAACAAGACTAATGTGGCTTCCAACTACTCAACTAGGAGGGCATGACAATATAAGGACCATATTTCCTAGTCTCGTACCTAGATCCATCATTGAGTCTTCTTGTAAAAATAAGCATAGCAATAGGGGAATGGCCAAGAACACAAAGGAGTTATCAATCACCTAGTAAATCTTTCTTATTTAGTTTTGAATGGGATTCGGAAAACCTATGGTTTAGTGACCTTTCATTCATTTATAATTCCTTCTATGATAAACCCATGGATGTTTTCAAAAGCACCTTCAAAAATATAGGGTTAGTCATCAAGCCTACTGAAGGGTGTAATGTGATTTCCAAACAACTTGAAATGCATACATATTTAGAGGTCATAACACGAATTTACAAATATCTCTATCGTTATAAATGGAATCCAAGTAACAGTGTCTCCATGTATCTAAAGATCGAGTACTACTGGAGTGTGGCAAGATTAGACATACAGGAATCATCGAGTGTCCGAATCGGGGTTTCAAAGCATCTGGAGAAAAATTCTCAAACATTAGATTAATGCATCTTTGAAAATAAAATTGAACCTCGAAAATCCTCTCAAATTTCAAGTCTAGGTCCAGTCTAGGTCATGTTCCTAGTCATGTTTTTGTTTTTGGTTCTAGTTCTAGTCATGGTCATCGAATATGGAAGTTTTAGGAAAGGAATCCACACTTGAATAATTATTCCCATTCAAATTGTTGGTGATTCCAATTGGAAAAGGGGTTCCTCTGTAGAATTCGGTCGATGGAACGTGGGGTTGTGCCCTTGTTATTTTTTTATCATGTGTCATAGGTAGCCTTTTTGGTATTATCAAAGAGAACTCCATGCTTGTGTGATAAGTTTAAAATATCCCTCGGCTCTTGGGAACTTGTTTTTATCAGGATGTAATCGCAAGGCTAGTTTTAGCGGGTATTAACGAAAAAAGAAAACAAATTTGACTAGAATTACCTACAAAATGTATTCCTTCCTTTGAGCTTATCTTTATAAATGCAATTCGCTTTCCAAGTTCTCCATATTTTCCAAATTTGGGGAAAATTGACATTTGGACCTCTGAAAGCATGAAGAAAATGGCGATTTCATTTCCCCAACCTTTCTTAAAGCGAATTTAAATGAAATGAAATTTGGAATTTGGAGGTGGCACGTGGTAGACATTGATTGTCCTGCCACCGATTTACTTATTGATGATTAATTGTTATTAGTTGAATTTATTTTCCATTATTATGATAAGTACATTTTGAGATTGCCAAATCACTATCAGGTTTATTCATGAGAATACAATTATTATTGTGGCACGGTGGAGGAAACTCCTTAAATCCTCCCATAATTATGAATACCTCTCCTACGAAACCTCATACAAGTGGATATATGTTAACCAAACTTGTCATGCCTCCTTGAGCTTGAGAAGGGTGTTTAGGTACGCTTTTATCTTACATGAAGATTTTGTAGAGTAGATAAACCATGAAGTGACCAAGTGAACCTTGTTCTTGTGCAATGTAAGGGTAGTTTTGGTAAAGGCAAGTGAGAGGAGTCTTTGGATGAATTTTGAGCAACTATATGAGTGAAATAGGTGGTTTAGTTGTCTGAGAACATGATGGAATGATAAGACTATCTCAAAAGAGAGGAATAGATTCAAAGGTGCCTAGATTTGAAGCTTCTTAGTTGAGGAAACAAACCCAATTGAACTAGTCAGGGCAGAGTTGGACCAAAACAAAGCACTAGAGGAAATTCTTGGGATAGGGATAACATTGAGAGAATGAAGGAAGCCTTGAGGAAGACCTCATGATTTTTATAATTGCACCCATTTTCCTCATGATGTTTCAAATCCTTCATAGACCTCATGATGACCATTCCCTTGATTATTTGAATTGAGAAAAACTTAGGGTTAGGGTTTAGGACTTGGGGTTTAAGGCCTAAGGTTTAGGGTTTAGGGTTTAGGGTTTAATTTTTAAGGTTTATAGTTTTGGTTTTAGGTTTTAGGATTTAGGGTTTATGGCATAGGATTTAGGGTTTAGGGTTTAGAGTTTAGGTTTAAAGGCTAGGGGTTTATGGTTTATGGTATAGGGCTCAGAGTTTTAGGTATATGGTTTAGGGTTTAGGGTTTAGGGTTTATGGTTCATGGTTTAGGGTTTAGGGTTTAGGGTTCAAGTTTGAGGGTTCAGGGTTTAGGGTTTAGGTTTTAGGGCTTAGGGCTTAGGGCTTAGGGCTTAGGGCTTATGTATCAAGGTTTAGGGTTTAGTGTTTAGGGCTCAGGGTTTAGGTTTTAGGGTTTAGAGCTTAGGTTATAGGGTGTAGTGCTCAAGGTTTAGGGCTTAGGGCTTAGGGATCAAAGTTTAGGTTTTAGGGGTTAGGGGTTAGGGTTTAGGGCTTAGGTTTTGGGCTTAGGGCTTAGGGCTCAATGAGTGAATTAATTATCATCATATCATGATTCTACCATTGTGTCCTTATCTCATCTAGAAACAAATCAAAATGAGCTAGTTAGGCTAGTGAGGCATCCAAAACCATCATATCAAATTTTTCATCCATTCCAGGTAGTAAAAGAGCTTTCCCTTTCTCCATAGGAGAGGATATTATAGGAAATTCTATTTTGATCCCACACATCCGCGTTGGTATATTCTCTATATTTCTTCCATTTCCTTTGAGATTATGTTTTTCTTCCAAAGTGGGTCATCCTGGCTTGCATAATACCATACATGGAAATCGAGAAATGTGAAATTTGTTTCAGAATGTGAGGAAATTGACATTCAAGAGTGAAAGTGTATGTGGGGAGAAATAGGTTCGGCAGAGATGTGTAATATGCATTGCAAGGTACAAGGTAGATGGCATATCCATTTAGTTACTTGTCCCACCTCTCGTAAACAAGGTATTTGTACAAGCAGACTCAATGATGGTTCTAGGCACGAGACTAGGAAATATGGTCCTAATATTGATATTCAAAAAGATGAACTCACTCATGAGACCTACTAGAAATATATGAGGTTTTTAGATCCTTGTAGTACAGAAGATCAAGAAAAGTTTTCACTTTGTACTTTAGACTAGAGGGATTTTAAACAATATTCAAGTTTCCTTGTGGTTGTCATACCCTCCTAGTCAAGCCATTACTAAAACTAAATTTTGTTTGATTCAAAATAAAGAAAGAGTTAGTGAGAGTGTGAGAGGAAAAATAATGAGAGTGAGATTGAGATTGTTTAGGGCTTAGTGTTTAGGGTTCATAGTGGTAAAAATAAGGTTTAGGATTTACGGTTCAGGGCTTAGGGCTCAATAACCAATAAAGAAGACCCCAAAACCTAAACAATGACTATATTCTTTCACAAAAATAGATATCTACTGTATAATTTAAACCCTAAAAGATTTAGGTTGAATGTTGAATCATGAAAATACCTATGTATCGACCTGATTAGAATCTAAAAAATTATCTTCTAAACCATGACAGATGGAGTTGTGAGACTACTTCCATAAAGTATAGAGTGACCCTATCTTCTTATACTTAAATCATGTATTTTAGTAAATGCATCCCTCTCATAAGCATATATACCACATAGCAATAAGGAAAGTGAGCGAGTTATAACACGCTCACGTTTCACGCTTGGTAATTACCAACCCTAATAATTCAAAATGTGTTTGTGTTTCACTTAAAATTGGATGTGTGTCCTCTTCCCCCGCCCCATTTTTTTGTACTTACCCGCTTCGTGGCATGGAAACACAATGTCACATGAACTCGGAGAATACATAGAGTTCCTTGGAGTTTTTAATTCCATGAAACCAAATATGAAGTCCGTCAAGTTATAAGTTGGAGTGCGCAAAATAAATTTGAAGACCCATGCGGTAAGGAAAAGAAATTTTGGAATGACTAAGATCAAAATCCGTGAAACACTATCCTTGTGTTTCTCGGGTTGTTAATATCATGGAACAACGGAACATAGCCATGGGTAAAGCACCACGAGGAAAGAGAGAAAGGCCTGCGGAGTAAAAGGAGCATCTAATGGTAGAGTGGAGAAATAATTAAGCACTACCAAACAAAGGAGGCTTCACTCATCATTTGAGAAAGAAGGAAAGCCGCGGTAAACTACGATCAAACTAAATCCACAAGAAACCATCAAGACATTGGACTTATGTGGAAGGTCTCTAATTGGCACCTACTTATGAATTAGACTACTAACCACCCCAACCACCAAGATGTAATTAAGTGTGGCATATTTATGCATAGTATGATTATGTTTGATAGAATCAAGTTACCATCTTGTGGTTGTTAGCTTTCTTCTAATGGCACCCATGTCTATACTACAAGTCAACCCTACAAGAAATCATGGTGCCCATGTTTGTCCAACAAGTTTTCAGATTTGGTACTCCAGCATGGTAGTGCTTTCTTCTTTCTTCTCTTTCTCTTCTCCCTTTCACGAGTGGTATAAATATAAGTGCTTGCGCACATTGTAATGGTTCTTATCATGTTCTTTTGTTGCATGTTTTTAAATTTTCCTCTGGAAAACTTGAAACTTCATGCTTTCAACCTCTGTAACTCGTGAATGGATATTTTATTTCCTCGGCTCTATATGTAAAATGGTAAAGGATTATTTAATGCAAGTGTGCTTTATCTCTTTCCTTCAAATACTATTTTTAGTGTGAATATTTATGCCCTCTTTCTTGTTTTGTATTTTTTCACTTGTTTTCATTAGAACTATGTGCATCTCCATTGTCTCTTATTCTACGAACTCGTATCTATGTCATTTATAATCGGAGGAGTTCCACCTTCTTTCTGGTGCTATCACTACCCTTTTATTTTATGATTTCTTTTCTACGTATCTCTCTCCATACCTATTTCTCCCTAGTCCCTTGGATGTTTAAGAGTAGGTTATCTTAGGAGTAGTGTTAATGTTAGTTTAGGTTATGTTTCTGTGGGTTCCTCTAATACACAAAATAGAGGAAGTCATACTTTTCAGAGGTTTATCTCGGACTACAAGTCCTATACCTAGAGAGCAGTCCCATTTTGCCTCAAATGTTTGAATCTTCCATGATTCAAGCAGGTGCAATTTTGATCTCCAACAGTTTTGGCACACTTTATGGGATAGGTTTGATGATCTTTTGATCATTGCTACTGATTTTATGTGTGGAACTTAGTAGTTTCATCCTTCATAGGTGTTCCTTCAACACATCTAGTGACTCCCAAATATTAAATATCTTGGTTTTAGGCAACTCGAACCTTTTTTGTTTCATGAGAAGAGTGCACAAAAGGTTAAGCATATCCAAAAGTGAATCATTCAACTATCTCGTAACTCTCAACCGTGAAGAAGAGGAAGAGAAATATCTCCACAAAGATCTATAGTATCTCAAAGCATAATTTTTTTAACTCTTCCTCCGGGTAAATTGTTTATACTTCCTATCAAAAGCCTCAAGCCCATTCCATTCATGGTGTATCAAAGGAATTTTCCATTTATGAACTTCATAGGTGGTAGCTCATTACTTCTTGCCACGCAATATGAAATCCCCATAGGCACATTGAAGAGAATTTCTTTCTTCAAAGGTGAAAATTCAACCACACCCACGGAGCACATTCATGACATTTCAAACGTTGGAAGATGATGGTGTTGTGTGGCTCTTAACATCATCTCTCAAAGGAAAATATTTACAGTGGTATAGAAGTATGTCGACTACTTCAATCCGCACTTGGGATGAGCTTGGTACCACCCTTTGTCAACAATTTTATGAAAAGGTGGACAACATCTCTTTTTTTGAGCAATTAACCACCATCAAACAGACCCCAAATGAGCTCACAACGGACGTTAACTTCCGATTCCAAAGAACATAGGACATAATTTGAGTCCTTTTAAGACCGACCCCTCAAAGAGTATTTTTATACTTTCTTAGAGCTTTGAATTTTGGTATAGCAGTAATGATAAAGACTATGGGTGTTATCCAACTACCAAGTACTTATGCAATAGCCATTAGGGTGGAAAAAATTTTAATCCAATTAGGAAAACTAGCCTCTAAATTACCAAGGCCTATCTTCCTAAAGTTCTCAGAAAGTACCCAACCCGTCATTTCTCCCATTCCTCAACCATCTTCTTCTTCACCCGCATCCACGTATGGTTCCTCCATAAAGCAAGAAGAAATTGAAAGCCTTAGTGTCTAGCTAAAAAAATTAACAAATGAGATTGTCTCCCTCAAGAGACAACAAGCTCAAGTTCTAAAAATTTATCCTAATCCTCCTTAAGGTTATTCACAATAAGGCTCTTAATACCCAAATCATAGATTTGGACAGAACTACCACCAAGAAGACTACCAAATCCAAGCCCACAACCCCTACCAACTCCTAGTTTAAGAAAATTCATTATTCCAGTTCAAAATAATATGGCCCAAGCTTTCGATGGTGTTATCCTTGTGATCAACCACATAACCAATATGCATGTGAGGCTAGAATGATCTCTTTGCAAGAGAAATATCTCATGGTGAAAACTCCATTATATCAACAAGAACAAGTCGTGGATTTATCTTTGGTAATGCATGAGAGATACAAGAGGCCACTCCTGAGCCTAACTTCAAGCTCTTTAGACTTGAAGATTTGTGTGTTATTAATCAAGTTGTGGGTAATTATAACAGGTCACGACTTCATGTGGCAGATAACACAAGGTCCAAAAATACACAGTTGGATGTAAGATCTCCTCTCCCTGTGTCTACAACTCCGCATGATAGTTCTTTGAAACTGCGGTCTTGGGCGGAAATTCGGTTTCATCCAGTCTTTCGCGGGTCACTCAATAGCCATTGTAGAATGAACAAGGCACTGTGGAACACAAAGTAAATCTACACAACACCATAAACCCACGTAAAATGCAAGTTCCGCTCTGTGTCCCCAGATTTCACCCTCAAATCTGAGACTACCCCATGTTAAACAATTTCATTCTTTTAAAATAACGGGTCGTTTTGTGTTTTTATTGCCAGAAAATGTCAGTATTACATCAAGATATTCGCAGAGAGTCATATAAGCCAATTTCGATAAATACCCAGATGTCCAAACTTGTTATATTATGTCGATGGGGTTTTCTATGGGAAATTTTTATTTAATTATTTTGAGCCCTGTTTGAGGTAAATTGTGCTCTAGTTTAACCCTGTTGTGGTCTTACATGTCAATATTCCCATATACCAGTAGGGTTTTAACCAGGAATGAATCTTGGGCTTTATCTGTGACTTCTAGCAACATTTTGCATTTTTAGTGTTTTTCCGTTCTATTTTCTCGTGAAATTTCTCTATGTCAATTCCTTTGCCGGTTCAGTCTGTTTTCTTGCCTAGAGTATTTGGAGATCATCTACGGACGTCATGCCAGAAGGAATTTTTCACAAGGGGTCTGGTTCTCTCTAAAAAGATGAAGTCGTGCACAAAAAAAAGCCTCTCCCAGGCAAGTCGCATTTTTTGGAATAAATGGATTTTATGGAAATAAGAAAAATATTGCCATCAATGCGTAGAGCTCGAGAAGATATGCACTTTTAGAGAAAACAACACCTAAAACGGAGCCACGGAATGAAAGTTACGACACATGCAAGTTTTTGTTGCTACATCTTCCGGACCCTTTCCAAAAATGGCAAATTTTATTCCATCTTGTGTTTTCTTCACCAAAAATCCAAAAAAGGAAAGAAATGATGTTTTTATGTCAGTCACAATTTTCAAGGCTGCCTTCCGTCCAATTTCCACGCTGCCCTAAGTGACGAATTCTCACGCAATTTTAAAGGCAAAAGTCACAATGCAAGTCGCACTTTTGGAAAAGAGCTATCTTTCATGCAAGTCGCACTTTTTTGAAGGAAGACTTTAAGCTGCCAATGGGAATTTTGGCAGTGGCAGGAAGGTGGGAATTTCTTACCTGCCTTGCAGGGTAATTTTTCCCATGAAGTCAAAGTCACTTAAGCTGCAATGGGAATATTAGATGTGGCAGGCAGGCGGGAATTTCTTACCTTCCTTGCAGGGTAAAAATTCCCATTATAAAAGAAAATCACTTAAAGCACCATTGGGAATTTCTTACCGCTTGCGCAGCAGGTAAAAATCTCATTATGAAAGTCAAACAACTTAAGTGGATCATGGGATTTTTGGAGCTGTAGTGCAGGGTGAATAATCCCATTAGAAATTGACTTTTAAAAATAGAATTCACCCTTGCCAAAAAGTGTGACCCACCTTGGGTGAATAATAATGCATTTAATAATATTTATTAATATTTATTCACCCAATTTTGGTGCCCAAGCATGAGGAAAAGTCAACGCATGATGAAAGGATAAAGAAGATTGGAAATAGAATTCTAAAATTAAATAAATTTAATTTATTTAATGCAGCACCCTCTCATGCAAAAAAAGTGTGACCCATATTGAGGAGAAATAATACTTTTTAAAGTATTAATTAATGGAATTAATTTTTTTTTTACATAAGGTCAAAGCATGCTATGAAGTCAATGTGGACTGGAAGTAGAAAGCTAAAATTAAATAAATTTAATTTATTTAATGGCAGCCATGAGCATGCACAAAATAGGCACCCAAATTGAAGAGAAAAGCATGTTAATTAATTAATTAATTGCCAAGAATAGGAGAGACAATTATTAATTATAGAATGGTGAAGGTTATATAAGAATGGGCTGCCATAATGATGAATTAATTAATTTTACAACAAGGAAGTGCAGCGAAGGAAATTTCGGCGCCAAAGAAAGAGGAATTTTGCTTAGAGGAAAGTGTTTTCATTGTTGAAAAGCTTCAAAGTTTGGCACCTAGGTTTGAAGGAGTTTGATTTAAGTTTGATTAATTGTCTGCATAGTATTACAGGTGCCCAGGTGAAGTTACAAATATTTATGCTTGCTTTGCATGCAAGCAAAGCCTCAAATTTTATGGCAACGAGCTCTATATGTAAATTTTTATGATAAAGTGGTCATGCTCCGAATTCTGTCTTTGTCTGAATTAATTGCAGGTATTCATTACAGGTGCTTATATAATTGAAAGGGAGCTTAAATCAATGTCCAATACATTGAACATGTCCTTTGAATCTGAAGAAATCTCCAGATTTGCACCGATTGTAAAGAATTTTGGCCGAATAAAAGAAAAAGAGTTTCTCAAACAAAGATTTCTCTAGCCATGGCGAAGCATGATGAAAGAAAAGGATCCGCAGAATCATGCATAGCTTCCAGATCTAGATCCAAATTCAGATCCATATCCATAATTGTGAAGGCTTCATCCACTTGTTTCGAATGCAACACGTGAAGAAGTCAGTACATGGAGAATTCCTTCCAAGACCTTGTGCATGTTCTCCCAATCTTCCAGTTGAAGCCTTCATTGAATTTTCATTCACCCGAAGTGCTTTCGCAATTTTTAATTGCTCATATGCAATTAAAAATAAAAATGATGAGTTATTTACGGCAAACATTACACTGAGACATGTACTAGAGAAGAACTACAAAAGCTTCAAGTATAAGAACGAAGACAAGTCAAATGAAATACCCACAAGCAAATCACATTCACTTGCTTCCAGATCCAGTTGCTCTCGATCTAGCTGCTTCCAGATCCAGTTTGGTGAGAATCAAAGGCAAAAGAATCAACTGCATGCAGAATATGAAAAAGGACAAGACTGTAGCTTTCCTCTTTCTTCTTCTTTCTCTTATTTCCTCCGACAAAGTAATTGAGTGATCAATTAAATTATAAAACCTAAGTGATTGGTTTAAAAGCCATTACTTGAAGAAGTCAACTACTTGGAGATAGGTGGCAGACATGCAAAATAGAAGGTTCTATCTTCAGTTGCAAATCATGCATGTCATGCAAAGAGGAATTCTAGGAGGGAGATTGCCAGTTGTTTCCTTTACAACTTCCACATGTGCCAGTTCACTAAAGGCTTCCTATTTGTAATTTCCCCTCTACATGCTATAAGTAGAGGAAGAACCTACGAGTTAAAAGATTAGAATTTGTAAGCAACATTCTTGTGTTCTAGACTTTGTGCTGAAATCCCTGATAGCTATTTGAAGCAAAGGAATAGAAAGGAGCAGATTTTCGGAGAACTTTGTGTCAATGGTGTATTTTGTTTCTAAATATTTGTCTTAAATCTACTTATAAACTTTGTGTTATTCTAGATCTAGATCTGAAAGTTGCCTTTGCTTATAATTTTGTGTGTTAATATCTATTGGTTCCGTCTATGTGCATGCAATCAACTCTGTAATCTATTGATTGGGTTGCACATCTTCCCTCTTTCTTTCCTATGTTTATATTATTTCCTTCTTCATTAGATATTTCCTTTCTTTAACAACTACTTATTTGCTACAAAACTATACAACTATGGTTCATGAGATACATGGTTAAAGTAATACCCACATACAGATACTAGCATATTTAAGTGACAAATCTTACACGAGAGCCTCACCGATAAATGAGGGAGATTTATCTCATGACTGCCTAGGTTTTCAGCTATGTAGAAAATCTAGCCAACACCGCCAAACAAAGAACTTATGTGGATGGAATAGAGAAGCAAGGATAATTTCATGCCCTCATTACAAAAATCCATGGGTATTCCCTCAAAATTGTGGAATAGATGAAAAGGATAAATTTGAACGCCACAATGTGGGGTTCCCTAACTATCCCATCTCAAAGGGGTATTATGTAAGAAGCCTTGAAGAAACTTCCACCTCTTGAACCCAACATGCACAAAGTATATTCTGCACTCAATATCTGTCAGCCCAAGGGAGAACAACTAAGTCAAATTGTTAAACCTCCTCCCTTATACATGTCTCTCATTGTTTACAAGCACCTTGTACACAACTGCATGATAAATTATGGTGCAAGTACCTCTATTATGACAAAAGGATTTCAAATATTTTGAGAATTGAGTACAATCCAGCTTCAAAAGGTGTTTTACAACTTGATGGGTCAACAGTGCAAGTCTTGGGTGTAATCAAGGATTTGGAATTAACTCTTCATGTTTTCCCAAGCCTAACTATAATGCAAGACATCTCTATGATTGACATGCCACCTTTTTCACCCTATGCCTCTCTAGAGATTTCACAACCAAAGTGGGTGGATATTTCTTTAGATTTATCTCACGTGTTATTGAGAACAAGGTATGGAACTAGGTTTACAATCAAATTTGAGCCCATCTCAGCTTATCATGTTGAAGTTCATGATCCTAGTCCTATTAATGCAAATTACATGCTTCAAGATGAAGTAAGCGGTGATCTTAAATCCATTGAGATCATGCATTCATCAATTTTAGTTCCTAATCTTATGCTAGATGAATGGGCTAAGTAACATTATGAGTTTGACACATATAACACAATTGTGGAAGTAGGTTTGAGAACATATTGTCTCAACGAAGAAGAATTTTCCGCCCCATGTCACTCAAAGAAGAGAAAACACTTTTGGCATATGGAAAATGTATTTTGATGGCTCAAGAAGTAGGAATGGAGTTGGGGTGGGTGTAGTTCTTGTCTCCCAACAAATAAAAAACTCTTCTTTGAACATAGGTTGTAATTTGCATGCTTAAACAACATGGAGGAATATGAGGCATTGGTTCATGGCCTACTAATTGTGGAGAAGAGACAGATCAAATCCCTACAAATATTTGAGGATACCTGAATTGGTCATTCACCAAGTTAGGGGCAGGTGTGCAGCCAAAAACAAGCTTTTGAGAGCTTATAGGCACCAAGTCTAGGATCTTTTGGAAAGTTTTAAAGTTTTCAACCTTCGGAGTAGTCTTGTGGAGGAAAAGTAAGGAGGCATATCAAATGGAAATTGTTGTCTCTCAGTTCTCTCCTATGGAAGACCTTGTCCAAGGAAAATATCATGTAAGAGTGGTTATAAGACCATCCATCCCAGATAACGATGTCAATTGGCATTTTTTTGAGAATGATGAACAAGTAGTCCAATTCATCCAAAACAAGGTTGAGTTCTCTTCTAGCCTGAAATTTGATTTACAAGAAATATATGATGATCAAATCATTCATTGCAGATTAACAAACTACATAAAGGATTGGTAACCCTTGAAGACATATTCAATCTCGATGATGAGGTCAAAGGGTAAACAAAAGCATGTTTGTGGGCCAAAAATATTACAAGTCAATCACTATTGAACAAGATAAGGAGCTATTGCTTGGAAAGGTTTGTGATCAAGTTGAAGACCAAGTCATCATTTCCTTTATGTCAAAAATATATTGACATTTTTCATAGAATTATGAGGATCTTAAGGGTTTGACCCTAGCATTTCTAAACACTCCAATTATTTTGATCACGCTTCCAAACAATTTAGACAAAAATAGAGACCAATTAACCCCGGATTGAGCCTTTCATGAGGAGGGAGTTATCTAAACTCATTGAATCAAAACCATATTCCCTATCAAGTATTTCTATTGGGTGGCAAATTTGGTCCGGTGCATAAGAAGAATGGAGAAATAAGACTTTGTGTGGATTTCAAGGACTTGAACAAGGCTTCATTAAAGGATCATTATCCTCTTCCCTCCATGGAACAAATTCTTCAAACAGTAGGAGGATCATAAATCTTCTCTATGCTTGATGGCTACTCAGGTTTCAATCAGATTAAGATCAAAGAGGAGGATCAATACAAAACCACGTTCACAACTAAGTGGGCAACATATGCATACCAGAAAATTCCTTTTGGTTTATCAAATGTGGGTGCCACTTTTCAAAGGGCAATGGACATTGCTTTTCGCATACTTATGAATCAATTCATCCTTGTCTATTTGGAAAATATCACACTCTTCCCAAAATAGGGCTAGCACCACATGGAGCATTTAGAGAAAGTTTTTGAGAGATGCAAAGAATTTGGAGTGTCTTTGAACCCCAAGAAGTGTATTTTTGTAGTTCCACAGGAAATATTTTGGGTCATGTTTCAAAGGGTGGAATTGCAATCGACTTAGAAAAGTCTTTGTCATTCACTCTCCTCTCATTTCCAACTCACAAAAATGCCCTTCAAAGTCCTTTCTGGGTAAGATCAATTTCGTTAGGAAGTTCATTCCTAACTTTACAGGATTAGTCAAGCCCATCACCTTGATGTTGAGGAAGGACATGGTCTTCAAATGGATCATGAAATATGCTTATGGTGTTGATCTTAGTGTAATAGTTTCTCTTACTCAAAATAATAATGAATACTTGGGGCAGCCTATAGCCTTTTTTCGGAATGTACACCAAATATTTTGAGCTCAAGTATAGCCATTTAGAAAAGCAAGTCTTTTCCATCTTGTAGGCTCTCAAAAATACAAGCATATGCTAGCCACCAACTTCATAAAATTCCTAGTCTCACACCCTAGCATGAGAGATTTTATCATGGGAGTGGAAATTGGTGAGAAGAGAGATGGATAGATAACCCAAATCATGGATTTCGACATGACCATAAAAGCCACTGAGTTGGTTAGAGGCAGAGCACTATGTGAGCAGCTTGCCTTAGATGCTTAGGACAATCAAGAAGCCTCTTTCTTCATGGAGGAAGAGAAAGAACAAGTCGTGGAGGATCATGAAGTGAACTTGGAAGGTCCTCATAAAGAAGGTTTGTAGAGTGTTACAAGTCCGCGCGACCGAGAAGATCCACATAACATTGAGTTCCTATGTAACACAAAGTATCCACCTGTGCTACAGACAATGAAAATCATCAAAGCAGGATAATCCTTACCCACATTCTTCACAAATGCACATCAATTGGTCGAAAATGTAAAGAATGTACTTTCTTCACTTGTCAAAAGAAATATGGTGGTCCTTCCCCTTCATCCCATTCAGCAAATGAACCATTTTCTCAATGGGGGCTTGATTTCAAAGAGGCTACTAAATCAGTCATCATTGACTTCCTAGAGGATATTGCATCAAGGTTTGGGATTCCCGAACCATCATTTCGATAATGCCAAGGCATTCTATAAGATCTCTTATTGGGCTCTCTCGATAATGGTTTCACGGAATTGATTAACAACATGATCAGGATCATGAAGAGGACTATGGAGGTGGCATACTAAAGTAAAGAGTGCTCTTTGGGCTGATGGAATCAATCCAAAGAAATTAATTAACATTCCCCATTTGTCCTTATGTATAGTAGAGAAGCTAGGCTCCCATTATCACTTGAATTACCTTCATTGGAGTTGGCTCACAGATTGAATTAGATAGTGCGGATCGAAAAGAAATTAGAATGGCAGAATTGATTGAACTTGAAGAAGCGAGGAAATCCATCATGATTAAGCTAGAAAATCTCTAGTTATCAACCAAACAGTGGTTTGCCAGAAATCCAAAGATCATGCTTTCAAGACAAATGATCTAATCCTCAAGTGGGATGTGGATAGATTTAAACCAAGTCGACACTCTAAGTTTGATGCACTTTGAAGTGAGCCATACATCATCACTTCCTGTAAAGAAGCAAGCTCATTTGAGTTGTCCTACCTAGATGGAGAAGCCTTACAAATCTCAATCAACGAGATTTATCTTAAGCACTTCCATTGAGTTGTTCCATTGCATCTTGTACATACTCTTGTATTTGTGTTGTTGGAGGTTCAATCCTTTTGTTGTGTGTTGGTCACTAATTGAGTGCCTTTTCCTCGGTCCTTGTGGTGATCATCTTTGTTTGTAATAAGTGCTTGTGCACTCTCTACATGTTTCACTTGAAGCATGTATGATATTCCCTTTTGTACATAGGTTTTGGAAGCATGTTAGCCAGTCATACACGAATTATCTCAAAATGATTCCATGGGAAAAATCAGTTAGTTCGTTGAAGGACCCTTAGCCCTTGGTCTATTGGTGATGTTGTTTGGATTTCAATAAGTCCATCAAGGATCAAGTCTTGTTGAGTGCAAGGCCTAGAGATACCCGTCACAAAGAGTCAAAAGCTTGATTGAGGCCAGGATCGTGCCCCGTGTGACTTTGATGGCATGGATACCCCTTACTCGTAGTTGTTTATGTTCAAGGATATCACCAGTTTAGTTGTACACTTACTTGTAATTGTAAATCCATTATATGTTTCCTTGAAGCATGAGTAGAGATACCTGACAATCTATGTAATCTCATGCCCAATTGAGTGCACTACTCATCAAAAAAATTAGTTAGTTCGAGCAGTTCCAGCATTATTGCTAAGTTCTTATGGATCTAGGTGGTAGGTTTTAAAAGGTTAAAATTAGTCTCAAGATTATGCTTGACTCCATGCCCAAAGGATGCTTTGAGGTTACTAGTCTTCATCATCTAGCAAGAAAATATCCTCTTGAGGTCACCAAATTGTTGTCCAAAATTACACCCCATGTAATTTTAAACAACTTATCAAAAATGGACTTAGTCATTTTTGCTTAAGAAAGTAGTGTAAGACTAAGATAGCCTTCCACGAGTCCAGAATGCGGTGTTCTACAGTTCTCATAACCCGCTCAACAAATAAATGAGCGCTTAAGACTTAGGAAGATTATGGCAAAGTTAGTGCTTCACTGAGTCTGGCGACTTTCACGACACTAAGGAAATCAATACTCTCAAGTCAAAGGCAAGTTAGAGCACTCTTGGATCACATACTCACATGGAAATGAGAAAATCAGCTAAGGACAGAGTCTACGGAGCAAGGGAAGTGAAAAACCAATTAGTGCTTCATGGCATGGAAACACAATATCACACGAACCCGGAAGACAAAGAGTTCCATGGAGTTTTTCAATTCCATGGAACCAAATATGAAGTCTACCAAGTAAGAAGCTGCATAATGCACAAAGAAGTTTGAAGACCTGTGTGGTAAGGAAAAGCAAATTTGGAACGGTTACGATTAAAGTCGTGAAACACTATCCTAGTGTTCTGCGGGTTTCCTAAATCATAGTGTTCTGCAGGTTGTCAATGTCATGGAATAAAGGAACATAGCCATGCGTAAAGCACAACGCGGAAAGAGAGAAAGGTGACATATAAGGAGCATCTGACATATGAGTGTAGAAACACTCAAGCACCACCAAGCAAAGGAGGCTCCACTCATCATTTGAGAAACATGGAAAGCCGCGGTAAACTATGGGTTGAAGTAAATCCATAAGAAACCATCAAGACATCAAAATTTCATGAAAGGTCTCAAAGCTGCACCTGTTTATGAACCAAATGACCAACAACCCCAACCAACGGAATTTAATGGAAGTATGGCATCTTTCTACATCGGATGATGGTGTGCGATAGAATCAAAGTATCATGTTGTGGTTAGATTTCTTCTAATGGTGCCCATGTCTGTACTACAAGTTAACCCTACAAAAAATCATAGCACTCCAACACGTTTTCAAATATTGGTACTCTAGTATGGCACTCCTTTCTTCTTTCTTTTCTTTCTCTTTCTCCCTTTCACGAGAGGTATAAATACAAGTGTTTTCTCACATTGTAATGGTTCCTCTTGTTAGGAAATTTGTGTTCGTAGTGTGAACATATGGTTTAAATACTAGCATTACTTAATATTTGAATAATACAAGAGTGAGCAAATAGTTATAATGCATATCTCATAGATAAGGGTGTGAGAGAGTCTTTAGGAGACAATAATGCTTGAGAGATAGTAGGGATTGGGTGAGCCATGACTCCTTGATTTAAAGAGCTCATTGAGCTATTTATATGTTAATCATTCACATGTATTATTATCCCGAATGAATAAAATCGAAGTATATTATTTGTGTTTATATTTGGTGTTATATTCAATTGTTTTCAGAATTAAATTTTTACCAAATATATCATCTCGTATCAGAGCAAGGTGATCTTGTTCTTTAATAAAAGTAATGTGATGTGCTAGGGGCAGCAGTATTTCAAGATTGTTAGATTTTTGGTATTCTTGATTTCATAGTATTTTTTGCACGGTGAATCGGAATGGTTCACTGGAATTTAGCCACACATTTATAATATGGTATCACAAAAAAAAATTTGCCAAATCTGAACTGCACTCTTCATCAAGTCAAATTCTGTGATAGCTCCATGTTTTTAGTGTGAGGATTAATGTTGCTTTGTACGCCTTTGCTAATAAATACGTAGCATTGGCATATGTCAGAGATTTGACAAATTTGTGGAAGCATCTACGGGAGATATTTTCATATGCGCAAATCTATCAATTTTCCATTACATGCTGGAGAATATCAAGAGCCTAATGTTCATCCACGTGGAGCATATGGATTAAAAGAAAGGAGCAAAACCGCCTTCAAACAATGTAAAACCGCCTTCCAAAACCGCTTCTTATTTTTTTTTTGGAAATTCTTTTTAAAACCACCTTTTAGCAAAACCATGGTTTTTAAAATAAGAGATGGGTTAAGGCTTTTGTTTTAAGTGTTTAAATAAAAATTTCCTTAACATATACTTGTTTAGTTTGGGCGCTCAAGTGGCTAGATAATATTTTATAAGACTCTTCAATAAGAAGAGGTCAAGAGGTCAAATCCCCTTCACATATCTTTTGGCAGGAATTTTAGTGGATCCGTTAAATTTAGCGGTAAATTTGAATTTAGTTATAACTAGCTAAATTTAGAGAGAAAAACCCTACTTAGACCAAAAATTTCAAAATGTTATTTTTGCAAAAATTGTAAATATATATATATATATATATATATATATATATATATATATATATATATATATATATATATATATATATATATATATATATATATATATATATATATATTGCCTCACTTTTGAAAAATTGGACACATTTTCGCTTGTATGTGATGTCCATAGTGAGGGGGTGCATTATCGGTTGAGTCCGACACCAGAAAAATTGTGTAATGAACCTAAAAGCTACATTTGCTAACTAAGTAGCATCACAGATGGAGGTTGGAGGCAACGAAGGAAGGAAGCGTTTTAGCGACCTCTCGTAAGGCACTATCAATGAGGCTATAATATTGCTTTGGTGTCCATGTTTTTTCAGTTGTGTTTGGTGTATTTAATTTCAACATTTGTGGTAGTAAATAAGAACCGAAGGATAATTCTTGTTCATAGTTAGGAACATATTTTCCTATATTTGGTTCTCTTTTGTAAAATATGGATGGGGTAGCATGCACGCTCCTATGAAAATGGTTGGTGGTCCACTAGAAAACTAATTTAGGATTTTGTGAATCTCTTCGAAAATCACATACAAAGTGGTTAATGGTTCCACTAGAAAACCTGTTGGAGTTAATGGTACTCTTTGAAAACCATCATATTGTAGAACATGAACAGGTACTAGACAGAACTCACCCATGTTCACACTAAGGGGGTGAACATATTCTTTACATATTTCAATATTTTCCTCGGAGAACTTGAAACTTCATGCTTTCAACCTTTGTAACTTACAAATGCAAATTTTCTTGCCTCGACTATATATGTAAAAGGTATAGTGCTCACTTTCCTTTGACACTATTTAGATATTGATCTTACTATCGTTGATTTCATTTTAGACATTATTATGTTTTGACTTAGTATGATGTGTATATGTTGGATCGTGGATTATTATGGAACTTGATTCGGTTAGCATGCATGATGATTATGGAGACATTATTATATATGGATGATGATATACTTGCTTGATATGGACAAAGTTATTGATGTTGATTTTTGACATGTGACATTTGATATTATGAGTAGCTCTAGTATAGAGATTCATTAGATGATGATATAGTGGCAAAAAAATTGAAATTAAAATGATAATGTTGAATTCTTGATATTGTTGTGATTTGGATTTGATATTTAAATGTTGCTTATATCATTTTGGATGTTCTGATATGGCCACGAGGCCGAAGGAGGTGTTGTTATTTTGCAGATTAAAATATCACAACAATGTCGGGGGACTGGAGACTAATCATATTGGAATTCGGGTGAAATCAACAAGGTCACCATGGCAACTGTAATTGTTTGTGCGTTGTGTTGTGTTAGGATTTCCCATGGGGGAATTTCCATTATATGTGACCATGGGATATATGTGTTTTATTTATGTGTTCCCTATTTAGCATTGTTGTATGTATTTTTATTTGTAATGTGTTCTTTTTATTATTTAATTTTAATGTGATAGTCATATAGTTAAACTTTATCTAAATTCGATTGGGATGTGGAATGTAAGTAATAAAGTGTTGTCTTGGTTATTAATTAAATTGGATTTGTGTCATGTATAACCATATGTTAAATAAATCATTATGTCAAAAGTATGTAATAAATGAAGTCATAGATATTAATAAATGTTGTAAGAATGTGTAAGAGGATGTAAGAGATGTGTAAGTGATGTGAAAGTTTGTGTACGTCAGATTTTGGAGTGTAGAACACTTCATCCTCAAAGGAATTCGAATTTGTCCTTGAGGGTTGCATTTTGAGGCTTGTGGGACAAGTTAGAATTTTCCCACACCTCTTAAAATCATACACCAACCATGCCTATGGTTTGGGAGTAAATTTTAGCCTTTTTAATTAAAATTTGAAATGACTATGTGTAAGTCTTTATTGCACTTTCCTTACAAATTTTTAATCCAGGTCCTTGTTAATGTATGGGTTAATTTTGAGTGTGTAAGTTGCTTGTCATCTCCATTTATTGTGATTAATTGTGAAGTTGACTTTCTCCTTTTGGGGTTGAGTAAGAATGATGTGGCATCCCACTTGGAATCCACATCATCCTCTCCCTCCCTCTCCTTTAAAATTCAAATTTTCTCCTCTTTTTGGGTTGTTGAAACTTTGTTTTTTCCTCCTTGGGTCGAATTTTTATTGCTGTTGGAGCTTGCTTTGAGGAAGGAGTTGGAAATTCTTTTGCATGCTTATACCTTGCTGTTTTGGGACTACATTTTGAGCATTGAAGGAACTGTTGTTTGGGAAAACAATCTCCACTATGGAGAGGTAGGGTCTTGCCTTTGTAAAATGTTATTTTTTCATTTTTTTGCATGCATTTTTGAATGTGTGTTTGTGTTTGCATTCTTGGTTGGTTGGGTAGAATGCTTAGTGCAAGGTGTACGAGAATACTATGGGGTTTCATATGGGGGCATAAGGGATTTTTAATGGCACTTATTCTTTGTGGAGGGAGTGTTGGTTTGGGATCCACCTAGAAAAAGAAATTGCTTGCATTTCTTACTCTTGGGGGGGGGGGTCGGGGGCATAAAGGAGAAACTTTGGGGGCATAAGGAGGGGTTGTGAGATATAAGGTTTATGGGATCTGGTATGTTTAATGGCGGTATGCATTTGGTGCATACTCAATTCCAACTTGGGAGGTATAAGGAGCTCCCAATAGCTTTTTGCTCTTGTTTGGCTTGCTTGAAGAAGCCTTTGTGTTGATTATCAGAATCGTTTGATGTAGTTGTGAACTACATCTTGCTTGATCTATGTTTCTATGTGAATGTGGATTATGCTTGTATGTGAGAGAAGCCTTTGTTGCCATTGTTGATGTTCATTCTCCATTTCAATATGGTTGGGGCTCGGGGGCCAATGGGGAAATATGGCTTCTCCTTTCCCATTGGATGTCTTGGTTGGGTGGAGAGCATTGCCTTTCCCCCTTCCTTGTTGTGATCATTGAAAACATGAAGAAATCAACATGTTGTTGTTTTGGAGCTTGGAGAAAACCAGTTTTGACAGTCTTCTCCCTTTAAGAATTTCATTGTATCTCTTCCCACCTTGTAGCGGATGAAATGTATTATTATTGTAATTAGAAGACGTCTAGTATTGCAAGGAAAGATGGAGATTCAGTTGAGAAATGTAAAAAATAATCAGTTCATACTCTACTTTGAGAATAACGTGAAAGAATGAAAAATGTTGTATTTAGTAAATTGGAAATTATGGAAAGAATGAAGTTGTAATATTGTTGATTGAAATCAATAAAAGAATTACCTCCCTTTTTCTCCAATTTGTATTTTTGTCTTGAATTGGAATGGTTGTTTTAAAATTATATCTCTGTTGAAAAGAAAATGCGTGAAGGAGAAAACATGAGATTTTGTTCCTTACTTTTATTTTAAAATTTGAGATGTCAAATTGTGTCATATGCTCTTGAATGATAAATTAGACAAATTGAATATATTAGATCATAATTGTGAATGTTTTCCGCATTGGGGAGTTGTAATCGACTTTTTAAAATTGTTATGGAATGAATTTTGTTTCTTGTTTTTTTAAATCTAGCAATTGAATTTTTATCTAATAAATGAACAGTTCAGAATTACAACTATAATTAAGAAACGAAACAATAAAATTTAGGTGTATTACTTCATAATGAACCTAATGGGAACTTAACAATTGAAAATAACTATCACGGGCTTCATCAAATCAAATTTCAACTCGTTTAACCAACTTCTTGCAAAAGTTTTAAACATACAATTTGAATGAACTATCAAATTGAAAGTTGAAAACAATCCTAAACTTACCCAAGACCATTTCTCCAAGTTAATTTTACATGTTGAGAAGGAGAAAAAATCAAAATTGAATCAAATCCATTCCTAGGTCGTTTTTTGTCTACTATTGGAAATTGCCAGTTTTCAAATTGAAAACCCTACAGATCGATTTCTTAAAATTGACCCTCAAAACTTCATCAAAATCTAAAATTTATGATTTTTGTGCAAAGAGGACTCTGAGAGCTTTCTGTAAAGTTCTTGTTTGTCCAAAACTGACTTCTCTATCAAAATTTATGGCCATTTGAAGTTTTACTTCAAAATGGCCATCCAAAAATAAATCTAACTATATAAAAAAATCAAAATTTGAACTTTGGAAAAATTTCCCAAAAAGTCTATGGCCCCGCAACACTCTCAGCCAATCAGGTGTTGCCACGTGGCACTTGGGAGGGGCGAATCTTATTGAAAAACTTAACTTTTGAAAAATTTGCCCTTGGGAAAATTTTCCCAATTTTCTCCGCGGCCCCGTAGCCAATCACGTGCTGAAACATGGCTTGGCGGGTGCATGAAAGGAATTTTGAAAACTTAAACTTTTAGCCTTTTGGAAAAATTTCATCCTTCTCTCCGCCGACCCATGTCCAATCACAGGACGCCACGTGGCACTTTTAGCAAGGGCGGAGGTTTGGAGGCAAAATTTTCTTTGGAAAATTTTGGGTTTGGACTTTGGGAAAAATTCCCAATTTTTCCCCGCCGCCAATAGGCTCTCAACACGTGGCATGGGTTTTCCTTAGCGGAGGCGCGCGTCATTTTCGTCATTGGGTTTTTTTGCCTAAAAAAATTCTAAATTCTATTGTGCCCCGCCAATCCGCGTCTCCCCGCGCCAATCGAAAAGTGCCACGTGTCCCCTTCGTCGCCCTACCGGCGCGTGGAGGTGTTTTGCGCCTTTGCACCAAAGGAAGGAAAATTCTCAATTTTCCTCCCCGCTCCGCCAACCCGCCCTAGGGAAAATTTCTCCCTAAAACCCCACCGGCCCATAACTTGGGTTTTACAAGGAGTTAGAAGGGCTTCTTTATATGGATGGAAAGGTGAGAAAATTTCCTATCTAATGAGCATGATTTAGGAAATTTTTGATGACTCTAAGTGTGTGAAAATTAAGTTGAATCTTGTAAGCCTGTTAGGGCAGGGAGGAGTGAGAATTTACTCTCCTAACCTAAGTGATGAATTTAATCCCTTGTATTGACCTTGAACTTGTTGTGAGATGTTGTAGAATTCGATCGAAAGTCAATCTTATTTGTTAACCTAAACCTGGTTTGTGATAACTATGATCTTGTAACCTTCTTTGCAAACACCCTTATCAAAAAAATTATTCCATAAATTTTCTAGCTAAACCTCGTTTGTTTCTTGGTCTCAAGTGGTAGTTTGAAGTGGGAATCACACTTGGTATCAGAGCAGTGGTTCAAAGGCTTGGACCATTGGGCACACTAGAAAATTGAGACTTGAAACTTTAAAACTGGTAAACCTGTTAATCTAGAAAATAGAATTGGTTGAAAATTGAACATGATAGTAAACTTAGAAACTGTAGAAGAGGGCTTGAAGTAATGAACTAATTCTCACCTTGGTCTATGCAGGAGGCTCAGACGGAGTGAAAGGAACATTCACAGAGACTCAGAGTCACCACCCCCACCACCACCACCACCACCAGCAGATCAAGGTGTAGTAGATATCCTGCCACAGATCTTACAGACCCTCCAGGACGTTAATGTCGCCTTACGTGGAGGATCAGTAGGAGGGCATTCAGGCAGACATGAAAAAGTTACTTCTATTGAGGGACATGCACCTCCTCCACTCAGCGAGGAGCATAGAGGAGAGAACTCCCATGCAGAGTCAGTTAGCAGATTCACCACCTAGGAGGCAGGGTGATAGAGTTTTGGAGTATAGAGAGAGGTCTCGGAGCCCTAGGCTTAGGGATGAGCTTGCAGAGAGGCCTAGAGGCCGTCAGACCACAGCTGCGGATCACATCAGGGAGATCCTAAAGCTTAGGCCATCACATTATTCAGGTGACACAAGGGGATTTCAGGTAGAGGCCTGGCTGGTCAGCTTGAGTGGTTGCTTCAAGCTTTGTCCTTGTTCTAGCAACACGAAAGCTTGTGTTGCGATCCACTTACTAAAGGATGGAGCTGGAGTATGGTGGAGGACAGAGGAGAAGAAGCTCCATGTAGATTCAAAGACAATGACTTGGGAGCTGTTTGAGGAGAGATTCAGGAGTAGGTACCTATCACGGAGGTTCATCCAGCAGAGGATTGACGAGTTCCATGACCTCCGATAGGCTACCCTTTCAGTAGCAGAGTATGAGAGTAGGTTTCTAGATCTACTTCAGTATGTAGAGTATATGTAGGATGAGCAGGTGTGGATTCACGAGTTCATCCGAGGCCTTAATTTAGACATTAGAGGTGCGGTTCGGATTCACTTCCCATAGAATTTAGCGAGAGGCCAGAGAAGGCCTATATTGAAGAGGAGACTCGGGGTAAAACCCAGCAGGCTAGGTACCGAGTTAGGAGCCACATTTAGCAGATGCAGGATGGTAAATCAAGAGGTTCAATACCTCTTCCTCGTGGTGGTCAACATTCAACACAGTCATCCTTTAGGCAACAAAGCAGCAGCGAGCAGCCCCGCCCACCGTATAGACCTCCACAAAGAGTGATGCACAAAGAGGTCAAACTATGGGGCCTTCTCCTAGGGGTCCCATCGAAGAACACATGGTGGACCTAGATCTCGCCATCCTGGAGCTCGCAAGCAGAGGCCACAGACAGATCACGATCGGGTCATTAGGATCCACACCGCAGCTTCAGAGCACCTACCGGAGGTGCTACTCTTTGGAGAGGATCGGGGAGGTTGCTTTGGATGTGGAGTAGTTGGACATTTTTGAGAGATTGCCCTCGAGAACCCTAACAAGGGTAAGGCACCGATTTTGGAGCCCGGCAGTTGGTGACATGGGGCACATCTATAGGATTTATGCAGCGGTTGAGAACCGCCAGCAGAGCACCGAGCAGTCATTGAGACCACAGTAGCATTAGTAGTATTCCTACCTCTATATTGTTTGATTCTGGTTCTTCATATTCTTTCATTGCACCATCTTTAGTAGAGCAATGTAGGTTGGTGGTAGTTAGGAAAGGTCTTAGTTGGGATGTCGAGATGGCTTCTGGAGCCAAGATCTCTGTGGACTCCTTAGTTAAGGAGTGTGTAGTGGATTTGGGACCTTTCACCACCACCTCAGATCTCTGTATTCTCCCTTTGGGCTCATATGGAGTTATTTTAGGTATGGATTGGCTATCTACACATAGGGATAGGATGGATTGTTATCATAAGACTATAGCTTGTGCAGATGATTTGGGAGTAGAGTCGGTGATCTCGGGGTCAAAAGACACGTTTCTTTTTGTACCATCTCCGTTATGCATCTCAAGCAGTGTGTGCGACGGGGTTGTCAGATGTACGTTGTTACAATCGGTGACAGTCGAGGATGGGTCTAGTGGACCATCGTTAGATGATCATCCCATCTTGAGAGAGTTTTCCGATGTCTTTCGGGGAGCTACCGGGATGCCACCTCCATGTGAGATTGATTTCCATGTAGATCTAGTCCCTGGAGCAGAGCCTATCTCACGAGCACCTTATTGGATGACCACCCCAAAGCTCTGTGAGCTCAAGTTGCAGCTTGAGGGCCTTTTGGAGAAAGGCCTTATCCATCCTAGTGTATCCCCTTGGGGTGCCGGTGATTTTGTGAAGAAGAAGGATGGATCATTGCGGTTGTGTATTGATTACCGCCAGTTGAACAAAGTGACGATCAAGAATCATTACCCTCTTCCTCGTATTGATGACTTGTTTGATCAAATGAAGGGAGCCACGGTGTTCTCTAAGATTGATCTCAAGTCAGGCTACCATCAATTGAGGATTTCGGAGGCGGACATTCATAAGACCACCTTCCGCATGAGATATGGGCACTATGAGTTCACAGTGGTGCCTTTTGGTTTGACGAATGCCCCTGCAGTGTTCATGAGTTTGATGAATGGGGTATTCAAAACCTTTTTAGATCGCTTCGTGCTCATCTTCCTCGATGATATCTTGATATACTCACGTACATGTGAGGAGCACGAGGGGCACCTTCGACAGGTTCTTCAGTGTCTTCGTGAGCAGCAGCTTTTACTAGGAACTTGGAGAAGTGTGCCTTCTTTTAATCGAGGTGCAAAGATTTGAGACATGTTATTTCTGGGGAAGGTATCGCAGTCGATCCTTCCAAGATTAGAGCTATTGTGGATTGGCCAAAGACCCACTACAGTGACCGAGGTGCACAGCTTCATGGGTTTAACAGGATACTACTAGAGATTTGTTTAGGAATTCTCTCGAATTGTGCACCCTATCACTTCCCTTCAGAGGAAAGGGAAGAAGTTTGTTTGGATGAATAGATGCGAGCAGGATTTCAAGACACTGAAGGAGTGCCTCACTACAACACCCATTCTTGTAGTGCCGGATCCGTAGGGTGAGTTCTTTGTTTGCAAAGATGTTTCTTTAGCAGGGCTTGGAGGTGTGTTAATGCAGGATGGCAGGGCTGTAGCTTTTGAGTCTCGCAAACTCAAGGATCATGAGCTTAATTATCCTACCCATGATCTTGAGCTTGTGGCAGTTGTGCATGCTTTGGTTAGATTGAGACATTTCCTTCTTGGATGGAGATTCACACTCATGACAGATCATTTGAGTCTTCGCCACCTCTTCACACAGCCCAATCTAAACGCTTATCAACGGCGTTGGATGGAGTTGCTTTGTGAGTATGAGATGGAGATAGATCATGTGAAGGGGAAGGAGAATGTGGTAGCAGACACTCTCAGCAGACAGAGACATGTGGCTATGGCCACTATAGTGAGCACAGATTTGGAGCAGATTCTTGCAGACTCCCTCTTGGCGGCTTCTACATGACAAAGATGAAAGCGAGAGATAGAGTCACAGAGACCCCTTGAGGGGAAGTTTGATGGTTTCACCTTAGAGGCAGATGGTCTTCTCAGGCATAGAGGTAGAATATATGTTCCCAGAGACGGAGGCTTGAGACAAGACATCTTGACCGAGCACATCGTGCACCCTATTCAGCCCATCCTAAGGTGAAGAAGATGCACGCCACTTTACGATAGTTGTATCACTGGAGAGGACTTCGTCGAGACGTGGCTTAGTTTGTGTCACGGTGTTTAGAGTGCCAGAGGGTTAAGGCCGAGCATCAGCATCCAGCAGGTCTTCTTTATCCTCATGCCATACTGGAATGGAAGTGGGACACCATTTCCATGGATTTCATTATTGGACTACCTATGTCGAGATATCACCACGATGTCATTATGGTCATGGTTGATAAATTGACAAAAGTAGCTCATTTTTCTCTGGTGAAGACCACTTATACAGCTAGAGTAGTGGCACGAGTATATTTGGATGAGATCGTTAGGTTGCATGGGATTCCGCAGAAGATCATTTGTGACCGCGATCCTTTGTACACTTCACACTTCTGGACTACCATGCAATATGTTCTCGGGACGAGGATTAATTCAGCACAACATATCATCCTGAGACAGATGGACAAACCAAGCAAGTGAATCAAGTTTTAGAGGATATGCTCAGGATGTACATGATGGATCAGCAGTCTAAGTGGGAGGAGTACCTGTACTCTAGTGGAGTTTGCCTACAATAATAGTTTCCAAAGTTCTATAGGCATGGCTCCTTTTCAAACATTATATGGTAGAGAGTGCAGGACACCCCTTAGCTGTGACAAGTTAGAGGACAGAGTATCTCTTGGGCCAGCCTTTTGTAGGACATGGAGCAGCGCAAGTAGTGTTGATCAGCAGAGATCACAGGAGGCACAGGATAGGTAGAAGAAGTATGCGGATCAGCATAGGATTGATCGTAGCTTTGATGTGGGAATGAATGTGTTCCTTCGTGTTAGGCCACACAAGAGCCATATCCGCTATGGAAAAGGTTCTGAGTTAGCTCCTAGATTCGTTGGTCCTTTTGAGATTTTGGAGTGTATCGGCCCTTTGGCCTATCATCTAGCATTATCACCCAGCTTGTCTCGCGTACATGATGTGTTTCATGTTTTTGTCCTTAGGAGGTACATTGCAGATCCTTCTCATGTGTTGGACTGGACATCATTGCAAGTGCAGGATCGGGGTAGGTAATGTGACAGTGGAGCCCGTCCATATCATAGATCGCAGGACACTGGGCCTTCGAGGCGAGAGATTGATCAGCTACGGGTGCAGTGGGACAAATATGATGATACTGCAGCCACTTGGGAGGATGCCACAGTATTACGAGTGCAGTTTCTACATTTTTTCCAGTGACTTCCAGAAGGAAGTCGAGTCTAAGGGGAGGGGGATGTAGTGCCCACTTTCCTTTGAGACTATTTAGATACCGATCTTCTCTACTTGTTGATCTCGGTTTGGACATTATTATGTTTTGACTTGGTATGATGTGTATATGTTGGATCATGGATTATTATGCACCTTGATTCAGTTAGCATGCATGATGATTATTGGAGACATTATTATATATGGATGATGATATATTGTTTGATATGGACAGGTTATTGATGTTGATTTTTGACATGTGACATTTGATATTATGAGTAGCGCTACTATAGAGATTTATTGGATGATGATATAGTGGCAAAAAAATTGAAATTAAAATGATAATGTTGAATTCTTGATATTGTTGTGATTTGGATTTGATATTTATATGTTGCTTATATCATTTTGGATGTTCTGATATGGCCACGAGGCCGAAGGAGGTGTTGTTATTTTGCAGGTTAAAATATCACAACAATGTCGGGGGACTGGAGACTAACCATATTGGAATTCGGGTGAAATCAACAAGGTCACCATGGCAACTGTAATTGTTTGTGTGTTGTGTTGTGTTAGGATTTCCCATGGGGGGATTTCCATTATATGTGACCATGGGATATATGTGTTTTATTTATGTGTTCCTTTTTATTATTGTTGTATGTATTTTTATTTGTAATGTGTTCTTTTTATTATTTAATTTTAATGTGATAGTCATATAGTTAAACTTTATCTAAATTTAATTGGGATGTGGAATGTAAGTAATAAAGTGTTGTCTTGGTTATTAATTAAATTGGATTTGTGTCATGTATAACCATATGTTAAATAAATCATTATGTCAAAAGTATGTAATAAATGAAGTCATAGATATTAATTCATGTTGTAAGAATGTGTAAGAGGATGTAAGAGATGTGTAAGTGATGTGAAAGTTTGTGTAAGTCAGATTTTGGAGTGTAGAACACTTCATCCTCAAAGGAATTCGAATTTGTCCTTGAGGGCTGCATTTTGAGGCTTGTGGGACAAGTTAGACTTGTCCCACACCTCTTAAAATCATACACCAACCATGCCTATGGTTTGGGAGTAAATTTTAGCCTTTTTAATTAAAATTTGAAATGACTATGTGTAAGTCTTTATTGCACTTTCCTTACAAATTTTTAATTCAGTCCTTGTTAATGTATGGGTTAATTTTGAGTGTGTAAGTTGCTTGTCATCTCCATTTATTGTGATTAATTGTGAAGTTGACTTTCTCCTTTTGGGGTTGAGTAAGAATGATGTGGCATCCCACTTGGAATCCACATCATCCTCTCCCTCCCTCTCCTTTAAAATTCAAATTTTCTCCTCTTTTTGGGTTGTTGAAACATTGTTTTTTCCTCCTTGGGTCGAATTTTTATTGTTGTTGGAGCTTGCTTTGAGGAAGGAGTTGGAAATTCTTTTGCATGCTTATACCTTGCTATTTTGGGACTACATTTTGAGCACTGAAGGAATTGTTGTTTGGGAAAACAATCTCCACTATGGAGAGGTAGGGTCTTGCCTTTGTAAAATGTTGTTTTTTCCTTTTCTTGCATGCATTTTTGAACTGTGTTTGTGTTTGCATTCTTGGCTGGTTGGGTAGAATGCTTAGGGCAAGGTGTAGGAGAAGACTATGGGGTTTCATATGGGGGGCATAAGGGATTGCCAATGGCACTTATTCTTTGTGGAGGGAGTGTTGGTTTGGGATCCACCTAGGAAAAGAAATTGCTTGCATTTCTTACTCTTGGGGGCATAAGAGAGAAACTTTGAGGGGGCATAAGGAGGGGTTGGGAGATATAAGGTTTATGGGATTTGGTATGTTTAATGGCGGTATGCATTTGGTGGATGCCCGATTCCAACTTGGGAGGTATAAGGAGCTCCCCATAGTTCTTGCTCTTGTTTGGCTTGCTTGAAGAAGCCTTTGTGTTGATTGTAACTGTTTGATGTAGTTGTGAACTACATCTTGCTTGATCTATGTTTCTATGTGAATGTTGATTGTGCTTGTATGTGAGAGAAGCCTTTGTTGCCATGTGTTAATGTTCATTCTCCATTTTAATATGGTTGGGGCTCGAGGGCCAATGGGGAAAGATGGCTTCTCCTTTCCCATTGGATGTCTTGGTTGGGTGGAGAGCATTGCCTTTCCCCCTTCCTTGTTGTGATCATTGAAAAGATGAAGAAATCAGCATGCTGTTGTTTTAGAGCTTGGAGAAAACTAGTTTTGACAGTCTTCTCCTTTTAAGAAATTCAATGTATCTCTTCCCACCTTGTAGTGGATGAAATGTATTATTATTGTAATTAGAAGACATCTGGTATTGCAAGGAAAGATGGAGATTCATTTGAGAAATGTAAAGAATAATCAATTCATACTCTACTCTGAGAATAACGTGAAAGAATGAGAAATGTTGTATTTAGTAAATTGGAATTTATGGAAAGAATGAAGTTGCAATATTGTTGATTGAAATCAATAAAAGAATTACATCCCTTTTTCTCCAATTTGTATTGTTGTCTTGAATTGGAATGGTTGTTTTAAAATGATATCTCTGTTGAAAAGAAAATGCGTGAAGGAGAAAAGACAACATTTTGTTCCTTACTTTTATTTAAAAATTTGAGATGTCAAATTGTGCCATATGCTCTTGAATGATAAATTAGACAAATTGAATATCTTAGATCAGAATCGTGAATGTTTTCCCACATTGGGGAGTTGCAATCTGACTTTTAAAATTGTTATGGAATGAACTTTGTTTTTTTTTTTTTAAATCGCAATTGAATTTTTATCTAATAAATGTACAGTTCAGAATTACAACTATAATTAAGAAATGAAACAATGAAATTTAGGTGTATTATTTCATAATGAACCTAATGGGAACTTAACAATTGAAAATGACTATCACGGGCTTCATCAAATCAAATTTCAACTCGTTTAACCAACTTCCTGTCAAAAGTTGTAAAGATACAATTTGCAACTGAACTATCAAATTGAACCTTGAAACAATCCTAAACTTACCCAAGACCATTTCTCCATGTTAAGTTTACATGTTGAGAAGAAGAAAAAAATCAAAATTGAATCAAATCCATTCTGGTCAAGTTTTCGTCTCTTGTTGGAAATTGCCGGTTTTAAATTGAAAACCCTACAGATCGATTTCTTAAAATTGACCCTCAAAAATTAATCAAAATCTAAAATTTATGATTTTTATACAAATAGGACTCTGAGAGCTTTCCGGAAAGTCCTTATTTGTCCAAAACTGACTTCTCTATCAAAAGTTATGGTCATTTGAAGTTTTACTTCAAAATGGCCATCCAAAAATAAATCTAGCTATATTAAAAAAAAAAAAAAAAACAAAAACAAAATTTGAACTTTGGAAAAATTTCCCCAAAAAGTCCGCAGCCCCGCATCACTCTCAGCCAATCAGGGGTCGCCTCGTGGCACTTGGGAGGGGCAAATCTTATTGAAAAACTTAACTTTTGAAAATTTTGCCCTTGGGAAAATTTTCCCAATTTTCTCTCGCAGCAGCCCCGTGATCAATCACGTCCGACACGTGGCTTGTCGGATGGGCGAAAGGAATTTTGAAAACTTAAACTTTGAGCCTTTTGGAAAAAATCCATCATTCTCTCCGTCGACCCGCGTCCAATCACAGGACGCCACGTGGCACTTTTAGCAAGGGCGAAGGTTTGGAGGCAAAATTTCCTTTGGAAAATTTTGGGTTTGGACTTTGGGAAAAATTCCCAATTTTCCCCCACCGCCAATAGGCTCTCAACATGTGGTATGGGTTTTCCTTGGCGGAGACGCACGTCGTTTTTCGTCGTTGGGTTTTTTTGCCTTAAAAAAAAATTATAAATTTTATTGTGCCCTGGCAGTCCACGTCTCCCCGTGCCAATTGGAAAGCGCCACATGTCCCCTTCGTCGGCCCCGCGGGTGCGCGGAGACGTTTTGCACCTTTGCACCAAAGGAAGGAAAATTCTCAATTTTCCTCCCCGCTCCGCCAACCCACCCTACGAAAATTTCTCCCTAAAACACCACCGGCCCATAACTTGGGTTTTACAAGGAGTTAGAAGGGCTTCTTTATATGGATGGAAATGTGAGAAAATTTCCTATCCAATGAGCATGATTTAGGAAAGTTTTGATGACTCTAAGTATGTGAAAAATCAAGTTGAATCTTTAAGCCTATTAGGGCAGGGAGGAGTGAAAATTTACTCTCCTAACCTAAGTGATGAATTTAATCCCTTGTATTGACCTTGAGCTTGTTGTGAGATGTTGTAGGGTCATTTCTGCAAGTCAATCTTGACTGTTAACCTAAACCTGGTTTGTGATAACTATGATCTTATAACCTTCTTTGCTAAGACCCTTATCAAAAAAAAATTATTCCATAAATTTCCTAGTTAAAGCTAGTTTGTTTCTTGGTCTCAAGTGGTAGTTTGAAGTGGGCATCACAAAAGGGAAAGGATTGATTAATGCAAGTGTGATTTATCTCTTTCCTTCAAATATTTTGTGTTTGTTGTGAATATCTCTGCTCTCTTGCATGTTTTGTATTTTTCACTTATTTGCATTAGAACTGTGTACATTTGCATGGCCTCTTTTTCTACAAACTTGCATTTGTGTCATTTAGAATTGGAGGAGTTCCACCTTTCTGTTGCTATCACCGCCCTTTTGGTTTAGGATTTGTTTTATGCATCTCTCTCTCCCTACCTCTCTCCCTAGTCCCTTGGATATTTAAGAGTAGGTTAGCTTAGGAGTAGTGTTAGCGTTAGTTAAGGTTTAGTTCCTGTGTTCCCTAATCTACATCTGACAGAGGAAGTCAACCTTCTCTGGAGGTCTGTCTCAAGCCGCAAGTCCCACACTTGTAGCCAATCACATATTGCCTCAAAATTCTAAATCTTCTATGATTGAGCAAAGAGCAATTTTGAGCTCCAACATGACCCAATTCACCTTAAACAATCTAAGAAAGAATATGGGAGTTTGATAGACAAAAGAGCATTGAAGGAGCATATGGACCACATATTCAAGGTCTTGTTCACACAAAGTTCATCTAGTGGTGATCATGAAGCCCGTCTTCTACATGTTATCAACTCGCACAAATCTTGTTTTGAATAGTCAACCATATGAAAAGACCGACTTCAGGATTACAAACATTAGTTATAAAATCTAATTAAACACTAATTTATTTAGAAGTAATTATGGCACTATCATATGATGCTTGGAAATGTTAGAACTCAATCTATCAGCAGCAGGTAGTGTTATTCTTTCGCATGTAATTTAGAGGATGAGTATTTACCCCCGAGTTAAGGTTACAAACTAATAAAGAGAAGCATTGAGGATAGTTTTGCAAAAACAATTTAAGAAAACATTAGTTGACTGAAGCTCTTTACATTCATGTACAATGCTGCAATGTAAAAATCTGGATTGGTAGCCCCTTTTAGGATATGAAGTTTAAGGAGGCTTGCAGGCAAATGTGACTTTATTTTTAAATTGGTTAAGGCCATAACTTGCCATTAATTCTCGTAGTGTAAGAAAGATGCATTTTTGCGTATGAATACTTCAATAGTGCCAAGTTAGCCAAGGGAGTGTAACATTCATATTTCAGAAATCATCGTGTAACGTTTGTAAACTGCTTGCCTAAGATTTTGACTTGCACCGTAGACATTTGTCAATGTGGCAGAGTTAGTGGGGAAAATAAGGTAATAGAAATACTTACAAATACAAACTTGAATACTTCATATGAAAAAATGGATGATTGAGAACTTTGAAGCAAAACTCTCAATTTGTTTTCCGAAAGGATGGTTGAGCAGCTTGAAAGATAGTGTACTACAATTCACCTTTCCTTCTAATAAATCCATAGATGATATCTTAGAATAAAATTCAATATTTTACAGCATACACTGACGGTACCCATGTTGAGGGTTTGAAGATCTACTGTCAATCAATGAATACAAATGAAAAATGTATCCAAAAATATGTCAAACAATTTATACCAACACCAAGGAAACTGAATTTCACAGTAGCCAAGTCTATTAGTTGTAAAATGGCTACTCAAAATGTGTTATGCAATAAGGCACAAACCATTATGAATATAGTACGCAATGACATAATATAAGTTGGAAACATATTGCCTTAATCTTTTGCAGTCTTTAAATGAATTTTGCATACACTTTTAGCGAAATTTATATTGCGTGTGGCTTATGTTTTCTAATTTTATCATGCAACACCACTTCCGTATTATAGTCTTCGGGTATCGTCTTTTAGATTATAAAATTCCATATGGGTACCATTTTGTACACAACCCCTTCATCTTCCTATGCCATGAGGCACAAGCCATTTCACTATAGTATGCAATGACATTACATAATGAATTGGAAACATATTGTCTTGACTTTTGGTAACTTTTAAATGAATTTTGCATAGACTTTTAGCTAAATTTATCTTGCATGTGGTTTATGTTTTCTAATTTTATCAACACCACTTTCGCATTATAGTCTTTTGACTAGCGTCTTTTAGATTCTAAAATGCCATATGGATACCATTTTGTACACAACCCCTTGATATTTATTAAAAATGCCACAGTTTATATGATATTTGGTTTTAAAATCTTTATTTAATGGTGTGTTGTGCCCAATATGTGGCACCGGTCATTTGCTGAGTAGTATTATGCAGCTTCCTTGCGTTGGCCAACCAACATATTCTCCGTTGTTAAAATCAACGTGAATATAAGCGAGGATAATTCTCTTGTTTGAGATATCTCTTATTGTGAAATTTTCTTTTTATGGCCCCCATCTTGTCATCAATATTGAACAATCCCGAGATTCACTAGCAAATAACTGTGCATTGTAACAACATTATCAAAAGAAACAGTTCAGACATAAAAGCTCCCATTTATCACTTTATCAAAGAAAGTCAGCTTAAGGACTATGACAAGACCTAAGTTCCTTTTAGGACCTTATATGAGCTGATAGCCCTATATACACTGAGGCAGACCAATGACAATTTCCTATAAAAGCGTGCGTGCGTGTGTGCATGTGTCCCCAAAACCTGAAACCGTAAAACAAATTAAGTCATCATCTTTGGATTCTGGGTGCAAGTTAAATAAATATGTTTCTACAAATACAGATTTGAACTTTCGGGCATTATTCCATGTGGAAAGGATAAGAAAATAGACATAATCTAGCTTATGAAATAAACAAGAACCTATTTAAGCAAACCGAACAGTTGCAAAACATGGGAAATGCTTCTTTTCAAATCAACAACATAATACACATCTTCATTTTGTCTTGTATTAAACATAAAAGAAATGAAAATAAACAACTAAACAAGCCCATACCACGAAAGAAACAAGTCCTATTTAAGATAAGTGACTAATTGCAGGTAAATAAAAATGCCTTTTCTTAAAGTCCACTAACATGATATATATACACCGGCATGAACTAGGAGAAAATATTGAAGAAAAATAAAACAGTCTTCAACAATTGTTGAAGTATCGCAACATTAGTTTTCTGGGAAGGCATCCATAGTCTGAACGGTTGGGGCACTTAAAACAGAGAGACTATATGTGTTTGAATGCTCATGAATTTCCCTATACTCCTGACAATTTGCGCACATATGGCAGAACAGGTGTGTAACAAGATCTCCACATGGTGCCTCCTACAAGGAAAAACAGATGCATTAAGGAGAAAGAACGAAACACTGACCAACAAATATAATAGTGCCAAACTAGTCGACATATAGTAGGAACCAGTTTATGCTTTACAAATAACCATTTGTTTAAGCACAGCTGTAGTTGAATTCAAATCATACATTCCACGAATTTTGATTCTTACTCAAAACATGTTTGAGAAACTCTAAGATCAGATACGCAAATTATTACAAAGTTCCAAAGTAAACCAAAACCAAATTTCTATTAGATTATTTTTAAGTTGTTCCATTCACTTTATGTCATTTGCTTTATGCGACATAATTTTCCTTGGGACGGCAATCTTGAGAATTCGGATGCAAGGTTAGCACAAAATGCTAAGTTAGTATTCAAAATGAGAAAGAACAAATTTTCAAGACTGCCAACTACAGTCAATCTCAACTGGCTTAACTGCATGCTCCCCAAGCAGAGGGTTCCATGATATCTGGCATTTACATAAATGCTAAGTAGTATTCATAACTTAATTGATGTGGTCATTATGGGCTTAAGCTACAGAATTTCAAACATGAGATGACAAGCTAGTTCATAAAACTCGCTATTTACAAATGCTGCATGAAAGATCAAGCAGAAACTTTTTAGACAAAATTGCAGAAGGTCATGTGTAATTCAAATATAATAACTATATCAGATATCGAGCTCAAAATTGTTTCCTTCCATGCGAACTGTTTTACTTGGGAATGTATTTATCCTATTTGTACTCATATCTGACTTAGGCATTGAGATATTGTATATATCTGATAAGCAATAAAACAATCGCATTCCTCAACAAGGTCTGACAATAGGAACTGGACATAATTCATTTGCTTTTATTTCAAATGTATCTTCAAGATGAGAACATTGCCCAAACAAATAGGATGCTTTCTTGCATGGTGATTGCGAAAAAAATAGCCGTACAAAGACTTGTCTATTATGATTGATGTAGGATAGTTACAGATATTTGAACAAATGGAATAAGTAATGGACTTAACCAAAGACGTTAACTAGGATCTCTTAATTGCAGAAAGTAAATAAAAGACAATCACCACAAAATACATCTACAACCTCTATTTTATATTAAAATGTGGAGCCCAATGTGGCACTACCACGATAAATTATAGCATTTTAGTGCAGAGAAAAACGGCAGAATGCAGAAAAATAACGGAGAAGCAATTGCTTTAAACTCGAGCCTTGACCATACCATATAAGCTACGTTGCCAGGATACGGATACGAGTATCGGTTTGGATACGGATACAATACGCGGATACATCAATTTTAAAAAACCCTTGGATACGATACGTCTTGGATACGTCCGTACATATATATTAAATATATATATATATATATATATATATATATATATATATATATATATATATATATATATATATATATATGTACATCTACTCATTTTACTCATTTTTTAGTCCATAAAAAACTGAAATAGTAATACAAAACTTGAATCAATGTTCAAAACATTCAATATACTTAAGACTTTGCATTTTTATTGATCATGTGGCTGCCATACATATGATATACGAATATCATGTTAACATGAATACGAACAAAACTTGAAATTTGAAAAATATACTAGGATCCATGTTCAAATTTTCAAAACAAACAATATACTTAAGATTTTACATTTCATTGTTCATGTGGCTGCCATACATATGATATAGGAATACAAACAAATCTAGAATATATCATCTAGATTTTCCTCAAAATCAAGTTCATGTGTGCCACTTGCGCTAGCTCCACTCTCATTAACTCCACTCTCCGCTCCTTGCGAACTCCCTTGAGCGTCATCTTCGCCATCAAATAATGAGGTGTATTATTTTATTCATTTAGTGTTTAGGGTTCGGTTTTAGGGAGTAGAAAAGTAAAATAAAAATTAAAAATGAAATAGAACTTAAAAAACACGTATATATTGTTGGATACGTACTGATACGTACAGGGGTACGTCACGGATACGTCTGTACATATCCGTGACGTATCATGACGCACTCGCACGTATCAGTGCGTATCCAAAGACGTATCCCCCACGTATCTGTATCCGATACGTTTCCAAGGGGATTCGGGGGTTTGGAGTATCCGTGCAATGTAGGATTAAAGTAAAAACTACATTTACTTATACAGGATAAACTTTTTAAAAAGCTTCTCTTATAGCTCCTTTGTGCGGAATCTGTGTAACACCCCTTTTCATCCTTGAAATCAAGTATACATTCTTCCAAAATGGAGAAGCAGTCGAATTTCCCCATCCCTTCGGGAAACCGTAATGTCCCCATTTCCGAGCAGGTGGCCTAGGAGGCCTTTCATCCGTCTTAGCCTTGGTCATGCCCAAGGGGCTAGTGATGTTGATGGTTATTGGGTATGGTTTGCACCTTCATTCACGTATAGGTTATGTTTCGACGTTGGACACGTACTTTGAAGATACTTAAGTGAAATAAGGTTGTGAGATGCTCCCCTAAGGTACTTTATGTTATATTTAGTCGATGACTTAAGTAATGGGTGAATATATGGTACTTTATGTTTTAATTCTTCGTTAGGGTGACTTAAGTGCACATTTTGGCATGTGGCAAATAAAGTGACTTAAGTTATTTTAATTAATTAAAGAAAAGACCCAAGGGGGTGATTAGGGTTCTTTTGGGCCTTTTGTTGCAATGAGAAGTTATAAAAGGAAGCACTTGGGGAGAGGAGGGATTCATTCATACACTCACCTATTTTGATATTGGAGCAACTGTTGTTTGCACTTTCTTTGCTTGTGGAGTAAGATCCCACAGGAACCCTAGCTTCGGTGGTGAAAGATCCACACCTAGCTAGCAAAGCACTCTTCGGTGGTGAAAGATCCTCCCTAGTTTGCTATTTTGGAGCTTTATTCAGATTTTTGGATCAGATCTCGAAGAGTAATCAAAAACTCAGATTCAGAGTAAGAGGACAACCATTTTTCATCAAGGGTTTCAATTCAAATTTGGAACAGCTATTTTCTAGGGTTTTATCTACTCGACTTCGAGATTTTCGTAGTGTTTTTAGGGTTTCAGTGTTCGTTTTCAGATCTGGAGGTTGGGTTCTTTTCTATATCATATGTAGATGTTATTTCCAAAAAATCAGATTTTTATCCCTTGTATTTGCATAGATATGAATTTTTGAAGTTTCCAACAGTTTAGGGCATTCTAAAAATTACTGGCAGTCATATATTAATCAGAAAAATCAAAAAAAAAAATTTCTAGTCCTTGTTATCACTGTAGCAAGCTCTCTATAAAATTTCATGTGATTTGGCTAAGTCTTTCGCAAGATATCTATAAATTTCAGTTTGCTGCCCTAGTTGGTTCATTTCTAGAAATTTTAGAATATCATTTGCTGCAAATTTTTATTAAATTTTGTCAAATTTCAAGATTATCGCAAAGGGATATTTCTAAAACAAATCAAAATTGCCCTATTCAACTTAACTTTTAACCACTTTCTCAATATTTATTTGAAGTAGAAAATTCTTTGCGAAAGTCAAATCCGTAGTAATGATCTCAGTCCATATCTAGATTAATCTGATTTAGGAGTTTCCAAATTGACCCAATAATATTTGAGATGCCTGGGTTGCAGTTATGGATGTGTAAATGGTTTGGCACTACTTGTAGAGAAGTATAGCTTTTAGGAACAATGTATTTGTGGAGTATTGCAAGGTGTCTATTTTGCAAAAGAACTTAATGAAGGAAATGCAGGTAGTTCAGTATTGAATGATGCACTTGCAAAATTTTGGTGGATTAATGGGGTAATCATAGTTAAAACATAACATAATTGTCTTTTATTTTTGCCGAGCATTCTGGCAATTGATGTTTCTTTTGTGGCAGTTGTATAATTTAATACTTTTTCAGATAAGGTATGTGTGAAGATAGGGTCTGCTCTCCTGTGAGTGTAACTGCTAACTTTTCTCCATGTATCTACAAAAAGATTTTTAGCTTGAGCGCCGTAGATCTGTGGAGAAGGATGGAGTCAGACTGATGTTTGGGCTTGATCTCTGGGGTGTCTTGATTTAAGGAAATCATAAAGGTCATTGAAGTATGTGTAAACTTGTTAATGCAAAACATAATAATATTACCAATTCAAAAAAAAACGTCAACCACATCCATTAATTCCTGTATCCTTTTTTCAAACACCTACTTTGAGGTAAAGCCACCATCTTGTGGCAGCTGCAATTGCATGTCTTGCATTTTCTGCTGGGCTGCATTCAGTTGTGCCATGTACAAATCAATGTCTGTGATAAGAATGGATAGCCACGACTATGCTGTGCTGAGCTGCTCAAAAGATAAAAGAAAACATCCATTAATTCTTGTACCCCCTTTTTCAAACACCTGCTTTGAGGTAATAACACCACCTTGTTACAGCTGCAATTGCAAGTCTTGCATTTGCTGCTGGTCTGCATTCACTTGTGCCATATACAAATCAATTTCTGTGATAAGAATGGATAGACACAACTACGTCGTGCTGAGCTGCTTGTTCAGTTCTCCCATGTTGGCTTCGTGGTGACAACCTTACCTAAATGTGAAATTGATCTTCACCTTCCTGATTGTGATCCTGTTACCATATTTTCCACACCAAGAAGTTCAGTTCTATTTTTAGAAGTGCTAAAAATAGCATTGGTTAAAAACAGTTGGTGCTAAAAATGGAAGTGCTAAAAATAGAAGTTCCAGTTCTATTTTTAGGAGTTGAAGGGAGTGCATGAGTGGATGGATAAAGATAGCTTTTATTAAATTTAGCAAGTGCTGCTCCAAATAGAAATTGGCTAAAAAGAGAAGTGCTTTTGGATAAATTTAGCAACTGCAGTCCTATAATTGGCGCCAAAGGGGGTGATAAAGATGAATTAAAACAGTCCTAAAGCATGCAGCAGACAGTCAGATATGTGGCGCCAAAGAGGAGAGGTTTTTAATAAAATAATGCATGCAGCCCCATGCGCCAAAAGGGGTTGAAGAAAATAAATAAAAATAGCTCAGACAAGCTATTTTTAAAAGGCAGCAGTCTAATAAAGGCTGATTTGATTGTAGAAATTGATATACACACTGTGGGCTGTTTTGCTTTGGCAATCCTAGCCTTGTACTTGCACCTCTGAATAAAAAAACTCCGTTTTGCCCTCTCATACTGTTGTTTTCTGATTTTTCATTGTGTTTGATAGGAATATTGTATTGCTTTAGTGTGGAAATTACTCCCTCTACCGCTGTCCTTTCTCCTAAACCCTTGAATTTATTATGCAAAATAGCTTAGAGTTGTGCAGGTGTGTGGATCTTTGATTTCCCGTGTGCAAAAGTACATGCATGTGTTAAATTATTGGTGTATCACCCTTATTTTCCCTTTTCCTACATTCCTTCTCCCTTTTCCTTGTCAAAGTTTTTGTTTTTTAGGTGATTCACAAGGGAACCAGCCCTCTCTGGAGGTTCACCTCAAACATAGGTTACCCACAGCCTTGAGGTGTTCCAATTTTGTCAACAGGAGAGAGAGTACACACACCATTCTCTATCAGGGTGCAACTTCTGGGTGACAACAGATCCCAGTAACCCACAAGTTCAAAACCGATCAGTGTGCAGCCTCACAGCCTGTCTCACAGCTACCTCCTCAGTTCTCCTTAGGACTTTGAGCTCCTCAACCTTTCATCATCTCGCAGTCCCATGCATACCCCAACTCTGCCTTGCAGATCAGACAGTGTATGTAGTCCCACACAACATATTGCAGCACTCACAGCTTCTGCAGTCCTGTAAAATTTACTTCGCAGCATTCGTAACAGATTGCAGCACTTTGGCACACTTGCACCTTGCTTCTCAGTACAACACATGTCTTCACAGTCCTGTGCAAGACCCCCTTCGATTCACGGCCACATCAGCATCATGCTGCCACACAGCACACCAGGTGGCACATCCCTGTGCAACTCACTTCGCAACTTCCTGCAATGCCCGGCACTGCCTCACAGCATTGTTCAGCATATCACAGCCTCGCAGCACTCTAGCACACTTGTGACTTGTTTCTCAGCATGCCAATTGTCTTCACAATCTTGCACATGACCCCTTGCAATTTATGGCCACATGTCAGCATCCTACTAGCACACAGCAAACCAAGTGGCACACTCCAGTCCTGCACCATGTCAGAGCATCTATCAACATGCACGCATTGGATCACAACAGCCACTTAAGCAAGGAAGATGAACTGTTTTGTAATAGTCTCCTCTTGTAGCCGTCATCAGTTGTTTATTATCTCCTCTGTGATCATACATGTATAGATATGTACTGTAATGTCAACTCTACGGTCAGTCAATCATTGAGCATCTATGCATCCATAAATCCGAGAGAACACACCCAGACTAGATAGGAGATTGTCAGCATGCCCCAACCATAGCATTCAAACACATTTGTAACTCAGCCATCTCCATTCAGCCTAGACAAATTAGCAAGGAAGCATTCCTTTTTTGATCTCGTGAATTTGCATTCCTAATCTTACTGAATCATTGTATACATCTATACTTTTCCCTATTTGCCTATTGGATAAAAGTTGCATTCTTCTACATATGAGACTTCTGCATTTGACTGTATTTGGTAGATTAATATGTCCAGTGTTGCCTATGCACTCTACAATCTGTAACTTGCAGCCAACTATGATATTGTCCCCCAAGCCTACTCCATGGTAGAGCATCTGTCAACATGCAAGCATTGGGTTGCAACCGTCACTCGGCTTATGAAGATGAACCATTTTGTAATAGTCTCCTCTTGTAGCCAACATCAACCGTAATTGCCTCCTCTGTAATCATACCTGTAAACATGTGTTGTAACATTGATTCTAGGGTAGGTCGATCATCGAGCATCTATGCATCTATAGAGCCGAGAGAACTCACCCAGACAAGATAGGAGATTGTTAGCATGCCCCGAGTATCTAGCATTCAAACACATTGGTAGCAGAGTCTTCTTCATTCAACCTCGACAAATCAGAAAGGAAGTATTCCCTTTCTGATCACAGGAACTTGCATTCCTAGTCTTACTAAATCAGTATACACATCTAGGCTTTTCCCAGTGTACTTATTGGATAGAAGTTGCACTATTCTACATATCAGACTTCCGCATTCGAGTGTGTTTGGTAGATTAATCTGTTCAGCCTTTCCTGCACATTCTACAATATGTAGCTTGCAGCCAAGTAGGACATTGTCGTTCACACCAGCATGCTGGGCCACATGCAGATCATTGGTATAAGAGCATAGCTCTTTCATATGCCTATAAACACATGAGTGCAATGTGAGAAAGGGTAACAAATCAGTTCCGTTTTAAACTACCCAGAAGAATATCATAGCAAAAGCAAGTGGTTGATGCCCAGAAGCAACCTTACACCGGCCCAGACATTCAAAAGCTTATTAAGGACACCCTAGAGGCACAGCACACCAAACTTTTGGCCAATTCCACGAACTACTGATACAACTCAACCTGGCAGCAGCACCTACCTTCTCACAGCCTGCTCGCCAACAGTTTCAGCAGCATAGTACTTTCAAGGTACAAGTGAGTCTTGACATCCTAGTGTTTGAAGGCAAGATTGATGCCACACAATTGCATAAATGGATTTCCCAGTTTGAGTCCTACTTCTCCTTCAACCACTTTGATGACAAAGAGAATATCACCTTCACAATGTTGAAGGTGTCCATTTTAATGGCCTACTAGTGCGAAACTTATAGTGCAGAGCACGAGAATAATTTTGGGCCATTCAGACTTGGGATGCTTTTGACGGAACTTTGCGAAGGGAATTCTACCCCCTCAAACACTAAGGATGAATACATGAAGTTCTGGCAGTTGTGCCTATGTGAGGAGTGTTAGGAAATGAGGGATAAAATATGCGGAATAATCCCTGTAATAATGCAACAAAGAGAAACTAATATGCAGAATATATTATAGATCTCAAATAAAAGTGTAGAATAAAATAACAGAACACAAAGAGACGGCATTTAATGTTGTTCACCGAATTTGGGCTACGTCCACCAAGAATCACTTGCTCAGATTTTATTACAAGCCACCGCTCTATCAATACAATACCCAGATCTGTTTGGAGCTATGCTCAACAAACTCTCTCAGAATTCACACCCGAATTCAAAACACATCTGCAATGATACATACTTCCTACCATATGCTTAAGCACTTTTACAAAACCGTGGGTATCAAAACCATGGGCCAAAACCATCCCATAAACCTATGGGTCAAAAATCCCACCCATATGAGAAAAGCATGTTTCTCGGTATATCGGGCACGTTTTAAGGCCAAAAAAAAAAAAATGGGGCTGCGCCCGAACCACGACGAGACAACTGTGGAAAGTGTACAGACTCTTAGTGTACAGTCTTCAACACTTTCTCACATGAAACAAGCTCCACAACCTAACAAGGAGAATTCAATGGAGAACTACATCAAGTTTCATGACTACACTAAGTTCCATGACTACACTACACGTCTACATAAGGATCTCATGGAGCAGCATAAGGTGCTGAAGTACATCATCGGACTCTCACCGTTATTTGTGCAAAAATGGAATTCTTGAATTCCAACCCCATAGGCCATGCATATTGCAACGCCGCAAAGATCAAAGCCAAAGCAAAAAGAAGCAAGTGCTTCCCTCTTCATCCAGCATTGTGTGTAAGAGCCTTCCCGCACACACAACACCATCGTTGTCCCCTTTGCAGAAGCAAAACACGCATCTCAAAGGATAGCAGCCTAAAAAGGCACACAACAACAAAAGGCTCTTGCTCCAGCACTTGTGCCTGCTCGCACACTCAATGATTTTTAATGTTATGGGCAGCAATCCTTGCTTGCACAATCTACATACTAGCATCACTGCTACTCAGACTTCGGGGAACGTGAGCATCTCTTTCACAGAAGTTTTGGGTCAAAGGACAACCTCTTCATGTCATTATCGACAATACGAGTCAGAAGAACACAATCTCACAATACGCAGCTCAGGCCCTAGCTCTGCCCCTAGCTCTTCCTATTGCAGCACATCCTGGCCCATACTTGCTTGGATGGCTCCAACAAGAATAGGATATATAGGTTTTGGGACAATGCACTTTTCAGTACACATACAAACCTAGACTATTTCGGTATGGGTATGGATACGGATACGGATACGGGTACAGTACGGTATGCTGAAACGGAAATTTTTAACAATCTCAGGTATGGTACATTGTGGTATACGTTCATACAATATATTTTTAAAAAGTAAAAAATATAAAATATATATATATAAATTTAAAGAAAACAACAAGTTTATAGTCTCCGCAACCTATGAAATATTAGAAGCCAACAAGAAGCTTATTATGAATTAGAAGCCATCTAAAGCAAGTTTTTTTGTCCAAATACAAGAAGACCACAAAACATTAAATCTATGAGTTTATCTACTAATGGGCTCACAAACGTTCCACTTATTGTTAAAGCCTGGGATAAGGTTTGGGGAGAAGGCAATCTTTTCATAGAGTTGTTTGGAGGTAGCCTCTTGGAGAGGGGGCTTTAAGCCACCTCATAGTATCCCAAAAGTCATTCTCATCCTCCATAATTAGTCCAGTAGAGGGAGTCGTGAAAGCAATTCTGAGCATTGTATACTTTCTAAACTGAGATTGAGGAAGCTTATAGAAAGCTTTAAGGTATGTCCATTCCATCCACTTCCCAAATCTGTACAAGTCATGAAATATTTTAATTCCTTTCTCAAACCAAAGGAAGGCAAAGCAGCCTCTTGTCAAGGCAAGGATCTTTTCATTATATTTCAGATTCGACGAAATCGATTTGTAGGCTTGGCACTGGTGTCGAACAAAGAGAATATAGGTTGCCCAACCACCAATCGCTTCTTCACTTATTCCCATGCATTCCAAATTGACTGAAAAAAAAAAGGACCCATGAGGACCAACAAGAAAGCCCCCAAATAGTAAGTCAACCAAATGAAATCCTTTTCATCTCTCTTGAGCTCGAGCCTATTGGCACATCTTGAATCTCACACCAACTTTCCAAGGTTTGATTCCATCAAAGCCGTCGAGTTTTTTTTTTGCACTTGAAAAAAACCGTGTGGGTACGTTGTGGTTATGTAGCCACAGGTCCCAGGGACGGATTTCCGTACCCGAAATGTACTTAGGGCCTATGGATACGTACTCGAACCGTACCCATACCTGTGCACGTATCTAGCCCGATATGGGGGTGTTTGGTGTATCCAAGGCGGTCTAGATACAAACCCATGGGTCGTGCCACTAGAGGTTTGCGACATTTTGCTAGGAAGACCCTTTTTGTATGACCATGACTCTATATATCAAACCAAGAAGCAATGGTGGACAGTTCATGTCAAAGATTGGTTCTTCAACCTCAAGGAGTCAGCTCCTTCAACCAAAGCCACTTTGGTCTCTACCAAACAATGTCACAAATTGATCTCACATGCATAAATTTGTGCTCCTCGTAGTCTGTCCAAAAGTACCTACACTATACAGCAAGAAAGCATTGGCAGGCACAGCGCACAATCATCGTCACATCAACAGCAGCTTGACAAGTTATTAAAACAACATGGAGAAGTTTTTGCAAAAATGAAAGGCCTTCCAACACAATGTGCAATAAGGCACTATATCAATTAGGTGTCCAAATCTCCTATTCTAAACACTCCATTATATCACATGTCAATTCAAGAAAATGATAAAGTCTGGCACCAAATACAAGAGCTTTTTGTCCAATGCAAGATCAGGCCTAGCTCTTCTCCTTAAGAGTCTAATAGTTCTCATGCCTAAGAAAGATGGAACTTGGTGCCTTTGAGTGTGAGAGATGAATTTGCAGCATTGTTTGGCGAAGACTAAAGTAATTTTGATTGAAGAAGTTGACTCCTTGAGGTTGAACAACCGATTTTGACACGAACTTTCCATCGCTTCTACTTAGTTGAATATATAGAGTCCTAAATCAGCTATGAGGCACTCAATACTTGTAATGTCCCCAATGGGACAAAATTTGACCCCAAAAGGAATCCCTGTAATTCTGATTTATAACAACAATTTATGGGAAATATATTTGATAAAAAAAATGAGATCTGAATTTCTACAAGGAAATGTGACTTGCCTTGGAGATGATTGATACTCAAAACTGATTGAAAATCATCCAAATCTTTAACCAAACAATTCAGAATTTATTATAGATGCAAGAACACCAAAAATATATTTTTTAGATCAAGAAGAAGAGCTGGAAAAAATTTAAAGTCTGCAAAAATCAGCTTACAGACAAGGCTGGAAAAATGTTTCCAAAGCCCAAATCAGATGCATACAAGCTGGAAATGACCTCTAAAAATATGGCAATGAAGATGGAGATGAGATCCAGATCAGCTCGTGCCCTAGAATGTGTCAAACTCCACTCACAAGGGTGTAGATAACCCTAGATCTGGCTGGAAATGCATGCCAAAAATCAGCTACACTCTTCTTCTTCAAACCCTAGCTGGAGAAAATATAAATCTGCACCTTAGGGCCTTCAAACACTGCTGGAAATTCATAATTTATCCTTAAAACTCAATGGAAACCCCTGAATAGAGCTCCCTCTCATAAAGGATGAAGAGTTTTCATTCTTCAACCTTGGCAATAGAGGGTTTTCGTCCTCTAATGCAAAACACTTCAAAGGGTTTTTGTCCTTTGAGGCAAAAATGGAAAGCAAATAGCTCAACCAATTTTTAGATATAAAAATATGACAAAGTGATGCCTTCTCCATACATGGTGACTTGCTTTTATAACTTTTCTTGGCACATTTGCCACACAAAAGGGCCAATCAGCTCCTTTTTCTTTATTTAATATTTTTCCCTTTATTTAATATTTCTTTACCCCTTGTTTTATGTCCCTATATGGGTCGCATTTTTCCTCTAGGGAAATAAAAATAAAGTTTCTTTTTTCTTTTTTATTTTGTCACTAATAAATTAATTTAAGTGCTTATAATAAAGTTTTATTTTGCACTTAAAATTAATTAATTAGGACTTAGTTTCCCTTTTTCTCATTCCTTAGCCGTCGGGAAACAATGAATGGGCTAAGGGTCTTCGACAATTGCTTTCGAGAAGGGGATATTACAATCCTCCCTTCCCCAAATTGTTTGCCCTCAAGCAATTGTAACTCATATGCCCAAGTGCCATGTGCAAGAGATAAAACATATTGTAGTGCTCCAAGAGTCTAGATCCTGTACCTGTCAAATGAGAGAGCTCTTGCCAAAATACATAGCTCTCATGATGCTCATAAACATGAATTTGGATCAAGGGTTCCACATACTCCATATTGCAAACTTGATCCTCTAACTTATCATGCTTCTCATGAGGAAAATAAATCTGAATATGCAGCAATAAATATGACATATGATCATTCCTTTCATACCTTGGTGTATCCTTGAGATCTTCATTTCCTTTTTCCTTGATGACATCTTGGCTTTGCTGCATCAAATTCTTAGCATCCTTGTCCAAAATGGGTTGCATATCCTCATGATAAAACTGCTGCAATAAAAAGATGTTCCTCTTACCACATAATCCGCATCTCATGCAATTTGCCCGCTTTTGAAAGAACCTTCCATGCTCTTGGCTGTCACAACTTGAGGAGTACCATTCCTCATACCTTGCAAAATAACTTCTTTGTCTTGCCCACTAATACAAACATTTTGCTCATTAGAAGTCATACCTTTTCTATGAAGATTCTTCTCCTTCAAATTGCATGATGGAATCCTCTTTTGTCACCTCGGAAGGGTTGTTATAGAGGGAAGTTGTATCTTCGAACTTCATCATGACTTCTCCACCTTGTAGTTGATCCTCTACATGCTCTTGGACTTGCTTCTTCACAATGGAGGGTTTTCTTCCCTCTATGGTTGAGACCTTTTGCCATGGCCTTTTGATGATGTTCGGCCATTATGCCCTGTGCCCTTACTATTCTTCAATTCGCAAAAATCGTTGAAAGACAACATTTCTCTCATCCTAAAACTGAGAATTGCATATTCTTCACCCCATACCTCTGTCTTCAACATCACTAGGAACATCTACCTCAATCAGTTGTTCCTCTCCTTGAAGAAACTTGGCTCTGAATATAAGAAGTGGAGGCCTGATGGATGTCTTTGTCATTCCAGATGAGCTTCCTTCACCATTGTTGGTGGCACCTTGGTTACTTGATATGTTTTGCCCGTAGAGCCTTTGCCAAGTCCATGATTGAGCTTGTCAATGCATCACGCATTTCCCTTTGTGATTCCCTCAATACATGTTGCATCTCTTTGGATTTCCTTTGAGATTCTCTCGAGTCCATTGCACTTCTCTTTGGCAACTTGTAATCATCTCATGCATGTAGCTTGTCTCATGTGTAGGAGCTCTCGATCATGCTCATCCACCGTCCCTTTCGCATTCAAATTCGATGTATGAGTTATAAAGGACCTTTTGAAGTATTCATCGACCGTTTTTGGGCTTATTCTACTTTTTTGGTACCATAATATTTAGTTTGTGGAAAATTCATTGTTTAAGGTCATGAATCCATGCAATTGAAGTTCAAGCATTGCCTTACAGCTGCAACTAATAGTTTGATCTTTAAGACTTCGACCTATTGTGGTTGAGGTTGCGAGAGATATAATCATAAATCAGAAATTGTTTTATTTCTATTTATTATTGTATTAGACTACTAGTTATTGTGATCTAGGTTAAGATTTTGAATATTTACATATTATATCGGTTATAAGTTAATTGGTTAAGTTTTTTAAGGTTGCATTTAAGTTTTAAATTTTAGTTTGTATTTTCCATTTTGTAATAACATATTTAGTTTAAACATTCAAAAATTCCTTTACGTACTTTTCTATTATATATTATAAAGTTATAAATTTATAGTCGAGTTTTATTTTTGAAAAATAAATCTATAAATTTATAAAATATATTAATTTTATAATTGATTCAACTTTTATGTCTTAGTATATAAATATATTAAAAATGGAAACGTTTACAAGTCCCGGCTTTTGAGGGAAGTGGGAATAGTTGGACGGTAAAAGGCAAGATTATATGATTTGGTTTCTACTTGTAGCCAAAGGAAAAGTATTACTATGTCAAGACTTCAATCTCCTATAGTCTCTTACTCAACACTAACATGTTTAGTAATCCATTGGATATGAGATACATTGTCCACAAAGATGATAAAAGCCAAAAAAATATGAGATGCACCTGTGCAATGGCCATATCACAAGAAGTGTAGTTAGAGTTCGGTATCATTATATTAGAGAATCCTTGTATGTAACATATTGTCCAATAGCAAAAGAAAATTCAAAGGAATCGGAATATAGAGCTTTCATAAATCGAGTGCAAGTTAAATAATATGGGAGTCACGATAGATCATTAGCTTTAGAAGCAAAGAAGGCTAAGATCCAACATTCTATCTCGCGGATGGGCTCCTTCAATAATTCAAGTTGTTCTCCATCACCATTTTCCCAAAGAAGTGGAAGTCTTAGAGGAGTTGAAAAATCACAAGGTTCATTTAAGTCCATGTGGAGGCCACAACAAAAACATGAGGTAGACAAGTGGGCCGCTAGATTGTTTTACATAGAGGCCATCCCTTTCAATGTTATTCGGTCTCGCATTTCAAATCCTTCCTAAATACAACTATTGAATCAAGAAGGGTAACAAGCTGCCCTATTATGATAGATTAAGAATTAGTCTTCTTAAAAACAAGGTGACAGTCATTATCCAAAGTGATGATGGTTTGATTCAAGGCAAAGGCCCCTACTAAATCTTTTGGCAATATCTCTTCAAGGTGTAATGTTTATAAAATCAATTGATACAAGAAATGATTAGAAAACTTCTCTTTTCATTTACAAATGCATCTAATTAACCATTTGGGAGATAGGAGAAAAGAATATTGTTCAAACTATTACAGATAATGAGCAAATTGCAAAGGAGTAGGTGATGGATATATTTTATCATCTCTTTTGGACACCGTGTGCAACACGTGTTGAATCTTTTTCTTAATGATCTATCAAAATTGGAGTGGGTAAGTACTATTGTGATGGAAAGACAACAAATTTCTAAGTTTATCAACAATCACTGCTTGACATTGAACTTGTATCATTCACGTAACGTTGATTTTCCCCAAATCTCAAATAGTATAATAATCCTAAATTAAAACTAGTGAAGATTTGGCATTGGATGACGTTTATGATAGTTCACAATTTACTCCCACATCGACTAGGTTAAGCAAACATAAATCTAAAGTAAAAATGTAACTTTGTATAGGGAGGTGGAGAGAAAAAGAGAGTCGTGGGACTCACCATTATATATATATATATATATGAATATAATTTTGAATGTAAATTGCCAAGTTGACATCATATGATTTCGGGCTGCTTGATAAAAATTGGTATGAGGCTTGAAAAACCTCGAAATTCACTTGAGATTTGACCATGTGGCATGATCCCGCAATCAGGTTGTCAACTTCAGAATACGAGAGGTTGATACATGCCACAATTTCATGTGTTCAGTTATGGGGTTTAAGGTGCAAACACGTGGCCCGGTGTCTTGTGCTCGAGTTACAGGGGATCTGTTGTGTCTTTTGCTCAAAGCATAGACAAAGAAATTAATCGGAATGTGGACACATGTCACAAAGTCAGGTGATCAGATGTCAAGAAAACCAAAGTGAGCTCGTGTCGTGGACACAACTTTCGAGGACGAGATAATATGGAATGTTGACACTTGTAAGCATTTCAAAACTTGGACTATGATACGGCGAGGAATGGAATAGAGATAAGTGGTAGAGATTACGTGCATTCGGCTTTCCACATTAGGGTCCTCATACACGAAAACCTGGGATTCCACCATGTGGCATAATCCTCAAACTTAGAATTATGTTGGTTTCATATCTTACGAAATCTGAAATAATGACAAGTGGACAATAAGAATTAACTGTGTAATTTCGTGGATCAATGAAAACAGTTACACATTCTTGTTTTTAGAAATACAGAGGACACGAAATGCTCGACACTTTGAATAGTTTGTTAAAAGATTGAGTCATAGTTTCTCTTGAGTTAGCAATGAGCAAAGAAAATTCCATTATTCTTTAATTTACATATATATCAAAATCATGATTTAAAGTTTTAAACACGAATAACAGTAAGATATAATCAATTAAACACATAATTGTGTTAATACGAAGATCATTCAAATTATAGGATCAAATTATAATTAGTTGTAAGAAGAGAGAAATATGTATCTTTTGCTTTGGATCAATCAACTCCGTTTTTCTCATATGTACAGGGTCAGGCAACTTAGGCTATAGTTGTTTATTTATGGAGGAATGATATATTCAATAAATTCATACCCTTGCCTAATCGGGAACCATTCAAGGTTGTACTTTGTACCCCCAATTAGGACACACTCTATATGCCCTCTTCTCCAAAAGCCTGCGACTCGCCTTCACCAAATCCACATGCGAGATCAATATTCAGCAAATTCTTAAAAGTTTGATGATCCCTTTCAAAACCATTGCTCTCATTTTATAGGTTTTTTCTGGGTAGTTAACAACCAACACACTCGTTCATAACATATAGTTTATTACACTCCCATGAATTGGTTCTAATTTAATATTTCACTCTTTTAACAAGGGTCATTACATTACACTCCTTTAATAAGGGTCGTTATTTATTTATGCTCCTTTTAACAAAGGTCGCCAACCAAATATTTTTTGTCTCCATCAATTATTTACAATGGGGATTTTGTCGCATAGCATTTCTTCACTCCTTACTACCCTCAGTAATACGAGGATTCTTTGAAAACACAATCAAAATACACAAGATGATTAGTCAGAATAGAGATGGATGTTGTTCATGAATATAATCTTCTCCTTCCCATGTAGCTCTATCTACATTATAGAAAGTCCATTTAACTTTTACTTCTTTAGTTTCTCTATTTCATAGATGTTTACTTCTTTTATCTATGATTTCTTTTAGTTCTCTTTTGAATTCATAATTAGGTTCTACAGTTATGTTTTTCGAATCAATGTGTTCAACATTATAAACATATTTCTTTAGTAAACTAACATGAAAAACATTATGGATTCTAGACAATTCAGGGGTAAAGCAAAGTATATTTATTAATTCTCCTATCCTCTCCAAAACCTCAAAAGGACAGTAAAAACAAAGTGCTAACTTACCATATTTCCCAAGTTTTAATGAACTACACTTAGGATTCGCCCTAAGAAAAACTTGATCACCTACTTTGAATTCGCGAATAGATCTTTTTAAATCTGCCCAATTTTTATCTGTCTTGAGCAACTTTCATGTTTCTTTTCGTTGTATGGATAATTTCCTCCATCGCTTTCAAATTAGCATTCTCATACCACAACCTTTGAACAAGATTGGTCTAAGAAAAAGGTGTATTATAATTTCTTCCATACACCACTTCAAAGGGAGACATTTTGGTAGTACTATGATAGCCTTGGTTATAAGCAAACTCAATTAGATGTAAGAAGTTTTCCCAATTCTTTGGTTTTTCAGTAGTGTACATTCTTAACATATATTTCAAACTCCGGTTCACCCTTACGGTTTGTCCATCTATTTCATGATGATAGGCAATACTAAAGCTCAAACTTGGTACCTAATTCTCCAAACAAATATTTTCAGAATGAAGTAAACCTTGGATCTCTATCTGTTACTAAATCCTTTGGAAGACTGTGTGAGCGAAAAATTCTTTAACAAATAAGTGGTGTCTGAAGCAAAGGTTATAATTTTTATGGGGAGGATATGAGTCATTTTAGTCACTTTACCAAAATAGCATCATGACCATTCCTAATTTGAGGTAATCCGAAATAAAATCCATTCTTACGAAATCCCATTCCCAGTTTGGTATGGTAAGAGGCTCTAATTTACTAGGTTTACTATGTTGCTTGGTTTTAACCTTTTGACATGTTAAGCATCGTTGAACATATTTACAATGTCTTCTTTCATCTTTGGCCAAAAGTAATTCTTTTCATGGATAAGTATTTTTTTTGAAATTCGATATGGCTTGCAATAGGTATATCATGAGAGTCCTTTAAGATTTGTTGTTTAAGGACTGGGAGGTCCAGAATACACAATCTACCTTTATGGTATAATATTTCATTAGTGCCAAGTATGAAGTGAGTCTATCATTTAGATAAAAATTGGGAGTTATATTTTTCAACCCTTCATAGATTTCATAAAAATAGTTATCAGTAGGTAAGTTAGTCTTAATGGCTTGTTCGAAACTACTTCTTTGGAGAAATAAAGCATTGGCACAGATACGTTTTCTAGTCGGAGTATCAGCGACCCCATTTTATTTTTCGAGAACATATTGTATATCAAAGTCATACTCACTTATAGTTTTACCCATCATCGTTGTCTCATATTTAATAATGGTTGGGTGAAAATGTGTTGTAATCCTCTATGGTTTGTTTTTAATACAAATTTGTTTCCTAACAAATAGTGTCTCCAAATTTTGAGAGCATGGACAATGCCAAGCAATTCCAAATCATGGGTAGGATAGTTCTTTTCAGCAGGGAGTAACTTCCTTGATTCATAACATATTACTCTATTATCTTGCATCAATACACCACCTATACCAAAACCGCATGAATCAGTGGCTATAGTAAAAGGTTTTAAAAATATAGAATCCATAAAATTGTTGTAGTCACAAGAGACTGTTTTAATTTCCTAAAAGCTTGATCACACTCTAAAGTCCATTAGTAAGGTTTATCCTTCTTAGTTAAATCTGTTAGAGGAGCAGCTATTTTAGAATAATTTTTCACAAATATACAGTAAAATCCTAATAGTCCTAGGAAACTTCAGAATTCATGAACATCCTTTGGAATTAACCACTCTTGGACAGCTTTAACTTTTGTGGGATCTGGAGATATTTCCTTTTGAGAAATTATATGCCCAAGGTAGGAAACTTCAGTTTTAAGGAATTCACAATTACTTAGCTTCCCATACAATGCTTTTTCCTAAAACTAACCTAAGGTGTTGCTCATGATCTTTTTGTTTTTGAATAAATCTAAGAAGATAAACACAAATACATCAAAAAAGGTCTGAAAATATCATGCATTAGAGTCATAAAATTGGCTGGTGTATTTGTTAAACCAAAAGGCATAACTACAAATTCATACTAACCATAAAGGGTTCGAAAAGCACTTTTGGAACTGTAAGATTCATTAATTCTAGTTTGATGAAATGGTTAGAATATGCGGAGAGAGAGAGAATAAAGAAAGATTAGAATGTACAAAGAACGGATGAAGAGAAATCGGAATGCACACATTATCATTGTGTGTCCGTCATTTTATTATGTGAAAGATGGTTACAAAGTGGTTGAAGTAGTTTCAACCGTTTATTAGTTAATATTTAACTAATATTAAACTAACACTAATAAATAAGCCTTATATTTTAATACCCCCTCTTAAGGCTTACATTATAGAACATATTGATAGAAGATTAAAATAACAGAACCAAACAAGACCATGCATTCTTCAGAAGCTTTCCCTTTTGAAAACAATGTTTTGACTCGGTAGAACTCCATCAAGTTGCCTCCCTGACCCTCGTAAAGGTGTAGTTCCCGAGCTGAATTCCCGAGTTCCCGGATTCCACCTCCCGAACTCCCGAATTACAAAATCTCCCAAATTGTTGGACAACCATCCATACTAAGCTACTCCCACAATGCTCCATCAAGTTGTCTCATGACCCTCGTAAGGGTAAATTCCGAGATCCACAGACTCCCAAACTATCTGGATAGCCATCCATGCCGAGTTTTACCTACATTGGATTCCTTCATGTCTTCAAAGTGTTGCGATTCTTTTAAAATACGCATTCTCTATCAGTGAGTTCATCAATTTCAGCATCCAATGAATTTTCAACAATGGCTTCATTTGGTTTGTCTTGGAATTTTCCCTTCATCTTTTTCTTCACGATCTTATCCATCTCTTGAAAAATATTTCTTTCAATAACTTGAAAATGTACACAATTCTTTATCATTGTCACATACAACATTTGTATTGTGTTCGGGATCGTAATACAGAAATATTTTCTCATGCCCTTGATATTTGAAGAATACAACTGAAAATGTGCCCTAGTTCGTGATTTGCAACAACAAATAGGATTTTCGTGCATGCCCTAGTTCTCACGAGTTTATCCTCTTACAAATTGCGAATGAGTTGTGCTTGAAATTCGTGCAATTGCGGTCTGCTTAATATGCCCTTTTCGCGAATGTGTAATTGTATTTTATGCCTTATCGATCCTCGCGACTTTCATTTTTCATGCCCTTTTTGAATCTTGTAATATGATTGTGGATTGTATTTCCTCACTGGTGCGACTATATACGGTATGTCCTTCGCTAAGAGTCGGGACTATCATGTGCCCTATTTGCGAATTTGAGTGTTATTTATCCTCACGACTGTTATTCATGGCACAAATGATGACTTCGTCGGTTGTGCCTTCAAAGGCATCTAAGTTGTCTTCAATGGCGTCAATTGTGCCTTAAACTTTGCCCTAATATATTTGTGACTGTTTTGGTTGTTCTTTGATGTCGTTTTAGAGTATTTTTCCTTCCCTTGTGACCCATTACAACCCCCATGATCACCTTCACACACGTGTGTTTGTTTATCCTGATTTTATTCAATTTTCAGACATGACCGTAAAACCGCATGATTGGCTTTTGAAATGTTCATTGTTAATTATAAACTCAAATTGTGCCCTAACAGGACTGATTTGAACTTTTACCCTTCTCTTTCTCCTTGTTTGTTGCCCTCTAATACCAATGTAAGAGTATGCGAAGAGAGAAAGAATAAAGAAAGATTACAATATACAAAGAGCGAATGAAGAGGAACCGGAATGCACACATTATCATTGTGTGTCTGTCATTTTACCAAGTGAAAGATGGTTACAAAGTAGTTAATTAGTTTCGGCCGTTTATTAGTTAATATTTAACTAATATGAAACTAACACTAATAAATAAGCCTTATATTTTAATAAAAACCCGATCGTAAATCAATTTTGGAGAAAGATTTTGTACCACTTAGATGGTCAAATAAATCATCGATGCGAGATAAGGGATATTTATTCTTGATAATGAGTTTGTTCAATTGTCTCGTAATCGATGCACAATTGCATAGAACCCGCATTCTTTTTAACAAAGAATATTGGTGCATCCCGAGGAAAAACACTAGGTCTGATTTTTCTTTGTTTAAGCAACTCAGCCAATTGTACCATAAGCTCAACTAGCTTTGGGATTGATTATCCATAAGGTGCTTTAGGTACTGGTTCAGCACCAGGAATGAAATCAATGGCATGTTCTACAGTTCTCTGAGGACTTAATTCTTCTGTTTATTTTGGGAATACATCAAAAAAATTCATATACCATTGGTTTGATGTTTATATCCAATTTGAAGTTATCACCTTGTTGTGTCACTCGGCACAAAATAAAATAAAATTATTTCAGAGGGTTCTTTTCAATTATACAACAGAAATAGTCTTAATATTGATAGGTCTCTTTCCTTGCAGGGTTTTAAATGATCCATTTTCGTCTCCCATAAAATTGCTTATTTTTACATCCTATTAATGCATTATTTTTCCAGCCAAGTCATTCCTAAGATAGAATCATATTGGCCAAGGTTCAAAATGTGAAATCTATTTGTAGTTTCAAAATAACAAAATTGAAAGTTGAGATTTTTGAGGACAACTCCAATATGTTTAACGCTCTCCTATCGGCCATCTCTACAGCTATGGGTTCGATTTCCTTGGTGGAAAATTTCAATTTAGATACTACTTTAGGGGAGATAAAACTATGACTGCTACCTGAATCAACTATAAAAATAATATCCTAACCCTTTAAGGTTCCTCTTTGGCAATATATTATACCTGTGTCAACAGCAGCATATACTGTCATGTTTTGTGGAGTTTCACTTTTTTAGTGTTATTTGAATTATTGTTCCTAGGTTTTTGGGGACAATCTTTTGCACAATGATTCTCTCCACAATTCCAACATTACACACCTGAGTGTATTTTCTTGTGAGTATCCTTATTCTCATTCTTCAAAGAATTATTTACATTAGTATTCTTGCATTGGGTTGTTTCTAAACAAAACTCTTTTCTTCTCATTCTTATTATTGTAAGCAAAGGAATTATTTCGCTTTTTTGAAATCTTCCTTCTTCACAATATTCTTATACTTCTCCACTCCCAGGTTCTTCACCCGCTTCCCATCTACCCAATAATTCTAGATCTTTCCCTATGAACAAGTGGTGCAATGGTGAGTGCAAATTCCCTCACCGTAAGCTTTGTCATGCCTTCATCCACTCCCTTCCCTCCTTTCCCTCCATCAAAGCCTCTTACCATTGTCTTCTTCGGCGTAAGAAATGTCTCTTTATTTCCCTAAGGAGATGGATCTTTTGCTCTTCTCTCAAGCACTCCCCTAGACATTTTCGGCGCACCATCCTCCCTCGTCGCTCTCCCTTCCCCTTGACCTCAACCCCGAGTCCATGTTTTCTCACACCTCCACTCTATATCTTACTTATTCACTTAACGAAATATCAAAGAGGCAATTAGGGTGATGAACAAAAGTAGAATCGCTGATGAGGAGGGCTTCCAGGCTGAATTCTTCAAGTTTGGCTTTAGAGAGATGGGTAGTTTCTAGGTTGATCTTTTCAACCACGTGGTACCTTATGGTTTTCCGCCGACTTGGTCCCACCACTCCGTTCACCCGATACACAAATCAGGCCCTAATTCCAACCCCAATAATTACAGGACTATCATGGTTGGCCATACATTCTTGATGTTTTATGCTACTGTTCTCCACATGCTACTTTCCAGAGAGTTGGAGCAAAGACATCTCAGAGCTAGGGACGGGCGGTGTTTCGGCCCGCTTACCAAACCATTGACCATATCTTCACTCTCTAGGCCATCATTGAGAAGGCACGTGATCGTTCATTGAAAGATTACTACTGCTTTGATGATTTTCGGGAAGCTTTTGATTTTGTCCCTCGTGAGGCTCTTTTCTAGAGGCTCAGAGACATTGGCATTTTCGAGATCCTTTTGACTGCCATCATGTGTTTATATGAGACTGTTCTTGGTCATCTCCATATTGTTCATGGGATATCAGATTTCATCAAGAGTACCGTTGGGGTTAAACAAGGTTGCCCCTTGTCCCCCACTTTGTTTGGGATCTACATTGATGAGCTTGAGGCCTTTCTTTATGAGCATATCTAGGACGGTGATGGTGCCTCCTACCAGGTCCTAATATCTATCCTTTTGTTTGTTGGTGACGTGGTCCTTCTAACCTCATCTCCTCAAGGACTACAGAGACAATTGGATGCCTTATAGGTGTTTTGTGATCTCCGACAGTTGACGGTCAACCTGGGTAAAACCAAGGTTATGGTCTTCAACGGGTTGAAGACCTCACACCTCCATTTCTTCTTCAAAGAGCAGGAGATTGAGATTACCAATACCTACACTTGGGTGTGCAATTCTCTGGTCTCGCATTTCAGTCTTTGACAAGCCCTCCAGCCACGTGTCAATAAGGGTTACAGGTTCCTTAGCTCTCCTCGAGCGACAGTGCTTCCGACACCATTTTCAAGACATCTCCTCCAAGATGTCCCTCATGGATTCCCTTATCAAACCCACTGTTCTTTATGGCTCTATGGTGTGGGGGCCCTCTTTGCTCGAGTCAAATTGGGCTTCATTAAGAGAGTCCAGACACTTCTCCTTCGTCGCTTCATCAAATGCAAGCAGTTTGTTCCCCATCACATCATTCTTGTGGAGTTTAGGGCCCGTCCTTTTAGGCTAGAGACCATTTTTGACTTGGTTTCCTTTTTGCACCGTATCCAAAGTTTTGTTGACTTGATGGAGGGGAGGGACAGGTACCCGTATTTAGCATATTGTTCCTTGGAGAGCATTGCCCTTTTTGATTCTCTGGGTCGCACTCGTTGCTAGTAAGTTGGGGCTTCTGCTCTCCTGAGGTTAGTGGGTATTAGGATGGATCGTCTCCTCCTTTTCGATACTCTGTGGACACACCGGCTCATCTCCTACCTTCCAAATAGGAGCTGAACAAGATCATCAGAGAGGATATTTACAAAGAGTTCATCCACACTACTTGGGTGAACCCTCATGGTGGGTTATGCCCAAAGATGGCTTTCTATGCGAAACACTTCTTGGATTTGAGAGATGGACTTATTATTCGTCCTCAATATACCCTTCGCCATTGGAATCACACGCTTCGTATCCCCTTGGGTCGATTCAGTGGGTACTCATAGGCTTCGGATTGAAACCGGCCACCAAATCGATCGGTCAAACATGACTCGCCACCTATGCAATCTTCCTGGACGTCGAGATGGAAGCCCAATTCATCTTTTGTTGTCCCATCTACTACGAGATTAGGGGAGTTTTTGTTGTTTCTTCGAGAGGGACCCATGCACTTACCGACTTTTTCAGATATGTTGATCGAAGTGCCGGCTTTATGCATGTGTAGGAGGCTCTTAGGCTTTGAGATCACACTATTTTGACACTTAACAGAGCAGATTCTCCCCACAGATTGCTTCTTTCTTTCGGCTTTGCTTTACCCTCGTAAAGAGGCACTAAGCGTCAAATCAATACCATCCTCAGCATCACACTCTAGATCAGTTCGATTCAAGGGGTCCATATTTAACCCCGATATCTCACAAGCACTATTATACCAATCCCAGTACCAGAGGGCGAACTAGATCCACCAGGCCCTTGAGGCATACTAGTTTCGCAAGACAACAACACAAGGGGAGATCTCGTCATCTCACCTCCTCTTCCTCGTCTTCGGATCATCACACTATTCTGAGTTTCTTCCAGTCGGCCTCGGATGTTAGGAGAGATGCGTCCACCATTCCTGGATAGGCATTCCATTGCCTCTTTTGGGTCTTCTTCCTTCTCTTCTTCTCCCCTTCTCATGTTTTTGTACTTCTTTGGAAACCTTAGGGTTTCCCACCTCACTTCATTTTTGGTCTCTGACCTCTTCTCTTGTTTTGCACTTCTTTCGGAAACTTTTTGGTTTCCCACTTTGTATGGACACATTTTTGTCTTTGTGCAGTCCCTTTGACCTACTTTTGTGGTCATTCGTTGGACATTAATATAATTATCTTATCTTCTCAAATTGTTCTCGCAATTTAGAAGGCTTCATCCACTATGTAGGTTTCCCACACCACACACTTGCTTTGATCTCTTTCTTTAAACCATTTATAAACCTTACTACTCGGTCTCATCACGGTTATGAAGGGCACAAATCTAATTAATTGTTCAAAAGTTTGTTTATATTCATTCAAAGTCTACCATTATTGTTTTAAATCGAAGAATTCATTGTCTTTTTCGAAAGAAATAGTTAGAGAGGATTGCCTACTCTATATAGCCAGGGGAGGCGGGGTGGAGGAGGTTAAGCGGGACAAGGAATACTATATAGAAACGGCTCAGCTGGGCCCAGTTCTCTCTATAGGGCGGCCAACGGCCTATCTAGATATGGGGAGGGGACCCTAGGTGACCTCTTGGGGCATAGTTAGAGTCCTCTGCTCCCCTGTGACCCCCTCCCTATAGATCTTATCTATCTGGGTCCCATAGATATGGTATGGTGCGCCCCTAGGCCCCAACCCCACCCTACCCTACCCTTCCCTACCCTCCCACCTATATTAGAATAGAATATAGGTGGGAGGCGGCCCATATAGATAGGGGAGGGCCTATTAATAGAGGGGTTAGGGGGCACCCTATCTATATATGATATATGGGGGCGCCCCGGCCGCCCCCCTATAGAGATATGGGTCGAGGTCATTTCTGAATTAATTTAATTCGAAGAGAATTATCTAGAATTGGTGGGGAGGGCGGCTATACCCAGTCAGGCACCCTCCCTCCTAGTTCAAATTAGATAAATGGCGGCTTTGATTTGAAATTATGTAAATTGATTGTATCCTGCCACAAGTTTAGTGTAGCATTCTTTAACCGATAAATAACAATTTGTGTTCTACCCCTACGACTAGTTCTTTGTAATTCAAAGTATCTCTCTAAATTAGACAACCATTGTTCCACTTCTTCCCGTGTTTCCTTATTCACCAACACATTCGTGCAATTTTAATTTCCCTACAAAATTAGTTATTTCCTTTTTAATACTTCCATCATCATATTCAGTATCAAAATTATGATATTGTTCTACAAAAACAGTTTCAAAATTTGAAGGATTCTTTCGTTTCTTAGCATTTTTCTTATCAGATATTTTTTTATCTTTATTGTTATTTTTAAGTGAATCGACTAAATTTTTTTAGTAATTCATAAGAAATGTTTAGTACTTCCCCTTCCAAATTTTGATTCTTCCTTGTAAACTCGGAATAGTTCATTTCATTCGGAGATTCCATATCACCTTAGTTCATCTGTTTACAACAAAAGAGCAATATAAGGGAGATTGTTTATTGTAATTTTACCCTCAAAATAATCTGCATTTTACTCGTTTTAATTCCTTCCGAAATAAACTCTTTGATGAATCCAATGTTTTTCACTCACATGTTAAGAAACAGTGTTTGATACCAAATTGTAACGTCGTTTTTCCCCTAACTCAAATAGCATAATAATCCCGAATTAAAACTAGTGAGGATTTGGCAGTGGATAAGGTTTATGACTATTCATGATTTAGTCCCACAACATCTAGGTTAAACGAACATAAATCCTTATAAGTTAAAAACATAACTTTGCAGAGGGAGGTGGAGAGAGGGAGAGTTACAGGACTAAGTGGTTATATATGTGTAGATAATTTTGACTGTATATTGCCAAGTTAACATTGTACGAATTCAGGCCGTGTGATAGGAGTCAGTTTCGAGGCTTGGAAAGTGCCCGAAATTTGTAGCAGATTTGATCAGATGGCATAATCCCTTGCAATCTGGTTGTTGGCTTCTGAATATAAGAGGATGATACATGGCACAGTTTCATGTGTTCGGGTACACGGTCTAAGGTGCAAACATGTGGCCCAGTGTCTTGTGCTCAAGTTATAAGGATCCTGTCATGTCTCGTGTTAGGAATAGACAAAGAAATTAACCGCAATGTGGACACACGTCACAAAGTTGAGTGACCAGATATCGGGAACACCAAAGTTAGCTCATGGAGACGATTTCCAAGAACAAGATTATTCAAAATGTTTACAATTTTCAACATTTCAAAAACTTGGGTTGTGATACGACGAGGAATGGAATAGACACAAGTGGTCGAGGTTACATGCATTTGATTGTCAGGATAATTAGAGATTCCCATAGTAGAGTCCTTGTACACGAAAACCCGAGATTCTGCTACATGGCATAATCCTTGAGACTTGGAATTATGTTGGTTTCATAGCTTACGAAATCCCGAATAATGGCAAGTGGACAATAAAAATTAACTGTGTAATTTATCAAATGAAATGCAAATTGTGCATATGTGGCAGCCTAGACACGTGCTCAATGAAAAATGGACGACATTCTTGTTTTTAGAAATACAGAGCACACCGAGTGCCTGACACTTTGAATAGTTTGTTAATAGATAAAAGCATAGTTTCTCTTGAGTTAGCAATGAGCAGAAAAAATTCCATTATTCTTTAATTTACATATGTATATATTGAAATCATGATTTAAAGTTTTAAACACAAATAACAGTGAGATACAATCAATTAAACATTTAATCGTCTTAATACAGAGATTATTCAAATTACATGATCAAATTACAATCAATTGTAAGAGAGAAATACATATCTTCTGCTTAAGATCAATCAAACTACGTCTCTCTTATGTGTACATGATCAGGCACCTTGGGCTATGGCCGCTTATCTATGGAGGAATAATATATTCAATACATTTATACCCTGCCCTGACTAGGAACCATCTGGGATTGTACTCTATACCCCTTATTAGGACACACTCTATATGCCCTCTTCTCCAAAAGCCCATCACTCAACTTCATCAATTCCACACGCAATATCATTATTCAGCAAATTCTTACAAATTTGATGATCCCTTTCAAAAGTCATTGCTCGCCTTTTATAAGTTTTTCCTTGGGTAGTTGACAACCAACACACCCGTTCATAACAATATAGTTTATTACACTCCCATTAATTGGGTCTAATTTAATATTTCACTCCCTTTTAGCAATGGTCATTACATTACACACCCTTAATAAGGGTAATTTATTTAATTATACTCCTTTTAACTGATTTAATAAATTTGAATCTAATGTAAGGGGACTACTGATCAAATAGATAAAACAGTAAACATGCAAGATCAAGTTAAGGAAATGCAAGAAAGAGCGATGGATGGGGTTTAGAGAATGACTCGGCTTGTAACTGTAGGTCTGAACTGATTATGGGCTAGTGAATGATCTGAACAGGCGTATTCTAGAATGTGTAAGCTCTAATTTTGAAACCGGGCTTAATTCATCATTAGTTTATATTTGAATAAATGTAATAAGTTAAAGTATTTAATTTAAATACTTTAAACTTATGTCAATAGGTATTAGTTATCCTTAGTTGTTAGTTAACTAAGTGATAGTGTTCTCATCCCAATGTTTGTGGGATCATGTTCTATCTTGCATATTTTGTTCCCGGATGATTTCCATGAGGGGCAATAGGGGCAGTTAGGGGCAATATGTTATTTCTGCATATTTGCTCAAATTAGATGATTTGTTTCCATATATTGTGGATGAGATAGAAGTTGTCCAATATCTATAAATATTACAGCTCTCTCATTTGTTTGTAATGCTTGATTTTGATATTAATAAAATACACAAGCACCGTCTTGTTTTGTGTGCAAAGCTTTTGTGTCAAATATTGTTTTCAAGTATTCATTGTCAAGATTTGGTATCAGAGCAGTATTCTGATCCAGAGAGGAGTGTAGGAAGTTTTAGGGAAGTTTAGGGAGATCTAGAGAAATTACAGAGCTAGGAGGAGCCATAGATGCCCCCAACCATTTCACAGCCCCTACCCGGCTCCACACCCTGAATCACGGTTGATTTTTAAGTTGAAGAACACCTGGAGTGCAATCACAAAGGCCCTTGCAAACTTGGATGTAACTCTCTTGCAAAAGGTGACATTGTTTCATTCTCTATTTTTTTAAAAAAAATTACCTGTACTACTTAATTTTTTTTTTAAAAAAATTGGAAGCATTTTAAAAAATATATATACAATATTTTTGTATTATGGGGACCCAAGCTTTTCAAGCTCCCCACATTACTTGTTCTTCCTCTTCTCTGTACTTTGTATTCTTCTTCCTCTTCTCTATATTTGAGCATTTAAAAAAAAAGATCCAATCAAATGTGGAAGTTTCTCTGTGAACCTGCACCTGCCAGAGGAGTAGAAGAAAGGATATTTCAATGAACTCCAACATGCCTACATCCAGAAACGAAGACTACAAATTGAACGTGGAGAAGATTTGCAACCTGCAACAAAAAAAATGTTGCGTTGGAAGAAGGAAGAACAAGCTGCCTCCAAGCAAAAAAAAACTACATGCGTACAAAAATAAACAATAAAAGAAAAGTGCGGCCAAGGGTTATTATAACGCATATGCAAAGCGGATGAACTGCAGTTGCACCCTAAAACATACTACGCATGCATGTAAGTGATTCCTGCATTCGGTTTTAAAAATTTCAATTTAAAAAAAAAATCCATTTTTGGACGTGGAAAAAATTAAAAAAAACATTTTTTTTCCATTTTTGGAAAGGGGCCCGGAAAGATATTAAAATTGCAATTTAAAAAGTCATAACTTTCAACTGGTACCTGATTGAGGTGTCATTTTTTTAAAGTGTGTTTTTGTGAGCTCTACGTCTTGGTCTAGTTTTAATAAGATTTATTTTGTAAAAATTGAACAAATTAGAGATTTTTGTATTTCAAAAGAGGCCAAAGAGTCCAAAATTTTTATTTTTTTCAAATCGGCCAAGAGAGCCATTTTATTTTTGCAAATCGGCCACAGAGCCAAATTTGTAATAGGGCCAATAGTGCCAAAAATTCATTGTACATGGCCGAAAAGGAGCCCAAAATAAATAAAATAATATTTTTTTGGGGGGTGTGCATGCTTTAAGGGGGAAAAGTGTTCAATTTTTTCTTCTATTGTTTATCACTTTTCACAATGGCGCAATTACGGCACCAAAATTATTTTTCCGATTCTCAACTTTTGCGTTCTGATAATTATCCAACATGGAAAACAAAAATTCACGCACAACTTGATTTTGAAAATCTATGGTCCGTTGTTTCTAGTACATTAACAAGATCTGCAACAGATGTTACACAACAAGCTACATTTGATCGTGCAAATCAAAAAGCAAAGTTAATAATCTTGTTTAGTGTTTCAAGATGAGGTACAACCTCATATTCGTGAGACCACAACAACAAAAGAATCTTGGGACAAGTTGAAAACAATATATGAGTCAAAAATAAGAACACAATACTTCATCTCCAGAGTCAACTATTAAACTTGAAAATGCAACCAACTGAGAAAGTTGAAATGTTTTTGAGAAGAGTAGCAACTTTGTGTGCATCACTTCAAGCTTTGGAAGAAGAAGTAACTGACACATCACTCATGCCTATAGTATTGAGAGCTCTTCCTCCTTCTTATAGGATTTTTGTGACCACGTTAAACATAACTGGTCAAACAACAACTTTTGAAGAGTTAGTGAATATGCTACAACAAGAGGAAGCTATTCACTCAACTACTGAAACTGAAGAGCAGGCACTTGCTTCTAATCAAAAAGGAAAAAAATAGGCTAAGTCTAGTAAACAACCTCAAAAGCAAGGTAATACTCAACAAGGCCAAAAGGACCAACAAAAATGTCTTATTTGTGGTCGAAAAGGACATGAGTTAAAAAATTGTTGGTACAACACATTCCAACAAGGATCATCAAGTGGTAAAAAGATTAATTACCAACAAACAAAATTTGGCCAACAACAGAGTAAACAGGACAAAATAATAAAAGTGGAAGAAGAAACCAACTCAACAAGGAAATGTAGCCGAACAAGAAGATCAATTTGATGATGATGACTTCCTATATTCTGCACAATCAAATGAAGTATCCAATTCTACAAATCAAATTTGGTATGTCGACTCGGGTGCAACTCGACACATGACAAGAAAGAAAGATTGGTTCTTCACAATGAGTAAAACACCCACCAAAAATCATGTCTCTTTGGGTGATGATACATCATACAATGTTGAAGGCATTGGTTCCATTTCACTACCACTTGGGCAATCATAATTGTAAAATTACAGATGTTCTTTATGTCCTGGTTTAACAAAAATATGTTATCCGTGAGTCAATTATTAGATCACAATCTCAAAATTGACTTTGATTGTAAAGGCGGTAAAAAGATGTGCCTAATTCGAGATAAGTCACGAAGCTCCAAAATTGTTGCAAAAGCTTCGAATGTGGGAAGAATGTTTCAAGTTGGATTTTTTCAACGAAATGATCAAGCACTTGTAGCCAAGGATACATCATCAGCTCAACTATGGCATCGAAGACTTGGACATGTGAGTTTTGGCTATCTTGACACACTTCATCGATACGACATGGTTAGGGGTTTACCACCTCTAAAAAAGGGTACAGATAAATGTCAACATTGTTTGGCAGAAAACAAAATAGAGCACCATTCAAACATAGTACATTTTGGGCTAAGGAAAAACTTGACTTGGTGCATACCGATTTGTGCGGACCAATGAGACCTAACCACTCTAGGTTTCAATATTTCATGCTCTTTGTTGATGATTTTTCAAGAAAATGTGGATATATTGTCTTTCTACAAAAGACCAAGCTTTTGAAACTTTCAAGAAGTTCAAAGCCCTTGTTGAAACAGAGTCTAGTAGGAAAATAAAAACACTCCACTCAGATCAGAGGGGGAGAATACACCAGCAATGAGTTCAATGATTTTTTGAAAACACATGGCATTCGTCATCAAATGGCTCCTCCTCACACACCGCAACAAAATGGTGTTGTTGAAAGGTGAAATCATACTATCATGGATATGGTGTGATGTATGATTGATGATGTAGGTTTATCAAAAACATTTTGGGCCAAAGCAAGCTAAAATGGTAGTCTATTTACTAAACAGAGTTCCCACTGCAGCTCTTGATGGAGTAACACCACAGGAAGCATGGTCAGGGCATAAGCCATCTATTTCACACCTTAGTTTTTGGATGTAAATCAAGTATGCACATTCCTAAGAAACAAAGAACTAAGCTTGATATGAAATCAGAAAAACTTATCTTCTTGGGATACAATGATGAAGCACTTGGCTATAGACTTATGAATCCAAAACAAGGAGGGTATACACTAGTCGGGATGTTGAGTTCTTTGAGAAGAAAGAAGAAGATGCTCCTTCCATACACTCACATGATGAAAAAATCATCCCTACAAGTGAAAAAGAGGATGGTAATCACTTTGATGATGAAAGTGATGATGGGGAAGATGGTGAAATTCAACCTCCCACAGGAACCACAAAAAGTATGCCTAAATGGTATACAAGTATGATTAGAGATGCAAAATTGGATAGTGTCCCCGACACATCTACCATTGGAATGAGGACTCACAGTATGGCTCGAAATGAGGTCAATTTGGCCTTAATGGGTAAAGTTGTTGAAACTATTGAGCCATCCACAATTTTAGAAGCCCTACATAGTCTAAACCTTGGAAAGATGCTATGGATGCAGAATATAAGTCACTTATGAAAAATAATACATGGCAACTTACAGATCTTCCACCAGGGAAAAATTGATTGGATGCAGATGGATCTTCAAAACAAAGTACAAAGCAAATGGAAAAATTGATAAACATAAGGCTAGACTAGTTGCTAAGGGATATGCTCAAAAAGAAGGCATTGATTATGAGGAGACTTTTGCTCCCACAACTAAGATAAAAACTTTAGGTTAATATTTGCTCTAGCTGCACAATTTGGTTGGAAAATACACCAAATGGATGTGAAAAGTGCCTTTCTTAATGGTGATTTACAGGAAGAAGTTTACATGACTCAACCAGAAGGTTTTGTCATACCAAGTAAAGAGGAAAAGGTATGTAAACTCATAAAATCACTATATGGTCTAAAGCAGTCTCCCAGGGCATGGTACATAAAAATCGATGAGCATCTCATTCAACATGGATTCAACAGGAGTCCATACGATCCTAATCTCTATCTCAAAAAGCAAGGGGGAGATAGTGATCGTTGTAGTATATGTCGATGATCTAGTCATCACTGGAGGATCAGTGAGGATGATTGAGTCAACAAAGAAAGATCTAACACGATCATTGACATGACCGATCGATCTCGGCTTCTGCATTATTGTCTTGGACTTGAAGTTTGGCAAAGAGAAAATCATATCTTTGTGTCACAATTGAAATACGCCAAGACAATGCTCGAGAAATTCAATATGATGGATTGTAAGCCATTTTCCACACCTATGGAGACAAGACTTCAACTATCTCGAACAGATCCATCACCACAAGTAAATGCAACTCTCTATCGGTAGTTGATCGGGAGTCTCATCTACTTGACTTACACTAGGTCGGATATCAGCTATGCAGTCACTATCTTTCACGGTTCATGCAAGAACCAAGGGTTTCTCACTAGAAAGCAACAAAGCGGATACTGAGGTACATCAGAGGAACTATGGACTATGGCCTAGAATACAAGAAGAATAATAACTTCTTCTTGACAGGATATTCAGATTCAGATCATGCAGGAAACATAGATGATAGGAAATCCACTTCAGGATTTGTATTCTTTTTGGGATCTGGACCGATATCATGGGGGAGTAAGAAGCAAACTTGTGTTTCAAGATCCTCCACAGAATCAGAATATCATGCAGCAGGTGGAGCTGTCTGTGAAGTGATATGGCTCCGACGTATACTTGAAGGATTGGGAATACCACAGAAAGATCCAACTATCCTACATGTTGATAATGAAGGAGTAGTAAAACTTGTTGGAATCCAATTTTTCATGAGAGCACACCAAACACATTGAGGTGTAGTACATTTCATTTGTGAACATGTTCATAACAACAACATCCAACTCCAATATTGCCCAACAGATATGCAATGTGCAAGATGTCTTCACAAAGTCACTTGCTCGAGGTAAATTTGAGGGTTTTAGAGAATTTCTCTGTTCACTTGAGACCATGTTGAATTAAGGGGGAATGTTAGGAATAAAACTTAGCTTAATTCATCATTAGTTGATATTTGAATAAATGTAATAAGTTAAAGTATTTAATTTAAATACTTTAAACTTATGTCAATAGGTATTAGTTATCCTTAGTTGTTAGTTAACTAAGTGATAGTGTTCTCATCCCAATGTTTGTGGGATCATGTTCTATCTTGCATATTTTGTTCCCGGATGATTTCCATGAGGGGCAATAGGGGGGTAATATAGATGGTTTTCATATATTGTGGATTAGGGCAATATGCTATTTCTCGTAATGCATATTTTCTCAGATTAGATGATTTGTTTCCATATATTGTGGATGAGATAGAAGTTGTCCAATATCTATAAATATTGTAGCTCTCTCATTTTTTTGTAATGCTTGATTTTGATATTAATAAAATACACAAGCACCTTTGTCTTGTTTTGAATTCAAAATAAACTCCCTATGCGATGAATGCAAAGCTTCTCTTTGTAAATGGTGTCAAATATTGTTTTCAAGTATTCATTGTCAAGTAAAAGACATAAGTAGGGCCAAACAAAGCAAGAAAAGGACCAAAAAGGTGTCACCAGTACCTAGTTTCCATACTTAGAAATCATGTATATAACAACATACTAGAGGTGTAATGTCATAGTAATAAGTGCATATTTTAGTCACTACATTAACAAAGGTTAACAATCAAGTATTTCTTTTTATTTCTTATCTCCATTAATTTTTATAATGGGGATTTTTTCATATAACAATTCATTTACAAAGTGTAAGCTTCTTTCACCTACTAAAACAAAATTTGCCACTAACTTCATTACTCTTTGAAAAGGGAGGTAAAGGCGATGACAGCATTGAGAAAAGTGGTGGTTACTAATGGATGGGCAAAGTCAAAGCTTTCCCAAGAAATCCATTCAAAATAAAATGAAAGAATTATCTTAGGGGACACATTTTGGGAGAGGGGAGAGAAGATCATAAATGTGTTTAAGTCACACTTGTTTGAATTTTGAAAATGGTTGATGGAAATCAATGTTGCATGGATTTTGTCTATGAGAGCATGGACAAAGCAAAGAAAAAAATCCAAAAGTTACTAGCAAATGATGTTAAAGAAGTCAAGCGTATTAGGGAAATCAGTAGGGGTAAATCTTGATGTAAATGAAGAGATAAAGGGAGATATGCCAGCAACAATAAATAGATTCGTTCTTGATGAAGATGTGAAGGAAGTACCAAGATAACAGCTTACTTTTTCAAAAACCAACATAAGATGTTTAGCAACAAGGAAGTAAAGGCAAGCGAATGAATTAGGAACCATCCAAATGTTGGCAAACTTATGGGTCTTCTACTCCAAAGTTGTAAAAGCTTACCGTGCGAATCTTTAACCAATGTTTCAATGATTTAATTTACACAAACAAGATAAATCGATTAGGGACTCAAAGAGTCCTTGATCTTGTGTTTTATCCATAGCAATTTACAATTGTTACTCTCTTGCAAATGAAGATGACAACTCTCTCCTAGTAGAACCATGTTTAGGAGATGGAGAAAATGTTGTTGTTGATGAGCCCTTAGGTGGAGTATATGAAGATGTTAGTAAAACTTTCAATATAGAAGCACGTTTTGGGTAGTAGATGTTTAAAAGTTCATTCCATTTTTAGTTAATACTCGAACTTTGAAGTTTAAACAATGGATAACTCTCATCGCTATATTTCAATATGTATGAAGTTTGAGATTCTAATGGATTTTGTTACATATGTTTATTCATTTTTGCAGACTTTGTTTTTTAATACAAATATACACAATGATTATTTTTTATATATGCTTTAAACTTGTAAAAAAATGAGCGGACCTTTTGCAAAACCCCAAACTTCCAAACTTTTTCCGCATCCAAATAACCTAAACTTTTCAAACATGGAAACTATAGTGTTAAATGATAACCCATTGGGTCTTCTTGTCATATAAACAGATGGATGTATGTCATGGAAAGGGCACTTGTATCAGGTCCTCTCTCAGATTGTGTAAATTACGTAGAGACTTACTTTCATGAACAAGTTGTTATTGTTCGGATGCTTTTTCTCTACATGGTATGTTATGCAATTACTATTCTTTGTATTACGTTATTAATTGTCTTAAATCTCAGTAAACATTATCTTTACTAAATTTTGGCATCATATAACCTTTGAGTCACCCCATTATCTAATAAGATCTATATACCAAAGAGATTCGTGGAGCACGATGGCAAAAGATATTACAAAAGTACAAATTCACGAAGAAGATTGTCACATAGAAGCAATAATTCATGTTATCCACTCCATACAAATACAAGAGAGAGACATTATCATGGAGGGAACCAAAAGTTTAAGGTTCTAATCAATTGGAGGAGAAACGGAAAGACAACAAAAGTTGTGACAAACATCCAATTCTAAAGAGTCATCAAGGGAAGGTCGAAGCGTGAAGTGAAGCACATTCCAAATCATGAAGCGAAACTGGTTGAGCCTATGCCACTCATAGTAAGGAGTAGGTGGAAATTACCATAACCACTTCCAAAGGAAGGAAGTGTGAACCTTGTCGACTAGGTTGTGTCGAGGGTGTTGTAAAGAATCACATAAAAATTTAGGGCAGCTTAAACGACAAATTCAAGGGAATCACACAAACAAGGGGATATGACCACATGCAAGATAGTGTACAAATCTCTTGTGAAAGGAAGGGTCGAACATAGGGACGTGTTTGATAGTGCTAAGAGAGTATGGGAATGTCCAAGGACCACCTATAAAGGAGACTCATATTCAAAGAACCACGCCAAAAGTAACCCGTAACGTGAGCCATGATTACCCCATCAACTCCATCTTGAGAAAACCAAAAGCTGTCAATATTCACCAATGATAGATCGAAGGATTTTGTACAAAATTGTAGAACGTGAATCACCAAATGGACTACCAACGGGCATATTGTGTTAGAAACATGTGTCCAACCCTTCTCTTTGCATTATTTGTGTATTAGTCGCTATGGACGTATATGCTTTGTAAGTCATCCCTTGATCATATTTTAATTATCCCACATACATGGGAAGTAGTAGTTATTAGAATAGACTTAGTATATAAGTAAGTGTTAAGGCCCAATGAAGGCATCCACGAATATTATTGTATTGAGCTTGCTCAAAGGAAGTTGCCCCCTCGAAGTGGCCTGCAATCTAAAGGTTATTTGAGTTATTTCCCAAAGTTCATTTCATTGTTCATTTATTTTCAATAGTTCATAAATTTACGTAGAATTATCCTCAAATCTGGTATCGAAAGTTTCTTAGTTTTACGGGTAGATTGTGGAGAAAAACATTTCAATAGTGGCTTTCCAGGAGTTGCGCCATTTACGGAAATATTTTCCTTGCATTTGTTTCCTACATATTCACTACAGGTTCGAATAAGGGTAAATACTCATCCGCATAATTGTGGGAAGTACTTGGGCATAAGCCCTAAAACTCATTGTGAGTACCACAAGAACCTCAAAGTAGTTGGCCCATTGAGAGGACCTGCCAACGAAAAGGGCAATGGCCCATCCCGATTGACTAGTTTTCACCCGTGAGGTAAACCAAGAGCTGTATGTGGTAACAACCCCATCCCGATTGATTACATGGTAAATCTATGACCGGACATCTTCTCGGTGAGCAATACTCGTTCAAACAACATTGGTGGCCAAAGAGAATCCTTAAAACCCTTAGGCAACCTAACCGACTAGGGCCCATATCCAACATAACAATTCAAAGACAAACAATAGAACAGTCACAATTGAGAATAGTTGGTAACCTCACACTTACAAACAATTTGTTGGCATGAACAAAGCTACAATCAGTTTTCATTATAAACAAAGGAAAAAAAAATAATTTTTGCCATATCTTTCCTTTTAGAGTTCTCGTTGACTCAAAATTTCCTATAACACCGAAATTCCATTATGCACATTTCTTTCCTTGAGGGTCCATATCCAAATTCCACTTTTATTAGCCAGAAATCTCAATTTTTTTATTTTTCGAGTTTTGTCATAACTTCTTTAGTTTTTCCCCAATTGCTTCGAAATTTTCCCACAATGTTCCTCTTTGTTTTTGCTCCTCTATCCTTCTTGGACAAATTTCCCAGTTTTTCCATTACGGTTCGAAATTGCCCTTACATTCGTCAATCCTAACCAAGAGGTGCCAAAAACTAGTAAATGTACATTTAGCCCTTTTGATTGAGTTCACATTCAAATTTTCCTTTCCGATCATGTCTTAGAACATGTTTTTCTATCCCTTGCAAAAAATACACTAGTTATCATAGCCACCCATGCAAGCACAAAGATCATGGAGCAAGAAATCGCAACATTGAAGTCCAAGGTCACTAAGTTAAGCGATATGATGTGTGGACTGAACAAGCAAAATAGCCTTTTGCTCAACAAATTATAGAAAGAGTCTTCTTCAAAAATAGCTTCTCTTCTCCCAACACATCTTGTGGGCCCAAGTTGGACTTTCCAAGGTTCAATGGTATAGATCCTACAAGATGGATATATCGAGTCAAGCAATTCTTCAACCTTCACAATACTTATTTTGTAAACAAGTCCCAATTGCTTCCTTCCACTTGGAACAAGAAGCACTTCAATGGTACCATTGGTATCTCAAATCGAATGATGAACCAAATTGGACAACTTTTGCATCCTTACTTCTAGGCAAGTTTGGTCCCTTGACATTCAAGGACTTTACAGGGCTCTTACCAAATTACGCCAGATAGGTATTGTTCGTGATTACAGTTGAATTTGAGAAACTGGCTAATCACACTGAAGGGTTGTCAGATGACTTCTTCAAGAGTTGTTTTGTTAGTGGCCTCAAAGAGCCACTCCACTCGGAGGTGAAAATGTTTCGGCCCAACAACATGATGGATGCCTTGGGCCTGGCTAAGTTAGTAGAAGATAAACTCTCAACACAACGTCGACCTCCCACTTTCCCATCCGCAAAGAACACGAACCAACGGTTAGCCACAACTACCCTCGGTCAAGCGCCTTACTAAGGCAGAGATGTGGGCTCGTAAGGAGAAAGGATTATGTTATAATTGTGATGACAAATGGGTTAAGGGTCACAGGTGCGTCACACAAAAGCTCTACTTGTTAGATGTGGAATCACCCGAGCAGGACAGCGAGCCCGATCTCCAGGAATTCCAGGATGCTCAAGAGGAACAAAGCCCTCGAGAGGACTCGGCCTCTCCGGAGATTCAACCCGAGATCTATGTGCATGCACTAGCAGTGTTACCAGGAAATATCCCTTGTGGGATATCACTTGAAATTCACAAAATATATAAAAATAACAGCGAACTGAAATTTTGATTTTTCTTATTTTTAGGACAGCAATATGCAGAAACAAAGAAAAATTTGTATTTTCCAAAATAATAATTTCTAACACTACCCAGAAGCTTCAAATAACTTAGAAAAATATGTAGAATAGTAAACAAGAGATAATTTTTATCTCTCAAATATGATTTTATTTATTTATTTTAACTGCTGAAACTGCCTAAAAATTCCAAAAATTCACAAGGAGCTGAAATGATCTTTATAAATTCTGAAATTTGGACAACAATATATTTAAATTATAACGAATCAGATCCAACTGGAAAACTGAAAAACTCCAACCAAAAACCCTAGAAAACACTGCTGCAAAACCCTAAGTAGATCTGAAAATAAATAAAGCCCAAACTGAATGAAACTCCTCCTGGGAATTCGCCAAGCTTGCCTCAAACGTTGGAAATAATCTGATCTATAGATGGCTGAAGTATGGACCAAATAATCTCTCGACACTGAGCAAACCCTTAAAATTCTCTTAAAACTCGATCTGAAAATCTGATTTGAATGAAGCTCCAAATTAGCAAACTAGGGATGGATCTTTCACCACCAAAGAGTGCTCTGCTAGCTAGGAGTGGATCTCTCACCACCGAAGCTAGGGTTCTGCGGGATCTTACTCCACAAGCAAAAAGTGTGCAACCAACAATGGCTCCAATATCTGAAAATGTGTGTGTATATATGAATCCCCTTTCTCCCCAAGCACTTCCTTTTATAACTTTTCATTGCAACAAAGGGCCCAAAAGAACCCTAATCGCCCCATTGGGTCTTTTCTTTAATTAATTAAAATAACTTAAGTCACTTTATTCCACACATGCCAAAAGTGCACTTAAGTCACCCCAACAAAGAATTAGAACATAAAGTACCATATATTCACCCATCACTTAAGTCATCGACTAAATATAACATAAAGTACCTTAGGGGAGCATCTCACAACCTTATTTCACTTAAGTCACCTCAAAGTACGTGTCCAACTCCAAAACATAACATATAAGTGAAATGAAGGTACAAACCACACCCAATAACCATCAACGTCACTAGCCCCTTGGGCATAACCAAGGCTAAGACGGATGAAAAGCCTCCTAGGCCATTTGCTCGGAAATGGGGACATTACATACCACCCCTCAAACCATGAAGGTCAAGGGGTTCTTTACAAAAATCTCTCTCACAATCCTCATTGACTCTAGCAGCACTCACAATTTCATCGATCCCCACATTGCTCAGCAGGCAGATTGCTTTGTGCACATTTATAATTGCATTTTACTTGCATCAATTTGTAATAGTTATTACATCACTTTCACTATCACTTTGTAGCAAGTATTACAAAGTTCGAGTGCCATATTCAAAAAATTCAGACTCACACTTTGGTTACACTGAGATCAAAATGAGCACATAATTAATTCCACATAAAATGTGCAGCTTGTGTCCATAAGTTGGCTTCTCATTCAAGAATACATTGTTCAATGCTTAGCAAACCTTCATATCACCATCTAGAAATATACTCAGTCAGCCTCCATGCATGCATCGATCAGCTTTGATTCCCTCTCGTCTACCATTTCTTTTGTTCCAACAGGCAGGCAGAGTTCAAAAAATGACAGTCTGTTTAGACCTTTGTGGCTCTCAATGATTTAGCTTTATTCCACACACGCATTTAGTTTATTGTATGTAGAGAATGCACTAGAGCTGCAGTATCGACAGTGTTGCGTACAGGTAAAAGACCCTTCATAAAGATAAAGGAGCAATCAATACATACTTTCTTTAGTCCAGTTTGAAGATCCTATACGATAAGGTTTGTATTTTGGCTCTGAATGGATATACACTTAAAATTACTCTTCTTATTTATAAAATAGAAAATTCATACTTTTAGTTTTATACTTATTATATTAGATTTATAATAATAATGTTTTTCTAGAACTAGAATCACAACAGAACCTTGAAAAGATATTTATAAAAGATGAGGCCATACTGACTAATAGCTATTTTACATGAAATTACCTCCAGATTATACTTGGCACGAATGGCTCTTCTATAGCCACATGCATAGCAGGAAACAAATGAACCAAGCAAGCCCAAAAGAGTACCCTCAGTCAATGAACAGCAGATTCCAGTAACAACACCCCACAAAAGGAAATGGACACAGCAGGGTCCAGTCCAAGATCGTCCTTCCAAATATTCCACATTTTTTCCAAACAGAACACAGGGACAAAATAACCCTATGTAACCTGTACAGAGAAATAAAAGATGTTTGGTACACTTGTTTGATAAAAATAGGCATTGAAATCTTTAAGTTAGATCTAGATAAATTTAAATAGTCGATGAACATCAAATCAAAGGACCAAAAGGAAAAGTTCCTACCCAAAGACATAAGAGCATGTTTTGTCCCTCAACAAACAGCATTCAGGCACATTTTAAGAAGAATGACATACGGTCTCATAACAACAGTTGCGACCAAGGTGAAGATAAACACCCATACAATAATTGTGGCCACGGTGAACATTGAAGAATATTGCTCAACTAATTACAATGTCTTGATTCAGTATCCGAGTATTACTGGAACACAATTCTCAAACAATTCACCTACTATCTGAGGTCAAATGAAAACACATAAGATCCTTCAGAAAATATGAAATGCCTCCATATCCAACAGTTCATTGACAGCAGCGTAGGTTTCCATACCTGAACTAGTACATGTCATGATAAACATTTTTAATAATAATTTTTCAGGCCAAAAACATTGGTTCATATCATTTTGTAATTTCAATATATCATAAATATTATTTACTAACTTTTAGTGTGATCTGTATCAGTGTTTTAAAAACCGGCCGGTTTGACCGGTTCAACATTTTTAGGCATGAACCGGTTAAAAAACTAGACCGTTCGACCGGTTTGGTACCAAACCGGCCGGTTTTGTAAGGAACCAGCCGGTTCGGTACCAAACCAGTTGAACCGGCCGAGTCATGTAAAGATGCATGCATACAGCGCTGAGTATAAAAAATCAATTTTTTATTCAAAATTTCTGCTTTTAACACCTTTCTTACTTGGAGTTTGTGTCATTTTGCTATAAACACCTTTCTTACATGTTATATAGTATATACATGAGCAAACTTTGCATATTTTGTGTGTAATTGTTGGAATCATGGTTTCTAATCTTTCAAATATATTGTTTTCATTAAAAATGTAATTTTTATGTGTTTTTTAGTAAACCGGTTCATAGAGTTTGAACCGGTCCAGTTCCGGTTCCGGTCCAGTCCAACCCTCGACCAGTTTTGAGTCCGGTTCCGATTTTTAAAACACTGATCTGTACTACTTTCTTAAAATTTGTATTAGTTGTCTCTGGAGTCAGCATAGAAGAGAAACATGGAAAATAATAGTTTTATATTAGACAACCACAAGGCAGAGAGATCCTTTACATCGAATTATAGTATAGGACCAAATAGAACCAACTCTTTTACTTGAATTTATTTTCCTGATAGACAATTTAATATAGCCCAAATAAACCAATCATCTGCTTCGAACTGTAGTATTCTATTGTTCAGCTGATGCAGCCATAATCTTGTTTAGTGTAAAGATACAATTGTTGCCTGGTACACCATACCCAAACACTAGATTGAATAGAAAAATAAAATTTGGAATCTAATGAGGTCAAAAAGCAACTCTAAGACTTGTTGGGGCAAGGAGTAATCCATACAAGTACTTCACCATGTGGTTCACCAATTGTGATGGTCCCAAAGAAAGACAGGACATGGAGGATGTAAATCAGATTATATAGAACTGAACAAGATACTATAAAAAATTGGTATCCTCTTCCAAGAAGAGATGACTTGTTGGATCAGCTATAATGTGCCAAATACTTCAACAAGTTAGTCTTAAATCAAGCTACCATCAATTGAAGGACATATAGAAGATCGCATTCAAAACTAAGAAACTACGTTGCTGAGGATACGGATACGAGTATCGGTTTGGATACAGATACGATACGCAGATACGTCAATTTTAAAAACCCTTGGATACGTCCGTACATATATATTAAAAAATTAATATATATATATATATATATATTTTATGTACATCTGCTCATTTTACTCATTTTTTAGTCCATAAAAACTGAAATAGTAATACAAAACTTGAATCAATGTTCAAAACATTCAATATACTTAAGACTTTGCATTTTTATTGATCATGTGGCTGCCATACATATGATATACGAATATCATGTCAACATGAATACGAACAAAACTTGAAATTTGAAAAATATACTAGGATCCATGTTCAAATTTTCAAAACATACAATATACTTAAGATTTTACATTTCATTGTTCATGTGGCTGCCATACATATGATATAGGAGAGGGTGTATTATTTTATTCATTTAGTGTTTAGGGTTCGGTTTTAGGGAGTAGAAAAGTCAAAAAATTTTAAAAAATGAAATAAAACTTTAAAAAGACGTATTTACTGCAGGATACGTGCCTGATACGTACGGGATACGTCAGGATACGTCACGGATACGTCTGTACATATCTGTGACGTATCTCAAATACGTATCCGTATCGTATCCGTTTCCGATACGTATCAGAGGGGATTCGAGGGGGTCTTGGGCGTATCCATGCAACGTAGCTAAGAAAGAATTATATAAGCGGATTGTACTTCCATTTGGGTCACACAATGCAACCAGACCTTTAAGAGGATGATAAATGATGCATTATGTCCATTCGTAGACTTGTGTCGTTGTAAACGTGGATGACATTTTGATTTTCAACCATATGCAGGAGGAATCTCTACTTCGTTTACAGTAAGTTTTGAAGACTTTGAAGAGCCAAGTTACTAAATATCAAGATGTGAATTTGCAAGACAAAGGCAAGTTTTTTGGGCTATGGGGTTGGTGGAGGAGAAAGGGGATTGACCCAGCAAAGATAGAATCCATTTTCAAGTGGCCAAATCCTTGAAGTGATTGAAACAAGGAGCTTTGCAGATGTTGTTTAATACTTCAGGAAGTTAATAGTTTCTTTATCTACAGTTGCCACTTTATTACATGCAATTTCAGCAAGTGGTGCGTCATTTATTTAGGGTAAAATCATCACGCAAAATTTAGTAAAAGGTTAGGAATGTAATGTCATTGTTTTTCCTTACTTACAGCAACATTTAAGATTGAAACAGATGCGAGTGCCTACAAAATGGAAGCAGTTCTGATGCAAGGAGGAAGACCATCATGCTATCATTCCAAAATTTTCAATGTAGCAACCCTAAACTACACAATTTGTGGCATGGAATTGTATGTTCTAATCCATGCAGTCAAGAAATGGAAGCTTTACTTGTGGGGAAAGGAAATTGTCCCACCTATCAATCATCACCCTCTGCAATACTTGCAACACAGAAGTGATTGCAGCAAGGAAGGCATTTCAAGCAGATGGGGTTCTACAAAAATTGATTTGGTAATGAAATAGAAATGCATCATCAATAAATAAAAAAAAGGAAATATGCTATATCCAGGCCACCAATGCAAGCACAAATATCAGCAATGGGCACAATAGCTAAGCTTGAGCCTTTCGCCCATGAAGTGTATGTGGAGGAATATGTTGGTGATGTAGCAGATTTTGGGGTGTATGTTGCATTCTCAACAAGCCAAACGGCAAAACTGTGAAGGTAAAATTGATCTCCACCTTGAAGATGGGATACTCTACACACTAGGGAAGAGGTAGAATACAGCTCATAAGAAGCAAGCACTTCAAAAGTATTCAGGTTTCCCAAATCAATCATTTTAGGTAAGCATGTAAAATTATTGGGCAGGTTTTAGAGCTCATTGTGGGGAAAGATGGATACCAAGTTAATGAATCAACAGCTTTCTGTCCACAAATGGACAGACAAACTGAAATCATAAATGATAAATTGGTGTAGCTTGTAAGGGGTCTAACAGGAAGCATCCAAAGATACGGGATGTGAATTTGGCATACATTCAATATTCCCACAATAGGGTGGTACACACATCTACATAAAAGTCTCCATTTGAAACATGCTTTGGGTATTAACCTCCCAATACAATTGGATGTTGTGTATGGACAGAAAGATAGAATACACCTCGACAGCATCCTAAACCACAGTAGTGCAACCAGCACATGGCTCATCCACTTAAGCCACGAAAAATTCTTGTCTAAGACACACAACACACACTTCAGTGGCATGTGGTCATTGCCATCACAACGATCATGCAACTAAGCAGTGTTGGGATTTTCATCCTTTTGACCTTTGTGAAAGAAGCAGCCATTCCAGGTTCACTTATTGGTTCTCAAATATTCTTGCACAAAGGACTGTTGGGGAAAAGTCACTTCCTCACTCAAGCTTCTACAAGCAAAAGCAGGTCCACAACAGTAACATGCTAGATAACAAAACATCATGCAATACATCTGCAAATACACTTGTATCTACATAGTGTACCTTGTTTCCATTTGGTGTTGTGTCAACACCTCTAAACCTTCGGTCCATCAACGGGATAGCTTTGTTGTGACATGTCTTGAGCACAAACAAGAAGCTTCACATTTCTTTGCAGACCTAGAGAATGGGGTTTCTCAACTTCACTCTTGTGTAGCAAAGTTTCCGTACTGGAGACTAGATTCCTGTCGCACCACTCCTGACAACATGTTATCTACCCCAGGCTCAACAGCACTGGTATCAAAACGCACTATTCTGATTGGTCTGCCCTACAATCTGTAACATGCTATTTTAGTTGGTCCACCCTACGATCAACGTCACTGCAACGTCATATCCAACTTTTGTGCAAGTCTACAGTCAAGCTACTTTCTTGCGCCAAGTTTGCCATGTTCCTGAACATACAAAATCCATCTCACATGGATATACATCATCTACAATCTATTTTTGCATACAGGAAATCTTCACAATCCCTTCTAGGAGGCGATATGGGTACATCTCCACCCCTATTCTCAATGTTCAGATTCTACACATTCTTTGGCATCCAAAGACATCCACGGCATGTTTTATGCCATGCTGTCAACATCAGTGATACAACCTTCAGCAGCTTCAAGTTCAAATTCTGCTGCTAACTGAACACGTAATGGGGGCATTTCGCTTTAGGAAAGGGAGATTGATTAGCATGCAGCTCCTTCCTTGCTCATCTCCTACACGACTTCACAACTTGAATAGCATTTTTGGAAGCTTCTAGAGTGTTTTGGAGCTCAAGAAGCATCGGTCTCATGCTTTAGCTCGATGGACTTCTAGATCGCAAGATGGTCTTTCCAAAAGGTATTATAGTCCACTTACAAAGCATATCTAGATAACTTATACGCTCTCCAAGTTGGCTCATGCCATCCAATTGGATCATCCTGAATTGACAACATCATAGTCTACTTTCCATGTTTGACACTCCACTCAATTGGCACAACTCAAGGTAGCCCAAGACACCAAGGACTCAAACCTAGGTTGATTTTTACCACCTTTGTAACCTTACTCCAAATATTAGTGCTTCCCTAAGCATCGCTCAACTTGATGGAATCACCCCGACTTGTGGCGAAGCACTAATAACACATTGTGCCTTCTAACAATGGCACACATACTTGTGTGCTTCCATGTAGCTTGTGCATCAATGCAGCATCACTCGTCATCCAAGATATCACAAACTGTAATGTCCCCTTCTCCGGGCTAGTTCATTTTGAAGACCTTGGGCCCATTCCACTTCTCGTGGGCTTAAAGGGAAAGAGCAAGGGAAGTATTTAATGTCATGATTGTCAGTTGCTTTTGTAGCTTTATATTATTTTCAAGCAACTTTCTAATTATGACTTAGAAAAGTCAAGTTGGTTCAAAAAGTGCAAATACCAACTTGAAAAATAAAAAAGAAACTTATATTTCTACAAGGAGGTCGGTCCTCTTTGGGGGTCATCCTTTTGATTTTGGCGCCACCTTTAGCTATATAAAGGGGTCACTTGGCTTGGAAAAGGGGACACTTACTTTGGAATTCATTTTCTTTGAGTTGGAGCACGAAATTGTTTTCTCTCTCTTCCATTGAGGACAAAAACCCTCCATGGAGGTCTATTGAGGACGAAGCCCCTCAATAGCATTCAGATTTGGGGACAGAAACCCTCAAAATCTGCATAAGGTGGTCTCATTTAGAGATTACATTGGGCTACATTCAGATTTCTTTGGTGCACTATCTATTTTCAGTCATTTTCAGCTAGGGCAGATCAGATTTGCATAGTTTTGAGTGTGGAACCACAAGAGTCCATGTTGGATCAGCACAAGGGTTTGGGCAGATTTTCAGTCCATTGGGTGGAAGCACCATACTTTGGAGGGCTGTTTGGCCAATTTCAGACCCTCTCCTAGGGTAGCAACCCCTCCTTGGGAGGAGTTCATTGGTTTCTAGGGCACAGCAACTCACTTTCCTCCCGTATTTGGATTCTTCATATTTTTGGAGGCTGATTGTACTTTCTGGAATTGTATTTGGGCCTTGGAATCATTATTTCCAGCCATATCTGTGAGTGTACTCACTGCTGTCATAAATTTAATTAAATAAAATCAGTTGGTGGCTTGGATGATCATTTCCTTGTTCCTAAGTGTTCTAAAAATATTTCTAAAGCTTTGGAACCATCTGGGTATATTTGTATTTGAGTATTTTGGGATGAAATTGCAAAAATCTGATTGTTGTTATAAATAAATCAGTTTGTTGTACTTGCTGTCATACATTTTCAGTTCGTTATCTATTGGGGTTTGTGCAATATCCGTTTATTTCAGTTTTGAGCCCGAAAGGGACATTACACAAACTTGCGGCAACCTTATGCACACAGACTTGTGGCAACCTTTCGCGCTTGCACAGTGCCTTACAGTATACTGCACCACAATCTGACTCTTCACAAGAAGATCAGCACTTTATTGCATAATAGATATCATCTGCAGTTTTGCGTGCTTCCTCAATGCCAAGATGCAACCTACATCATAGAATCTTGTGTACTCACACCTTCTCAAAGTACCACACAGCATCACATGCATCTTGCAGTGTTCACAACCTCTATAATGCCACACACTAGCTTCGTGATACAACATCTGCAATCTTGTACTAGCATACCAAAACACTCGCAACTCATGTAGTCTTGCACCAACCCAGCTCACAGCACTCGCAACTCCTACAATGTTGCATGCTACCTCACAGTATTTAAATTTCTCCTAGTGTTGTGCAGCAGATCGCAGCCTCGCTGCACTACAGCACGCTTGCACCTTGCATACTCGCAGTTTCTAGTAGTACCACACAGCATCACACACATGTAGCAGTGTTCGCAACTTTTGTAATGCCATACTTTGCAATACTCGCACCATCTGCAGTCCTATGCTAGCATTCTGCAACACTCCAACTGCATTCTTGCGACAACCTAGTTCGCAATATTTGCAACTATTACAATGTCTCACAGCATTCACGACTATTTGTAGTGTTATGTAGCACATCACAACATTGCAGCACCACCGCATGCTTGCACCTTGCTTTTCAGCATGTTGCAGTCTCTACAATCCATGTCCATTTGTTAGCATCCTGCTGCCACACGGCACACCAAGTGGCACTCTCCACGCTTGCGCCATGTCAGAGCATACAGTGCGTGTGTTTCCAGATGGGCACAAACAATCGGATATTGTTATTTACGAAATATCGTAGATGCCGATCTCTACCTCAGATCGAAACAATCTTATGCGTAAATCTAAGTGATAAACAGACAGACCAATAAGAGAGTCATCTCACAGCCACGCTCAACCGCCACTCCTACAAGAAGACCAACCATCACTCAGGCAGAGGATGAAGAGATCTTGTAACCATGGTCTATTGTAACCAATTTCTTGTAATGATATATTGTAAGTTATCCAATAGCAAAAGGGTGGCCTTTGTCCCCTTTCCTATTCAGCCATGTCCATTGCATGTTGAATACGTGCATGCCTCGAGTTTCTTGTATCAGTCGGCCATCTCTCCCACATGTTAGCATGCTCTACGCATCTATCATTTGAATGATCATGTTCTAGTCCAGAAAAATAAGTTAGGATGTAGTGTCCCCCTCCCAATCACAGGAGCTTGCTCTCCTTGTCTTCTTGGTCACTAACAGTTTAGAAAAATCAGCAAGGAAGCAATCCCCTTCTGATCATAGGAGCATGCTATCCTACCCCTACTATGCATTGTATGCAGATGTACTTTACCCTATTCTTTCATCTTATATTAGATACTACTGCATATTCTACAATCTGCAACACCATTTGAACAGATCCTAGTTTAAATAGCTGCATCATTGTCATCTGCACAACCTCCCAGGCTTGGTGTGGATCAGTCGAATGTCCTCATTTACAGCTATGAGATGCATTCAGCATACACACAGTACAGAAGAAACGTAACAGAAAAAAATTTAACAGAACTAAGCAGCTAACGGCTATGAATTGCTCCAATAGGGTGATATAATTCCTTGAAAGTTGTTCACATAAATACTGACTAAGGTTATCACCAAAGCCTGCCTTTGGTGATAATCTTTCCAATTTAAAACATATGTCAAATATAGTTAATTTTCCAGCAGTGATGTCATTACTCTACTTAATGCAAATTTATAAGCAAAATGCACCAAGCAACCTTTTTGATGCCTACACCACCCAATAAAAGAAATAGCCAGTCTTCTGACTAAACTTTGACTCTTAAGGCAAGATGCTGTAGGTCTAAGATGATCAAACAATTTATCATGACACTGTTCTGGAGGTGCCAATGACCTGTTTTGATGCAGCTCTGCTTGGGAATGCATGGTATCATCATCTCCTTTATCTGAAAGTACCTTCCCAAGTGAGCTGCTGATGCCCTTGATTGGGTTGGTGTAACAGTTCTCTATCTTCCCTTTCATCTCCACATAAATGGAACATATTCCTAACATCATCCACAGTTGGCGTGTTAAATACATATCCAACCACTCAGGGGCTCTTCAGATGATTTAATTCCTCCTTAGGCTGCTGACTTTCCCAATCTGCCACAAAGAATGAGTTTTCTTGTTTTTCTTTTTTAAAACCTAAATCTGGAGTTAGTTTTGCATATGCCTGATGACAATCGTCAGCTGTGAGTGATAATGCATTTGTTGGGCTATTGTATCTGTTAAACCTTGCTTCTCAGTCGGAACTTGGGGACAAGATTTTGTTTCAACTGCACCTGCTCCTCTACCAGCTTATCATTTTCTTCTTTCAAATTTTTTATTCCTTATCATTTCCTAAGTCATCTTTTTCTAAATTAATTCGATAAGCAATAGTGGCATGCATCTAGATACAGAGTGTAAGCTATCACAGGCTGCCTACATACCCTCATCTGTACATCCAAGTTTTACCATACAAGGCACTCTGTTACTATAAGCCACAACTGTAGACATATGTGCAATCTTCTTCAGAATATCATTAAAAACAAAGGCTTCAGCTCCTGTTGTAATTTTAAGCAATAAAATCTTACATCCTTTAAACATTTATCTTCTCCCAGTAATCTGGCATCAATCACAAAAAGTACTGTCTCGTTACAGAATTCACTACCTTATCTGGAGATAGTTTTAGAGGTGCATTTACTTCTTTGTTTACTCTATCAATATTATACACAGCTATTCATTCTGTTGTTACATTTATCTCTGGAATATTTACATCAATTTCTTTCTGTTCTTCCTCTGAAAATTCAATGAACCTGACCGTTTCTGTTAGACTAGATGGACTGAAGTTTCATTGTTCCCAATATTTTCGACATTATTATGTGTTCAGCATTTGTTTTGGAATAGGAGTTTTCTTCTTTCTCTGATGATTCATCCAACCTGAACAAATCCGCTGGAATTGACAGGCCAACTACCTCTGTTTATTCTTGAATTTTCAATTGTTGGCATATTGCCTACATTGTTTTGCTTCTAGCTTTTGTTTTGGCACAGATATTGGTTTAGGTTTTCCAAACATGTCAGCCCAAAGGATTGGATGACATACCCATGCTCGCCAATGGAAATCCGAAATTTTCCCTACTATTTATTGCAAGAGCCACAAAGGCCGAATGTGTTGGTGCTTGCATAACTAGCTCCCTCACTGAGCAGTCATTTAACAGGATGCCAAAAACTTGTACACCACCTTGCTAGGCATAACTTCGCAACTGTAGATCGAAACAACTCCTTCCAAAATGCGTTGGAAAGCTTAGAACACGTACAAGATGTTAAAGGAGTGTGGGTCTATGTTTGGGAAAATACCGAAATTTGTGTTTTTACAAGTTTCAAGTCACAAAATAACCTCTCAACTTCTTGGGAGAAACGCTTGTCACGTTACTTTTCACATTCCAAGTTGCATCACTTCATATCCTATTTTTATATTGTTTGTTTCCTGCTAAAAAAAGATATAAAGGAATTGTCATCTAAATATTAAAATTGCACTTTTGTAGTTTCGCATCTCTTCTCAAAGATTATCTTCTTGTGATTTATTCTTGGCTTCAATAAAGCTTCATTTAGAGTACAATATTGCATTATTATTGTGTTCAATCGCTTGATTCAGTTCATTATTTTTATAGCATATTGAATTTATGCAATTTAGGCATCATCCAACAGATCCAGATCACTTGTATCAGAAGCTCCCGAATTTGTCTCAGAGCACTGTGCCTTTTTGGATTAATGGCTGATCATCCTCAGGATCGCCATCCCCACTCTCCGGATTTTTGGCCAAATAAGAATTAACCTTCCTATGTTTGCAGGATCATAAAAGGTTCTCAATGTTTTTGGCACATAGGCCTACCATTGTGCCTTGTAGCTCAGCAGGTGCTGCAAGACTTCCCTATCATACAAAGAAAATAGATAATAATAATATTTGTGCAAACAAAGCACATGTGAATGTTCCATTGCCTGCAGACATCATTGCTTCATTCATCCCTTTTGCACCAAAAAAGAAAATCATATTTTTGTCTATCAAAAATAGCCTTGACATTACAAATTCTGTAATTTCTCGTTAGTGTATATTGCTAATAGCTTCCACGGCCACTCCCTTATCCTTTACAACCATCCATCAAAAATTTATTTGTTCTTAGCCAAAGGTTTCCTTCTTACCTTCTACCCAAAATTTGTGCATGCTAAATAAACCGCAGAACAAATTAGGAGAAATCTTCTGCTCCTGCCCCTCATGTTATTGAACTCATGCTCATGTCAAACTTCATGGCAAGCTCTGCGAGTGATGGTCAACCCATGATTACCTTCGGCATTGTTATTAGTTCTTTCACACTAGCATGGTGCAGTCATTCAAAACAAGAATGGCAAGGTTCGGCCCAAAGGGGCTGCAATAACAAATAGCAGTCTTTCCAAGTAAAAGTAAACTCTCCTATCACCTAGGATTTTAGCTTTGTTTATCTAGCTCCACCAGTGTGTTGTCTTTGGGCATTGTTGTTTTTTCATCACCAATGTTTGACTTATTGTGGGGCCATGTCTAAACAATCTACTACCTTCTCCATTACTTCTTCATCATTGCAAACTTGCAAACAGATTTTCACTTCTTTCATTTATATCAACGCTTCCATTCTTGCTAACATGTTGCCTTCTCATTCACTACTGCATGTTTATACATTAATATTTGATTGTATTTTTGAAAAACTGACAATGTAAAGTCAGACAATCATCATTGCTGACCATTGGACGGCAACGAATAGTTTGCGATCCCCTTCTAGTAGGTCCCTCAATTATTTCCTTTCCCGACCATCAACTCAGAGTGTGTCACATAACATCTATTGTTAGGGAACACTTAATGATCACCCAACAACAGCAGATCCCCTCAATCGCCTGTTATTGGATTGCCTTTAATTAATGCTTTTTCTTCTTGTTCCTTGCAATCATTGACTGGTGATGAATGAAGGTATAACCCTCAAGCGGCAAACAAGGTTTTCAAAATCTGTGGCCTAAGTTGAAATTTGGTCCATTGACATTGATGATTGAGTGGTTTATGTGCCTTGCTATCGTCGGGTGGCACCCTCACTATGTGGTTGTCAAGTGGCAATTGTATTGTTTGACCGTAGGGCGGCGACCAATAATCCATTCTGTTGTGTAACTCCCTACTTGGCCTGTGTAGTTTCTCAACTTCTATCCGATTCACCTCCACAGCGTATCAAGTACGATAATTTCTTCACTTAGACGCATTGATCAGATCTGGATGCAAGGTTTCAACAATGTCTGCTGATTGTATGGATCCACCATCAAAAACTTCAATAATTCTGTAAGGAGCTTCCTATTGCATTTTTATTTTTGTCCTTTATACACATTTTTTCAATGTATTATAGTACCGGCATACCACTTTTAGATTACATTTTCTTTTTATGTGTTTTGTGTCAATACATCCTTCTCTATTATTCAGTTTCCATTGATCACTGAGCTAAAACATGTTTATTATCTTGTTTATTCAATGTGAACAACCTATCCTGCAAACTTTCTTCATCACTTAGTCAAATCTCCACTGCCACCTTCAAAACTGGTAACCACAAATTCCATTGGTAACACTCATTCTTGTCCATGTACTAATTGGAATGGAATAAACCTTGTGACCGTTTTAAATGCCCATGGTGCAACTAGCAACATCTCAACCCAATCTTGATTTTCAATTTCACGTGTTTTGTGAATTATAGCTATGATCAATGATATGATTTGCTTGAATAGATAATAGGCTGATGAATTACAGTGGTTAATCTTTGGGATCTCCAACATTTCTCTAATAAACTCGTTTAGAAAGCCCGTCCTCCGACCATTAGTTATATTCTATGGACATACAAGTCTGGTTATAATGTGTTTATATATGAAAAGTCTTTTGCTTTTGGTGTATTATCTGATAATGCCTTGGCCTTAACGCATTTTCTTATATATTATATCAGCACCAACAAATATATTCAACAACATTTCTTAGATGGGTGTGTGAAAGGTGTGACAAGATCTAAACCCCATCTTTCAAACAACTCTTGCAACATCATTGGGTTTAAAGCTCAAAAAAAGTTTTCATGAATTTTCACATTCTTTAGAAGGTAACACATGATTTGACCTATTCCACACAATGGCAATGTAGTGTATGACCACCATAACCATATCAGCAATATTTTTCTTATTGTGGCCACTGCACTCATGTGTCCACCTGCATCTCTTTCATGTACTTCTCTTAAAATTGATTATATTTCTTCTTCCATCACAATATATAAGAATCCATGAATCAGTTGAAAACAGATGGAACTTCAATATTATCTTTCGCCTTTGTGATAATGAAACTTCTACAGGAAAGCTTCTTGTAGGTAAATATTCTCCAATTTTTCATACCGTTTGTAAAATAGTTGTGGCATGGCAATTAATCAAGGTAGTCATTGTCGATTCCTGACAGTTCACCATTTTGTATAACAGATTAGTAATCCACGTTCACCTAGCTCTTCCCCTTTCTCCCCACTATCAAAAACATAAACCTAGATTGCTAATTCACTTTGGGTACAGTTTTGGGTATGGCGAATTCAGTTGCCGATACAGACAAAAATTACCCTGGGAATGAATTTGGTAAAGCGTATAAATATATATTTATCATGACTTTTACATTCAGTTAGCATTCTCAATTTATGACTAGCATTTTTGTGGTTACTTTGTTTATTCTATGCATGTGCTACGGTTAATTCTGTCCTAATAAATAGGAATTAACCGTAGCACATGCATAGAATAAACAAAGTAACCACAAAAATGCTAGTCATAAATTGAAAATGCTAACTGAATGTATATGTCATGATAAATACTAATTATAAAATCAAAATTAGTGTTCATCGTCATAGTGCTCTTCATCAAGAGCATTGACATCATTTTTTTTTATTATTACAAAACAAAAAATATTCAAAAAAACTACTAAAAAAACAGGGACCAATGAGTTTGGCCGGGTACACCTAGGTTCTTCAGCACAAGAACCCACAGCCATACAGGTCCCGGACCTAATCAGGTACCAAACGCACTGGTACTAAGAGGAGGGGAGAGAGTGGGCTTCCAAATCGGTATCCTGGAGGTAAAGTTTTTAAATAATAACAACCATTTGGATATATATGAATGGTTTGTTGATCAAATACAATGATGCTTCATTGTCCACAAAGAAGTAAAATGGATTATCTAAGACATAGTGCCGAAGATTCTACACTACACATACTATTGCTAGCACTTCTTTTTCTATTGATGTAGTTCCTTCTACATTACTAAATATTCAACTTACAAACTAGTGTGGATGATCTAGTTTTTGTACTTTTGTGCCAATGCAAACGCAATAGAGTAGTTTGAAACATCGATGTGTGGATAAAACCCCTTATCGAATGTGGGATGTGACAAAACTGGAGCACTCATTAATATTTCCTTCAATTTCTCAACAGTTTCTTGTTACTTTTATCCTCTCCTCTAAAACTTTCTGGTGTATGTGATAGCCCTGCAAAAATCTTTATAGACTTCCTATAATATCCAAGCTGTTCTAAAATGGACTTCACTTTCCCTACATCTTCAAGGTGTTGCAACTCATTCAAAACCTCAATGTTATCAGAATCCATGTTCATCCCTTTGCAAACCGCATCCTAACATTTTGTCACATGGTACAAGCAATTAGCATTTCATTGAATTTAATGAGAGTCTCACTACCCAACACGAGTTCATGCATTATGATGATGGTCATCCATCCCATGGATGAACCAATCATCTAGAAAAGTTTTCAAATTTTCAGTGGACATTTTCCTAAACATGAACAGAATTGTTCTCTAAGATGTTGCTGGAGCATTGCACAAACCAAGTGCCATTCTATTGTATGCATACATTTCAAATTTTAAGATAACTGGCATTTTTAGTTTGTCCTCTTCCAAGATACTTCTTTGATTATATCCAGAAAATCTGTCTAGAAGTGAGTACAACCCACTACCTGCTAAATCTTCCAAAATGGTATCAGAAATTGATCCTTCTTTGTAACTGTATTCAGAGTTCTAAAGTCTCATAGACTCAAGTTTTGTTGTATTCATTTTATTTGGTACAATCACTACTGGTGAGACCTAATCACTACTGAAGATACCCAATCACTACTGGCAATACCCAATTATTACTGTTGATACCCAATCACTTGAGGCTATTTTACAAGTTACACCAGATTTCACCATGATTCCTACCAATAAGATGAACTACCAGCATGCAAAAAGGGATCACTAGGCCAAAATTGAAAAAACCATATGGAAGAGGGTGGTCTTCCAAAGTCTTGCTTTATCCGATTGTCAGTTATTTTAAACAGGTAGCTTACATTAAAAATTCAAACATGGCAATGCACAGTTCCAAAGCCCTTTTAGATTATATCTGGCGGTGGTTTTCATGTCAGCAGAGGTAGTCCTTTTACTCAAAACAATGCTAATGAAAAAAATTGTGTCAACTATAGTCAGTTCATCACAGAAATCCCATCGGACTCCCTCACCATCCATCAAAAATCATCAATTGATCCACCAGCTTATATTTATTACCAGTTGGTTTAAATTCCAAACAAACATCCGATCTAACAAGCACATGTTTAAATAGACAGAGCTACTCATTTGAAAAGAAGTATTAATATGCAGATGAAAACCATTAGGATAAAGCAATCCTTCAATGGTCAATTCAAGTTAAGATCATCTTCTCCTGTTTCTAATCTTAATTAGCAGAATATTTATAGAAAACTGCAGACGGTTCCTGTTTGACATGCTCTATATCAAAATAAACAGCAATTTTCAGGAGTTAACTTCTTTGTCATGTTATTGCAAGAAGGTAAGCTTTCAAAATATTAGGTTTTTCACCATATCATTGTTATTTTCAACCCCACAGTCCCACATTGATTTCCTGCTACGTCCTTACAAGAAAAGAAATATCATACAGCTTTGCATGTCGTCACAACAAGCACAGATTCCCGAAGACCAACGCAATGGACCCTGTTGAATTTGATAAGCAGATGTAGTTTGAGCTTCAAGGATGTCATCATCTGACTGAGTTGCAGGAACATAACCTGGGGGAGCATAACTGCCTTGCCCCTTCATGGTATTCCAAAACGATTGTGTCTGCCATCAAGAAACTTTTATTGTCAAGGTATGTGACATATAAAGAAATATGAAAGGCACCTCCTAAAGCTACACGGTCTTTTACATTTATTTCACTCAAAATTACAGTTCTTGTCACCATATCTGACATACCTCTTATCTACAGAATATCTGAAATCTAAATGTATTGCACAATCATAACAAATAGAAGAACAAACCTTAACACTTAATAGACCACAGACAAGGATATAATCGTAGAAAAACAGAAAAGGAAAGAGAAAAAGGATATCAAAGGACATCAGTGAACAGGTAGATACAACTTACTGTCACGTATATAGCTTCAAGGTCAAATGTTAAACAAGCCACTAAACAAACAAACTTACTGTCACGTATATAGCTTCAAGGTCAAATGTTAAACAAGCCACTAAACAAACAAATGGACTCCAAATTTCAGCTAAAACAGTAAACTCAAAACAGTACCAGTACTAAAACAAGCCATACAAGCCTCAACTGTAGCTCTCTCATTTCTATAAGTTTCATTTGCTTCTTTAACACATGTACTTGCACGTAACACAATTACCAGTGGGGCTATATAGACATTTCAAAATATATGCACACTAATTTTAACAGAAATGACAAGAACTAGCAACATAACCAGTGTTCATGCAAAAATGTTAATTTTGTGTTATACCTCAAGACAGATGCTTGGTAAAATTGTTTCAACAACAATACTTGTGCATCATGGGAGAAAGGGAAAAAGATCTCTATGACATTAAATATAAGAAGATTGAATACTCAATGTTTTTAACAAAGGTCAGCATATGATAGAATTAAAAATAGAAATGACCAAATGGCATAAAACCATGAAAAAACTAATCATTGTTTGAAAGAATTTTGTTTTTGAGAGATTGTTCAGAGTGTAATATAGTGTAAGAGTCTTCTGGTATCAACTGTGTAGATTTGTGTAGATTTTATACTGTCCAACATTTCGGGTTTCTATGCAGGACCCACAATCATCAGGGGAAAATGTTTGAAGCCAATGCTTAAAAGTTTTTTTTTTCAAAACATGATGAAAAGGCTTAATATTTATTGTAAAACCCCAGTCCTAAAATTGTTTGCCAAAGCTTCGTGACAATTGTGACAATTAGTTGGAAGGAAACCCCTTCTGATTGGCTTACTACTTTGGGATGCCAATGGGGTCAGCCTGGTAAGAGTGCAAGAAAATTGAGCATTTTCCTTGCATTGAAAAAAGTTGGATGAAATTTTTATGGTTGGCTTCCTACTATGGGATGGCAATGGGGTCAACCTAGTAAGCTCGCAAGATATTTGGGCATTCCCCTTGCATTGGAAAATTATCTTAACATAACATGATTTGGTTTTATACCAAAATGGAGAACAAACGCAATACATGGTCTAACAAAAAACTTCTGTAGCATGGAGATCCCAAATTTTTCAAAACACACTCTACCATATCATATTTATGATGCCTTCTATTGGTTTTTCCAAAATAACCAATTACCAAAACCAGATTGTTAATCGAGGACATTCTTTATTCAAATGGTACAGCATTGATTAAAATGGGATCTTTGTATTGGTAATAGATAGAATAGAGGACGGGGACAAAAAAATTAAAATTGCAAGCTGCTGCACTTGGAAACATGGTCCTCCTTCCTCAATCGTAAAAAGACCTGTTTCAAATAGGTTTTGCTATGGCATAAATCATGAGTCGGTTCAGCATTAAAAAAAAGGTGTTACCAGGAAACATCCCTAGCCCCCTAACCCTGTCTGAAAGCGTTTATGTACGGAAACGGATACGAAACATGCCCGAAATGTCAGGGCGTTCCCGAAAACATCCCGAGGATGTTTCTGGCACGTTTCTGACACATTTTCAATTTTAAAAGCTAAAAACATTAAAAAAAAAAACTAATTTTTAACATTTATTGCTCCTAAACCTAATCTACCCACCCAAACTTCCTAAAGACACTTCCTAAAAGCTATATAATGACATCTTTGGTCCATTCTAAATCACACTCTTTTTTCTCTTGCTAAATTCAGTTTTCATTAAACTAACATTTAGCATTGTGAAGAGCAAAGAGACATCAAGGAGCAGCTAATCATTAAACTAATCATGTATACATGAAACATTGAAATTGTAACCATGTTGAATGATGAATCTTTAGAACTTCAATGAATACAAAATATTTTGAGTGCTTTATTAGTTATCTCTTATGGTCTATGGACTAAAATTTTGAAAATGGACAAAATATTTTGAGTGCTTTATTAGTTATATCTTATGGTCTATGGACTAAAATTTTGAAAATGAGTACTATGCAAATATATATATATATATATATAAAAAAATTAATAATATATTATAAGGACGTTTCCATAACATTTCATTCCCAAGGTTTTTTTGAAAATCGGCCTTTCTGCATTTCAGACCCAATACCCGTACCCATTTCCTGGCAACATAGAAAAAATATAGTTGTGATGTTATAACTAATTCCTGGTAAAATTTGCAAAAAAAACCAGTGTACCCTAGGTACATGTCCATTTCTTTTAGGTCCATACCCTATAGAGGACATTTTGGGGACACGAGTACCCGGAGGAAACATTCCCGAAATTTCAATTTGGGGGAAATGTCCTGGCCACGGCACATATAGACGTCCTTCAACCGTCCCAACGATGGCTAACCATCCCCTACATCCCAGCAAAAAAAATTAAAAAACTCAAAATTGAAAAGAAAGGGATGAGGGGCCCACAAGGACACCCACACCCCTTTACACCAACCTTAAACCTAAAACAGCCATACCAACAACTAAAACCAAAAACCTAAAGCAGCCACACTAAAAACTAAAACCAGTCAGTCAAGAGAAATAGCTTGCGTCCCAACAAGCAGCAACGTTGGTGGCCGTGCATAGTGCCTTGTGACTTCAGAATTGACAAACTCTCGATATCATCTAACTCCAGCCACACATTGAGATGTTGATCCCGAAAATGCCACAGGTTGAAGAGGAGGCACAAGAGGGATTGGTTGTGGTTCAATTGTATGAGGCAGTCCCTCATTTCAATAACTTTGACTTAGATTCCAATCTTGATGTAATGTTAGCTGAAACTGATTAGGAGCAGCGGCAGACTTTCTATTATTTTGTCATTTTGAAGTTGAAACTTGCAGCTATTGGGCATTTCATTGTAGTATTTTAATAATATAATTATACGTCCACATTGACTCTTATGTGAAATCTCAAATCAGCTCTAATGTTATGAATTAAGGTTCTATAGTGTATATGATGAATGCCTCATCAATTATATTATAATATGAATATTTGAAATTTCCTTTATTTTTTAACTTTCCCTTATTTTTTAATAGCCATCCCCTGTCGTCCCGTCACAGAAACTTGATCTAACATAGAAAAAACAGAGTCAAGCAAGCCGTTTTTAAAGTCAGTTTTGCTTTTAACTTTTCAAAAATACTGTGCTTAATATTAAAGGGGCTATTGACAGAAATATTAGTTGGCATTATAAGGATACAGCATTAACTCAAAAAAAAATCCAAAGCTATGGTTTGTCGTTACAATTGAAGGTTTGTGGAAACTCTTGAAATAAAGAAATGATGATGAATTTATCCTGGTTTCAACTTTGTAGACATGCTTCTGTAGCTAAGGCAGCTCTCCATTATATCAGAACTTGATGGAGAAAGAGTTGAGAACTATAGCAAAAGAAAGAAATTCTTCCTTCAAAAAGATAATTTGACTATTTCAGGCATCATAATAGGCCAAATAGATGCAGTGGCAGTACAAGGAGGCATTGTAATCTTGAACAGTAGGCTCCTGGGGCTGATGAAAATACTTTCCTCCATGGTCCTCCTGGTTGGTAAATACAGAACCAGCAGGATCAGATCCCACACCAGACCAGGCTTTTCTTCTTGAGACAATAAGCCTCCAGACTTTCGCAACTATTGACAACCAACATTACAATAGCAGGGGTGATGACATTAATGTGCCTCACTAGATAAACTGTTACTATTTTGTAGCATATGGCCACTGAATCTTTCAGTTTTGATGAACTGTGTTTTAAGTTATATTTAAATCTGCTTTAGATGCATGGTAATTAAAAGCTACTGTAGCTGATGGGATGCATATATTTCTTTTTTATAATACAATGGAAAAAAATGCAATATGCCCCTTTTTCGCTTGTAAAGTTTTGACATTTGTTGAATTATTTGGTATATTTGTTTCCGTGTATTAGAATTGGCTTTATGTGAAGCCTGTGTTACTCATAAATTAATTATGAGATAGGAATGGAATCGACCTTACTGCTCATAGAACATTGGATATAATGAGGGTAATACGCATATCAAACATATGTGATGATTTCCAGCAACCCTTCCCCTTCCCAATCAATGTTGTTAAGAGTTAAACTCCTCAGTTTAACTCTTAGAGTTTGAATGAATTAGCATGATGCCACAAGAAAAGATAAGATCGGGTTTGATATGACATGACAATCACTCAAGAGGAAGTAAGATCAGTTTTTATATGATATGGGAAAAGACAATAAAACGACAAATGAAAATGTAAGACTAGATTTGATATGATAATAGTCTTTTTGGAGAAGTGATTTCTAGTTTCTATAAAAGCCACATGGAAAATCTTTATAAAGGGCAACATTCTCCTATATTGATACATTATTCGAACTGCAAGCGAGAGGAGAATAGGAGTCCTTGTCCATGGAGTTTTCATTACCTGTTGTTGGGGAGAAGATAGCCATAGATACTACTTGAATTTCCAATACATCGCTGTGGAGTGTAGGAGAGGGGCAATTGTTCCAAGATCCAACTTACCTATGTTATTCTGCCAATTATTTGAGATTTGTGGGGTGGGATTAAGTGCTGCTGTTAGCTTTTGGTTGTTGGATGCTACTCCTGAATTCTGATTATGTTTATAGTCTATACTAACAGATTGGATAGGTTTACTCTATAGCGATGGTTTGCAAGCTTCCGTGCCTCGTCTCCAATGGTCAACAAGAGCTAGCCTGAAATCTCTTTCTAAGTAGTGCTCTCGAAGAACTAACAGGCGGAGCAAGATCTGGATCTTTAATAAGGATACTTTTGAAGAGGGGAATTTACCTTAGAGGGGTGGTCATAGTCCTGGTTTGCACCAGCATACCATGATTTTGTGTATATCATAAGTAAGACCCAATGCCAAACCCAAAGGTTTAGAGAGCCAAGAACCGAGTTATTCGTCCAGTTGCATGTGCCTAGAACTTACAAGCCACCATTGATTTAGTAAATCCTTGGGTGTTTAGCAAGGTGATTTCATGTGTTTGTTGCTGCTTTATCTCAGCTCAAGGGTGGCATAAAGTAATTTTCCTAAAGCTGGAAGGTGAATCAGTTCTTCAGGCAGTTATTTCAATTCCATTCAAAGAAAACTAAATTATCAGTATGAGAAAAATGGCTTAGTATTATTCATGAATGGATTCTATATCAATGGTGTTCTTTATTCAAATGCTTCTAAACTCCATATGTACATTTATAATTTTCTTCATTACCTACATAGAGATCTATTATTGTGCCACACTTCCTCCAAAGGATTTTGTGTACACTATAGAAAATAGCATATTGATGTCCTGAACAAAAACAAAATCTGTTAATAGGAATTGGAGGTTACACCAAGAACACAGAATAAATCTAAATGAAATAACAGAAGAAATTAAATATAATAAAATTCACATGTAAAGTGGTATGTGTTGTCCCAAATTTACCCCGGATAAATTTGGACAACCTACCCAAACAGTTTAGTCATTTAAAATTCTGAGACACCCAGACGACCATCAATTTCAGCCCTGGGTATCACAAGAGAAAGGCAGCTCAGGATGGATCGGCCAATAGCATTATGGATGCTACCGGCCGGTAGCGGTATGGATGCTACCGGCCGTAATAACAGGTATGGATGCTACCGGCCGATAATGGTATGGATGCTACCAGCCGGTAACAGGTATGGATGCTACCAGCCGGTAACATTTCGAGAGCTACCGACCGGTAGCGGGACAGCAGCGGACATACGGCGGATCGTAGAGGTAAGGCGGGCGCCGGTAGCATTTCAAATGCTACCGGCTGGTAGCACAAGGGTGACAACAAGGAGCAATCGGTCGGCAGCAAGGACGCTGGTAGCAATTGTATGGATGCTACCAGCCAACAGCAGATTTTGCGCTACCAGCCGACAACGGGAAAGAAAGAGAAACGGGATACAACCAGCCGGTAGCAAATCAATGTTATTACCGGCCGACACAAGGAAAATTGGAGCTACCGGCCAAGAAGAGGAAGGAAATGCAACCAGTCGTCAACAGAAGTATCAACTGCGGTTTGAAAATTAATGGTGGTAGTTCAAAGTAGGTCAACTACCTGTAAGGCAATTAATGCCTTGTAGGTGAGAGCTCATTTGCTATATAATGTAAAAATTCACTCATTTGAGCAGGTTCTTGAGCTTTTCTTTGTAGTAGCGGCACCATGCCAAAATGGTGGCTGACTTCCCATGAGTTCCAGACCTCAAATCTGGCCTCTGCAATGTAATCTCACACCTTCTGCCATGAATATAATCGAATTGTGCATATTTTAAGCATGTAAAATTTGTTTTGTGGCACATTTGTCTGCCCTAGCTTGTTTTATTTGCAACCTTGCCTTTCGTGTGTTTTTGGTATGTTGTGTGCATTTGTGCTTGCAGGTTCCAATTTTGTTGTGTTGTAAATGCATGGGCGAGTGGAATGCATGGTTCTCGAATTGTGGCACGTTGTCTGCCCTCTCTCCCATGTGTCCTCCATCTCCTTCCCCTCGTGAAGAGAGATCAACCACCCCCTTCTTCTGGTGCTATCACCGCCCTTTTAGCTTAGGATTTCCCTTCCGCACCTCTCTAACCCTAGTCCCTTGGAATACATAGGTTAGGATTAGTTAGTTGCATTTCCTTCTTTAGGTGTAGTTTTAGCATTAAGATTAGGTAGAGGAACTGGCCTTCTCCGGAGGTCCATCTCAAGTAGCAGGTCCCACAACTTGAGAGACGGTCCCATGCTTGTCAAAAGTAGGGATCTTTAACGAGTAATCCCAGAGTGCTACTTTTTTGACATAATAGTATGGACGTGAGCAAACCAGAAATCTACTAATCTCCAATTACTACAAAGTCAGCAAAAACAAATATCCGGTTGCAAGTTTTATGGTATGAGGTTCTCCTGCTGAAGAGAGGCATATTAAGACATGAGGCTCAAGTGTTTAAACCTGGATAATAACCTGGCAGAATTTCATAATAGTGTTGATGAGGCAATAATCCAGACATCTTCTATGATTTAAGGCCTATTCATATACTATCATGTTAAATAAACTTGGTATGAGCCATAGGATGAAGAAGTGTTTAAACAAAGTTTACTATTCTGCATGCATCCGTTGTCCAATAACATAAGTACCAATATCCTGTGGTGGAATTGTTTTTTATTCTTCTATTGCCCATCACTTTCTGTGTCATTTGGCATCAAAGCACTCAACCTTTGCCTGCGGGTGGGAATTCCCTCTTATCTCTCTAGAAATGGCAACTCCCCTTCCCCTCCAACTATTTTTCATTTCTTTTTTAGATAGTTCATGTATTTTCTTCATATATGGTTTAAGTAGCAGCCATAATGCATTGATCATCTTCACATTGATTGATGTCAATTGCATTGGATTTCTTGATAGAGCATTACAAAAGAAAAAAACAATACAAATGTCCTCCATATCTTCCAATTTTTGGGAGGGTAAGAGATGTAATCATTTCAGAAATTTTATCTTTTACAGGCTTGTCAGAGTCTACCTCCATAAGTTATGCTTCCAGATTATTAGGAAGCGTGCTGATGAAAAGTTTTCAAAATGGAGTGAAATTTGATGGAAGATAGATCAAGGAATACTGAACAATTTTCATCTATGGCAAGGTTCAATTTGCCCTCCATAATTTCCAATTTTGGGGAGGGTAAGAGATGTAATCATTTCAGAAATTTTATCCTTTTGCGGGGTTGTCAGAATCTACCTCGATAAGTTATGCTTCCAGATTATTAGGAAGCGTGCTAAGGAAAAGTTTTCAAAAAGGAGTGAATTTTGATGGAAGATAGATAAGAGAATACTGAACATGTTCCATCTACGGCAATGTTCAATTTGCCCTCCATACGGTTGTTTTGGCTCCCATTTTACTTAAGTTCTCTGTTACGACTGAAATTTCCCTAGCAGATAGATATAATACTTCTAATTGTTTTCCATATGTACCATAAGAGATGATTCGGCCTCTAGATATTGCTGATGTGATCAAAAATAAAAAGTTCTCTGTTCAGTTCGAAATGTTTGGAGCAATAAGGATGCGGTCCATAAAGCGAGCTACTGCTCCTATGTTATTCTTCCATATTATTAGAAAGCGTGCCAAGGAAAAGTTTTCAAAATGAAGTGAAATTTTAGGGAAGATAGATCAGAAAATAATAAACATTTTTTTATCTGCAGCAAGGTTCAATTTGCCCTCCATATGGCAGTTTTGGCTCACATTTTATTGAAGTTCTATGTTCTGCCTGAAACTTTCCCAGCAGATAGATCTAATACTTCTGATCGTTTTCCATTTGTATCATAATCTCTAGATAATGTTTTGTATGACATTGGGATGTCATCAATAAATAAGTAATTATGTTCAGTTTGAAATTTTTACAGCAACAAGGATGTGGTCTCGTGGAGTGAGCTACAGATCTTATTTATTATTTGCACATGACCCCATCAGAAGTTTCAAAATGCAAAATGGTACCAAACATAATCTTCTCCATAAAAATGGGACGGCTACGATTTTATCAGGGAACTTTCAGCTGATGCTCAAGACGGGCTAGAAGTTTGCAGCACCTGCTGAGATTTTTTACGAAGTTTTATGTTCAAATGGCAATTAACCTATGGTGAGCTCATTCTTAGATATTATATTTCAAAACATCCTTAAAAAAATTGGATCCTAGAAGATACGTGCTTGTATTTCATAGGGACCATTTCACTGCAAATAACTCCACAGCTTGCTTAGCAGCACCCATTGAGAAATTTTAGGTGCCCCCATTTCCCCCTCCATGGGACCATTGCCTAAGATTTCATCATGTACACCATTTTCTTTTTTACAACAATCTTATTCCTTTTTATATTAAATCCAAGTGGTATGAAAAGTATAAAGGAGTCCTATTTTTGTTGCAAATGCTCAAATATAACCAATTACAACATCACTATTTAAATATTTTAATACAAATATTAGTATATGTATGTATACATATACTGATATACATACATATATGCATATAAACACATTTGTTTATATGCATATGTATTTTTTAGTGTAGGTGGATTGCCAAGGTCTTGTCTACTCTTGAGTTTGGTCATGAGGTTGATGCATAAAACTTGAACAATGTATAAGATATATCCCTTGTGAGCTTTCAGAAGGGTGGTCTCATACATCAAACATGACCTAAAACCAGCCTTTACCTCTTAATATATAATAATAAGATTTGACACTGCCTTTCGTGAGCACCTGGGTTTATGTTTCCGGAAGTCGGTTTGTTTTCTCACACCTATGGGTCTCTAATTTTGGGTGTTTGTATAGTTTATTATCCATCTCAAGTATCGGCTCTTCTAAGGAACAACATTTTATGGCTTTTGGTTGCTTGCTTACACAAATCTCTTCCCACAATGCTTCCTTCAAGACTTATGATGTGTCTTTCACATCATCATCAACAATTACAGCACTAGCTGAATCTGGGATATTCATTGACCTTTTTAAGTTCATTTTTACACACTAGAGTAATGCTTTGTTGTTTGGGACGAATGATGCGGAGATATACCTCAATAATAAATTATCAGTCGTATGAGGATAATTGAAATAGTATTGTGAATATCGATTGATAATGACAGTTCTTGTTGTGCATTAGCATAGCGGTTGTCAGCATTGACATGCATTTAGTTGGCATAGCCATTTTTGTTTTTGAAAGTTCAAGATCATATATTACTAGTAATATTGGGAATGCATAGGAATAGATGTTTGCTTATGAAATCAAGAAATATCACAAAGCAGTGAGAACACAACAAATATACATTCAGCTTGGTGTTCAATGCTTAGAAATGGATGCCGTCTGTCATGTCCGTGTTGTTATCAGCCCATTACTAATTACATATTTTGGTAGCCCACATTGTTATGTTGTTGGTGATTGTATTGTCAGCATTAGGTAGTATTCTAATCACTCTTTAATTATTTTCTGTTGCTGACAGTTGTGTTTAACTGACACCATTGGGTTTTCTTGTCATATTTACTATGATACCTGTACCCAAGGGGCTGGTCCCATATGCAGTGTCGGATCCCCTCTCCTCCCAATTCCAATTTCCAGACATTGGTCGATGTATGTATTGGATTGATTATGGTCCAGTCATGATCACAGCTCAGACTGGAATGGGCTGTTTATACCATAACTATACTACAAACAGGCAGGATGGTGTAGCTGATCAAGTACTCGTCAAACTGCTTCCAATCCAGGAGCATCCCTAAACTATATAAATGGATGTCGGCCCTGAAGAAAATGGGGAGATCTGGCGAGGTGATTGATATAGTAGGTCTGGTTCTCCCCATATAGCTCTATATACCTTCAGCTGGCCTACAGGATAGCAGTACCAATCCGGTCAACCTGTAGGTACTGCTCGAGAACTGCCCAGCAGAATCAGGTATGCCCAGTGGGGCTGGTCCCAGTACGGTACATTATAGATACAGGTCAAGTCCACTTGTAGGTACCGCCTGGGTACTGTCCACGAGAAGCAAGTATGGCCAAGTTCCTCCCAGAATGAACCCAAGCATACATGATTCTGCTGGGTAGTACCTAGTAGGTGCATGTAAAAAAGTTTTTTTGTTTTTTTTGCTTTTTGTTTAGCAGTGTTTCAAGGGGACAAGTCCCCCAAAATATGATGTTTTTGGGGACAGCCGTCCCAAAGACTTGGGGACACCTGGGAAACATCCCCCCGGCGTACCACCACTGTTGCCACAAGACAGGGGCCGTCCCTGTGACGTTTCACTTAAGAAGGGACCTTTGGGGTACTTTGGGACATCCTTGAGACTTCGAAGAAACTCGCCCAAAGTCCCTCGACAGTCCCAGAAACCTGTGGCCATCCCTATGCCAAAAAAACACCAAAATGGTGATTTTTAAATTAAAAATAATCTTTTTGGATGTTTGTGCCCCCAACCCTAATCCTAATAGTTTATGGGCCCCACCCACACTTTAAGCACTCAAAAAAACTATAAATGAACCTCACACCCTCACTCCAAATCACTATCAAAGCTTGAAAACATTGAGCAAGGCTACAAGTGCAAGAGTGAGAGCAAGAGTGAGAGGCTGAGAGCATTAGCAAGAGGGAGAGCAACAAAAAGAGGAAGAGCAAGTGCCAAGTCTTCATTAATCAACTGTTCAAGTTTCAACACATTCATCAAGCTGGAAGCCCTCAAGCTTAGAGGCATTGGGCCATTGGCCAATTGTATTTGAATTTTGAATGTAATCATCATTTTGAATATAAATTATGATATAAATATTCATTCAATGCAATGTGTTTAGTATTTCAAATTCATTTGTTACTACTAGTACATTTTTTATAACTAATTTTTCAAGTATTATACATGTTTGCACCATCATCCCCAAACCTAGGCCCTTGGTCCCCACGTCCTCGAGACCCATCCCCCCATCTTGAGACTCTGTGGAACTTTGTTGTATAAAAATTCGGACTTGGACTCCAAAAACAACTTAAAAATATTACAAACCCTCAAAGACACTCTCACACTCTTTTTAAAAACTACGACAGCACATTTACCTTACATTGTATACTTACCTTTCATTGCATATTTGCTCTCATCTTCATATTTTCAATTACTTAGGGCTGAAATTCCATCCTTTTGCTAATCCTATGCCACTACAACTGCTCATTTGCTGCCAAGGAGTTTCAGGAGCTTGCAACAAAGAGGATTGTTAATTTAAGTTGTTTGTGTTTATTATTTAGTATTAGAATGTAGACCGAGAGACTCCTGATTTGGATACTTCTGTTGGCCACCTTTAATTGTTCGACCAAGAGCTAGAGGGTAATTTGCATATGCATAGCGTAGCCAGTGGGAGTGGCACTAATAGTGCTTGTGGCTCTAATGGACCACATGATGGTGTCAATGCTCTCGATGAAAACACTGAACACCAATATGATTATGAATTTAATGAATGTGTTCATTGATCTTGATGCTTGAATATACATTGTAATATTTAAACAATGTACTTGTTCTAAGTTCGACCACTGAATACCATGACATTCTGCATTGAATTATTAGTATGTTTTGTGGTTATTTTATTTTATTTTGTTTAACCTACATATTATATGGTTGATTTTGCTTGGCTATATTTTTAATATTTTATATTATTTTTGTATGGCCATACCTAGGCCCCACAAAAATCACAGTACCAACATACACAAACACCGTATATATACCAGTACCAACTACTTGGGAAGAATAGTATGATGTATGTCGTAGTAAGGGCACTAAGTACCATGTCCTCCCTATGCCAAACAGCCTGTATTGAGCACTACCTATGAATAAAGCATTGATTACTATCATATTCTTCTATGTTGTAATGTGGTATGCATTTACTATTATGTAATTGATATTCCTTGGTAGTGTAGTTTCGGAGTAAACATTTTGGTGCCATCACCTTTGCGAAGTCGGGTTAGGCTAAAAGTCAAGTATAAGTGAATGTCATTCAACAATCACCATTGACAATGAGGCACTACATTATCTTATAACATATACGTGTCGTATTTAACCATGAAATACAGCAAAAAAATCTTGAATGGTACAAAGAGAGTTGTAAAGAAGAAGGTTGACGTCATACGAGACATAATTAATGTTATTGACCCCAAACAAAGGTAGGAGAAGACAACACAATAAGGGAGGGGACCAAGAACTCAAACAATCTACTCAATTGGTGGAGCAACAAGAAAGACAAAAGGTTGTGATAGGCAACCAATACTAAAAATACATCAAGCGAAGTACAAAGACAAAACAAACACAGAAGCCAAGGCCAAAGAATATGTAGAAATTGGAGCCGAGGCTGTAGAAAAAACCAAGAAAGGGTTAAACCTAAACTTGAGGACCCTACACTCACGAGTAAGGAGTGGGTAGCGGTTGCCGAACAATTGCCTCTTCGATGGAAGTGCGGACCTTGCCGACTAGGTTGGGTTTGAGGGTGCTCCAAAAAAATCATGCAAAGAGTCCACGGTAGCTCAAAGGACAAGTCTAAGGCAATAACAAAGAAAGGGGGCGTAATAATGAACAAGATAGTGTGCAAATTGCTACAAAAGGAAAGGTCAAGAACAAGGACGTATTTCACAATGTTGAAAGAGCAGAGAAATGTCGCACAAACCTTCTTGAGGAGAATGATTCTACTCGAAGAGCCATGTTAGAAGTACCAAATTTCCATAGCCATGGGCATCTCATCAACTTCATAAAAACAAAAGTTGTTGAAGTTCACTAGTGAAGAGTCTAAAGATCTAATATGGCATAAAGCAAGACGTGCATCACAATCTTGATCGCCAATGGGCAAACAAACAAGCATCACTAGTGGTGGTGGTTTCGAGTAGCACTACAAAAAGTGGTTATTGATTGGTTCACATATATATTAACCATTGATAAGACAACGTGATAGAAACTAGGAAAGCATTTAAGAATGAATTTAAGCTCCTTGGAGACAAATGAGATTATCATGAAAAAAATCTATAATACGACAAGTAAACATGAGAACGTTTGAGTCTAAAAGGGAGACGCTTGAAAACTATTGGGCAAACTTGAAAAATAACATGTCAACAACAACTTGAAGAAGCAATAGTTCATTGAAGAGTTGGTTGCCTCACTCCATAGGAAGATGATGGCACTCCCACCCTCATCTTAGAGACACATAAAATTCAGCAATGGATATTGAAAGTGGGAATAAGATGTTCTTGCACTCGAGAAGGATCGAAGACAAAGACTCTAACTCCAACAATAGTGAACCAGGAGCATTAAAAGCTCTTATAGGAGGGACATGCTCCAAGTGATAAGGGAGCTTGAGAGAGACACTCGAGAATGAAGGCATGGATCTTTGGTGTACTAGCTGCTAGATAAAAATCACACCAAGGTGAATTACCCAAAGAAAATGTCTCGTTACATTAATCAAGTTACAAGGCACTCAATCAAGGATTGCCGTAAAATTTGTGAAATAAGAGCAGCCAAGTGTTGTTCACGCAAGGAGAGGAATCGACACCACCCACAATGCCGCCAAGCAATTCTTGATGTTTGATTCAAGATCGACTCCCAAGGACATCCAATTGCATAATGTCGAAGTGCAAAGAGGGGGCCATTTTGCAAGATATCACCCTACCAATAAAACCAGCAATTGACTTCTTCACAAATGATGTGAGCCCAACGACCATATTGATGGCAATTGTCCAAAGCAAGCAAATATTTACATGATTGAGTTGTTGAGCATGAGTTACAAAATCACCATGGTGCAAACAAAGAATGCTAACTACCTAGACTCACATACTTTGGAAAGGAAAGATTGGCCGATGTAAGGGTAGAAGTTGAGAAGGCACTTGGTTTAAGAATGATAACATCACAAATGTGCAAGTACAATGACAAGAAGACTCCGAGTGTAGATGACAAAGCTATTGCAAGATAAGTCTTGCGAGACCATTATAGCTATAGGGTAGATGACCCATTCCAAAGCATTCAAACTCAAGAATGTTATAATTGCTACCATACAAGACATTGGCCTAAGGATGGAACACACAATGGTGCACCTAGTGCCTAATGCGGGCAAAGAGCATAATAATGAACCCATAGTTGGGCCCCCATTGTCAAGTGATCAAGCGATTGACCATGTGCTCCTAACAATGAATTTAGTCTAACAACTAATAGTTACGCATTTGGAAATCCTAAAGGGAAATTTGACAAATACTATTGCCAACAATGGTTTTAACTCGAATGTTATTCTAAAGGAGACTTGGAAGCCCATCATTTAGCCGCCAACCTCTCAATTGGTGGGAGTCGATCAACGTGGTACAAAGGTATTGGGAGTTCTCATGGCCCAAAAGGTAGTCATTGGCACCCAACCCTTTATATTGAAATTTGTAGCCATCTCCTTGAAAAACAACGCCTATAATGGATTATTGGGTCGAGGTTGGTTGATATTAACCATAGGTGATCATAACTAGAAAAAGAATTCACTCCACTAAAAATAATGGCAAGACATACATAGTAGACTTGAAGAATCAACAAGTAAGCAACTTCATCAAACTCATTGAACTCAAAACTCCAAAGAAGAACACTTGTGAGATGGAAACCAAGGCACGAGAGAGCCGAATGATGAAGGGATTTTCGAGTTACGGTTGAGCTCTAAAGCTCGGACAAAGATGAGATAGACTCCCTCAACAAATTGTTCCATTGGCAAATGGAAGAATACGAAGTGTTCCAGCCTAAGATACGGATTCATTTTAGATACAGGTCCAGGAATGACAAATAAGTTCATCGTTGCAAAAAAAATTTACCCTGGATATGGCTTGAGTACGAATCTACCAAAGAATATAAACATTCTAGCCTACTAAATAGGCATTAACTACATAGTATGCATAGGATAACCACAAAAACACTATTGATAAATTGATAATGCTAACTAATTGTGTTGCGATAAATATTAATTATTAAATCAAAATTAGTATTCATCATCATATTGTGCACTTCATCAGGAACATCAACATCATTATTAAAAGAAGGCGAACCTATCATCCCGACATACCCGGGACAAATTGCGTCCGGACCCATACTAGGTACAACTCAAACATGTACCGAATGGGAGATGCGTGAATTACTAATGTAAGTTTCAACTAGATTGACGTGAATTGAAGTTACAAAGATAAACCAAGACGAAGGCCTACATCAAGATGACTAAAAGAAAATGTAAATAATGCCAAATGTTTTCAAAAAGTCAACGTCATAATAGGCTTACTCACGTGGATGCAACGTTCAATGATAATGGCACACTAGTTTGGAAGCGAAGCGTGCGCATGAAGTTCAAAGAGACGACTACAATAAGCATGCATGCAAGGTTTGAGGATAACAATACACTAGAAGGTGAAGTATGACCTCTTGAGGTACTAGTGGGGCAAATATGTTCCTTGGAAGTCCTAGCACATTCGCCGATGGAAGCTAATGTCGTCGAGGCAAATAAAGTGTTGTCATGACCATTACTTGCGGTGTACCATTACATGTCGTACATGTATTTGAAATCTAAGGAACATACAAAGACAAAGGAAACACAAGAACGATAAATATTTAAGGTACAAGAATTTCAAAATGATGTGTTTATATTAAAAAGTAATCAATGAGAACTATATCCAAAACAATTTCAAATGCATAATTGTGTCAAGGAACTAGCGAATTTGAATAGTACAAAGTGTAAAGATGTAGCGAGTCAATCCAACTTAAAATTATATCCGTTGAGTTTGGACAATATTAATATGATCGATATCAAGCCTCTAAGTATGGAAGACAAAGTACTTGAATTGCTAAGACCCACCAAACAAAAAGATAACAGTTTGTCAAATTGTTATAAACAAATTTGAGCTAAATGGACCTATAAGAAACATTTATAAAACCATTCAATCACAGGACCATATGATCATTCTTTAGTTGCACCATCAAAGGCTTCTCTGTGCGAACATGCCAAGGAGGACCCACCATATGACTTGAGCATCCGAGCCCCATACATCAAAGAGCTTCCACCATACATTCAACCTCCTCTACCATCCATCTATGCACCATATGCTCAAGGGGACTTAGTGTATTGTTCAAAAGTAAATCCAAACCATAGCTGCCCACCATACATCCCTCCGACATGATACACTACCCATGATACACCATACAACCAAAATTGGATAGAAGAAGCCCACCAATGGGCCGATAGTTCACAAATCGTACATGTTAAGCTTGTAAGCCAATATGTTATTGATCCATTACCATACACATTCCACACAACCACCAAATGCCCAACATTTTATTCATTGCTCGGTGCACTCTCACAATTCCCTGTGTCGACCATAGAGCCTCCTAAAGTCATTGAAGTACTGACTTTCCATGTCACCATTGTACCATACACCCTCCCATACATTCAAGTTTCAAGTCTCTCGACTATGTCGCACAACCTAGCCCTCCCTCCGTACACCCCCACTCATCCCACACCACTGTACACCTCTATGAGAACATATGCCCCTAGATATGCACCATGCAACCGCCTAGACTCATTACGGTGCTAGAGTGACTATACACTACAATGACCATACGGCTGCTCTAGTAGTGTTGCATTGTTTTTGCTACAATGATCATACAACGGTTGCTACATTTGTTTGGTTGCATTGATTATCACGTCTAATACATTGGTGTGCTACGGTGACCATATAGTTCTTCTGAGACTTTTCCTACATAAGACATGTTGCTGTTGTAGACACTGCAGTTTGGTCAAAGCACTATTATTCCTAATAGTGCACTAACTATTCTCCTTACAAATTGACGATACCTCATCAACTTGAATCCTCTAACTCATCGTTTACGACATTCTTTTGGTTGTATTTCTCCTATAAATCAATTAAACAGGCTAATATAGCCTCTTTTTGACTAAACCATCTTCTCACCCTCTTCTATACCACTTTGACTAACTTCCTAAACTATCAATCTATTTCATTGGATTGATTAGACCTGTCAAAACCCTCTTGAAACCCTAATTCCTCTCTAAATAGGATTAGCTAGTCTAACCTAGTTTAATTAACCCTAAACCATGATTAACCTCTTCTAAACCTAGTCAAATTTTACTCTGACTCAATAATTAACTTGTTAACTCCTTTTAGTCTCACATGCACCAAAATTCCTCCACTTTCCCAAATGGAAAACTATAAATAACCCACTACCCCCTCTCATTTCTAAGAACTCTCCTTCTTCCTAACATAAACTATAGCATTTTGCTTAGGGTTTAGAGTTTATTTCATTTCTTTTATTGAACTATTGTTTTTGCCATTACACTACACACCAAGCATTGAGTAAATGGGAAGAACCATTGGCCTTGAAGCCATTAATGGTGAGCTCTCATTCTCATAATCACAAACTGATTGCTTAGAATCTTTACTAGGTTCATTTGTTAAAGCTTTCAAGAATAGAGGATTACTAAATACGTTAGGTTGTTTGTTTCTTTCAAGTTTAATGCATGCAAAGTGATGAATCCTTGTTTATTTCTTATCTGATGGTCCACTGACTAGTTTGTTAAGAGCCTTTGGGGTTTCTTTAGAGATTCTTACCCCATGTCCATGGCTTTTGCAACTTTTCATTGAACACAGGGCTATAGTGTTTTTCTACGGTAGCCATAAGGCTACTATTGTGTTTCGCTAAAACAACCATACGGCTGCTACAGCATTTTTAAGCAGCAAATGTACATCTGCTATAGTGGCGATAAATTTGCTACTGTGAACACACTTAATGCTACAGTGAATATGCTGACCACTACATTGCCTGCTAGAGTAAATATGTATGGAATGTGACAGTGACTGCTATAGTGAATAACCATATTTGTGCCACAGCCGTGTGGGCAAGGTCAGCATGCAGCACATGTTCAAAGATTCAGACTTTTCGTACACGTATTTTCAGCCAGGGTATCTGGTAGACTTAGCAGCAACAACCTTTACAACGGCAGCCACTCCTTTAGGATTGTCTTCCATCTTCCCTTTTCATTTTTATTTTTATCATATTGTCTATGGATTGTGTTCGAAGGGACTCCAACTTATTTTAGGGGCGTAACGTAGACCATCATGTTAGTATTGTTATCAGTGTATTATTAATTACATGTTTTGGTAGCCAATGTTATGTTGTTAATGATTGTATTGTCAACATTAGGCAATATCATAATGACTCTCTTTAGCTATGTTCGGTTGTTGACAGTTGTGTTTAACCAACCACCATTTAGTCTTCTTGTCACATAAATAGTATGGTGTACGTTGGGGAAATGGCACTGAATGCCAGGTCCTCCTCATACCAAACAGCTTGTCTTCAGAACTACCTAGGAATAAAGCCTTGATTAGTATCATATGCTTCTGTGCTGTAATGTAGTATGCATTTACTATTCTGTAATCGACATTCCGTGGTAGTGTAGTTTCAGAGTAAACAATGGAAACATGAGAGCAAGGATTTAACATACAATTCACATATTCACCATTAAAACAAAAACTACAATAGATTTAAAAGCTTTTGTGCCTATTCATGGCCTTGACTAAAAGGTTAATGCCACCAACAAAAGTACAAACAAGTTCCATAAAACTTAAAACTGCAAAGTCCCTGATTATCCATAAACCCCCATTACTTAGCACAACTAAATCTTCCATGCTACCAATGTATGACTTTAAAACACCCATCCATTTCAGCTGCATTAGCAGGACTTGGAAAATGTAACCTCAAAGGAATGAGGATTGTTCCCTTCCTCATAATTTCTTGGACTCGTATGGGTCAGAATATCTGGAAATTGCACTCCTGTCCCTGCATAGTAGCCATTATCAATCATTCGAGCTGCGTGTGTGGGTTGACATAGGCATTTTCTAAGTCACAAGGTTTGAGTTCGAGTTCGACGAGGATAAAATTTGGTTGAAGTTCGGCATCAGATGAAGTTCGAAAAAAATTCGCCATTAAGTTTGACAAATATATAAAGTAAAAAATTAATATAATTATAAATTTATAAATATTTAAATAATATAAATAAAATAAAAAATAAAAACAAAAAACAAAGATAAAATAGTAATAAACATTAAATACGTATTAATAAAAAATATATAAAACAAATAAAAAAACTAAACCGCATTATACTAATATTAATAATATTAATACTAAATATACATGTATCTCGTGACATATATCTTTCCTAATATTAATACTAAACAACAATATTACTAAAAACTTAAACTACCAAATTGTATATGTTTTAAAATAAATTAAGAAGCATAAAGGCAAAAGTTAAAAATTAAAACATAATGTTTTATTTATAAAAAAAACGTAAAGCCTAAAAGTTTTAAATAAACTTAAAACTTATCATAGTCTATTACGTTGTAGAAGAAGAGACGAGCTCAAAACCCAAATCTCGATGTTGAAACCGTGTTTCCATCCCACAATGTCAGTCACCGTTGGTCCATGTTTTGAAGCGCATGAGTGGCTAGGGCAAAAACACAGGTTACATCCTTTCTTGTGCAAATTTTTTAGTTTTAGTTGAGCGTGTCTGAAGGGTTCTACCTTCCTCTTAGGGATTTTTAATGTTTTATTGGAAAAAATAAGGAAACATACATATTGCTGCGATTTTTTGGCGATTTTGGACGAATTTTTGTTTGTTTAATGGTGTTCGCGAATTTCAAACTTTCACCTTGAAATTCGGCAAACCCGTGACACGGGGCATTTTCATTAAATATTTTTGGAATCATCAATCCTCAAACCTATAAATATGCATCATTCATAAATAAAATGTAAGAGACGCCAGATTTACATGGAAGAGACACCAGATTTACAGCATTTTTGTTTTCTTATCTTTGTTTGGGGAGCTCGTCCAATTAATCAAGATTTGTGTAGTCTATAGGAACTAATAGGTTGATCTCGATTTCTAAGGTATAGTTGATATAATAAGCAAGCATGCATATTTCTTTGTAATATCCCTGTCAAATAACTTTAGATAAATCTGGATATTTGCACAAAACCCTAGGGCAGCAGTATGAAATACTAACTTCTATGACAGCTGCAATAATCTGATTTTTTAATTAAAAAACAGCAACTGCAATATGTAGGAAAACAGACTTTATTTATTTATTTCAAATCAGCTTTAATAAAAACACTAGAATGTCTTAATACAATTTTTCTCACAAAAGATAAGAACATGCAAACTGCTTTGACTGAAAATTGCTTCCAGATATGGCGCTAGTACGGAAAATTTGTTCCCATAGGAGGATGTCCTAGTTGTACTTGCTTACTAAAACAGCCCTAAATATGATGCCCTAGCTGAACTGGATGAACACTTGTACCTTGAATGACCACTCGAGGTGAGGTATTCCTTCATTGAGAAGCAAGTTCTTGCAGTGATTAGGAGCTTGAAGAAATTTATGCATCTAGTTTCACACAACAAGGTTCAACTGTTGGTTTCTCATGTGGGAGTTAAGGACTTCCTCCTCAACAAAGACTTAAATGAAAAACGTGCAGGGTGGATTACTCGTGTCATAGAGTATGACATTGAGATCAAAGTCACCAAGTTGGTCCGAGGAAAGGGATTATGTGGGCAGTTGGTCTTGAGCAAATCAATGGAAGCAAGCAATGAGAAGGATGTTGTTTTAGCGTTGCGAGACAACCAAGAAACAAGAAGCATTCAAGAAGAGAATGACAGTGTACTCACTCCTTGCTGGACCCAAGACATAGTGCACTTCCTACAAACAGGCCTATGCCCTCCAGAGATGAACAAAACCAAGAGAAGGCACTTCAGATTGCAGGCTGTCCCATATGCACTTGTTGATGGTGTTTTGTTCAAGAAGGATGTAAATGGAGTGTTTTGAGATGCATTGGGACAAACCAAATTAATAGAATGTTAGAAGAGTTCCATGGTGGATCAGCTGGGGGCCATTTTGCTCCAAGAGTGACAGCCCTCAAGATTATGAAGGTTGGCTATTATTGGCCCAAGGTTTTTGGTGATTGTTATGCATGGATCAAGAGGTGCAAAAATTGTGCATTCTTCACAGGAAAGGAGAGATTAGCTGCCCTTCCATTGCACCCAATTTCAGTTGACCAGCCATTCATGCAATGGGGTTTGGACTTCATTGGAGTCATTAACCCAAACTCAAGCCAAGGACACAAGTGGATTCTAACAGCAACAAACTACTTCACCAAATGGGTCGAGGCAAAGGGCACTTAAGGAAGCAAATGAATCTAGCATTCTAGACTTCTATGAAGGGATAGTAACCAGATTTGGTATACCTGCCACTATAATATCAGATAATGCTTTGGCATTCATAGGATCAAAGGTAACTGAATGGGTTGTTAAAAATGGGATTTATCTGAGCACTTCATCAAATTATTACCCTCAAGGTAATGGCCAAGTTGAGTCTACCAACAAGAACTTGTTAAGGATCATCAAGAGGACTCTTGATGAAAATCAGAGGACTTGGCATACTAAATTGAAATCAGCCTTGTGGGCTGATAGGATAACTCCCAAGAGATCCACAGGTAACTCTCCATTCAGACTTGTTTATGGAAGAGAGGCAATCTTGCCCATGTCACTTGAGTTGCCAACGTTGGAACTCATGAAGCAATTGGAGTTGTTGGAGTTTGAACCCATGGAGGTTAGATATGCAGAATTAATGGAGCTCCAAGAAATCAGAGATCATGCAGCCCAAGCAATGGAGAAGGATCAAGCCTTAATCAAGAGAACCTTTGATAGGAAAGCTAAGGCTAGAACCTTCCAAGTTGGAGATCTAGTGTTGAAATGGGATGCAGACCGAGCAAAGCCAGGAAGGCATTCAAAGTTTGATGCCATTTGGAGTGGCCCCTACATGGTAACAAAATGTAAGAACAGCAATGCCTTCCAATTGTCTACATTGGATGGTGAAGAACTGCTGATTCCAGTTAATGGAATCCATCTAAAGCATTGCTACTAGAAGGGAAGCTCCACCTTGTACATATTAGCTTAGGTTTTCATTCCTCCAAGTGCTTGAGCACATCGTTTTGTTGTAGCTTAGTTTCACTTTTCCTAAGTGCTTTGGCACAAGCTTGCTGTCCCAGAAATGCATTTTTACAGGCCATGTTCCAGATCAGATGATGTTCTACTCTCACACTCTTTCTCGTAATTTTCTAATCAGTTGGGGGTTCTAAGCAGAAAATTTGATGACTCCATGCCCAATGGATTGCTTCAGGCAACTGGTAACTTCATCCAAAGGCAGATGACCCCTCTGAATCGCCAAAATTGTTATCCAAAATAAGCCCCTTGCTTATTTTTTGGCTAACTCCCTTCATTCCTTCCTTCCTTGTGCCTCAATCAGAATTCTTTATTTTTCAAGCACTCAAAATTTTCTGGAAATGGTTTCATTGGATAGAGAATCTTCTCAGCTTTCCAGAAAGGTAAAGTTTTCCTTCTAACTCCTTGTATTTTGCAAGTTATGGCTCGGCGGAGTTTTGGAGGGCAATTTTCCCAAGGAGGCCCGCCCGCCAGCCAATAGGAATGCGCCACGTGTCCTCGGGGCCGTCGGAGATCGGAGCGGCAGGAGGAAGTTGAAAAATTTCCAAAGTTGGCGCAAATGGAATATCTCGGCCCGAAGGCCCGCCAATAAATCACAACACGCCATGTGTCCTCGGAGCGTCGGGAGTCAGAGGCACGGGGAAAATTTTTCCCTTTCGCCAAGCTATGGAAAATAATGGAATGGAACTCCGCTCTTGATGGCCCGCACCAATGAAAACACGCCACGTGTCCATGTGGCCAGCAAAATCTTAAGGGGTAAGGCGCGACAAAGGAAATTTGGAGTTCATGGCCTGAGCCAATGAAAAAGCGCCACGTGTCCCATTCGGGAGATGGTCAGAGTCAATGGAAAAATTGGAAGCCCGCCCGAGGGGCAATAAGAAGGTGCCACGTGGCATCAAAGGAGCGAGGCGCGGGGCGACAAAGGAAATTTTCCAAAAATTCAAAAAGGCATAAAATGATCACATGAAGCCCGCATTCAATCAGGACGTGCCACGTGACATCGGGCCGGCGGAGGGCGGAGATTTTTGGGAAAATTTTCCCAAATTTCAAAAAGGGGAAAATTTTAAAACTTTGTCCTGCCAACCCATTTTTGGCCCTTTTTTCTCCTAAATCTTCAGAAGGGCATAACTTTTGATCCAGAGCTCAAATTTTCGCATTTTTAGTGTCATTGGAAAGCTGGTGAAATTCTCTACACGATGGAGGGTTCAATTTTATTTTTTTGACAAAGAATTTTGGGAGAAAATTGAAAAAACGTCCCTGGCACGGAAAAAACGCAGAATTGACATTCAACCACCAAATTTAATGAAGTATGGTCGTTTTTCTGATCTGCAGAACAATGTACTTCTAAGTATGGGTTTGTCCATGAAGCCCATCACTCTGCAGGTGAAATTTGTGGAATTTGGTTGGTGGTTGAATTCATAAATCTGATTTGCCCGCGTTTTTTGCTTTTTCTCCTTCTGCTTGACCATTAAAAGCCAGTTTTGGCTCATTTGTAAAGGGTTGGACATATTTTGCTCTGCGATTTCTCTTTTCTTCCTCAGCAGGCGGATTTGTAGAGTTCCATACCTCTCATACAAACTACAGCACGTGTCTTGCCTCCTGGTCATTGTAATGCATTGTACTTGGGAATGATAATATATGTTCTGTGATTGGTCTTTCCAATCCTCTCATGTGTTTATCATCATCTTTTGATCTCTCATTACAATCTGGCAATCTGAGCATATTTTGTGTTGTATTTCTTATGATCTGTGTAAATCTTGCAAAGTAAATGTTCACCACTCCTTTGGTGTATCACCTTATTAGTCTTAGTTTTATTTCTTTTGCATCTTTTATCTCTGTCTCCTTGGAATTTAGAGTAGGATCTAGTATTAAACCTCTGCAAAGTTCATGTATACACCTGATCAGAGGAGTGAAGGAACCAAAGCCTTTAATTTGGAGATTCTTTTCCCATTTTTGCAAGTCCCACACTTGGGGAAAAGATTCAATGTTGTGCAATCACACTGGATGTCCATTATCAAACTAGAAATCTGAGAAAACATCCAAAGGGTGCTGTTGATTTGCACTAACAAAGTATCTATGTTGTTCTATAGGAAGTTCGATTAGTATAGATCTTTTCATTAAATATTTGAGAGATCCGATCTATCTCGCATGTCTTTCTCCTTGCCTAGCCAAAAAAAAATTAAACACTAAAAAGCTCCACTACTTGTCTACACTTAATAACTAAATGGACCCTTTAACTTTCTTGTTGAGCATTGTTTGATTCCAGCTTTATTCAATTAATCTACACTTTTGTAAATCCTACAAGAATCCAATATCTAGGATATAATAGACAAAGCTTATAAAGCACATACTACAATGATACCAAGAGGGGCTACATAAGGTTTTTAATGACTAATGATGAGAAAATTTAAAAACCTTACACAATAATTTGGTCCCGTGAATTTTTTGCATTCTATGCAGAGAAAATTTAGCAGATTATATTTTTGTAAGAAAAAAATCAAGAAACTCTACTACAAAAATGTAATATCCCTGACAAATAATTTTAAATAATTCTGGATATTTGCAAAACCCCTAGGGCATCAGTATAAAATTTTATCTTTTAAAAACAGCAAACCCCAATATGTAGAAAAACAGACTTTTACTTATTTATTTCAAATCAGCTTTAATGAAAATACCAGAATGTTTGAATACAATTATTTCCTCACACCTAGTGAACTATATGGAAAGATGAACATAAGATAGAAGCATGCAAAACTGATTTGGCTGAAATTTGCTCCCAGAAATGGTACCAGCACTATATTTTGTTCCCAAAGGGGGACGTCCTAGCTGTACTTGTTTTGGGTGTAGAATCAAGCCTGAAAAGTGTGCCCTAGTTGAACTAGATATGCAATTGTGCCCTGAAATACCACTGCAACCCCTTAATGGAATTGCCAAGCTTAGATATGAAGGTTTTCGTCCTCGGATCTCGTGTGCAAATGAGGAATTCCGTCCTCTATTATTGATGAAGAAGTGGAAAACTTGCAACAATGAAGTAGTTGATAAATTTCCAAGATGCAATAATAATGAACCCCAAAATTTGCTTTTATAATCTTTAATGTCTTCTCCCAAAAGTGGCGCCACCTTTAGAGTTTCATGCATGCTCAATAAACAATTAAAAATTATTTTATTGCATCTCCAATGTTGGCACCCCATCCTAAAATAACAGCTTGATGCTCATGCAACACCTCTATCTTTGGCGCCCCATAATAGAAGTTCATTATTTTATTATTATTTTATTCCTCATGCACTCACTTCTCCTTTTGGCGCCCCATATTGGAAATATAATATTTTATTCCACTTCTACTTTTTGGCCCCACTTATTAAAATATAATTTAAGTGTCATTTTTCCAATTAAAATATAAAAGTACCCTTGGATCACTTAAATTAATTTATTTCCCTCATTAATTCCCCTTAGCCTACGGGAAATAAAAAGAATAGGCTTCGGGTATCTAGAATCAATTAATTCTAAAAAGGGGACATTACAGTCCGCCCTTCCCAAAATTGCTTGCCCTCAAGCAATTGCAAGTCGGGATGCTTAAGAATTTTTGCACCCTCCCAAGTAGCATCCTCTGCAGGTAAATCCTTCCAGCAGTACCAAATATTTTGTGATGATCTTGTTCCTTAACTTCTTTTCTCTAAAATCCAAAATTACTTCAAGAACCAAAACAAGTTTGCCTTCATCATCCAAAGGAGGCAACTCAATGGAAGGAACAATATGTTGTCCCAAAGCCTTTTTAGGCATGAGACATGGAAGACATTATGTATCTTACTTTGCTCTGGCAAATCCAGCTCATAGGCAACCTCTCCTATCCTTTGCTTAATCTTGTATGGTCCATAAAAACGGGGTTTGAGCTTTTCAACTCCACTCTTCTTCATAGAAGACATTCATAGGGCTGCAACCTCAAGAAAACCATGTCACCAACCTCAAAAGACCTCTCAATGCTGGTCCACATAAATTTTTGTTGGTTTTGTGCATGTTGGATATTTCTTTGAGTATTCCCAATATATCTTGGCTTTGTGCAACCAAGTCTCTTGCCCCCGGCACTCTACTATTTGCAAATACCAAATCCACAAAGGAAAGAGCATCATAACCATACAAAGCTCTGAAAGGAGTCATACCTATGGACATGTGATGAGTGGTATTGTAGCAATGCTCTCCCATGTAGAGCCACTTGACCCAAGCTGATTGCTGCCCTGCCACATAATTCCTTAAATATCCCTCAATCCACTTATTCACAATCTCTGTTTGCCCATCTGTCTGTGGATGATAGCTGGTACTTGGAGTTAACTTTGTCCTTGTCAAGCGGAAGAGCTCCTACCAAAACAAACTAAGGAACCTGCTATCCTTGTCACTCACAATATTTTTAGGCAATCCATGTAGCCTAAAAACCTCTTTGAAAAATAAATCAAGCAATCATGGGCCTTAAACTCAAAAGGAATAACAAAGAAGTGAGCATATTTAGTGAGTCGATCAACCACTACATAAATACAATTCTTACCCTGAACATTGGGAAGACCTGTGATGAAATCCATTGATATACTTTCCCATTTTTGTTCGGAATAGGTAAGGGCTGCAACAAACCCGCTAAAAAACATGTTCTGCCTTGTTTTGTTGGCACACAATACACTCTCTAATGTATTGGAGGACCTTTTCCTCGAGTCCTTTTGATTTGCTTGTAGGTCTTGAAATACCCTGGGTGACCAGCCAAAGGTGTATCATGGACAGCCCTCAAGATTTTGCTTTTTACCTTTGATTCAAGTACCAAATAGATTCTATCCTTGTAGAGGATAAGATCATCAACCACCTTGTACTTGTCCTGTATTTTGCCCTCAAGGATCTCATTAGTGTAACCATTCTTTACATACTCCGCTATTATTAAAACTTTCCAATCAGCAGAGATTTCAGATATAGAGCATAGAAAAGGTTTTCTAGATAAAGCATCTACTACAACGTTATTCTTCCCTCAACATACTCTATGTCAAAATTATAAGCTTGGAGCTTACTCACCCACTTTTGTTGTTTGTCATTCAAGTCCTTTTGGCCAAGAAAGAACTTCAAACTATTGTGATCAATTTTGACCACAAACCTACCACAAACCAAATATTGTCGAATTTTGCCAATGCATGCATGATGGCCAACATTTCTTTGTCATAAATAGAGAATCCATGCTCTACTTCACTAAGTTTCTAGCTCTTAAAGGCTATGGGATGCCCCTTTTGCATCAAAGCAATCCCTACTTCTTCCCCTAATGCATCACATTCTAACACAAAAGGAATAGAAAAATCAGGAACAGCCAATATTGGGCAAGAACTCATTACCTCTTTGAGTTTATCAAAGGTTGTTTGGGTTGTTTCGGACCAGCTAAAAGCTCCTTTCTTTGTCAAATCAGTCAATGGGACAGCAAGTTGTGAAAACCCTCTCACAAACTACCTATAGTAACTGCAAAGACCAAAGAATCCCCTCAACTGTGTCAAAGTGGTGGGTGGAGGCCAATCCAATATTGTTTGGATCTTCTCTTGATCAACCTGTACTCCTTGGGCACTAATGACATGTCCCAAGTATAAAATTTCAGTCATTCCAAACTCACACTTGGATTCTTTTGCAAAAAGAGCTTGTTGTTCCAAAATTTCAGCATTGTATCCAAGTGTTTTAGGTGCTCTTCCCAAGTCTTATTGTACACCAAAATGTCATCAAAGAATACTAGAACAAATTTCCTCAAGTGTTCACTAAAAACATGGTTCATGCATGACTAGAAAGTAGTTGGAGCATTGGTTAAACCAAAAGGCATTACCAAGGATTCAAATTGACAATGCAAAGTTGTTTTGTGCACATCTTCATCTCTTACCTTGATTTGGTGATAAGTCGGAACTCAAATCAATTTTGGAAAAATACACCGCTCCATGCAATTCATCTATCAATTCATCAATCCTGGGTATTGGGTACTTGTTTTTGATAGTCTTCTTATTCAAAGCACGGTAATCAATGCACATCCTCATTGTCCCATCCTTCTTCACCAAAACAACAAAAGAAACAAAAGGGCTAGAACTAGGCCGGATATGTCCCATTTTCAATAGCTCTTTTATTGTCTTCTCAATATCCTCTTTGTAAGCTCTAGGGTAGCAGTAAGGAGTAATCATAACAAGTTTAGAACCTGTTTCAACTCTATGATGTGTTGGAATCCTCTATCCAGGTGGCAATCCTGTTGGTAAATCATTGAATATTGTACCATGTCTGTCCAATATAGATTGTATATCCACATGATAAGATCTATCATTATTACTAGAAGTGGACATACTCACCAAACAATGGGCTACCCAAGCTATTTGTTCCTTACGGAAAGCTCTCTCCATCTACTTTGTTGTGATAGCCTTAGGTGCTCCATTGGCCATACCATGAAGTACAACCTCTTCTCCATTGGTTTTGAATTTTAGCTCCATAGTTTGGTAATTCTGTGTGAATTCTCCAATTGAATGCAACCATTGCACTCCCAAAACCACATTGGTTTCTCCTATGCCTACCACATAGAAATCATCACAAACCTTGTGCTTACCAAGAGTAATTTCCAATCCCTTCACCCTCTTGGTGCATGGAATAGTAAAGCCATCAGCTACTGATAACATTAAAACCCTGGAAATCCTTTGTTTTCAATCCTCTTTGGGCTACCAAACCCTCATCAATAAAGTTGTGAGTTGCCCCACTATCAATCAAAATAGTTACCTTATGCCCATGAAGTACTCCACGAACTCTGAAAGGATGATACCTGAGAGCACTGAAAGTGTAGCAAAAGTACCATCTGGAGTCTTTTCTTCTCCTTTATTTTTCAGCTATCGGTTCCTCTTCTTTTTCCACTTTCGATTCCTCTTCTTCTATCTCATCATCTGATATCACCTCCGTATAGTGCACCTGTCCTTTGGGAAGACATCTATGACTTGGTCCCAAGGATCTCTGCAAGTGAAACACAATTTCTTCCTCCTAAGTTCATTTCTTGTTTCTATCTCCTTGTTGGTTTTAGGCAGCTCCTTTTGTTGAAAACCACCTTGCTGAAATGGCTTTTTTGTTGCCCATAAGGTGTTGGTTTTGGTTGTGTTGTAGGCTATCTTATAAGTTGATATCTCCCTTTTGCAGGCTAAAGTCTCCAAATCCAAAGCCTTTTTATGGCTTTTGAAAGGAAGTTATGGTTGAAAGCATTCACTAAACCCCTAAGAGATTCAGTTAAACCTTCCATGAACAAAACAACCAATCTCTCTCTGTCACATCAGGTACCATCACAGAAAGCTTTTGAAATTCAGCTACATAGTCACTTACTAAATGTAGTTGTTTGAGTTGAGCTAATTCCGGAAATGAATTTCTAGATCAACTCTGTCAAATCTCTCTATCAACTGTCACTAAACACAACATAAGAATCAATATGTTTGTGCCCCGAGTAATTAGCCCATGGTACCACCACTCATGTGTTATACCTTCCAGATGAAGGGTTGCAAATTTGATGGCTTCCTCCTCTATCATTAACCTGAGTGATAAGAAGGTATCCAACTTCGTATCCATGCACGAAGCTGTACTCTTACCAAAGCCATCAAAAGTAGGGAGTGACAACTTCCCTAATGCCTATTGCAGTCTCTCTAATTAGTTTGTGGCCTAGGTTCAGCTCTTGGTCCACCCCTACTTTTCTTCAAATTAATGAAATTGGTAAGTGATATAGCCTCTCTAATCTCACCTGGAAGTACCATGTACTCCTCATAGCTAACAACAATGTCATCTGCTATGGAAGGTTGAATTTTGCCTCCGCAATTGCTTCCTCTCTACGTAGGAAGTTAGGATGGAAGGGCCTAACAGAGAACCGATGGTTGTCCTCTGATAGTGTTGGTTATGGTTTACTCCTAAAGAGCTTCCCTCATTTGGAGCCCTTTGCACATTCATGCCCTGCATAACTTGGTCTAACTGACCAATCATATCAACTAACTTGTCTTGTCCCTGAACAAGCCTGTCAAAGATTACGTCATCCGGATCCTTCTTACCCATGACTTATAGTTGTTATGTACCTTTCTTTTTCTCCCTTTTATGGTACCTAACTTCTCTATCACTACCCTGCATGAAGTTCAAAGCTATAATTTTCTTTCCCACAAGCTGGGAGGAAAACAAAGTTTTGATACCACTATAATATCCCTAACAAATAATTTTAAATAATTTTGGATATTTGCACAAACCCTAGGGCAGCAGTATAAAATTTTATCTTTTATGATAGCAGCAATAATCTGATTTTTATAAAAACAGCAAACCCCACTATGTAGAAAAACAAACATTTATTTATTTCAAATCCGCTTCAATGAAAATACAAGAATGTCTAAATATAATTATTTCCTCACAACTATTACGCCAAATGGAAAGATGAACATATGATAGAAGTATGCAAACTGATTGGACTGAAATCTGCTGTCATATGTGGCACCAGCACTATATTTGTTCCCAAAGGGCGACGTCTTAGTTGTAGTTGGTCAGAGTGTAGAATCAAGCCTGAAAAGTGTGCCCTAGTTGAAGTGGATATGCAATTGTGCCCTGAAATACCACTACAACCCCTGAATGGAATTGCCAAGCTTAGATATGAGGGTTTCCATCCTCAAATCTGTGTGCAAATGAGGGTTTCCGTCCTCTATTGCTGATGCAGAAGCAGAAGCTACTTGTAGACAATGAAGTAGTTGATAAATTTCCAAGATGATCTAATAATGAACCCCAAAATCTGCTTTTATAATCTTTAATGTCTTCTCCCAAAGGGTGGTGCCACCTTTAGAGTTTCATGCATGCTCAATAAACAATTAAAAAATATTTTATTACATCTCCAATGTTGGCGCCCCATCCTAAAATAATAGCTTGATGCTCATGCAACACATCTATCCTTAACGCCCACAATAGTTCATTTTTTTATTATTATTCTATTTTTGGCGCCCCATAATAGAAGTTCATTATTTATTATTATTTTATTCCTCATGCACTCATTTCTGCTTTTGGCACCCCAAACTGAAAATATAATATTTTATTGCACTTCTACTTTTAGACCCCACTTATTAAAATATAATTTAAGTGTCCTTTTCTCAATTAAAATATAAAAATACCCTTGGATCACTTACATTAGATTTATTTTCCTCATTAATTCATCTTAGCCTATGGAAAATAAAAAGAATAGGCTTCATGTATCCAGAATCAATTAATTCTAAAAAGGGGACATTATAAAAATATCTAAGAACATAGAAATGTCCATGTGGCCAGAGAAAATGGTTAAGCAAGTGTGGAAACTTCCAACCCCCTCTCCGTTCCTACTCCAACTCGAGTCTCCCACAAGAAAAATGCCCGCTCACTTTGCATGGGGAAGATTTCATACCATTCATTCCTACTTCACATGGTGAAAATTCCATGCATTTTTGTCCCGCTGTTTTATATCATTCACTTAGGCAGCAGCCCCATGGAGGGGGCTGCTGCTCCTATTCTTATGTTTCAGGTGGTCCCATGCAATTTTTGTATAACAAAACTGCAAATAATAGAGTCTATTCCTAAATTTGTGGAGTAGCAGCTGCTTATGAAGAGTAGTGTAAGCCCTGGCTAGCTGTGGGGGGCTGAGAATATGCAGCAGCTGCAGAGTGATTGTAGGGTTTTTTTGGGCCAAATATTAGCTTTACATTAGTTAGTTTTTTAATTCTATTTGAAAAATCTAATAATAATTTTGTTGCAATCCCTAAAATTTAGAAGCAATCCAGAAAATTTTATAAATCATGGGACCACTTACTTGCAAAATCTTCCTAAAATTTAGTTGCAGTACCTGCACATAAATTTATGGTAGGCCCCAGCTAGTTGTGGGGGGCTGAGAATTTGCAGCAGTTGCTGAGAGATTGTAGGGTTTCTTTTTACCAAATGTTATCACACATTAATTAATTTTTTAATTTCATTTCAAAAATCTAATAATAACTTCATTGCAATTGCTAAAATTTAGAAGCGATCGGAAAAAATTATAAATTACAAGACCACTTTCCTACAAAAATCTTCCTCAAATTTAGTTTCAGTAACTACACATAAATTTATGGTTTGCCCGCCTGCAGGTTGTGACTTAGTTGGAAGAACGAACCACTTACTCTATGCTAGGCCACAGGTTCGATCCGTGGATGTTGGGTCCCCAATAATTCTGGCACCTATCTAGTTCATAGCTCCGGCCAAAAGCATTAACTGAGAAAAAAAAACATTGTAGTTTGCCCCTTCCATGGGACCACTACCTTAGGGGACAGAGAATATGAAGCAGGTTTTTAGGTCACAACCTAACCAACATGCCAGCTTGGCATATGAGAACCCCCATCATATATATTTCACTTTACTTATATATTTTTCAGATTGCTTTAAATGCTTTTCAAATTTGTACACCCTGGGTTTCAATAACCAAACCTTGACAATCCATCTACACAAGAGGGTGTTAAGAAAATCTGATAAAAGTAAATATGCAAGTCGTATGGCAAACAGTGTGGTTAACTGGATGGCTATCCCAAACTTACTGATCAATTTAATACTTGAAGTACTTGTTCAATATCAATCACCCCAAGCCCAAAGGGCAAGGGCTGTAATTTAATGATTAATGGGGCTACACTTGTATAGCGGAGACCCAAGTTCAAGTTCCCCTGCCACATTAAGGAAGTCTAGGCTTCACAAACTAGAGGACGGTCTTAAAGTGTGACAGCAATAAAGCAAGTAGTGTTAATGTGGCCTGCACAGTACACACGCCCCAAATGTTCCTGATTTACCAATCAAAAATATATTTTTCTAAAAAAAAGGCTCTCTCATGAATATTTATAAAATGTGTTATTAAATCCAAAGAGACGTGATGTAACAGTAAAGGGGTGCATCCATAACCGAGTACCCCAGATTCAGACACCCTATAACTAGGACACTTCACGAAAAATGTGGAGGATTGAAGTACAGTTATGCAAGAGCCAGACTGCTGACTGTGCTAACAAGTTCAACCTCACTTGCTAGGAATCAGCCCACACTCTGATTAGTGTACCTTAATCCAAAATGACTGATAAATATTAAAAAAATCCAAGAGGTTGTGAGTTGTGATATAATGGTAAAGGGGCATTCACAAGGTTCAAATCACAGTGTCGTGACTCAGACTCAAATGATAGGACTTGGTCAAAAAACTCAACAAATGCTCAGCAGGACTCAGCAAAATAAAAATCATAAATTTTAAAATAACATCTGTAATATATAAACAGTTAATAAAATCTTATATTTCAATTAATTTAACATATTAAATTAATTCACCTTAAATATAAAGTGATCAAATAGAAATATAGAGGCCAACTACTCAATACGTCAAATAGTCATTAGTTTAAAAAAACTGCATATATTTATACTAAAATAATTTTATTTAGTTTAAAATAATACATTTGTAATATAATATTAATTTTAGCATTGTTGAAAGTAAAAGTTATGAGAGGCCCTAAAACTTACAGGCCCCAACTTGGCTGGGGACTCTGCAAGCTGTTCTTGGACTGACAGAGTCTCAATACTATGGTTCAAATCTCTTAGCACTCTAGCAAACATATGGAAGGGTTGTGGTCTAACAATAATTGCATTCTAGAATAACTAGTGTCTATAGCTCTTGAGAATATGGTTTATGCCTGCTTCACACCATGTTACAGCCAACATGTAACCTCATCGAACATTTATCAAGGAAAAAACTTATAACGTACTTAGTGTGTATCCACACCTAATCTTGTAAATAGAATTATCTATGTAAACAGCTCCGATGGAGAATAGAAACATGAAATGGGCACAAAGTGAAACCCCAAAACCTATTTTAAACTGTTTTTCCTTCAAAACCCTGGTTTATTGAACTTATTTAAAAACAAAATTCCATAATGCTTCTACAAAAATGCACTTCTTATCTTCAATCAGACGTTTCTAGTCACTAATTTCCACCAGAACTAGTTCCGCTGGTTAAGAGAGGTGGCTCACTCGAAATGTCGTAGTTCTCCACAACTGTGAAAAATAATCTTCTCGGGAAAAATATTGTTTTCCTGCGAATATTGTAGAACAAATTTTATATCTCCCTACCTTAAATTAATAATTGGTTTAAATAATTCTAAAACATTGATTTGAAAAAACGTAAAACCCTCTGAAGCAACAGAGAGAAGTCAAAAATAACAACAAAAAGTTTATAGATAGAAATAAAATTATAAAACCCTCTCGAGCCAAAAATAGAGACGTGAGAACAGAATACGGTGCTGTCAGAACACCTTCGCAAAGTAAAAGAACTCTTTTAGCTTTTGTAGATATTGTATAATAATAAAATTAGCTGGGAACGAAGTTACTTACCAGCAAAAATCACGGGAGGAGAGAAGACTGCCAAACAGACAGAGAAGCTTGACTGTCGAATAACTTCAATCAAGATAAAAACACGAAAATTCCGCTTACAGAAACCCTGGTCCGTAGCTCGCTCTATTTCTTAGCACACAACAATTAGTTTGGAGTCCTCTTCCACAAGCCGAAGGCGCGTTATTTGCTTTCGCTCTTCAGTGTCTCTTTTTTTTTTTTTGGATTGAAAAGCGCATTTTTGTTGATCAAAGAGATTAATTACAACATTGATACTACGAAAGAAGGGTAGATACAATCACACCCCAGAATGCCAATTAAATTGAGCCTGCAGGCCTCAAAAAGAGACCAATCAAAATATTATAAAAGTGTGGCCATCAATTAAAAAAAAGGCGAACAAAGCAAGGAACCGAAAAAACAAGGTCGAGCCAAAATCTAGGTTGCGGCAGTGAACATGGCGGCGGGGAGATGGAGGAGGAAGATCGGCGGCGAACATGGTGGCAAGAGACGGAGTAGAAAGATCGGCGGCGAACATGGCGGCAGGAGACGAAGGAGGAAGATTGTTCAACTTATCTCCCGGCCCAAAGCCGGGGTGAGCCATATCGGGGATGGGCACATATCCAGGTTTCTTTCGGTGGTTGTTGTTGTTGTTGTTGTTGTTTTGAATCATCTAAATTCTAAGAAGGAGAGATAGCAAGAGAAAGCCACAAAAATTTGTCCTGTTGTGGGGCGAGACCACCTAGAGCGCAAGGCGAGTGAAAATCCCACCCAAGCGGGGGTAGGAGGGTCGATACCGGGGACCACCACAGTCTTTTTCAAATTGAATAATGCACTTTTAAAAATGGGTGGAAGAAGTTCCCTCTAGAATGCAAGTCACATTGAGTCAAGAAGGCCTTAAGAGAAGCCCGCTAACCTCGAGAGAGTGTCAACATATTTACCAAAAAAATACAATATATATATTGTATTTTTTAACCAAAAAATACAAAAAATAAACGACAAAGAAAGCAAAGACTCGAGGAAAATTAAGCTACAATAGCAAACATGGTGGTCGGAGGAGGCGGAGGTGGAAAACTATTCGGCTTGTCCCCGACCCACTAGTGGCAGAGGAGTGAGTCGTGTTTGGGATGGGATCTCACCCATCATTATGTTGTTGTTGCTCTTCTTCTTCAGCAATTTGTTGAGATTGGTAATCAAGGAGATAACAAACGCCAACAACGAAAATTTCCCCTAAGCGGGGACACCCCATCCACTACCACCATCGTCATTAACCTAGTCAAAAGCGCTGCGGCGGTGCTACTATGAGCAAAAGAAGTGCGTTGAGATTTGGGAGGAGACGGTGAAGTCGTGGAGAGGAGCTTCATTGACTATTAGAACAACACTTATGAAAACTCTTGCCACAACCCTAAGAGGGATAATAGTGGTGTGGTGAGTTTAGAGGCACACTGAATGACGACACGAGGCATTTCCCCAATGTGAAAGTGAAGATTGTAGATGTTTCACCTCTAGGTGGACTTTTTCTGCTTGGACTGGATATGGAGCATAACATTGGAGATCACAATGACTTGATTAGTCATAGGGAAGTCTCTATCCATATCGTATTATTAAAACAATCAAAATGTATATATTTCCAAATATGAAATAGAATATCAACTCTAAACATTTGTCAATAATTGTTGAATTTATAGGAAGTATGGTTGAATCCCCAAAATAACCATTTTCAGGTAAAAAATCGGGGATAAAGGGTTGGAAAAGGGTGTAGATCCACTTAGGGTAGATTCGGCATGCAGCCAAAACCAAAATAGGTGTTTAATTGACTTTGGGTGTTGGCAAGTGGAGAAAATAGGATTGCGACTCAAATGTGCTTGATTTTTCCTCCAACAGGGAGACCCAGATACATAAGGCACCATAAAAATGAACGTTTTTAGGCTCTATGTTAGTTTCGAATGTTGTCAAATGTTCGGCTTAAATCCCATCCCTAGTTTTGATATTCCAACGATGGTTTAAAGAATCACCTAGAACATGCTTTGGAGTGAGAAGGTGATAGTCCGTATGGGGTTTGTAATGACAAAAGGGGCGTGCCATGGGCCAATGCCAAACTCTCCACTTTGGAAGAAATCTTGATTTTGTGTAGGCAAATATCAGGTATAGAATTTGTAACTTCTGAAATAGACTTTGCATTTTCATCTTTAAGTTAAATTTTAGCCTTAAGCATATCCCATGGTATCCAATTCCAATAAGCCTTACAAAATATGTCGCCAATGACTCTATTTCATTTTTTACAAGGTAAAAGACTTTTAATCTAGGGTATCATAGTAAATGGGACATTATGAAAATTATGAATGGGGGACCACTAAAGGGAGATAGAGAGTTGATTGAGAGTCTCGATCCCCACCGAGATGAGGTGTTGTTTGAGAAATTCACAAGCTTTCCATATGCTTTTGGCCATAAAGGCGTCGCATATCTTCACTTGGTATAGGTGAGAGAAGAAGAATTTGGAACCCCAGTCCTCTCCACGTTTGATGGCCCAAAGGGTTCCCTTGATTGATGCAACGTCGAAACAAATTTTCCATGTTTTAGATCCTTCAAGGCTTTGAATTATCCATTTGACACTAAGGGTGGTTCCTCGGAGATTGATGTCCAAAAGCCCAAAACATTTTTGCTTTTGGCTGTGGCAACAAATGTCCCATACTACTACTATGAAACCCTTTATATCCCTCAAAGCTAGCCCATTAGAGGTCTCATAGAAGTTATCCTAGTTTGAGTACAAGTTGCTTTAGACGAAGCCCAACAAGAAGAATAGTAAACATGGGTGCAACCAAAAATTTGGAACAAATTTAGAATTTCCCCTACAAGAGAGGGGTGTGGTAAACCTGAATAACAAATCTTTTTTTCCACTCGTTGAAAAACATTGGACCCGTTGGTGCTCAATTTGATCTCGCCCCGTTTGTCCTTGAAATTCTTCAATTTGCGGGCTCTATCGTCTTTTCTATCTCTCTGTATTGATGCATGAAAACTTTGTCCTCCATTTGGTTGCCATGATCAGTCCCTTCCTTTTGTTTTCCACAGTCACATTTTGTTTTCCCTGTCAATTTTTGTCCCAAATATCTGTGGAAACGTGGTCTTCTTTGATTGGATGCAACTTGTTGGATCACATTTGGGCCTTATATCATTTCCAAAATATTTTCCTTAAAGAAAGATTCATTTTGGGCGCAAATGGCGATTTTCCCCATCAAATTTACATCTCAACATCTGTGGAAACGTGGCCCTTTCTAGTTGGATGCGGCTCAATGGGGCACTTTGAAATTCTAAGGCCCACTTCAACTCAAAACTTGTCCACGTGGAGGGTCGACACTCATCTGAAAATTCACCTTTTGGTTTGACCTTGGAGTTGCACTAGGGAGACACGTGGAGGATTCTGTCGGCTCCTCTCTATACTTAAAATTTTCAAGAAACTTTCTAAAGGCCTAGGACACGTGGAGGGACCGCGCCTGTTTGGGGACCTACCCCTAAGTTTTATTTTGAAGAAGTGCCAGGAGGACACTTGGATGCTTTCACTCACTTTGCCCTTGCTTGGACTTGTCAACGACCAAAGAAAATTGTCTCGGACCCTAGACACGTGGTGCCTTCCGCTGGTCCTTCAACTTTTTCAAACAACTCTATCAGACTAAGACACGTGGTGAGCCCGGACTTACTTAAGGTCTCCGCTTTTAGGGACCATCTCAAAGTGCACCATTGAGACACGTGGAGGCTTCCATTGGCTCCTTTTTATACTAATATTTTTCAAAGGCCAAAAGGTGTTTTTCTTGGGCCCAGGGCACATGGAAGGCCCGCGCTTGTTTGGAAACTTGCCTCTATACCTCACCTTTGTAGTTATGCCAAGAAAACACGTGGACGACTCTAATCTAAAGTTGAGAAGGGGTAGAATCAACGATTGTTGTGCATTGCATCTGATTTTTTCACCATTTTTGCTCCAAGACTCCTGGAGATGTGAATACGCACTATTTTTCATCATTTTTGATGAAATTCCTTGTCATTTTGTCTGCAAAGTGCCATTGAATGGATTTAGAACTTAATTTGTGAGTCCAAGGATTGTTAAGGTCAATATTTTGAAGTTGGAATTGCTTGGGCACTTGCAAAAATGTGAATTACCAGAGAAGTGGATGTGGGACAAAGTTGCAGAGGAAAGAGAGGGAAAAGGATGAAATGATGGAGGTTGTAGGTGCAAAGGATGAAAAAGGTGTTGCCTCAAGGGTGAAAAGGATTACTGTCAAATCTAGCTATACAGAGCCTCCAGAAAAATGATTAAAATGGGGATTTCTCGCATGACAGAATAAAGAGAATGATTAGAAGGACTGTTAAAAAGTTGTGGCATGACATCCTAGTCATTAGTCGAGGGTCTGGGAAACGTGATCAGTTCATGATTTGTCCAACTGGAAACTTTTTGTTGCAAATTTTTTAAATGTCACTTTCGAGACAAATTGGTAACAAGCAAAGGTCCCTTGAATATTATTCTTTTGGGGGAAATTTGGGATGAGTGAGCAAGTAAAATGTATAAATGCAATGAGAATACTCTTGCAAAAGGTTGGGGGTTGAATTCTTAAGAGAAAATTTGAGAGAGCCCGTCTTCCTGAGAGACCAATCCGAGAAACCTGTTAATTTCTTGTGTTTTAGATTTCAATCACGTCAAGTTGGTTGCGAGTGTACAACCATTGACAAGCTCGAGAGGCTGCTGAAGAAACTTTCCTATTTGATGAATTTCAAGTTAATTTGTGTCAATCTTGGAGCAATTTGTGTCTACTTTATTTTGAATGTCTGCAAGTAGTTTTTCTTATTCCTATTGAAATCTTGTGTTAAAGTCCCTCCGAATCACACAGGATCTCGTCCCTATGACAATTTAGTGGCATTTGTAATTTCATTTCAAGAAGAGCCTTCATCCTGCAATGAGATAAACAATTTAAAATCACTTCATTGTCATTTGTTGATAAATATTGTCTGTAAGCCTTTGAGTGTATCTTAGGCGTGAGGAACCAAGGGGTCTTTGATGTTTTATTGAGTCTTTAGCTTGAGCCTTTGTGTTAAATTCTTGGAGATTGTGTGAAACCGTGCAAATTTGGGCCTCCATTGATGCACACCTTCTAGTTGAAGGAATATTTTAGCTATTCCAAAGCTTTCTGTCATTTAGCTTTCCAATCGTTATGAAGTCTCCCAAAGATTTGGCATAATCAATTTTATCCTGCTTAATCTCCCACCAAAATTACTCAAAAATAATTAATCCATCATGAACTACCCTGTTTTCCCTATGTGTCCACAAATGTATAAATTCTACTGCTAAAATATGCAGAAGCAATCAGGATTCCATAATGTCTTTAGTAACCTTAGCCCTGTCTAGGAAATATCACCATTCTTTAGAAGTGACAACTCGTGAGAGTTAAATTGTGGTGCATTGATCATATTTTCTCAGGGTCCCCTTTCAGATTTGTGCAAAGAAGGATATCTTCGTTCTCCTTCACCGATAAAGGTTACAAAACGGGTCCTCTCACCCTGGTCGAAAGGCACGGCCTAAAGCAGTGAGGATAGATCAAATCCTTAATGAAGGTGCTATCCATTTCTCCAATGCCCGAGTGACAAAGAGTCAAACAAATCCCCTCCCTGACTACAAAATGACTCATAATAAGATCTGTCTGTCTCTCAGTGTCTTGCTAAATCTTTGATGTTGCTCGGTTTCCAAGGGAGAATCAATTTGGATACCAACATGACCACAACTCAAATGGGGAGGCTCTTAAAGTAAATATTATGCCAGAAATTTAAATTATACATTATATTAAATCCATTGGAATTGATATCCTTCCAACCTTTGACACTTGGTCTTTTTCCATTGAATGATATAACCAGAGGCAAGGCAAAGAATATCCAAGCATTCCATAATGTTTTTCATTGACTCTTCTTCCTCAATTAAGGTGAGAAAGGAATCATCTGGAAAGTGGCCATTAACGAGTTGTTGTTCAAACTAAGGGATTTTGATGCCTTTAACCAAGCCTTGGGAATGATAGTTGGCAAATAAATAATTAAATCCTTATGTGGCCAAAACATACAGAGATGGGGTGAGAGAACATTCTTGTTTGATAGATTTGAAAAGACCAAATCTAGAAGAATGGAATCTATTAATGGAAATACAAGCTCTTACATCTTCAAAAATCATATGTGAGATCATACAAAGTGAGATCCAAACCCAAGAGCTTAGAGCATGACAATAATGAAAGGTTATTCTATGTTGTCATAGGCTTTCCTAAAATCAATCTTCATGAAAGAGATTTTTGGTCAAAGACCCTAACCCATTCCATGCTTTCTCAAGTTGCTATTATATTGTCAAGAGTGTATCTATGTTAAATGAATTTATTTTTCTCACTTCAAACAATGAGAGGAAGGAGAGTTGAGTCTATTCAAAGCAAGGATTTGGATATGATCTCATAAGAGACATTGAGTGGGCCTTCAATTTGATATTTTCTTAGGGTTACCAATTTTAGGGATGAATTTAATGTTGCCTTGATTGATAAGCTCACATAAGGAGTTAGAGGCCGTGGCTTCAAGGTAAACTTTATGTAAACTAAGGCCGATAAAATCCCATAGGATTTGGTAAAATTCATAAGGGAAACCATCAATTCTAAGGGCTTTGTCGAAGCCAATTACATAAATGTTTCTTTGAGGTCATTAAGGGAAAGGGGTTTATCGCAAGAAACTCTTTGAGCTCGAGAGATCTCGCAAGGAGCTCTTGAAGACATTCCATTAGATCATGTTCTCTTCCAAGGGAAGAAGTTTGAGAAGTGAAGTTAACACTATAATGGTGACCGAAAGCTTACGGGATGTCGGAAATTTGGTTCGTAGAATGTCTAAATCAAAGTAGAGTGAAGAATTATTTTGAATCTTTGTCTCCAAATTTTATCCAAAGCAAGTTTGCTCTTAGTTGGGCTCCTTTGGCTTTATAAGCTTCCTCCACCTTGAGTTTATGCCTCCAATGAGTAACTTGTTTTTAGAGAGATGCTAAAAGGAGAGTTATCAAGTTCCTATGAAATCCATTGGAATTCATGGTATGAATCCTCGTGAGCTCTTTGTCTATAGGTGGCAACTTATTTCCCATATAACTTGAGAAAGGTGGTGGTTTTGTGATAGCATTAGTCAACCATTCAATCCAACTCGTATCCCTCTTGTGGGTCTTAGAACCAAGTTCCATATCTTTATGATGTGTCTTAGAGTTCTCTCATGCCTCAAATGAGCAATCCGAGATAAAATTGGGATTTTTTGCTTTTGAAGCGAGGAACATTCTATATAATGCAAAAAAATATGGGTCGATGGTATGAAAGTAAAGTAGTTGTGAGCACCAAAACTGGTTTATTTTATCGGAGGAAATGGAAAAATATCTTGTTCAACAAAAAGAGCACAATCTAACCTCTTTATTACTATGTCTTGCTCTCATGTAAATTAGACCAAGTGAACCAAGCAACCTTGGAATCTTGCCTACGATGGTGATTCGGGACATAGATTGTAAGCATGTGTTGCATGTAGTTACATGCTTCTCATTCTCGACACGCCACCACATAGGTAAGCATGCTTTCATGTCTTCATTAGATTCAACCAAACTGAAAGCCCCACATAAAATATAGTGGGTGTTCGGGAGGCAATCAACTAGCCAACGCCAAAAAAATAGACCATTTAATTGCATCATTAGATGTGTATAGGTTTCCTAACCTAATGATATGCTTTTTAAAATCAAAGAGAGTCATTATCACTTGGTGGGTGGGATCAGAGCCCTACGAGATGATATTCTGAGTAAGTTCTAGCGCAATCACCATGATGACCCCTCTATGACCAAGATCATGATTGGACATCTGGCAAATGGCACTTGGCCAAATAATATGTGTGACAGACTTGAGAAGAAACCCAAATATTTTAACTTCCTACATGCACAAAACTTGTATATTGCATAATTGTAGACAATTATTACATATAAGATATCGATAGTTTAGTTTAGTAAGGCAAAGTAAATTCTAATAGTATGCAATCATTAGGAAACATCAAGGTGCATGGTTTCCTCGTCATCAAAATATTTAAGGGAAAAAAACTTATTGTTATTACTAAATTTCCTCTGGGAGAGATGCACGTAACCAAGAAGTTGGAACGATTGTCATTGTTCTTGGGAAAATTTTCCATCTTCTAATGGGAAGTGCATTGATAATGATAGACACAAACTTGCATTCAAGTAATATAACATTGTCTTTTGAATTATTCACCCCATAATGGGTTTATGAAGCATGCAAATTATAAGTATAGGGCATAACAAAAGAGGCAAAATGGCGGGTACGAGAGATAAATGATGAAGCTTTAGTAGTAGGAGGCATATCATGTTTAGTGGGCTGCTGACAGAGGAGCTTGTTCCGGACATACCAACATGACGGTAAAGGTTGAATGGGGTTGAGCGATACCGCATGCCACGTTTTTGTAATTCATGACTAGGGTCCATCCATTAGATGCGAGTCCATGGGGTTTGGTTTCTATTTTGTTGTTTTCTTATAGGGGTGGCGTGAGGTGACCATTAAAGGGAATTCCCTAATCACATGGTCTAAGGTCCGACACTAGAAACCTATGTTTAGAAGGTTATTACAAATCACATGCTAAGAGAACCGAGTGTTTCTAATATGGATATCAATAGTTTCCTTAAGGTCTTTAGCCAAAACAATTTCAATGCGGATGCTTTTTTATGGATGGGCTAAATAGAATTTAGGTTGTTCGATGCAGATGAAGTTCCCTAGGGGCCTATTGAGTTGCTCAACAAATCCCCAAAGGGGGAGAGGCAAACCAGGGAACTCAATCTAGACTAGGATTTTGAGTTTATCTTGATCAAACACTTAGAAGTCTTGGTTCCAGTGAGAGATCATAACTAGAGTGTTACAAATAAACCACGAACCATGATTGATAACGAATTTATAATGTTCGACATTTTAAAAATGAAACAAAAAAGCAATGGTTAAATTTTGAACCCTTAGAGCTTGACACCATGGGACTAACAAGGTGCTTGTGGACCCATTATATAGGTAGACTCTCTGGGGATTTGGCTAACAAAATGAACAAGGGTACAACATTCAAACCAATTACATGCTTTATCAAATTTTGGTAAATCAAGAACAACATAAGGCAAAGGGGTTTTTGGGTCAGAACTAGTACTTGATTAAAGACTTTTGGAATAAACTCCCTGCCTTCTTCGATGCCATTTTTGTCGAGCTCTCACAGAGTGATACTAGTGTCAAATGATGCAAGGGTCGAAGAGATCTTTTACACCACCCGAAGGGTGGAAGGGAGGAATGAATCAACACAATAAATGCACAAAGTAATCAAAATACTACCTAGATCAATTGATGGATTGATCGTGTGATAACATGGTCATACGAAGCCCTCTGACATTCAAGCAACAACTAACTCTAATCACACAGAAAAAATATCTTAACTCTTCTTTCTTTTCTTTCTTCTTTTTTTTTTTTTTTTTTTTTTGGGGGTTATTATTATTTATTGTCGGGGGCTTCCCAACAATAATATAATTTCATGTGTCATATTTCAAAATTTTGTTAAAGTTATTTTTAAAATAATTAGTTTTCCTTTAAAAATGTTTTTTCAAATTGATTTTATTGGCAATGTGTAAAAAGACTTTTAGATCGGTGACCAAAAACACAATTTGAAAATTTTGAAGTTTGGACTCTAGTTTTTATTTTCTTTTAAAAAATAAAATTACTTGTATGATACATTTAGGCAACGTGATAACTCTATCAATGTCAGATTTTTTTGTAGGTGCGTGTAGCATGACTCCACCTAATTATTAACCACCCTAACTTTAGGGGTGTAGTGCTTAATCTTGTTTATTAGCTTGTTGTTTGCAAGTTTTGTTACATTTTCCTTTGGGGTGTACATGCCATGTTTATTATGCTTACTGAAATAAATCACACATTACTCACATGACCAAATTACATCCGGCTTGAAGTTGTGACATGTGTAGGACATACAATAAGACATGGTATGTTTGTTGTGCATGGTAAAAGAAATTACATATTACTTGCATAAGTAAATTGTATTTGGATTCAAGTTGTGACATGTGTGGGACATGAAGTAGGATTTTCACTTGTCTTGTTAGAGAATACATGCACGATGATATAGGAAAGTGTATCATTGTTGATGAAAACAACTACATTTAGGTTGTAGGGAGAAGAGGGTTACAAACTTTGTAATTGATGACACTTGGAAAATTTAGAGTGTAAATGTTGTAGAAATCCATCGTAATTGGGTGTTACAAAAAGAATAACATTTCCTAGGTTGCTTAAATGTCTTTGCCTTTGCATCTCCTTTCAATTCTCTCTTTCTCCCTTTAAAGCCTCTCATGCTCCTTTTTTCCTTTTCCCAATGTTGTTGTATCTTCTATGAGTCCTTCCTTTTCTTTATCAACTCTCTTTCAATTTTATTGTCTTCCTTTTTTGTTGTTTAATGATTTGTGTTTGCCTTCCGCTCCTCTCTTTCTCTTTTCTCCTTACTTATGTCTCCTCTAGATGCTTCTTCCATGCTTCTTTTTCTTTAAGCAATTGTGAGTAGTCACTTGATATGAGAGTTTCAACTACACGTTGAACTTAATGGTCTTTTTATTCACACGTTATGCTCTCTTTAACCATATTAATTGACATCTTTAATAATTTTTGTAGAGCCCCACTCACATGGATCCCCATTTTTCATTACATAGATGTTCATGTGTGCCTTCTACACATATTTCTAAAATATTCAAATCAGCTACTTCCAAATGGTGATCTTCTTCATTTTTTCATTCATTAAAACCTACATGATAATGAATTATTTCACCTGGAATGGTAGGACGAGGGGATGGCATGGAAAGTAATATGTCGGCATTAGGGAGGTTGATTGGAATCCCCAAATTTATAGCAATTTCTTTCAACCATTTCAATTAGATTCCTTATGTTGGCATACTCATCCCATCATCAATTGTCATCGGTTAACGTGTTTGACTAACATGACTTGGTGTGTTGTTGTTATCTTTAACTTGCACATTTCATATTGTTTTCATGACCATCACATATGAGGATATTTCTATATAGTGGTGAAGCATTGTTTGGAAATGATCTAGAAAAGTAGTTCAACTAATTTAGAAACGATACATTTGTCATCCTAGTGTGTGGTTGGGTTGCACATATGCACTAAAGCTCACAAATTGAAATGTAATTTGCTACCTTTGTGATTTAAAAATACAAAAAGCACAATATACTTTGCCTTGTTGCATTAACACAACAAAGGATTATAATCGACTTTCTACTATTTCATAATATGTGGGGTTCAATCTTGTTTCTCATCTTTACAATGACCCTCATCCTACAAATCTTCCTAGGTTGACACCAGTTTCATTGGAGTTCCATATTTTATGAGGTCTACGTTGCTCCCTTTTATACATCATGTCTAGGTTGTCATAAAATGTTGAAACCATATTTTCTTTGTCTCAATCCGGACCTTTTACGGTCCTTAAAGACATGTCTCAATGTCTCTTTTTGAACCCTACCTACCAAGATCTACCAAAAACCATCTTTAAATAAAGTAGACCTATTTTTGCATGTGTGTGCCATACGCAAAGCCTTTGATGAATTGATTTATAGCCCATGACCAATATCAACCGCATTTTTACAATATTGTATAATTTTTAAATCAAATTTATTTGTTAATATGGTTAGGAGTACTTTGTATTTGATAGTTGTGATACCATTCAACTATTTTGATAATGAACTTGCAAAGCCCCCCCACTTTTCTATAAGAACCCTAATGGGGAATCCATTATCCTCAACATCTCTTGTTTCTGTGCCATGTCTTTCTTCATCGAATATTTACTAAAGCAAACTTTCTTTAATGAAACTTTATGCTATCCACTGACATTAACATTTACCTTAATTTGTTGTGATGGATTTGGCTCAGGATCCTGAGGTGGATTGGTCTCAATTTGTTCTATTGTTTTGCTTTATCAACATCTTCCTCAAAGTTAGGTACATAATCAAGTTTGACACCCCCTTTTAGGGACTATCTATGACTTGCATAGTGGCCTCCTCCCTTTCTTTTTTATTACCATGATGACATGCATTTTTAAGGTCAAATTAACATGAACGAAGTTCATATGCTATACACATATGAATGAATTGTCATCTACATAGTGCTTTTAAGAACACTTGATCTCACATATGACCCATTTCTCAGGATTACTAATCAAGTGGGCATGTGTAACCTAGGTTAATATTTCAAATTAGCATTTTTATAATCACTTACAGTTCAATGATCCATATGGTCAATGGCATGACTTAGAAATGTGAAAAAATGCATGTGTTTATGTTTATTTCAATATGGATTAACACTAGCACTAATGGATTACTAACATGTAAAACTGATGCACTAGCTCCATGTTGTGGATGGTTTAGGATGAACGAGGCTAATAAATGGAAGAATTGAATGTATTAATGGTGTGCAATTGTTTTTCATGAAGTAGACAGATGGAGTGATAGGGATGAAATGAATGATGCTTAAATGTGTTTAATATTATTTAAGGGCTATTAATTTATCAGTGTCATGTTGAATCGTGAAATATATCGAGACGGGCATGTGGAAGTGTGGGTTAGTATTTCAAAATAACATAGTGAATATATTTGAGCTTACGCTTTATTATCAAAATTTATGCATGGGAATGAATGTAAAAATTTAATATGGAGTTGAGTTTGTGGCGGATGTATATAGAAGATTAGAGGAGTTTCATTCAAGGCAAGTTATTAATTTGTTTTCTTCTTCTTTCAATGTTTATAACTTATAATCATTTGTTCAATGTTCAATTCGCCATAAAATCCTCAAATTTGTTGTATAAAGTTGCCATAAATCTACCGTCAAAATTTGAATTTTGGAATTGAATATATTGCATTCAAGCATTGCATATACATTGAAATTATTGAATATAATTTGTATATGCGGTTGTGATTTTAGCATTAAATACATCACATCAATTGCATTTGTGGAAAATTGAACATTGGATATTAATATACACCAAAATTAATGAATATACAATTATATTTTTGAATACATCAGATCAATTGAGTTTGCGGTGAATTAAATATTGAATATCAATACACACTAAAATGATTGAATATACATAGAAAATATAGTTGTAATTTTTCCATTTGATATTCAATGTATTATATAGACATATATTAGAGTATATTTAATGTAAAAATACCACCATAAATTCACTTTAGTATATTCATTGCCAAAATTACGCCATATATTCAATGTTTATCCAAGCATTTTAATGTGTGGGGAGAGGCACTAGTTGTCGAGCAAATCACAATTATTGAACACTTTTTGTTATGAATGTATGTATTAAGTTAACATATTAAATGTATATTTATTTATTTCACTATATATTTAAAGTCCGAATGTAGAGCGGAAAATGATAAAATCACTTTTATATATTCAATGATTCCAATGTATATTCAACTAGTTAATATAATATTAACAATGCATATTCGTAAACTAACAACCTATATACACTAAGAATATGGTTGTAATATTGGTAATGCCTATAAATGTATTCATTACATGAAAATTGTAGACGAGAAGATAAAAAAGCCACTTTGAAATTTGAACTCGCATGATGACCAACTTGGCGATTTGAAATAGGCATCAATATATCTAGAGTTTGAATGCAAAGCGAGAAAATAAAAAATAAAAGTTGTATATTTAATGTATATTTAGTAATTATAGTGTGTATTAAACCGAGTTAATAGAATATTAACCATGTATATTTAGATATTAACCACAGTAAAGAAAATGTGACACTTATGTATATTCAAATATTCAATTTATATTCAAACATTATTTACATATTCAACTATTAATTGATCTAACTGACGCGCTTGATTTTGATATCTACCAATTTGTGAATGAATTCCTGGATATCCTTATGATTCTAATTTATAATAATAAATGAAATTCTAATTCTAATTTTGGGATTGGAGGGATTATTAAAATCTTCGAGGATTTTTAAAATTGTGATAATTTTGACTATTAATTTTGCATTCTTTAAAAAATGGTAGGACTAACATGAACATATTTGCAGATACTAGCTTTAAATGAGGTGAAGGTTCAAATGAATGTGCATGTATGTCCAAAAAGTTGAACTAGTTGGAATTATATTTTGGGATCAACAAGTTACTTTTTATATTAATAGATTTTGAATGTGAACATGACTTCCCCTGTAAATGCACATTCTCGTGTGGTTATGTGTATAAAATAGTACTTTATTTGTAAATGTTGACACTTGCTTTAAATTATAAGTTGTCTCATCAAGTGAGTGTCCAAACACAAAAAATGTTTTTTTAATATCTACAAATATGTCACTTTTGAATGTATTATGTTTTTTACTACTTGTGTGATTTTAAATTTATCAATATTTTATAAATAATATAGTTGTACACGAGAAACATTCAAATTGTTCATTTCTCAAGACTCCACTTAAATATTTAATAAAAAGATGTTATGAATGAACCCCACCCTAACAAATATGATGTTTAACAATCAAGACGTGCTCAACAACTAGTGCCTTTCCCATATCTCGAACCAAAAAAATATTTGAAAAGCTTCAAGATAAGCATCAAATATTTCGTACATGGTTGATATGATTTATGATATTAAATTATGTAGCTATATAATAGTGGTAAGTAATGTTGTTTTCGCATATGTAATGAAATTCTTGGAAGTTGTGGTTATTCTATGTAAAGAGGTGGAGTTCAACGTGAGTGATGTATTGGTGGCTAATTATCTAGATGTTTTGGTTGAATTTCCTCCTTTTGATGGAGATTAATCCTTTCTCACCTTGGTAGAGGTAGTTAAATCGATCGACTGTGTTTTTGTTACGCCCTTAATCCTCTGTCATATATCAGGATATGTACAGTCGACATGTGGTTAACATAATCTCTTAATATGTCATATCTCATTTATTTATGCTTTCATGTTTTTAGTAGGTTGGCCAAGGTAATTTTTACAACACATTAGGGTATGTATAGAAGTTTGTAACTAGTATTTGATCATCGTATTGAGCATTTGATTCTTATCATAAGGTGTGGAGGTTAACCCCTCAAAGTGGCTAAGTCATCCATTATTGCATATTATCATGACATCTCTCAATTTTGACATTATTTGGTGTTCTATTGATGTTATTATTCCAATTTATCAAAGTAATTTCCTTACAAGTGGTATTAGATTTTGAATTGGGTCAAAATTAGGTCAAAACCCTAATTTTAATGATTCAGCTATATCTCGTAAGTTAAGCCATCGAATATATCTACTACATTTTTACTAAATTTGTGAAATAAATCAAGTAAGATTTTTTTCCAACTTTTAAATTTTAAACTGTTACCATATTTTCCATGCAAGAATGGGCTAAAAATAGAACAAGGCCATTTTTAGTGAAATTGGCTATTTTTGGAAATTGACTATTTTTAACTTGGATAAAAATAATGTGTGCTAAAAATAGAAATTTGCTAGAAATGGGAGATTGGCTAAAATTAGCGAAGTGCTAAAAATAGTGATTAGCCAAAAATAGTTGGTGTTTAAAATAACAATTGGTTGAAAGAGTTTGGCTAAAATGGAAGGTCTTATTTTTAACAATTTTTAGTAAAGAAAACTCGTGTTATTTTTAATGTTTTGTTAAAGATAAAGGATTAGAGTATGCAACAACATGTTGACTTCTAGCCCATGCGCTAAAGGAGAAAAGGAATAGGAGGAATTAATTCATTAAATAAATTGCAAGGTCGTTGTCTACCATCGGTTTTGGTGCCACGGGGAAGAAGATTAATTTATTTATTAAATTAAGTAGAGGAACATGTTAGAGGAAAAGAATTAAATAAAAATAAACAACAATCTCCAACCAAAGTTTGCGCTAAAGACATGCATAGAAGAGGACAAAAAGAAAAAGCAAAAGGCAGTATAAGACAAAGTTGGGGAAAAGTGCATACGACAAAAAACAGAGACGAGGGAATAAATAAATAAAAGAAAAGTGTAAGAGTTCACTCTAGGCGCAACAACTGTAGAAGTACATTTTTAAATTATTTAACTCATCATGCATGCCCCCCAGGGCACAAGGATGATTTAATAAATAAAACAAAACATTTTGCATGCAAATGAGGGTTGAAATTGGGACACAAAAATCCATATAGAGGATTTTTTATCATGAAAATAAGTCACACACTACTTCAATGATTTTTCTATAGTGATCCTAGCTTGTACTTGTATCTCTGAATAAAAAAGCTCCATTTTGTCTTCTCATATTGTTGGTTTTTTGAGTTTTTATTGTGTTTAGCAGGGTATTGTATTGCTTTGGTGTGGAAATTCTTCCCTCTACTATTGTCCTTTAACCCAAACCTTTGAATTAATTTTGCAGATTAGCTTAGAGTTGTGCAGGTGTGTGGATCTTTGTATTTCTGTATATAGTAGTATGTATGTGTGTTAAATCATTGGTGTATCACCTCAAATTTTCATTTCCCACATTTCTTCTCCCTTTTCCTTGTCAAATTTATGAGTTTTAAGTGATTCACAAGGGAACAGGCCCACTATGGAGGTTTAACTCACTCATAGGTTACCCACACCTGACCTTGAGGTGTTCTAATTTTGTCAATGAAGAGAAATTACACACACCATTCTCTATTGGGGTGCACTTAAGGTGACAACAAAACCTATTTTGCAACAGCGATTGTCACCATTTTAGTTTTTTTCATAAACTTACTCCATGGCTTGCAATTTTAGAAATTATCTAACTTCCTCACATTTTCATAAATCTTGTAAAATTTTAGCAAGGGTTTGTACCCTATATTTTTGTCTATTCATTCAACATCCTTGAAACCTCAAACTTTAAATCCCTACCCTAATCCCAAACCCTATACCCTGGATCCTAAATCGAAAAAAACATGATAGGTCCACAAACTAGAGGAAAAGGCAAATGGAATGCCACTCTAGGGAAGAATACTTGAGATATGGATTTTGAAGGAGGACTCAAAAATTTCTCTAACCTAGTGTTTTCCTCAATAGATCACAGAATCAATCAGTTTGACTATGATCTGAGAGATATGCAATCAATAATAGTGACAAAAGATGCTTTATATGATAGTTTGAACATAGTGATATTATATCTCATAGTAACATTTTATATTTTACAACCACAACCACATTATGCCAACTCCCAACTAGGTCGGTCAAGGCCTCCCATTAAGCATGTTTCCAATTCATCATAGCCACATCACTCGTCTTATTGTAATATAGGACTAGAAATATGATACCAAAAGTGGATATGAACTTTTTTTTGATGGTCATGACCTGTCATGTGGATCAACAAAAATGGATATTTTTATTGTATATCGATGCAAGGGCATCTTGGGACTAAGGAAAAACCTACACCAAGGGAGGATGCACGTAGGTACTAGTGAACATGTAGGAAAAGGAGGGATAACACATGAAGGTGAGTACGGTAGAATGAGAGCTTCCCAAAGTGTGGACACAAACCCATAAGTGTGTGGGGAAATAAACATGCCAAGGAAAAGGAAAGAGAGAAAATATGGTGTTGAAGGATGCGTATAAAAGATAGGTCGAAGTAAAAATTTAACAATGGAACTAAGGAGAAGAATGGCTGAAGCCACAAGAAGAGAAAGATCGTGGGAAGGAATCATAAATAAAAGGAAAGAGATTATAAGGATGACAATGTGCAAGGGAAGGAAATAAGCATAACGGTGGGGAAGAAGGGTGTGAGATTTGAGCACAAGGGTTAGAAAAGCTCTAAACATGAAGGAGTGAAGTGGTGCAAGAAGGAAGTAAAGGGCGTAGAGGAGTATTGGCACACGGAAGATAGAAGTTAGTGGAAGTTCTTGGGGGATGAAGGTAGGAAAGAGACGCATGGGAGAAACTCAAAGGAAGTAGCACATGGAGGATAAATTATCAAAGGAAAATAAGTTGAGATAAAAAGAGTATACATGAAGAATTTTAGAGTGGCAGTTTGCATGGTCGCGTGGTTAATAATGACTAGACATTGGAGCGATCGATAAGAGGATCCAACTACTAAGTGACGTGGTGTGACAGGATTGACCAAGGAAAGATCGCATGGATAAAGGTATTTAAAATCTTGATTTCAAAATTTGGATTTGAGCGAGAATGCCGGAGAAGAGCCAACCGAGTAGAGAGAGAAAGGCGAGAAGATCAAAGCACTCACACAACTATAAAATGAGGAACCTCCCGATTGGAGGTTGTTGGTAATAAAAGTTATGAAAGTAGTGGAAGGAGTTAGAGGGGCCGAGAGAAGAGGTAGGGTGTGGCCATAAAGCCTAATGAATGAGATATATGGTGACCGGGAGGCCTTAGAGGCACCAACTTTGTAAAACCTCAATGAGAGAGGTGTGATAGTTCCATTATGAGCAATGTTGTAGATGCCATATAACTTTATCCCATTAATTAAAAGATTGCACTTGTTTCACATCCCATTGTGTGGCTTTATAAGAGGGCTTGGGAGTACTTGATAGAATATCCCTTCATCGAGTGGTATTAGAGGATGCTAATTTCTTGCTATGGAGGCTAGAAAAATGCTTATAGGTTGTTGTAGTAAACCATCGGCTCCTCGGGCCCACCCACCGAGCTGCAGAGATCTCGAGAAGACCCTAATCTGCTCATTGTCCGCTCAACATTATTACTATAGGAAAATGCTCATAGGCCCACACATGTAATAACATAGTGGCTCTATACCATCACTATGGTCCTCCATGGGAAACAATATAAATCCTTGTATAAATGTGCTAACACACACCGAATCCACGCGTATTGCGTTCCATGCTACTCAATACTCTAAAAATATCATGCATCCTATATGCGATTGACACCCCACTTCCATCCACTACCGCACTATGTTAGTATCACCTGTAATAAACTTCCACAATCACAAAACACCGATCTAAAAATGCCATCTAGTATGATCAATGACTATGCATGTGTTCGTGACCCTACAAAATACTATCTCACAGTTCTTTGTTTCCTCCATGTACCTTATAGGGCCATCACCTATACCCTCTCTCACATAATCAACAACCGAAGAATCCTATATACATCCTCTAATGTCATTGTCATCTTACCAATGGGTAACCAAATATGCAAGTATTTGTGCACTATCTCGACATAATGTGGTCATCAAATGCATATTGCAGGTATCTCCCCAATCTAGCAATGTGTCACAGCCCAAAACAATCCAAAACATCCCACTCCTCCTCCTCGAAGCCCAATGTAAGTAATGTGGACAAGTGTCTACCTCCATGAAACTCCCTCGAGTGTATATCTCTACACAACGCAAACAAGACAAGAAACACAACATTAGTAATGTCAATACAACAAAACTCAATACACAAGCTGCTAAAATAACTTGGACGAAACCACCTAGCTTTCTAGACACTAGCATCCAAAACCGGGATGTTAGCGCCCGATCCGTGTGCATCATCCAAAGGACAAACCGGCCCATCTCGATATAATCTTGGAAAAAATGCCTAGACTGCTAAAAATCTCAAAAATGCAAAAATTGACACAAAATTACCTAAATTAGTCTAATCTAATATGTAAAATAAGTCACTTACCAACCGATTTGTAGTTTGTGTAGAAACGACCTCTATCACCCTCTCGAACCTAGTCGGGATGGCCTCTCGTGCATGTGACATTTTTATCACTTAGAGCTATAAATCACAATTCTCAAATTTGTAAATGAAGTTCCTTTTGAATTTTTCACCTTACTATTTATAGTAAAAGCTCTTTCCCTATAGTTACTATAGTTCATATACTATCCTCTATGACAACTAATTTCTCATTACTTCGATTCTTTCATACCTTAAGCATCGTCTATCTGTTTTTAGTGCCATCAACAACATTAGATCTATATTTTTAATAAATTCTGTTTTGAATGTTCCTTGGAATGTCTCCTTAGGCTTGGTTATGTGATATTATCATATTACACTCCTTACTATACTATTCCTATATTAACTTTGAATTCATCTCTAAGGCATTTTATCTCATTTATTTTGGCTCATGGATCGACAATGGTCCTCTCCTTCTTTGCCAAAAGGGGAAAAATATTTGAGGTATTTTATTACCCCTTCATCAACAATCCAAACAATTTGTCCAAATACGAAACATAATCATCTTGAATTCTAAGCAAATATTCAAATCCTGCAAAGGTTATTTTTCAAAATGCAAATCTCAAATTCTATTCCAAGTATCAACGAATCCACATTTTCATAGATTCTCACAAATTTTCCCTCAAATGACCTAATCTGGGGCAATTAAATCCTTGAAAGTAGTTTCAAATACAATCAAGTTCAATCAAGTACTATTTTCCAAATCAATACTAGTAGTTTTAAATTCTATTCCAAGTACCAAATTTTCCTCCCAAATGACCTAACTTGGGAGCCAATCCAATATATCAAGCATTGTTGTTCCAATTTACCAAGTAGTTGCACCCTTACATCATAAAGTGGGGGAAATGAGATGTCATTGCCTTTCCTATACCACTTTACGGGGTTTTGGGACCTAGTAGGCAAGTTACAAAATGGGTTCATATTGTATATCTACAATGGTATAACCTATTTTTGAGGAAGTATCATGGTGGAAAGCAAACCGACCGCTCTTCCAACACTCTTTCTCTAGCGTCAGGATGCTCAAATCCTTAGTTTAGCAATAAGACACTCAAATCCTTAGAAGATATGCTAGTTCGAGAACTGATCACTCTCAATCTCTCCTTCAATATCCAAATTTCAAAGTCTCCTATATCTCCTTAGCAAGTTCCTATCCAATATCTCCTTTATGAAAACAAAGGTCACCTCACATGAATTAAACGTTGATCCATGGGTCGCACACTATGTTTCTTGCTATCAACACACTCTAACTACAACTCCTTTGACCCTTTTAAGGTACACTATTTTTATATCCTTTATACTACTTGAATTTCATCTAAATAACATAAAGGGGGTAAAATATAATCACTAAAATATGCACTTATTACTATTACATTACGCCTCTAGTATGTTGTTATATACATGATTTCTAAGTATGGAAACTAGGCACTGATGACACCTCTTTGGTCCTTTTCTTGCTTCAATTATTTCTAATCATGTCTTTTATCTGACATTTGCATCTTTTTGGTCGAGTCACAGGGATCCTTGTTCCTATCTTTCGTTCTATTTCGTGTGCTTGCTTTAGGACACATCGTCTGCAGACAAGACATTAGCACCCATGCGCTAATGCCCTCTTAGGCATTTTTTTCCTCTTCACCTTTTTTCTCCTTTGTCAGGTTGATTTGGCTTTGGTTATTTTCTTGTCTTCTTTACATGACTTGGGTCAACTTTTGATGTCATTATATGTCGAAATTCAAACTAAGAACTCATATATATACACAACCTGCTAACTATTCTAAGTGGCAATTTGGCTATCTTTTCTATATCTACCACATACCAAATAACAACACAAGGGACTGTATTTTGGGATACATTATTCAATGCATAGGGGGCAACTATTCTAAATTTCATACCACACATTTTTGCATTGGGACAAAGTAGTTGTATCTCGTTATTCTTTGTACAACTGACACTGTGACATCCTAGCTCAATGGACACAATTTCAATCACACACCATAAGAACTATACGGGGTCTAAAATGTTTAGTACAATGCTCGACAACAAGATCACATCGGGGTGACCACTAGGATCAGTCTAACTCTCTCATATGAATTTTTTATTCAATCTAATGTGCACTTGAGTCTTGTGTAGGTAGATAGGGTTTTTTTAATAGTACATCTATGCAACATAAGAAGTGCAGGAACGTGATGCAACCTACAACACACTAAAAGACATGAGAAGTGACACAAAAAGATCCTAGATCAAGCTATTTTACAGGACACCAATGGCGAACAACACCCAAAAGCAGATGTTAACACCCAAGAGATCTGATGAGTTGATTAAACCATGTGTATAAATAACTCATCTTTTGTATTTTGTTAAGCCATCAAAGCCATGACATTGTATTTCCCTTTCATATTGTTGAACATCATCACTATAACTTTAACTTGTGGGCACAAATCTTGATTAATATAGTTATTACTAGTTAACCTAATTTTGTGGTATTTTGAGTATGCATTTATTTGTATGGTTGCAATAAGTTGTTTGAATGATGTTTTGTGTGATGCCACTATTGTTTACAAGCAATTTGTTATATGCAGGAACTTGTATGTAGTAAAGGACCCGTCCGTAGTAACTCATACGTAGCCAAAGGGATAAAGGACCTATCCGCACAACTTGTTTTGCAGCTAAAGAAGATCACCTACAACAAAGGAGACATGATTATGAAGATCTATGGGAACATGAAGGATGACACTCCAATCTTGTATGTTTCGTGGAATAGGCAATTACAAATTGGAACATGAGAACTAAAGATAACTCAACAATAGATCTGAATACTTATTACAACTCACTAAAGAACTGATTGATCAGTTAAATACATGATTTTAGGAACTTAACGATTACTTGAGTTATGTATTTGATATCTGGACAACTGTTAGTTAGTTCCATTGCATGTGTTTAAACTCTTGTTGTTTTGTTTAAGATCTTCCACTTGTTTCATTGAAGATCTTTTACTTAGTCTATTTGAACTCCTAGTTAAACTCTTCTTCTCACGTTTCGTTGTAATTGAGGAATATAAAAGAGAAGGATTAATGTTGGGAATGTACCAATCGAATGTAGAGATCTACAAAGAGAAATAGAAAGTAGAGGATACATAGATAGATAAGCTATTTTTGTAATCTTCATGTCAATTCAATAAAGAATCCAAGTTCTGTCAAGAGCTTTTAATTACAAGCTCCAAGAGGGATTAACATTGGTGTCCCCAGATTTCACCCTGAAATCTGGGAATACCCATTTTAAAAAAATTGTTCTTTTAAAATAACGGGTCTTTTGTGTTTTTATTGCTAGAAGATGTCTGTATTATGTTAGGATATTCCCAGTGAATCATATGAGCCAATTTCAAAAAATACCCAGATGCCCAAACTCATTTTATCCCTCCACCAAGTTTTGTCTGCGGGAAATTTTTATTTAATTATTTATTGAATAAATAATGCCCCGTTTGAAGTAAATTGTGCTCGGTTGAATCCTGTTGAAGTTTTGCATGCCAGTATTCACTCATCTCAATAGGGTTTTCACCAGGAATGAATTCAGGGCATTGTCTGCAACTTTTGGCAACGTTTTTCGCTTTTATTTATTTCTTTTGCATTTTTTTCCGTTTTTCCATGCAGTTTCTCTGTGAAATTCCCCTAGGTCAATTCCTTCGCCAATATAGTCTATTTAATTGCCTGAAGCATTTGGAGATCATCTACCGACATAACACTAGAAGGAATCAGCCTCAAAATGCAAACTTCTGACCAAAAAAGATGAAGTCATGCACAAAAAGCCTCTCCCAGGCAAGTCACATTTTTGGAATTAATGAGTGTAAGTTACGATGGGATTTTTAGTAGTGACAAGCAGACGAGAATTTCTTACTTGCCTTGCAGGTACTTTTTCCATGAAGTCAAAGTCACTTAAGTTGCGATGGGAAAATTAGAGGCGCAGTAAGAAAGGTGGGAATTTCTTACACGCCTGCGCATGGTGAAAATTCCCATTATAAAATAAAGAAAAATCACTTAAAGCACCGATGGGAATTTTCTGCCTGCTTAACAAGCTAACTTTTTCCACCAAAGAGATTTATTCACCCATGCAAGTCGCACTTTATCAAAGGAGGCCAATTTTAATGCAAGTCACACTTTTTGGAAGGAAGACTTTAAGCTGCCAGTGGGAATTTTGGTAGTCATGCAAAGCATGCGGGAATTTCTTACCTGCCTTGCAGGGTACTTTTTCCCATGAAGTCCAAGTCACTTAAGCTGCGATGGGAAAATTAGAGGCGACAGTAGGCGAGAATTTCTTACCTGCCTGCGGGCAGGTAAAAATTCTCATTATAATAGAAAAATCACTTAAAACACCGGTGGGAATTTCTTACCTACCTTGCAGGGTAAAAATTTCCATGATGAAAGTTAAATCACTTAAGTGAAAGAGGGGATTTTTGGAGCTGCAGTGCAGGGTAAAAATTCCCATCAAAGTTGACTTCCTATTTTTGGAAATTACCCTTGCTAAAAAATGCGACCCACCTTGGGTGAATAACAATGCATTTAATAATATTTATTAATGATTTATTCACCCAATTTTGGCGCCATAAATAGAAGGAAAGTCAATACAAGTGGAAGAGTTAAAGAGAAGTCAAGGATGCATGCTAAAAATAAATAAAATAAATTCATTTAAAAGCAACCAAAGAACATGCATAATTGGGCGCCTAATTTGGGTGAATAAACATGATTGTTTATTAATTAAATTGCCATAAATAGGAAGGACAAGAATAGTATATTAAAGATTATATAAGCATGGACTTTCATAATGAAGAAACAATTAATTCTTTTTGCAAAGGATTATAGCCCGAGATAGTTTTGGTGCCAAAGGAAGGAGTTTTTGCATTAAAGAGTGTTTTTCATTGTCAGGGAGCTTCAAGGTTTGGTGCCTAAGGTTGGAATAGCTTAATTCTTGCTATGATAATTATTTGCACATTGGTATAAGTGCTTTGGTGAATTAAATAATATTTTTTCTTACTTTACATGCAAACAAAACCTCAAATTTTAGGGCAGCAGGCTTTATATACAGATTTTGGTGATAAAAATCAAGTATTCATGCCATGGACTCCATCTTTGTCTGAATAAATTGCAAGTATTCATCACAAGTGCTCAAATCAATGTCAGGTACATTGAATATATCTTCCAAATCAGAAGAAATTGTCAGATCTGCACAAATTGATCCAATTGCAAGGGATTCGGGCGAATTAAAAGAAAAAGAGCTCAGACAAAGATTGTTCCAGCCATGATGAAGCATGATGAAAGAAAAGGATCAGCAGAATCATGCATAGCTTCCAGATTTCTTTGAAGTCAATGATACAGACATAGGCCCTAAACTTATCACCAATTTGATTGACAGATCCAACTCTCATAATTGCAAAGGCTTCTGGCAAAAATTCATCCTCTTGTTTCTAATGCAGCCCATGTGGAAGTCATTACATGGAGAATTCCTTTTAGAAGCTTGTGCATGTGCTCCCAATCTTCCAGTTGAAGCCTTCATTGAATTTACTTGTGTTTTCCTTCACCCGGAGTGCTTTCCAGAATTTAAAATTGCTCATATGCAATTTTAAATAAAAGATGATGAGTTTTGTCTGAATTATTTACGGCAAACATTGCACTAGTGCATGTACTGAAGAAGAATTGCAAAAGCTTCAAGGATAAAACGGAAGATAGATCAAAGGCAAAAGAGTCAATCGCATGCAGAATATGGAAGAAGAACAAGACTGGGAGGGTTGCAGCTTTCTTCTTATTTCTTTTCCTCTTTCTTTTATATTTTCTCCAAACAAAATAATTGAGCAATCATTTAACTTATAAAACTTAAGTGATTGGTTTAAAAGTCGTTACTTGAAGAAGTCAATTACTTGGAAATAGGTGGCAGACATGCAAAATAAAAGGTTCTATTTTTCGGTTATAATTCATGCGGGTCATGCAAAGAGGAATTCTAGGAGGAAGATTACATTTGTTTCCTTTTCGTAGCTTTCGCATGCGGGAATTCATTTAAAAACTTCCTATTTGTAATTTCCCTTTATACACTATAAATAGAGGAAGAACCTACGGGTTAAAGGATTAGAATTTGTAATCAACATTCTTGTGTTCCATACTTTGAGCTAAAACCCATGATTTCTGCAAGCATATGAATAGAGAAGATATTTCCAGAGAACTTTGTGTCAACGGTGCATTTTGCTTCTTTTTCTTTCTAGATCTATTCATAAATTTTGTGTTATTATAGATCTAGATCTAAAAGTTTCATGTTGATCCGAAAATAGGTGTTTATTTTTTTCCACTTTTAAACGTTTTCAAGGATTGTTAATTTTTAATCAACTTGAAGTCTTTTATACTCCAAAAATTGATCAAATTCTGATTTAGGAATGTTTTCCAAACTGAAATTTAAATTCCTTTTTATTCAACATTCAATGTTTGATCAAAACCCAAATTCACTGTTTCTTGATTTTAATCAATTTTTCAAAGTTGTCAAATACTAATTACCATTGCATCCACATTCTTTTTATGAACTTCAATTATTGCAAATAATCAGAAACTGAAAATAAAATCAGAACACAACACCAGATTGTTTATGGGGTTGAATTCCTACGTCCCCAAGTTCGTGATGAACTGATCCATTAATAATGTTAAAAAATGTAAATACAATAACATTTACATTAACCAATAATGAATCAAAAACCGGAAAACTATATTTCAGACCTTTGAAGGATGTTAATGGAGCTCAACCTATGTCCTTCACCTTCCTGATCCACTTGCAATGCAGTTGTCTCCCTTTGGTTCTACACATTTATGTGACTTTAACAACAAATAACTCTATCAAAAAATCTCCAAATCAGATAAATGATCACACCATCATGATCATCTCAAAATTCTGAGCAACTTTCATATATAACTCAAGATCTGGTTTTGAGTGGAAGTGCCTCAAAATTGTATTTTTCCAAAACTGCCGCTTATTGGCTTGACACAGACCTGACACTTGTCCCTTACAAATACAAGTGAGCTTTATTTATACCACTTACAAGAGGGTGGCGGGTTGGTAAGGCTGCTTATCTTTTTAGATGAGGTCTTTGGGTTCAAATCCCCCTTCCATAGGTTTAGGCGCCCAATTTAGTCATTAACCCCACATTTGGTGGGAAAGGATATGATAAGCCTTTAAATAGCTTTTTCTCCACAAAATCCTCCTTATCCCATGGGATTAGGCTTATTCCCATGGAATGGATTAAATAAAATATTATTATTATTATTTTAAATCCAAAGCCACTAAAAACTGTCAAGTGTCATCCCATAATATGTCATTTGTCCATGTCAAAGTGTGTCACGTCATCATTTGACCACAACTTTGACTATGCATATCTTTTACATACGAACTCAGATTTGGTCCGTTCAAAATGCGTCAGAAAGCTTGCAGACGAGATCTATACCATGGAACTGATTTTTAAAAATTACAAGACCATCAATTTTTCTTGTCACCAATTGCCATGTGTCACCTTGTCATTGGTCCACTTGTTGACATGTTGACCAAAGTTGACTTCCATGTTGACCGGACATAACTTGAGCTCAAAGTGTTTGTTTTTCATGTTCTTATAGTCGTCGAAAATCTCTCTAAAGTATCTACTACACTTGAAATGGTCTAGGAAAGTTTTGAGAACGTTTAACACTGAAAAATATCCCCTAATCACTCCTCCCTACTAAGAAGGCTTTTTGTCCACAAAAAGCTATGTATCAACCCACAAAACATGTTATCTCTTCCTGCATTACAAAAACACATACAAGAACCCAAAATAACATTATAGGTTAATAAAATGCAAATAGTTGATTAGCTAATTACATAACCGATCAGATAATAACACCCAATTAAGCTAGTGTTCAACTGAAATGCTGCAACCCTATCAACTCTGCACACAATTGTGAATTGTCATACCCCACTGTAATGCCATCAAAAATAATTGACCAGATAATAACACCCATTCTATTACGGAAAGCTAGTGTTCAACTGTCACTTTGTGATACGGCCGATTACTTAAATTACAATTTCATAACACAGATCAGTATACCAGACATCTAAACTACCCACAATTAGGCTAGTGCCCACTGTCCATTTGAAATTGTAACAACTGCAAGTATTCACTATCCAGAATAAAATAGACTATCAACACCCAAAAATAGCTATAGTCAACAACTGAATCCACGTGAATCTTCCCAAAAACATTGTATCGCCATCACAAATAATAAGTCAGATAATAACACCCATCTACAATGGAAGCTAGTGTTCAACTGAAACTTTGTGATTGTGTTGATTAAAACTACAAATATTCACTATCTAGAATCATTAAACCATCAACGCCCAAAATGGATATAGTCAAAATCTGAATCAACATGAATATGTAAATATTATATCCATACATTGAATTGTAAAGGGATAGATTATAAACTGTATGCTTACCCAAATTGGTGAATTGCCATAATCTGCAAAATGATCACCTGGTGCCTTTACAAACTAGTTTGTTAGTGTAATAAATTTACACCCTAATTGCAACCACATCTGATAGTTACAAAAATCAAATTTTCCCAAAATAAGGGTCTTATAAATTAGTGCAAATAACACATGTGGATACAACAAGTTTGTCTATTTATTACAATATCAAATAGGTGCCTGAATGGGTCTTATAAGCATCCATAATATTTGCACAAATGACAACACTATAAAACTACAAGTTTCAAAATAGACATTCTGATGATGCCCATATCCATGCATATTGTTGTCAGAAATGGAATAACCAACCAAAATGTGAGAAGATGAATATGAGTATGATGAACCTGTCACTCAAATCTTCTCTACGACTACTTCCAAATTATTTCAAAGCTGAATATAAACATAGGATAAAATCCCTAAAATATAGCTTTGAAAATGTTTGCATACTATCACCAATTACTGCAATGCAAACATAAAGTTGAGGAATGTTTTACCCATCCAATTACTTGGATTTCTCCGTTTAGGTGGTTTTACTTCCCCAGTACTAGAATGAGCATTTACATGAGTTAGATCAACAAATTTTGGTTTGAAATTATTTTCCTTTTTAACAATTTTTCAATGTTGCACTGAAGGAACATACCAACACATCTTAACATCATGACCATTCCTTTTATAATGGGAACAAAATTTAACTTCCCTATTTTTAGGAGACTTACCCATTTTGCCATTCCTTGAACTCTGTCTAGGAAAATGATTCCCTGTTTAGGAGAGGTAACCTTTTTGCCATTTCTCACCTTACCAGAGTGAGATTTGTCTTTTGCACTTGCCTTATCATTCAAAAAGGCATTAACTTCTTTATCATATTTTTCCTCTTCCAACAATATGTTGTCAGAATGATTAGTACCTTCACAAAACGTGCAAGGAAAACCATACTTTTGTCTACCGAAGCTATATTGTTCAGACTAAAAGAGAGTTTTAGAAGTCTTAGGATTAAATTTCCCCTTAGTGTTATTTTTAGTGTAAGTGGGAGGAGGTGGAATTTCATTACCTTGTTTACCTATTTTCTTACACCTTTCATTGTTCCTCCGATGGCGAATCCTGCAATTCTAGAGGCATAGATCCTTGGTTGTTGGAAGCTTGTCTTCCTTCAACTACTTTGGAACTTTCTCTAATTTCCATTTGCTCACTAGAATAACCCAAACATGCAAACCGAGACTGATCCTCTACCTGTATTGGATTAACATCACCTTGTCCATTTTTGCCAAGGCCCTTTCCGTTAAATCCCATCTTAACCATTAGTTTAGACCCAATTCCCTTAGTGTGTTTTTCAAATTGACCTAAAGGAATATCTGAAACTGAATGAGAGGAATAATTAAAATGTGAACAACTTACAGTGCATTCTGTCATAGTACATGCATCTAATTTGGAAGGCATTTCCTTCTTGTGTTCACCTTGTTGCAGCTTTGCCAAGAGGGCATCCTTGGTCCGTATTTCTTCCTGCAACTCTTTAACAAAGCCCATCAAATTCTTGCTCTCTACAAGCATCTTGTTGACATACTTCTCTTTTTTGGTTATAGAGAAATGTGGCTTAGATTTTAACCGCACTATTTCCTCTTTTAAAGAATAAAAATTAGCTCTCAAGAAAGAGTTTTCTTCCTAGAGTTGGCGGTTTATGGCTTCAAGCTCATCCAGTTGCTCCTGTTTGGATGACTTGCCCATGATTCCCTGTTCTTACAAAGACAACTTGTACTTCCAAAAATGCACACTGCAAAAGAAGATTAACAAGCCCAAAAATTTCTCTGCACACTGAAAACTGAAATCAATACCGAAACTGAAGCCAAATTTTCACACATAATTAGAAGCTAATCCGGCAATCTAACTGCTCTGATACCAAACTTGATCCGAAAACAGGTGCTTGAAATTAACACTTTTAATCGTTTCAAAGGATCTTCAATTTTAATCAACTTAAAAGGATTTAGACTTCCCTAAAATTGATTAGAATATGATTTATGGTGAATTCAAGCGAAATTAAGTTTGCAATTTTCTCAAAATTTCATTGTTCATTGAAAGCCCCAAAAAAATCATTATTTCAGATTTAATTGATTTCCCAATTTTATCAATTACTGATTATAGTTGCATCCATATTCATATTCTAAATTTAAATTACTTGCAAATATCAAAAACTAAAAATAAAAATCAGAAAGAAACACTAGATTGTTTACGGGGTTCGGAATTCCTACGTCCCGGGTTCATGGTGAACCGATCCATTAATAATGTTAAATATATAAATACAATAACATTTACATTAACCAATAATGAATCAAAACCTAAAAAACTATGTTTTAGACCTTTGAAGAACGTTAATGGAGCTCATTCTATGTCCTCCACCTTCCTGATCCACTTGCAGCAGTGTCTCCCTTTGGTTCTACGTCTTTGTGTGACTTTAACAACAAATAAATCTATCACAAAAGTTCCAAATTAGATAAATGATCATACCATCATGATCGTCTCAAAATTTTGAGCAACTTTCATATATAACTTGAGATCTGGTTTTGAGTGGAAGTGCCTCAAAATTGTATTTTTCCAAAACTGCCTGCTTATTGGCTTGACACAGACCTGGCACTTGTCTATTACAAATACAAGTGAGCTTTATTTATACCACTTACAAGAGGGTGGCAGGTTGGTAAGGCCGCTTATCTTTTTAGATGAGGTTTTGGGTTCAAATCCCCCTTCCATAGGTTTAGGCGCCCAATTTAGCCATTGACCCCACATTTGGTGGGAAAATGATAGGATAAGCCTTTAAATAGCTTTTTGTCCACAAAATCCTCCTTATCCCATGGGATTAGGCTTATTCCTATGGAATGGATTAAATAAAATATTATTATTATTATTTTAAATCCAAATCCACTAAAAACCTGTCAAGTGTCATGCCCATAATATGTCATTTGTCCACATCAGAGTGTGTCACGTCATCATTTGACCACAACTTTGACTATGCATATCTTTTGCATACGAACTCATATTTGGTCCGTTCAAAATGCATCAGAAAGCTTGTGATGAGCTCTATACCATGGAACTAATTTTTTAAAATTACAAGACCATCAATTTTTCTTGTCACCAATTGCCACGTGTCACCTTGTCATTGGTCCACTTGTTGACCTGTTGACCAAAGTTGACTTCCATGTTGACTGAACTTTGACCGGACATAACTTGAGCTCAGAGTGTCCTTTTTTATGTTCTTATAGTTGTCAGAAATATCTCTGAAGGCTATACTACACTGGAATGGTCTAGGGAAGTTTAGGGAACTTTTGACACTAAAAATATCCCCGATCACATGTGCTTTGAATTTGTATTTCATGATCTTTTTGTTTTAATCTATGTGCATGCGATCAACTCTATAAACTATTGATTGGGTTGCACATCTTTTCTCTTTTCTTCCCATTTTCTATTATTTTCCTCTTCTGCAGATATTTCCTTTCTCTTACAGTGCTTACTTGTTGCAAAATTGTCTAGCTATGGTTCATGAGCTACATAGTTAAAGTAAAACCAACAAATAGATATTAGGAAATTTAATTGACAAAATCTTACACGGGAGCCTCACCGGAAAATGAGAGAGTTTAATCTCATGACTGCCTAGGTTTTTAGTTGTGCAGAAAATCTAGCCAACAAACATTTAAGGCGGGGCCCGCATGTGGTTTGCTAAACCCCTTCATAGTTTTGTTGCTCTATTTTATTGCATGGATATGCTAAATGCAAGCAATTCATTCCTTTATCTGCATTTTGAATTTACATGTTTTTCCTTAGTCATAGTGTTTAGAAGTTATTTAATTTCAGTTTGAGTTTAGTTTGTTTTCAAGCATTGTTATTTCAAGCATTGTAGTGACAACAATTTATTTCCTTACCTCCTAAATCCATGTATGTGCATACAACACTGACATTATTGAAAGTTTACGTCCCTTGGTTTGATGATTAAATGAATGTAGATTAATGAACAACATATTAATTGTTTTAAGTTAATTTACACAACCATTTTTGGCGTCGTTGTGAGGAACTACCAAGTTATAAGATTTTTGAGAGATTTTTCATTTCTTAGAAGCAATTTAGGTTTAGGAAATTTCACCTCCACCCCTCCCACTAATTTATGTTGATTGAGTTGAGCTAGTTGATGCATGCACCATCCAAGGGATGCCCATGGTAGATTTTTACCCAATCCACAAGTAGCACAAATTTATATATTTGATTCTGAAGAAGACATACTTTCCTCATGCAAGGCTTACTATTAGAAAATCCCCTCTAAGTGAAAGTTCTGAAGCTACTCTCGAGCAATGTCGGACATATGAGAAGAAGTAAACCAAAAAGTTGAAGACAAGGTAATTACCTTTGATTTTCTCATTTCCAACAATGATGAGTCTGCTTCTATGAATAATATTTCTCCCTCTTCCCTACCTAACTTTCATGGATCTATGATTAAAGACCTAGACACCTTTCTGTTTGAGTTCGATGTATTATGTAGGAGTTATGATTATACCACGAATGCACATAAATTGAAGTTATTCCTTGCTACACTCAAGGATGCAGCCTTGAGATGGTTCATGGGTTTAGGAAGAGATGTCGCTACCACCTAGGCACAAATGAAGGATAAGTTTCTCACTAAGTACCAGGACTATTGCAAGACCAAGTAGCAAAGGAGGTGATGAAATCTACAAGATGACATAGAAAGAGGATGAACCATTGGAAGACTATCTAGAAATATTCATGTTTTGTGTTCATAAGACAAGGTATGTAAGACTACCTCATGAATCTCTCAAATTACTTTTTTAAGGGACCCAAAGGAGGAGGACATGGATGCTCTGGATGTGATAAGAGATGGAGACATTTTAAAAGCTACATTTGAGGAGATTTGTGAAGCCTACAAGAATTATTCAGAGCCGCCATAAAGAGAATAAGAAAAGTAAAATCAAGAGGTAGATCGAGATACCAAAATAATTGGGGACATATCCAAGTTAGATATTATTAACATGTTAAAAACATGAAACATGAGATTTTCAATGACATGGCCACTCAATTAAATGCTCTGTATGCCAAGAAGAAAAGAGAAGATGCAGAGGTAACACTTACAGAGTTCTGCCATGTATGTAGAAGGAAGAAATTTAATTGCATATGTAGAGGATTGGTTAGCATTGCACAAGAAAGGGAGGCTTCACCTGAATTCAAGATGTTGGAGATAGAGGATGGGTAAGTTTTTTATGTTGCTTAAGGAAAACTATGACCGCTAAGACAAGGAGGTATGCCACAAGACCCTATGCCATCATTTAATAATTGGGCTAGTAATCCATATATGTAACCCCCACATTGGGCTAATCTGTAGTAAGGTTGGGTTCCATACCCTAGCCAATACCACCAAAAATGACAACCTTAATTTTTAGGCTAACAATGATAGCAGAACAACCCCTTCAATCATGGCGCGACCTTGGAGAGGAGGGCAACAATGGAATAATCCACTTCCTAATCACCAACAATCTTACCAACAACCTCCTTGTGGACACCTATAATTTGGTCTACACGATCTTATTACTAAGATCATACTAACTATCTGTAGTGCCCACATTTTATAGCCTCAGTTATTTGCTGACTTCTTTATTCATAGTTATGATTTGACAGGGATTTTGACATATTTTGGACATTATGTTATGTTATTTGATCTTCATGGACATGTATGGTGATTTGGGCATGTAGCGCCAATTTAGCTTTGATTAGTATGTTGACACATTTTATTAGATGTTGTGGATACTAACATATTGCTATGTTATTTAGGCCTAATTGATATATGATGGATACATAGTTTAGTCACACGTCTTGATGATATAGATTATTCGATTATTGATGAGAACACATGATAACATGGATATATGTCATTTATATGTATTGCAATGGCTAACACATGGTGAAATTGTGTGGAATTATGCATGTTTCTCATTTACGATTCCATGTTGATGTTGTGATATCATAGATTTCATGTTTAGACTTGATCGTTTATTGAGTAGTTGATTTACACTTGTATTGGGCAGATGCATTTAATGTGTGCATTGAGTGTGCAGGTTATAAGGCACATAAAAACGTGGGTTTTAGGGTGGCTATGCAAATTGTGCATAAGTGGCCCATGAGGCTAAGTCCTAACCATGTTAGTTGTATGAGGCCTTATTGTTTACTTTTATTGTTTGGGCACCATGAGTGACCCTTATTTGTAATGTTGTAATTCATGTAAAATTAATTGTGTTTAGGTTGTTTTATTTGTTAAGTAAACTAGGTTGGGGGACTTAATGGTCCCCACTTGCATTATGTATTTGTGTAAGTGTATTAATTAAGGAGGATTAGGGTCACATGAGCACACTTGAGTGGGCCCCACATCCTCTACATATGTGCCCAAATGTGCCAAACTCGAAATTGGGCTATTTTTGGCATTTTTAGTGACCCCTTTTAGTTTTGGGAGTTCACTTAGCATGAAAATAAGCCCTTGAACCCTACCTATTAGGTAGGGGGCTTTTAAGGAATGGGGGGAGTTTCCCTCCTATTTAGCATCTCTTTTGTCACCATCCATGTAAATGTGTGTGTTGTGAAAAGTTGCATAAGTTTGTCTCATTTTCTTTTTGGGTAATTTGGGAGAAGGGTGTTTAAATGTGAGTTTATCTTTTCTCTATTTTGTTTTGGGAATCTTGACTTGGAGGGAAGAGAGGGGTGACACATGTCACCCCCTCATTTGTGAGGAAATTTATTTGTTTTTCTTCAAATACTCCCTCATGGGGGAGAAAGAACTTTTTTTTGGCTTTTTCTTGGTGCTTGGAGGCTTTTGAAGTTGGAGTTTTGCTTGGACAAGGAATTGGGAAAAGCTTAGAGATTTGGAGAGCTTGTGGAGGTAGGCTCTTTGATCTTATTTTGTGTTATTTGGCATGTTAGATCTTAGATTTGCTTATGGTTGAAATTTGTGTCTTGTTGCATGTGTTGTATATTGTTTGGGTATGTTATTTGTTATTTTCTCCATCCATCATATGACTTGATGGATTTTGGAGTTTTATTGGGGAAGAGGGAGGGATTTTCCCTCTTAAACCTCATGGCTTGATGGGAAAGCCATGTTGGTTATTTTTATTCCCCTCATATGGTTTGAGGTGGGGAAGGTGGTTCATATGGTTTGAACCCCCTTCCCCATCCTTGGAGAGGAAACCCAATGGGTTTGAAAATCCTCCCAAAGAGGATTTTAGGTGAATGAGAGGAGTAATAATGATGGATTATTATCTTGGAGGGATAAGGAGGTTTTGAAGAACTAGTAAGTGTGCATCATATGGTTGGGCCAGACTCTTTGTCATTATTGGATGTCTCATCCACTCTTCCTCGTTGTTGAGGATGAATATGGTTTTCTCCTCTTTTCTTTTAGTTGGTAAATGTTGTGTTTCTTTAGTGTATGGGTTAGTCTTGTATGTGATATGTTTGTGTGTATTTATCCCTTATTCTTGTGCATATTTATGGAAGCTAGCTCTCTCTCCCATGGGCTTGGGGGAGGCTAGCATGTCTTCCAACCTTTGGAAAGACATGTAATGATGCCTATAGGTTGGGTGGTAAAACAAGCCTTTCTCTATGTGTTGGATTCTTTGATGAAGAGCACAAAGTTGGAGCTCAAGTTTGGAAGATGGTTGGAGTTTCCTTGATATCTTGGCATCTTGTTATTCTCAATTTTTTTGGGAAAGTTATACTTATTGTAATCATGTGAATATGAATTTGTTGGAATTTCTATGTCCTTGTAAAGTTCTCATTTTGTGATTGGGATTGCTTTGTAAACTAGTGTTACATTTGTATGTGTAATCTTCCTTCAATCTTGGAAAGAAGCCTTGTAATGTGGCTCCTTGTGTATCTTAAGTATTTTTGAAATATGTTGTATTTGTGAGCTTAAGCTTCTTGGAAATGAAATCTTGTAAAATAGTTGATCCTTTAATATGGATTGTTGGAACTTCATTTTTGAAAAGAAAGTTTCTTTATATGGAAATATGCTTTCCCCAATAAAAATGTAAAATGTAATGTTAAGAGCACTAAAAGAAAATGTGATATTTCTTTGTGGGACCTCCTTCTTGGTAGAAATATGTAGTATTTATTTGGCTATTGCATTTGAAAGGAAAGTTAGTGTAACATGGAGCTTGAGGATTAATATTGAATGGAAATATTATCATTCTTGTAATATATCTCTTTCTTGCAATTTTTGTAACATTATAGAATGAAATGAAATCAGTTTTACTTTCCTTTCCATGTGAAACTTAACAAAATGATTATATTAGGAAATCAAATGTGAACATACCTCCTTCCTTACTAAGTTTTAAATATGTTTCCAAGTCCTCTCTTATTAATTGAAATACAAAGTTACATTCTCTTTATTTATACAAATGAGTAAATAATTTTACAATTTGATATATTGAAAATTATGAAGTTGTATACTTCATAAAACTGACAAAACATAATCTATCATTTTACAACTTGTAATTATTTTTAACATAGTATATAATATAAATATATTAAAATATAGTTATATTATATAATATAATTAATACACACACACACACACAAAATAAATTAACAATTTTTTAAAAAATAATAATAATGAAAATTCAATGGAAAGTTGTTTGTTTTAAATAAATAAGTAAATTGGGGAGGGTCGAGCCCCTCCAAAACTCCGCGCAAAATATGGTGGTGTGGCCGTACCTTCCCCCAAACCCAAATCTCGCACCCCCCCGCAAACCTCTTCACCATCTCGTGGCCCCTCCAAACTCCCACACCTCCACCCTCCCTTCCATCGTAACCCCACTCCAAAACCCCGAGGGTTTTACATAGTCTGCCATCCTTAATATATCAATCACTCTATGGATTTCCTATTTTGGGTTCTCTAAAATTTGGTTTTCACACACACACACAATATATATATATATGCGGTTTTGCCTTCATTTTAAAAAAATGGGTATAATACATACCCAATAACCAAAGATTCTTCTGGTAAAAGAAATACAAAAAAAAAGAAAATAATGAAAATATTTCATGCAAACCCATGAATCCAAAATTTCCATGGCTCCTTCTTAACCTGCACAAAGAAGAAACAAAATAAAACAAATGGAAGAGAAACATAAAGGAAAAGAATACATAAGAATGGCTTAGGGCAACTTTAGGACAAATTTTAAGTCAAGGCGCCAAAATTAGTTTGACATTAAATCCTACACCACTTTTATGTCATGGGATTTTGTGGGATTAAGAAATAAAATAAAAGAAGGGTGTGTGGGGGTTAATTAAATTAAAAGGGGGTGTAAACTTTATGTTGTAACCCTAACAAATGTTTAGTAAGGTAACCATGATAAGAAATAAATAATTAAGTTGGAATTAGGCAAGTAGTTAATTAATTGGGTAAATCAAATTGGTATAAAATAAATAATAACGGGAATTGGATAAGTAAAGTAATTGTTTACTTAAAAAAAAATTAACCCAAATTTTTAACTACTACTAGGTGTGGTTTCCTATGTCCCGAGGCGAGGCATTACACTATCATAGTCTCGTGTTAATTTACTACACTACGCTAGTAAAATAACCTTTATAATCTCTTCTAAACCCCCTAAACCTGTTAATCCCTCTCTAACCAACTTCTATAAGCTTGTTTCCCTTTAATTAACCTTGTTTAGGTTAATTAACCCTCTTATTGACTTTCTAGGAAGGATTTGACTTTCTAAACAAATATCTTACCTTTCCAAATAACCACTTAGCTTCCTAAAATCATGTTCACACCTCTAAATATGTTTTTCTAAAAATCAACTTTTTGACTCCTTTTTAGTCCCACATGCATCCAAAACATCCTTTTCTCAAATCCAAAACTATAAATAGAGGGATACCCCTCCCACCTTTTCTTAAGAACTCTCTCTCTCTCTCTCATTTCTGATTTAGGTCATGCTTAAGTCTTTTAGAGTCATTTCATAGTTTATTTGAGTTATTTACTTGTTATTTGTCTAATCCTTTCAAAGCTTTAGGTAAATGGGAGAAGCCATTAATGGTGAGCTTCCATTCTTAAGCTTTTGAAACATCAATAAACACAAAACTGATTGTTAGAGCTTTAATAGGTTCACTTATAGATAGCTTTCATGGAGTAGAGAACTAATATAGTCATGTTTAGAGGTTGATTGTTTGTTTCAAACTTTATAATATGCATGCAAATAGGCAACTCTTGCTTATCTCCAATCGATGGTCATTGAGTTGTTTGTTTAAAGCTTTTGGGGCCTCTTTTGTGTTCTTACCCCATTTTATAATCTTTTGCAAAAAAAATCGTTGCACACATTTGACACACTTGGTGGGACTACCCCATGGTCCTTTTGAAATCATTTCTAAGTTTTGTATGTCCATTTTTAATCATTGTAGAGCTTTATAGGGTTAAAAGGCTTGTCTTTTGATAGATTTCATGTTTTAAACAAGTTAAATCTCCTTTTGGTTAAACATTTAATGGGTTCAAGTTAGAAATAGATTTCCTTGATAAAAAACTAACCTGGTTTCTTCTTAAAAAATTTCATTTCCGTGAGTTTTCAGGTTTTTACAAGGGTATGCACAAGTGTCTGGATCGGCAGATCTCGCCAAACAGGCGTGCACCTATCGAACTCGTCGCGTCGCGCATCTGTCGGGTCGTATTTTTCTTTGTCAAGTCATTTACAAAGGGTTGCGTACCTATCAAACCATCGGTGTGTCCGTTGATCATTGTCACGTGTATCCGTGTCTCTAGACGTGCAGGTGTATTTTTGGCATATTGTGTTGATTCATCTTTTAGCTTGCAGGCATATCCATTGGGAAGGAGGCATCTCTGTTGAAACCCTAGTGTACCTGTCTCTTGGCCTACGCAGGTGTTGGACCTTACTATCATAAATTGTTGCCACATGTACACGTTGGTCTAGGCGCGTATTTGTTGGTTAGGACACGCGGGTGTTTGAGTTAAAAATTAGAATTTCTCTTCGAGCTATAAGATCATTTTTTTTGGGTTTTTCTGGTTATTCGCAGGTTCTAACAAGTGATTGCAGGTTTCTTTTTTATTTTGTTTGACTAATGTAGTTTAAGTGTTTCATTTTCTTAGTTAAAGAGAGATTTTCAAAGTGTGTATGCTCTTCCCTCACACCTTCTAGGTGATCTTGGGAATCAAAAACACTTCTAAAAACCTTCTTATTGCTTTCAAAACACTTACTTTATGCTTCCTAAATGGATTGATCTTTCAAAATTGGTTAAAATGAACTCAAACTTTTGCAAAAACACTTAAAGTATTTTCCATAAACTTGTTTTAGTTGAGTTTCGCGTTGTGTATGCTCTTCCTTCGCGCCTTTTGGTGATCTTAGGAATCAAAAGCAACATACAAACTCTCTTTTGGTATCATGATCTTTGTTAGAGTTGCAAAAACAAAACCTACTAATACGTATTTTCATACAGGTTGCCAAATGGTGTGCTACTTAAAACCACATTAAGTTAAGCAAGATAAAAAAACACACCACTTCACATCACACTGTATTACAGGTTTTAGAAAAGGGTACGTCCTATCGCTCAACTAGAACATAACCCCTTTGGCATAATGTCTTAAGCTATAATAATGGGGGTGGTTCTAGGAACCCTAAAGTAATCCACTGTTGAGTAACCTTGTGGATGAAACAAGAAGTGCTCCGCTTACCCACTTGACTAGTTTTTATATTGTGAGTTAGAGTCAAAGTTATCTGTATCACGACCCCAGTGAGAATATGTGTGAACACATTTATTGCTCATCGTATTTGAAGGGGGTAAAGTAAATCCAAGATACTCCTTGGGAAACCTTGGCAAATCGAGCTCATATTTAGAAAAACTATTGACACCTAGTTGAGTGATCTTATTAAGAAAGTCATTATGTCTTGGAGCCCACTTTACTAGTCCACTTTACGACTTACTTGAGTCGAACCTTGTTTTTCAAACAAGGAAAAGAGTCCACTTGAGTTAGTTCTAAGTGTCTTTTATGATGAAATTAACGACATATCGTTTAACTTGGTTTCGTTCTCACCTTCGGACAAGGTGAAACTCGCCCAAGTGAAGCTTAGTTTATTTGCATATTTTGATCTATACCCTTGCATTCTCATTTCCCATTTAGGCGAGAAGGAGGCATACCTCACAAGTCTTATCAAGGACAATATTCACCACTTTTTGTCCATTTACGCCCATCCATATTGTGGCTAGGTTGTTAAATGTATAAAGTGTGTAAGTACATTTTACGTCTTTGATAGTCCTTCGATCTTGATTTCAAGATCGTCTTCATTGCTACGATTTCGGTTCATCATTATTTCTCCTTAAGTTGTTATTTTTACTCGCATTCTAGCTATATAATTACGGTACTTACATCGTGTTTTCATTTTTGTGGGAACTTGGTATAAGTCCCTTTATTGTATTGTTATGTTACTCGCACAACTAAATAACTTCTTGCTATACTTGTACCTAGTTTCGGTTCCAACGTCATCTAAGTATTTTGAGAGTGTTGATATTGCCTTGTGTATATTGCAATAACATCATCTTGATACTAACACCTTGCTTGTTAGGTTAACATGTCAAGATAGTGTTGTTACACTATCCACATTCGCAACTTCCATTTTTAAAAAACTTAGGTTTTTTTGGCATTTAAATTGGTCTTAGTATATCTCATGGAGAGATCGTGTCAATATCACTTTAGTACTTAGGCCTTGTTAGTATTCTAACTCGACCTATGTATTGATAGGGTATTGTCACTATCTTCCTTAAGCCCTTCGTTGGAATCATAGTTTAGGGTATAGTCTTTCTAAACGACAGTTTGAGTGATTGTTTGATTTGCTAGAGTGTTCATATGATTGTTCTTTGAACGATAATGGTTGCATAACATTACATCTAGAACACACTAGGATATTTTGGCCATCAGACAACTTACACAACATACACCTAGGTTTCATACAACTTTGAAAGCATTTAGACAAAACCTAGTATAAATTTGACTAGTAATGCCAAGAATCATAAAAATGGCATCTAAACCAAACAAGTGTGACTTAGAAGAAAATCCTTTTGCATCCTTCCCATTTAGTGGTAATAACTTAGCACCTCTCTTTTCGCAAGTCAAAGACACAAAACCTTTAGTCAATCATAGCGGAGAAGAATCTGATTCTTCCAAGGAACAACATAAGTTAGACCTAGTTCGATTCGACGAGCTCCTTTATTATAACAAAGATCAAGTACTGAAAGAGTTCTTGAGTTAGGAGCCAAGCTTCCACAAGAACGTAAAGTGGAGACTAAGACCATTAACTATAAAATGGAAGAGCAACCATCCCTCTTAGACATGGATAACCCCTTTGACGTAGGGTATGCTTCCACTTCCGGACAACATAACAAAAATGTTGAAGAAGACCCATCAAAAACAATTGGTGATTCGCGAAAACCTTATTATAAGGCTTCACATAAAGTAAAAGTTGAGCATGAACGCAAAGGCTCACTGCCTCCTAAGTTTGACGAGGAAGACGATCCCTTAGTTGAAGAAGAGATTCTTCAAAAAAATATTGAAACTAAGTCAAAAGTTAGCAAACTTAGGCTCTTTGAGTAGGAACGTGCATAAAGATAAACTCAAAATGAAATCTAGTGAGTTTCACTTTGATCCGTATGATGACACAACTTTTAAAGTTGCTAAGGTAAATAGACCAATATCACCTACAAAGGAACAACTCATTCAACATGAGTTACAATCAATGAAAAACACACTTACTACGTTATAAGAAAGTAACATAGGGCACAATAGGAAGTACTTATATGAAGAACTATGTCCTTACCCCTTTGATAAGGACATGTTGTGACAACCATTTCCAAAAAAATTGGCATTCCTAAGTTCGATAAATATAAGAGCAAATGTGATCCTCACGATCACATCAAGGAATTTTACATGGCTTGTCAAGAGGTCGCGTACAATGATAATTTCTAAGTATGATTATTCCCTCGTAGCCTAGGAGCACTGACATTATAATGGTTTTTTAATATACCCAAGGGATCCATTACAACATGGCCCACACTAGCTAAATTTTTTTTGCAACATTACTCCTTCAATATGGAGAATGATATCACAATGAATGACCTTTGCAATGAAAAACAAAAACCTAACAAGACCTTTACGGGCTTCTTACAACAATGACATGGATTGTGCAAGCCATTTACCTTGTGCCATATCAGAAAAATAAGCTAGTAAGCATTTTCGTTCCTAACCTAAACCCAAATATGGCCTTTCATTTACAAATGCACCATGACTCTAACTTTGAAGAAGTTATAGAGAAGGGTAGTCAAATCGAAAAGGCTCTCATCGTGAAGGGTACACTTAAACCGATCATCAAGGACAAACATGAAACAAAACCCTTAGATAAACCAAAATTCTTCAACAAGAAAAAACATGTCGGACTCCATTACTGAGACTCCAAAAGAGTCCAAACGGTGCAAACTAGTCTCGCTTTTAAAACTCTCAGAAGGACCTCACCCAAAACAACCCACCAAACGTATGTTTATGCCACTAACAGAATCACTATCTGCCATACTTAAATAGTTAGATGTGGTAAACATGGTGCAGTACCCAACTACGACAGTACCATATCCAGAGGATGCTCCAAAACCTGGTTGGTTCAAAGAGCATGAGTACTATGATTTCCATCATGTTAAAGGACACAAAACAGATAGGTGCTTGAGACTACGAAATTATATACAAGACCTCATCGAAGAGGGAAAAATCATCGTAGATTCACCCCCGACTCAGGACAGGGTCCTAATGAGAAAATGGGTATCTTCAAAGATCCCTTTCCTAACCATGCAGATAAGAAGAATAAGAAGCTAGATTGCGGACAAACTTCAAATGACTATAGGATTGTTGCTTATGTCTATCCAACTAATGATAGTCCCTTTGATTCCCTTATAGGTTGTATCCGTTCATCTGATGAACAAGTTAATACTATTAGGATCTTAGAAAAAAGTTGTGTTGTAGGGACATGATGTGCTCGTTTGATCATACCGGATCCCCTACTTGTCCCTTAGGAAGGTCAGTACAATTTAATAGAACAATTAGAGAACACACCCGCTAGGATATCAATTTTAGATCTCCTCAAAATTTATTGCCCACAAAAACATATTGTATAAAACATTGTAGAATTCAAGAGTCTCCATTGATGTAAATCCCACACACCTACAAGCAATGATTGCACACTTGGATTCAAACGATCATATCACTTTTGATTGCACTACAATCCCATGTAATGACCTAGAGCACAACTTACCCCTATACCTAGAAGTAGTTGTTACTCGTCGTAAGATCAAGAGAGTACTTGTGGATGGTGGATCTAGTTTAAATATTTGCACTTTGAAGCTAGTTAAGCAGTTGGGCCATTCAGAAACAAATCTAGGGCTAAAACTATTACAATCACAACTTATGATAATGAGGAACATGAGTCAATAGGTACTATAGTAGTTCCTATGGAAGTGGGGCCAACATGTCACGATATGAATTTCCATGTCCTTGACCTAGATCTTCCCTATAACATGCTCTTGGGATGCCCATGGATTCACGCCATGTAGGCTATTCCCTCCACCTTCCATCAGTGTATCAAGATGTGCTATGGAGGATAGATAATCACCATTCAGGGTGATCCAGAATCGTTCACACATTGTAGGGCATTGCACAATTTTTCTTGTGTGGCCTATGAATGTCCTTTTCTGCATAGATATTGTTGTTCCCTTACAAATAGAAGGTATAAGGGAACATGTGGATCTAGACACACTCACTCCTTGTAATCATAACTTTCCTTCATTGGTCAACCCTTTCTCATCATGGGAGGCAACATCAACAAAGTATGCCCGGGTGAGCAGTTTACTCTTCAACAGGCCTTACTGATATCAAATCTTTTAGTATCACCCAGGACATGGGGAAAACCTTACTTTCAATTCAAAAGCACTAGAGATAGATGCCCTAAACCTTTGAGAGATTCATCCCTAGTGGTCTCTTGTTCTGAGGAAAATATGTTAGAAGATCCCACTAGAAGAGTACCGAGGGTACCATGGCATCATGCCATCAAGCCCCACAGTATATCAAAGGCCACTGCATGATGTATGTCATGGGTTACAATGGGTTTGGATGTGGTATCAATGCACAAGGATGGTTAGAACCCGTTCTATCCCTCATTTCAAATCTAACAAACATGGTCTTGGAATTATACCTCATGACGATCCACCCTTTGAGATCGATGCCACCTCTTCCAAACATGAGGATGACTCATCTCATTCAGATAAGCGCAAATTCCCAATGTAGCCTCTATGAGGATCTTGCCTCCACGAACCTATTCCTTGATTCAATTGTTTTTACCTTATCTCGAATCAAATTCCCAAACCAATTATCAAGTAACCCTTATATATCCAAAACTTGTAGATTGGGATCAAAAATTTCATGTGCCACTCGATTTCTTTGAAAATGACGAGGCATTCACATAATTCATGGGACTCAGGGATTCTATTCGACTAGAGATCACAAGAAAGGATTTGCGATCAAACTAGATGCTGCACATACTTCGGAGAAGAAGCAGATATGTGTGGATGCTTGAGTAAGAAGGTTGTAAGAAAGAATAAGAATACGTCAGGGAAGCCTTGTGGGAAGAACAAATGCAAGTCTCATAGTGACAAACTTTTTGAGACCCTAGTAGATAAGAAAAATGAAGAAATCATAGAAGAAGTAGAATATTCTTATAAAGAGGATCTCACACCTCCTATTGAGGTTGATCTCACTCTTCCCTTGATCCTACACGGATGGAGGATGCTTCTAAAATGCTTGTAGAAGAAATAATCAGTGTCAACATCGGGTCAGAAGAGGATCCTAAGATGATAAAGTTGGGAGCCTCACTCTCGACGTAAGTAAAGAAAACTTTCATATCACTATTACGAGAGTTTGCATATATATTTACATGGTCATACTTGCAGATATGCCTGGTTTGGACCTGGAATTAGTCATGCACAACCTTGTTGTGCACCCAGATGCCAAACCCATTAATCGAAATTGAGAAAGATGCACCCCAAGGTTGCACTACTTATCAAAGAAGAACTTGAAAAGTTATTAGTTGCTGATTTCATCAAACCCATTGACTATTTGGATTGGATATCCAACATAGTCCCAGTTCAGAAGAATTCGGTTGGTATAAGGATTTGCACCAACTTCCATGACATCAATAAAGCATGTCCCAAAGATGACTTTTCCTTGCCTAATATTGATATGATTGTCAATTCTACCGCTGGTTATGAAATGTTATCCTTAATGGATGGTTTTTCAGGTTATAACCAAATCCAATTGCTAGAGGAAGATCAACATAAGACAACTTTCATCACCCCTTTGGGGACATTTTGTTACAAGGTCATGCCTTTCGAACTCAATAATGCCCGAGGTCACCTATCAACGTGAAATGACGGTCATCTTCCATGACATGATGAATGACATCATAGAGGATTACGTTGATGATATCTTAGCAAAATCCAAAACTAGAGGAGAGCACCCTTAAGTCTTTGGGACACATTTTTAGCATCTTCAAGATTACAAAGTGCGTTTGAACCCTAAGAAGTGTGTCTTTGGCATTTTGTTAGGGAAGCTCCTAGGTTTCATCATTTCACAGAGAGGAATAGAGGTGGATCCTGCAAAAGTTATAGCTATCATAGAAATGCCTCCACCTAAAAATCTTAAACAACTAAGAAGTTTATAAGGAAAGATTCGGGCATCCATCATTTCATTTCACAACTTGCGGATAAGTGTCATCCATTTACACATCTCCTCAAGAAGGATGTTACATTCAACTGGGGACCAAATTGTCAAAAGGCATTTGCACTACTTAAATAGTACCTTGTCAACCCACCCGTACTCATGTTGCCTACCTCGGGTGAACCTCTCCTATTATACATTTCAGCTACCCAATTTTCTATTGGTGCATTGCTTTCCCAATATGACCTAGACCACAAAGAAAGGGCGGTTTATTACCTTAGTCGCACCTTGATTGCCTATGAACTGAATTACCCACAGATTGAAAAGACTTACTTGGCGAGTTGTTTTTGCCTTTTAGAAACTGCATCATTACCTCCTTAACAATAAGACCAAGCTAATATCCAAAGTTGACCCTCTTAAGTACCTTTTATCCAAACCCACCCTTATGGGACAAATGGCTAATTGGATCATTCTCCTAAGTGAATTTGATATTGAATTTGTTAACCAAAAGTCATTGAAAGGAAAAGTATTGGCTGATCAGTTAGCGAAGCTCCTCTACTAGGGATGGAACCTTTGTGTTTGGATCTTCCAGATGCATCCATGATGTATGTTGAAGAGTTTGTGGAGTGGCAAGTCCATTTCGATGGATCATTCACCTTCCACGGATCAAGAGCGGGGTCATACTCATCACTCCCACATGGGAGGTCATTCCAAGGAATTTTATTTGGGATTTCCTTGCACTAATAACATTGTAGAATATGAAGCACTCATTGTTGGCCTCAAGTTAGCTATCACTTGGAATATCAGACAACTACGAGTCATTGGTGACTCCCAACTTATTATTAAACAAGTTAATGATGAGTATAAGGTTAAAGATGAAAAGCTTATTCCATACAAGAAATTGGTTGAAACCTTGAAGGAATATTTTATATAGATTATCTTTGAACAAAAACCAAGGTTTGCACAATAGATCAACAGATGTCATGGCTACTATCGGATCACTATTACGCATTCCGCCTCAGGCAAGTAAAATGTCCTTCTTTGTAGAGCATTTACGAGTACCCGCATATGATATGTCAAAGTCATGTTTGGCATGTGAAGTTGTTGGTCCCTTCTCCCCTTGGTATGACCCTATATTTAGATACCTACAAGATGACACGTTTCCCCCAAACATTACCCATTATGAGAAGAAAGATCTTATCTGCCGTATAGCCCGTTACACCCTCCTAGGAGGCACCCTTTATTATCATGGCTATGACGGGAATCTACTTCGTTGTTTGGATGTTACTAAATTGGTCCACGCTATTAAAGAAGTGCATGAAGGTATTTGTGGAGCGCACACTAGTGGTATGGTCTTGGCTAAGAAAATCTTAAGGGTGGGTTACTATTGGCCCACCATGGAAGCAAAATGTTGTAATTTTGTAAAGAAATGTGAGCTATGCCAAAAGTATGGAAACTTAATACATGTGTCAACACAGGCTTTGTAGCCTATCGCAACACCTTGGTTATTTTCTAGGTGGGGCCTAGATCTCATAGGGAAGCTCCATCCCACCTCATCAGATGGTCATACCCACATTATTACCACCACCGAGTATTTTACTAAATGGGTAGAGGTTGTGCCTCTTACTTATGTCACTGGTGTGCAAATTTCCAAGTTCATTATGAATCACCTTATTTTCTGCTACGACATTCCTTCCACCATTGTCACTGATAATGGTAAATCCTTCAAGAATAAAAAATGGTCAAAGCGTTATGTCAATGCTTTCAAATACAACTCAAATGGTCCACCCCCTATTACCCTCAAGGTAATGGGCAAGCCGAGGCTACCAATAAAACTCTTGTACGGATCATGGAGAAAATGGTAAGTAAGACTGGGCAGTAATTGGCATTTATAGATACATCCTACCCTCTGGGCCTATCAAACCTCCATCCGCACTCCTACTGGTGTGACCCCATATTCACTAGTCTATGACACTGAAGCCATCATACCCTTGGAAGTGGAGCTTCCCTCCCGAGAATATCACTCCAGGGACTATCTTGATAAGGATGAAGACTATAGAGTTGCTCGGTTAATAGAGCTAGAGTTGTTAGATGAAAAGCGTATGAGAGCGCTTAATCACCTAAAGGTTTACCATAGCAGTATCAAGAGGATATAACAAGTGGATCATTCATCGTGAATTCGATGTAGGTGATCTTGTTCTAAAATAAAATTAGAAGAACACATCAAGGACAAAGAAAAGAAAGGTAAATTTGAGGCTAACTGGTTAGGGCCTTATGTGGTGGTTGCTAAATATGGATCAGGAGCTTATAAACTGGCATACTCAGATGGTGAAGAGATTCAGAACCTATGAACGCCATGCATCTCAAGTGGTTCTACGCTTAAGCATGGTGCAAATATCAGAAAATACCTAAAAAGTAGAAAAACAAAGAAAAAACAAGCAAAAAATCAGAAAATTAAGAAAACAAGTCGTTTAAGTGTGAAAACCACACAATTGTGGCGCATTGGATAGGTCCTTGGGTGAAAACTGGTTTTTGACACTCAAGGAGGGTTTTTTGTTCATTAGTTACTCTTGCATTTGGACAAATAACTATTATTTTTGTATAGGGATGGTCCCCCTTGTCATGTTTAGGAACCTTTCCTTGTGTCTACTTCGCTAAGTCGTGATCTAACTTGTTTGTTCTTATATATGCGTGAAGGAGTTGCCTTTGTATATTCCCATCTAACATTAGAGGCACCTTCGCATTTCACCTTCTTGAACATACACACATGGCATTTTGCCTTTTGTATATTCCCACATCACGCTGGGGGCATCCATGCTTCTTTGTCGTTAGGCCTCACTTTCAAACAGACCTTAGAAAACACAAAAACATTTAGAAAAGATATACAAAAATCTAAACATTCAGAATATCCCCTTCTAGGGACAACGCTACATCTGTTGGCATAACATTGTCTTTAGGAAACCCCAAAACAATGTGAACAATAGCCTTGAAAATTTGTCCTTCACGATGACACCAAAAACAATGGAAAACATGTCAAAACTATCCCACAAAAGATAGTTTTAGTTTGTTGGTTTTATTTCTTTTGGTTTGCTTGCTTTATTTTTCGTTTTTCGAGTGTTGATTGCATTTTGTACATTGGATTCATTTGTTTGGGTTAAGTTCTACTTAGCTATTGCATTTAGTTCGGTTTATCTTGTATTACTTTTATTCTGTTTTGTTTCCATTGCATTGTATGAGATGTTTACAAGATTGAGTTCAAATGCTTACTTTAGTTGAGTGTTTACTTAATTTGTTTCATTAGATTCACTTTGCATGCTTGTGATTATTTGTAGTCTGTTATTTGTATCAGGTTGTGTTTGTAAATCAATTGTACAAAATTGTTGTCATCACGTATATCACATCTATCATCTAAACATCATCAAAATACATCATATATACAAAAAATGCTAAGTTTTACATCATGCATGTATACTAAGCTAATCATCACATATTGTATCATCAATGGGGGCAAGAGGGGTTGCGCATGATCACAAATCTATCCCCCCCGCACCAATATCATCTAATATCATCCCAAATGCTAACATCTACCAGAATATCTCGTGTCCAAAACATATGATATTATCTGAAGATATATCATCAATATAAAAACATGTGGTACATCATCAATGTCTAGCATGAAATATACATAGGAAATGAGAATCATACATCACCATGATACACTCATCATACATCTATAAACATGAATCATCATCATAGAGCATATAAAACATGACAATATAAACCATTGAATGTCCATATATACATATGTAAATATTTGTCTCAAAATAAGATACATCATCGATACAACATATGCCATCAAAAGAGCATGAATCAAAACCGAGCCTTCATCACAAGGCATAATCAAAAAATGATACATCAATACATACATCGATCAAAATCAGCCTTCATAAGAGGCATGTATACATATATATGTCAAAAAAAGAGAGAGATTCAACCATGACTCTCGGCCTCTCCAGGGTTGCTTGGTTTATGGCCCGGAGGATGAACCGCCAAATGGTGTGATGGGCTGGCTCCAGGTGTACCACCCCACTTTGTCCGAGATGGATGTTGTATTGATCTATCTGATCGTCTTGACCTCTACAATTTAGAGCATGTCCTACTCACATCTAGCTAATCAAATGGTGTAACCTGTTCCCATGCTGGAACTGTGTGATGATAAGCGGCCTTTTAATATGAGGCCTCACCACCAACTCTCATGATATCCTGTATCATCTCTGTGTCCCCAAAATTTGTGGCTTCTGTCTGCATGAGAATCTTGCTCCCTTTTCAGTCTACCAATATCAGCATGAACCTATCTCAAAGTGACGGCCCACCGATCTCTATCCACTGTAATGGTCTGGACCTGGGCCCATGCCTGATCTCACTGAATAGTAATACCCTACACCTACACATGAGCTTGATCCCACTGTGCAGTGACACCATGTGCATATGTCTGCGCCTGATGTAGGAGGCTCAATATCTCGAGTCCTCTACATCGCTAGCTATCATATCTGTTATTTTCATGTTGCCCCATCTCCACCTTGAGCGGCCTGGGCTCTCGCCTGGTCTCTCTACCGTCATGCAACTGTAATTATGCTCGCCTCGATCTCTCTCGGTCACTACCAGAATCGAATGACTATCGCTGCTGTAGTTGCTGCTGAAGCACAACTAACTATCCATCATCTCCACCACCACCTGGAGCACGAGGTGTGAGACTTGCTGCGGAAACACTTGCTATAATAGAACATATATCCCATTTGGAATGTCTACTAGAGGAAATCGTATATTAAGATCTTAGGACACCTATCTCTACCTAGGCTAGGCTCCTATACGTGTGGCATTGTTGTAGTGGAGGACCCTGTCCCCCACCCCCATCATGACGCTAGCCATCGAAAGGATCATCATCCTCATCATCACCTCCATCATCCCCACCACCCTCACCACCACCCTCATTGCCACTACTAGGAGGCCCCACTGGAGGTGCTCTCACTCTTGCATCCCACACTACTCTAGGAATCATCAATCGACGAGGTAAAATTGTGTGGTACCACGGAGCATACTCTGTTGTACAACTCAGATCCCCGACTGTCTCAAAGGTACCCACTAAATTGGCACCATCTGTAAATATTTGGCTAAGGCTTTGTCTCTGGTGATCTGTGGCCCCATATCGACATACTCTTGGGCCCTGTGAGCATACCACATATTTGTCCCGTTACATCCTGTGTAAGGCCAAACTATCTCTGGCACCGATCAACTCTATAAAACTCCTGCATATAGCTACGGTTGCCCAACATAAAATGCTCCATGGTCGCTATACTCATCTCTAAGCCATCCTCAGGCCACTTTGAAAATGTCTATATGGCCTCCATACTACTATGGCTTGTTGTAAGTCATCTAACTCTTGATGGTAATGGTAAGTATCTCCCATGTTTGGCCATACATCATCACCAATCGGAACCCAACCCATAACAGAAGGCTCCTCTGAAGCTCGGACCCTCAATACACCTATGGGACGACTAATAGCAATATGGTCCCACGCCCAAATATGTAGCAATCTGGCAAGTCCTACCATCTTCTAACGGTAGTATGTGATCAAGTGAAGGTCCCAGTATAAATGTGTCAGTATGCATTGGCCCCAATAGTATGTCTCACCATCAATCAAACCACATATCACTCCAATGAGGTGAGTGGAAATGAAGCTTCAGTCTTGTCAAGGAGTAAAACTCCACTGACAAAAAGCCATCAGGTATACTATGACTTGATCAAGCTCAAGATCCGTTATACACGGTGATAATCTCATTGTCATCCCACAGACGCGGTATATTTGAAATACCAAATAACTCTAGAATACACTGATCAATATCAAGCTGGTGACTCGTGTACTGAATCAACTCCCCTGGATGGGGACTCGCATAATACACCATACGTCCTCCAAGGTAATGGTAATCTTGCCAGTGGGGAGTCGGAAGCACTGACTCTTGCTATGTCGCTCGGTTCACGGCTGTCAAGAGGCAATGGTCTAGTGTGATCTATGGCATATCGGCCATGTAGGCTAGCCCCATAATGTATAAAAGGATATCTAATATCCTCCAATCATCCTCATCAAACTGTGTCTCTATCACAACTAGCGATCGTAGCTCTCTCTTTTATGAAGGATAGGTAGTATTCTCTCGTGAACAAACTAATGATGCACATGTTAGGGTTACATTTTTATCTACTTCTATCTAATTTTCTAGTAAATTCTTCTTTCATTCATCTAACATACTAATTTGTTCTTTCTTCTACAACATCCTAGTCTATATTCATCTACACTTAGCTTGTTTTTCCTACAAAAATTGGTTAAGTATTTTCCTCGATGCATGCGTGCCCCCTTCGACGTCTACACACCTATTTCAACACATACGCATCCATATCGACACATGTGCTCCCAACCTTGTCCACCAAAAACCCCCTAGCTACACAAGACGCATATGCACCCAAATCGATGCATATGCCTACTCGGCCACGCACGCACGTGTGCATCTTTGTTTTCCTCCCTTCGAGGGATACATGTGTGTGTAACCATGTTTTGGTAGGTACACCTACACGCACCTATGTTTTTGATGCATGCACGCATGTACATACATCAAATTCACCCTAAACTAACCTAAAATGTGCTAAAACACGAATTAAATGCAAAAAGGACAAAGCAAGGATAGAGCACTCACATAGGGTCCATCTGCTGCATCCTAAAGATACTCCTGGATGTGGTCTGCTCATCTCCTCCTCCTTGGAAGTCTTGCCATCTCACTCCAATGCTCTCACACTCACTCGCGGTAAAAATTTGCAAGAGCTTTGCTACAAATGAACTGGTCATGATTGATTTACCCCTACTGGGTATATTAGGTTGTCGTGATGCCCTTGGGGCATGTTTTCTCCGTTGTGATCACTCTAACACTTCTTCTCTTCACCAAACTGATTATTTTTATTAAATAATTATTTTTAAATTAATTTTTTGTTGCGTTGGAGCACGCACTCCTTATCCGACAGCAACAAACTCGACGCCAACTTCTCAACCTAGCTCTCACCAAAAGTAACCCAATTACTAGCTCAACCAATGCCTAACCCCAACAATAAAGTTTCTCAACCAACCTATTCCACTAAACCAGCTCAATACCCTACCTATTTTGTTAATGTTAATAACATCCATCTCTGCTCAGGAAGAGCACTTCCTCCACCAAGTGGACCCACCATTATAAAAATTACAGATGAACCATAATTACTTTGCAGAATGGTTCGCAACAAAGCAAAAATACTTTACAAGTTGATCTAACAAGGGTAAAGTACAAGCTAATGAACCACCATTTCTAGAGAGATTACAAGAAAAGAAGACTGGCCTCAAATCAAAATTTGATTATGATTTTGTCAATCAGTTGAGAGATATTTGTGTCAAAATTTTACTTATTCAAGCCATCAAGGATATGCCCATCTACGACAAGTTGATTAAGGATCTATGCATTAAAAACTAGACAAAAGAAGAAAGGATCCATCCAATATGCAAGTTATTTTACAGTTGGTTGATATCAAGCTTGGGAATTCATTTTTACCCAAGTACATAGATCCAGCGATCTTTTGGTAAACATTACAATTAATGACACAACAATAAAGAATACTCTAATTGACTTGGGGGCAGCCATTAACGTCATGACCAATAAAATTATGGATGATCTGAAATTGGAAGGACTAAGGCCAACAACTACAATCTTACAACTTGCAAATAGATCAACAGTGAGACTGAAGGAGTACTTGAGGACATAGTTGTGGTGGTAGACTCTGGGAATACCCTACTGACTTTATTGTCCTTCAACCAAAAGTAAGTTTAGTAGGATATCCTATCATCTTAAACGCCATCATTGGCCACTAATAATGCATTCATAGGTTGTAGGTCTGACAACATGATTATTTCTAATGGAAGTGGCACTAAAAAGTCAATGCTTTATCCTCTTGCCCAACCATTGAATGATGAAGATCATAAAAATTGGGTACAATAACTAGAAGCAGATCATAACTCTATGCAACATCTCATAATGTTGGAGAAGTCATATACAATTGAAGGGCATGAAGAAGATGTCGTTCTCTCCAATGTCTTGCATAATAACTATGGAAGAAATGAAGAAGTGGATGACAAATTAAGGTGTTTAAAATGCCCCTTGAACCAAGTTCTACATAAAAAAACACCATGGATTTTCCAGGGTAAAAGTGTTATTCTCCATCAAATTCTTGAAAAATCTACCAGCAAGATCTAACACAGGAAGAGTGAGCACAGAGAATTACTCAGAGAAGAAAATAATAGCACAATAAAGAGGAACAAAGAAATAATAATTATCTCTGATATCTCCACCATCCGGGAGATTCATTAAATAGGGAGAATAGATAGTTTGACATTCCTAAATAATAGGAATGTCAAGCTAATTAGGAGATAACTAATTCCACACAAGGAGTGGAGAGAATCTCAACAAGCTCCGAGAGTTAGAACTAATTAAAAAAATATAACAATTTTCTATAATGAGCTTATTCGGTGTAATTAAATTATTTACACCAACACCCTCCCATAAGCGAATGCTAGGGAGCAAAAAGAAAGAAGGGTCCCAACTACTAGGCCTGATAAGGTACCCGATACAATACTAGAAAAGAAGGAAGGAAGGACTATACAAGATCCCCCCCAAGGACAACTTCCTTCACCCCAAGCTTGTCTCGCAACTCCAAATAGCGAGGAGAAGCCAAGGGTTTAGTGAAGATATCTGCAAGCTGATCAGCTGTAGGAACAAACTCCATCTGAACGACCCCATCCTGAATCAACTGTCAAATGAAGTGCATGTGGATCTCTATGTGTTTTGTGCGTTGATGCTCAACATGATTACATGCAATGTGAATAACACTTTGGTTATCACACCAAAGAATGGAAGGAGACTCCTGTGAAAAACCAAACTCACCAAGAATCTGACGAAGCCAAAGAACCTCCTACCCTGCTATCACAACACCTCGATATTCGGCCTCAGTGGATGATAATGCAATTGTATTCTATTTTTACAAGACCATGCAACTGGACCAGAACCAAGATGAAAAAAGAAGCCAGAGGTGGATTTACGAGTATCGTGACATCCTCCCCAATCAGAATCTGTAAAGCCCTCAATACTAGAAACATTCTGAGGCGTGTAATGAATACCATAACTCAAAGTCCCCCGAAGATATCTCAAGATACGCTTGGCTGCTTGCCAATGACTCTCATGAGGCTCATGTGAAAAACGAGAGACAAGATTAACAACAAAGGTGATATCGGGACGAGTATGAGTGAGATACAAAAGGCTCCCAACCAACTATCTATACAAAGTGGCATCTACTAAGTTAGACTTACATGCAGCAGTCAATTCAATACCTGACTGATAAGGTGTGGGAGATGGCTTGCAATTAGCCATATGAAATCTCTGAAGCAGATCTGTAGCATACTTCTTCTGACAAATAGAGATGCCCTCAGCAGACTGGTGAACATGTAGGCCAAGAAAGTAGTGCAACAATCCCATATCTGTCATATCAAATTTTGCTTTCAATTTCCATTTAATGTCCTGTGTTAGAGAATTTGAACTACTAGTAATGAGGAGATCATCAACATATAATACCAATAGAAGCAAGTCATCATCAGTCTTCAGGACATAAACTGTATGATCGGTCTTACAACGATGAAAGCCAATAGACAACAAGAAAGCATCCATCTTCTCATACCAAGCCCGAGGGGCTTGTTTGAGACCATAGAGTGAACGCCGAAGTCTACAAACCAGTGAAGAGTCATGTACGAACCCCTGAGGTTGCTCCATATAAATCTCCTCATGGAGATCACCATGCAAAAATGCACTCTTTACGTCCATCTGATGTACTGACCATCGATGAGAAGCAGCAAGAGAGAGAACAAGGCGCACATAATCCATCTTTGCGATAGGAGCAAAAGTTTCAGAGTAATCTACTCCTTCAACTTGAGAATACCCCTTGGCGACAAGACATGCCTTGTATTTTTCAACCGATCCATCAGCTGCATATTTGGTCTTATAGACCCATTTACATTTTACAAGCTTTCTTCCCTTCGGAAGAGGAACCAAATCCCAAGTATTATTCTTCATAAGCGAAGAATATTCATCCTGCATTGTTGAATCCCATTTTGGGTTTCTAGATGCCTGTGAAAAAAGAACAGGATCATTAGAAATAGCTTGGCTCATAAGAGCCATACCAGAATAGGGCTGATGATCAACAACACTAGAAGTCTCAGCTCTAGTACATCGTAGATCTCGTGAATCACCCGCCAAATCACCTGCTGTAGCCAATGTAGATCTTAGCCATTTTGGAGCAGGAGCAACAGGATCAAGATCAGGGGGCCCATCAAAATCATCATCAGTGACAGGAGCAAGAGGTAATAATGGAGATGGAAGAACTACTGTATGATCTAAAGGAGCCTCGATCTCATCAACTCGAACATCCCACCGAAACACAACATCTTTGGTAGTGGGATCGAAGAGGCGATATGCCTTCACATGCTCACAATGACCAACAAAAATGAGTTCTTTGTTTTTCTTCTCCATGGTTTTCCGAGAGTTGTCAGGAACAAAGACCCAGAATTTTGATACGTCAGGTTTTTCACCCGACCATGCCTCCTTAGGAGTAACCCCTTGCATTGCTTTATGTGGCATTCTGTTTTGAATATGATTTACACAATTGACTGCTTCCACAGAATTGAGGTGCCATGTTCTTGGACTGAACCATGCAATTTTCCATTTCCTTGAGTGTTTGGTTCTTTCATTCAGCAACTCCATTTTGTTGAGGGGTGTGAGGAACAATATACTGGTGCACAATTCCATGATTAGCACAAAAATTAGTAAATGCATTACTCTCATATTCCCCCCCATTATCCGTGCGGAGTATTTTAATACAATGTCCAGATTGTTTCTCTACAATAGCCTTAAAAACTTTGAAATGCTCCAGGACATCACTTTTATATTTTAGAAAGTACACCCAAGTTTTCCTAGTAAAATCATCTATGAATGTGAGTACATACTTAGCACCAGAAAATGATCTATGAGGAAAAGAAGTTAGATCACTATGTACCAACTCAAGACGAGCCGTAGCTCTTTTTGCTTGACCTTTTGGAAAAGGATCCAAGTGTTGCTTACCCAACATACAACCAGGGCAGACACCATCATGTGATTTTACCTTCGGAAGTCCTGTGACCATATTCTGCGAAGAGAGTTGTTGCAGATACCTGTAATTGAGGTGACCAAACCTCTCGTGCCACAATTTGCTCAAAGAATCAGCATGAGCAATTAGTGAAGATCCTGCAGAGTTATCAAAACTCTCAAATACATACAAACGTGAACATGGATCCACAAATCCTGTAGCTACAATATCATCATGATCATGAAGTTCCCTGATGACAACCTTATCTGGTGAGAATTCAACAGTTCTACCATCACCAGAGTTACAGATTTGATATATGGAAAGCAAATTGTTAGACATATGGGGAACATAAAGAACATTATTTAGATGCCCATTTGGCATATTTACAATACCAGAACCCAATACATCTACAGAAGTAGAATTGCCCACCGAAATATGTGAAGTGCTGCAAGCAGAAATAGAAGATAACAAATCCCTGCAATGTGTAATATGATGAGTAGCCCCTGAGTCAAAAATCCACTGATCTTGCAAAGGAGAAGAAGCTCTAGCAGAAAGAGCCTTACCCTTGCCAGCATTGGAAGCAGATGAAGGTGATGGAACAGTGATCTTGTGTTGTTTTAAAGCCTTTTCTAATGCTTCCAACTTCAAAAAACATCTGGATTCAGGGTGATTTTTCCCCCACAAAAGGAACAAGGATCAAACACCCTCTTCTGAAATGGTCTCTTATTTTTACCATTATTCTGTGGTTTAGAAGTGTCAACAGAAGGATTAGAAACCATATTGTGAGAGGATACAGGCTTATCATAGCTTTGCTTGGGTTTGTTTTTCCAATTTTTCTTAGGAGAACTGGCCACAAGAGCATGATTCGATGTAGGCATAACATCTAGAGAGATTAATTTTGCTTGTTCTCATGAAAGATGTTCACAAAACTGTTCAAATGAAGGCATTTTAAACTGAGTGTCTAGTGCATCCATAGTAGAAAAGAAGGTTGACGTAAATACAGAAAATGGACCCTTTAGTTTAGTTAGGATCGTGTATATGCATTCGTCATCCTTTTTAGTTCTACCACCTGCTTTCAACTGACTGTAATCTCTTTAAATTTTGACAGAAATTCTTCTATGGAAGGAAAATCTGAAGGTGATAAAGAGTTTAATTCATGATCCAGTTGAATTAATTTGAACTCGTTTATCTTGCCAAACAAAGATTCAAATTTTTCCCATACCTCTTTCGGAGCTGTGGCCACAGAAATATGAAACTGGAGGTTATCTGCTACATTCAACGCGATCAATCCAAGAGCTTCATCTTGCTTGCATGCATACAGGTACTTGTCCTTCTCTGTGGTGAAAGCGGGAACTGTATCATCGAACACACGCCATAATCCACGAGACTGTAAGAGCTGTTGCATCTTCGGTTTCCAGGCATGGTAATTTGTCGAGTTTAGAGGCTCGAACAACCGTAGATCCCCGGTGTGACCAGAAGACGAGGATGATAAAAAAGCTCTCGACATGGTTTCAATGAGGTTATTTTCCAAAGTTTCCCTTTTTTAATGAAATTTGCTTCAATGCGACGGAATGAAAAATAATCAACTTTTGCAAAAAACGGCACTCAATTTCGAGTTACCGTGCAAAAGTTATTAAACTTTCAATTTCCCGTAAAATAAGTCAATTTTTAATAAAAATTGCTCACTGATTATAATGCTGACCAAAAAGAAGACAAAGATGGTTGTATGACCACTCGTTGGACTCGGGAGGAAACAAGGAATACAAATTTGTCCTCGGTTTACAAACAGCCCGCCAACAAAGTATTAATAGGCCTCAAAAGCATTAATTTCCCCCCATAATGCAATTTTTAATAACAAACTATAGAAAAATTTAATACTATAGTTTTTTTTTTTTTAAATGCACCAATTAGAAACGGTTGTGCATGTATTCACGGCAAAATCAGATAAAGACTTACTAGAGTCTCTATGGAGTTGCTAGAAGGGAAGAAGCCAAATCAACTTGGCCAAGGCGCCAAAACCAGACCATCCGCCACGTAGGGAAAGAAAAATGTCCAAAATGGACGCAAAACCCTAAGTAATCACGCCCAACAAGTAAAAAACGAAGCCCAGGCGCATTGGTCAGAGGGGCAGCAAAGAGAGCAGGCCGCAAAAAAGAGTGCAGGCCGTAAAACATAGACCCAGGCGTGGAAAAAGAGTGCAGGCCGCAAAACACGAGACCAGGCATGAAAAGAGGCGGGACAAAGTCTCGAGGCGCCGAAAGAAGTGTGCAAAACACACGCCAGCAGGGAAAAACACCCAAACAAGACGCCAAACCTAGCAAAAATGCCAAACCCTGCAACGAACCACGCCAGGCCTGAAGGGACAGCAGGTAAAAACGTCCAAAGAAAAAGAAAACCAGAGAATATCAATTCTGAGAAAATAGAGGTCGACTTCAACTCTCCTGCAACGATAGCTCTGATACCATGAAAAATCTACCAGCAGGATCTAGCATAGGAAGAGTGAGCACAGAGAATTACTCAGAGAAGAAAATAAGAGCACAATAAAGAGGAACAGAGAAATAATAATTATCTCTGATATCTCCACCATCCGGGAGATTCATTAAATAGGGAGAATAGATAGTTTGACATTCCTAAATAATAGGAATGTCAAGCTAATTAGGAGATAACTAATTCCACACAAGGAGTGGAGAGAATCTCAACAAGCTCCGAGAGTTAGAACTAATTAAAACAAATATAACAATTTGCTATAATGAGCTTATTCGGTGTAATTAAATTATTTACACTAACAATTTTCCCCATGATTACATTCTGAATTATGTAAGCAACAATGTATATTCAATGATTGATCTCTCTAAGCAAGTGGAAATAACTCCAGGAAGGCCACTTAATGTAAACAAGATGCTAAACATGCAATAAGAACAATTGTTGATTGCTCTTCTATAAAAACATAAAGCAGTGTTTGCATGGGATTATGGTGACATGCATGGAATTCATCCTAGGCTCTGCACACACAAGATTTATATCAAAGACATTTGTAAACCAATTAGGTAGCCACAAAGAAGAATGAACCTAACAGTGAGAGAGATTGTAAAAGGAGAGTTGAAGAAATTATTGGATGCTAGATTTATATATCTAATATCAAACAATCAATCGGTATCACCACTTATCACCAAAGAAGAATAGAAAATGGAGGATATGCATAGATTATAGAGAGTTGAATGTAGCAACAATGAAATATCATTTTCCATTACCTTTCATTGATTAAATACTTGACACTTTGGCTGGTAAGAAATATTTCTCTTTTCTTGATGGATATAGTGGTTATAATAAAATTTAGATTGCACCAAAGGATCAAGACAAAACTAACTTCACATGCCCATGGGGAACATTGTTGGGGTTAGCACAAGGTTTTACGAGATAATATATCAGATCTAAGCATACATGCAATAAAAGTGAATATTCTACGAAGAAATTTACAAAACAAGAGATATAAATCAACACCAGATTTAACATGGTTCACTTAGTGTGGGCTACATCCACCAAGAAACAAGTCAATCTATTATCCAAATCTTTCAAAAGATATACAATTAAAGATCTACAATCTTCCACACCTATTAGATGTACAATATTTTCTTTCTCTTAAGGTTTTCCTTCTTCTCTAAGAATTCTCTCTCACAATTATTCTCACAATAATAATTAACACACACTTCTAAACCCTAGCTTTCATGCTTATATAGGCATATACAAACTTAGGGCACTTAGCCATGCAATTACAATCAATAGATCTGCTTTAATACTAAAATTAGATCTAATTCACGAGAGTTAAATAAAACACTTCTGCATAAGTAATCGATGCCGGTTAGCCCTAACTGATGTTGGTTCCTCTTTTCCTGATCGATGCCGGTTATAGGTGACCGATGTCGGTCCCTCCATAACCGATGCCAGTTATTGTGTTTTCCTACAATTTTAATATAACATGCTAATTTGAAGTAATTGAGCTCTATAACTCAACAATCTCCCACTTGGAGATAAATTACTACACTATACATGTACAACATCATTCTTGGATCCTTTCCTTAGCTTTGTTTCTTCTTCTTCAAGTCTCAAACTTGAAGACCAACAGAAGTGGAGTGTAGCTCCAACTTCTATTTTGCTAATGGCTTCATTAACATATCCGCAAGGTTTTCACTGTATGAATCTTCTCGATTTCAACTTCCCATCCAATACTTTCGCATGAAGTGATACCTCAACTGAATGTGTTTCGTTCTAAAATTAAATGTTGAGTTCTTTGCCAAATGAATTGCACTTTGATCCACTGAACAATTTGCAACCATCCTGCTCCTTTCCCAACTCTTCCATGAACTTGCTCATCCATATCATCTCTTTGCTAGGCTCTATAGCTGTAACATACTCTACCTCCGAAGTAGACAAAGCCACCACCTTTTGCAATCTCGAAATCCAACTAACTGCCGCCCCACCCACTATGAAAATATATCCAGTAGTGCTCCTTCTACCATCTAGATCTCCACCATATCTAAATCAACATAGCCACATAAAGAAATATCGAACCTCCATAACATAATTGCATGCTAGATGTTCCTCTCAAATACTTGAGTATCCATTGGACTGCTTTTCAATGCTCTTTAATTGGATTGGCCATAAATCACTCACAACTCCCACTACTAGTGTAATGTGTGGTCAGTACAAACCATAGCATACATGATACTCCTAAATGATAAAGCATATGGTACTTATGTCATGTATTTGACCTCTTCATGTGATGAAATACACCGATATTTGCTCAATTTGAAGTGTCTACAGCCATATGTGTACTCATCAAGTATCAAATTTTGCGTGTTAAACCTTTCCAACACCTTATTGATATAAGCCTCATGAGACAAATACAATTTCTTATTCTTTCTGTTTACATGCCAAGGATTCTTTTTGTAGCTCCTAAATCGTTCATAGAAAATGTGTGATCTAGCTTTCCCTTAAGCTCACCAATGTCTTGTATACTAGATCATGTAATAAATATATCATCCACACACATTAACAAAATAATATAACTCCCATTTCAAGCTTTTGAAATAAACACAATGGTCAGATTCACATCTCAAGTAACCATGCTCATGCATGAAACTATCAAACCTCATGTACCATTGCCTTGGAGCTTGCTTGAGCCCATATAGACTCTTTTCAACCTGCACACTAATTTCTCCTTACCCTTGACTTCATACCTAGGTGACTACTGCATATAAATCTCTTCATCTAAATCACCATGAAGGAAAGTCATCTTCACATCTAGTTGCTCTAAATGCAAATCATGTACTACAACTATACTCAATACAATATGTATGGAAGTCATTTTAACAACAAGAGAAAATATTTCACCAAAGTCAATACCTGCTTTCTATGTAAATCCCTTTACTACAAGCCTTGCCTTGTATCTTTTATGTCCACCCTCTTCTTCCTTGATCCTGTAAACCCACTTATTCTACAATGTCCTCTTACCTGCTGGCAACTTAACCAAATCCCAAGTCTAGTTTTATTCTAAGGAGTCCATCTCCTCATCCATGTCATGCTCCCATTGCATGTGAGTCTTATCTGCATTGCTTCTTCAAAACTTTTTGGTTCACCATTATCAGTCAATAATAAATAAGATATAGAAGGTGTAAATCTTTTTGGAGATATACTTACCCTTTGTGACCTTCTCATAGAAGTTTGGGGTACCGGAGGCTCATTCTAGACTTTACGGACATCTGTTTCCAATTGTCACATTGATCGACGTTGGTTCCGCTAATCGATGCGGTTTGGATCTTATAACCAATCTTGGTTTAGTTGGATCGATGTCAATCATGGGTCAACTAACACCGATTACTATGTAATCTTGTAGGTATGACTTTTAATCCGATAGTTCATTTTCATTCACAAACTTGTCAACCGGTTCATCCTTGAGTACCAAAATTTGACCCCTATACATTGTCTTTTCATTCCATTCAATTGCACGACTTCTAATAATTTTATAATTCTCTAAATCCCAAAAACGGAATCTGAAATCACCGGATCCATAACTAATAAAAGTGCATCTCTTGGATTTTGCATCCAATTTTTTTGATTTTCCTTATCAATACGCACAAAAGCTTCATAACCAAAAAATTTAAGAAAAGAAAGATCAACCTCTTTTTCGGTCCAAGCTTCTTCTTGTATTCCCGCATTTAGTGAACTTGTAGGCCCACTATTGTATCAATTGTTTCTACCCAAAGCTGCAAGGGCAATCCAACATGTATCCTCATACTTATAACATGTTCCGTGATTGTCCTTTTCATTTTTTGCAACACCATTCTCTGTGGAGTTCTAAGAACCATTCTTTTCTACGTATTCCATTTCTTGAACAATAATCATTGAAATCCTTACTACAATATTCACCACCATTATCAAATGTAAGGCACTTTAAATTTGAATTTAATTCATTCTCTAGAAGGGATTTCCATCTTTTAAAAGTATCAAAATATCATATTTACGTTTAATACGATAAACCCATACCTTTCTTGTAGCATCATCAATGAAAGTAACATAATAATGGGATCCTCCCTAAGAAGCTACCTTGGCTGGTCCCCACACATCTGAGTGTACAAGCTCTAATTTCTGCTCATTCTTAGTTTCCCCAACTTTGAGAAATCTCACTCTCTTTTGCTTTCCAAATATACAATGCTCACAAAAATCAAGATCTAAATTTTTCAAATCGATAACTTACCCTTAGCCTTTAAGATCTGCATTCCTTTTTGACTCATATGGCCAAACCAATTATGCCACATGCATGCATCTGGATCTGAAGTAGATAACACCGAAAATGAATCAATAACACAAGTAGATAAATATAAAGTTCCTACCTCCTTATCTCTTGCCACAACAAAAGAACCATTGGTGAATTTCCAAGAGTATATTGTGAATGTTTCCATGCAACCAACTTCACCTAGTTGAACTATAAAAATAAGATTCCTCTTTAGGCTTAACACATGCCTCACATCTTTCAATACTCATGTATTTTCATTCTGCAATTTTAGATGAACTTTCCCTTTACCGATGTACTACCGCAAGGTTCATCATCACCTAAATAAACACACCCAAAATTTCCCGCACATAATTTCGAAATAACCCTTATTAGGGGTTGCATGGAAAGAAACTCTTGAATCTAAAATCCATGATTCTATTCTATTATCCAAAGAAAGAATAAGAGCATCTTGAATTACCTTTGCTACAATATTTGCCTCTTTATTTGACTCTTTACCTTTGGTGTTGGTTCTTTTTATCCTTTGACCAACAATCTTTCTTTGCATGTCCTTTCTTTCCACATTTATAACAGGTAATTCCCTTACCTCTGGATTTAGATCTTCCATCCCTTGACTTTGATTTCCCATTATTCTTACTCTTAGATATCTCCTTTTTTCTACCTCTATTTTCTACATTCAAAGCCTTCCTAGATGATGATTCTTCTGTACTTTTCCTGTAAATTTCTTCATTCAAGATTATACTAACCACATGATCAAACTTCAAAATATTATTAGCAGATGTTGTATTACTAACATCCTTTACCAAGTTATCCCAACTATCAAGCAAAGGACATAAGAATAAAAGTGTTTTCACTTCCATATCAAACAAAATATCAACCAATTTTAATCGATTTACAATATATTAGCAATCATTCAAATGACTAGATGCAGATCCACCTTCATGCATCTTATAACTAAATAGTTTCGCATCAAATAAAATTTATTTGAAGCGCTAGGTTTTTCATATAAATTAGTAAGATATTTCATTAACTCTATCGTAGAAGTAACTTCTATAATATTAGAAGCCACGATCTTTGCCAGACTCAATCTTATAGATCCCAAAGCCTTTCTATCAAGAATCTTCCATTCTTCATCGGTCATCTTCGTAGGTCTAGACTTTTTATCCAACAGTAAGTACAAATCTCTTTGATACAGATAATCCTCAATATGTATATTCCATAATTGATAATTTCGGTCATCAAACTTCTCTACCTTTTACTTGTTTTCTTTTTCCATTTTTGTAGTTCCCACTCAATTAGAAAACCCTCGGTGAGTAAATCATTCAACACATTAAACCTCAAACAAAGCTCAAACCAGTTGTTGAGGTTAGCACAAGGTTAGCATGCATAATATATCATATCTAAGCATACATGTAATAAAAGTGGATATTCTACCAGAAGAAATATATAAAACAAGAGATATAAATCAACATCATATTTAATATGGTTCACCCAGTGTGGGCTACATCCACGAAGAAACAAGCCAATCTATTATCCAAAGCTTTTAGAAGATATACAATTGAATATCTATAATCTTTCACACCTCTCAAATGTACAGTACTTTCTTTCTCTCAAGCTTTTCCTTCTTCTCCAAGAATTCTCTCTCTCACAATTATTCTCACAACACCATCTTTCTTTTGATGGAATTCAAGTTGATCCAGCCAAGATATCTGTTATTGTAAATCTGCCAACACCAAAGAAGCAAAAGGATGTTAGGAGCTTCCTAGGCCATGTTGGTTATTACAGGAGATTCATACAATATTTTAGTTAAATTGTAAAGTCATTGTTCATATTATTAGGAAAAGATGCTACCTTTGAGTGGACTAAAAAATGTGAGACTACATTCCAAACATTGAAGCAAATGTTAACTACTACTCTTGTATTAAGAGGACATGATTAGAACCTGCCCTTCCACATCTATATTGATGCATCAAACCATGCCATTGGAGCTATCTTAGGATAAAAGGATGGAGTTATGAATTATGCAATTTATTATGTTAATAAGAACTTGCAACATGTTAAACTAAACTACACAAAATAACAGAGAAGGAGCTCTTAGCAGTTGTGTATGCTATCAATAAATTTAGACACTACATCACAGGTTATCCAAAGTGTTCATTCACATTGACCATGCTGCAATCAAATATCTAATAAATAAGCCAGTAGTAAACAACAAAATCATCAGATGGTTGCTCCTTTTACAAGAGTTTGATGTCACCATATTAGACAAGCCTGACAAGGACAATGTGGTAGCAAATTTCCTTTCAAGAATGGAGACTAATGATGAAGAATAGGTAGTTGATGACTCTTTTCTAGATGAGCATTTATTTTTTATCTCTATAAAAACACCTTGGTATGCAGACATAGCCAACTATCTGGTTTCAAGTAAAACACCTCCACACTACTTATACTCTGAGAAGAAATATATAGTTGAAAAGAGTGTGCATTTTTCTTGGATAGCTGGATTTCTATTTCATACAGGGAAAGATCATGTCATGAGAAGATGTATAGATGATGAGGAAATATATGATGTCCTCAAAGCCTACCACAATGAACCTTGTGGAGGACATTTTCTGTAAAAAGAACAACACAGAAAGTGTTAACAACTAGTTATTATTGGCCAACATTACATAAGGATGCAACATTATACACCAGGAGATGCGATAAGTGTCAAAGAATGGGTAATCCTACTAGATCTGATGAAATGTCATTGTAACCTCAGTTGGTTTTGTAGTCTTTTGAGAAATGGGGCTTGGACTTCATTGGCACTATAGATCCTAAATCTTAGTAGAAGGAATATGTTAGGTTGACAAAATCTACTAAGTATTTGAAAAGTGCACATAGAGAGTTGGGGTACACAAGTGGGGCACATAAGCGCGTGCAAGGGTAGGTTAAAGAGGCACACGCCAAAAGAGAGAAAATCCCAATACTTAGCCAATTTTGCTAAAAATAGGAAAAATGGTCTGAGTCCGCCTAAGGAAAGATTAAAGCAAGAAGACTTCCCAGATAAGCAAGAGATATTTTGAGAGCAAAGTGAATATCAATATTCATGCATGGATCATGGTAATAATATGATTAAAGTAGAGTTTATTTATAGAATAATCTATTGTTAGCTTGTTTGTAAAAAGCATGCAAAGTCTACTAGCGCATGGCTATTTTTGGAGGCATGTCGCCTATTCTTGGATGAATGAGTTGTGAAGGGAAAGTCACAACCCCTATATATACTTGATGTTTTGAACTAATTTAAAAACATGGGTTGTAATAGAGTTATGTTTCCTCATACACTAGTGCACATGACTCTCTGGTGATTATTACCATATATTCAAACTTTCTATTAATTAATGGCTTTTTGCAATGGATAATTATGGTTGGATCTTAGTAATTGATATCTTTGATCATGATATTTGCATGGTGAAACCAATCTTAATTATTATCCGATCTGTTATATTTCATTATTACATGTGTTTCCAATTGAATATATGTAATGGTTGATGTGAATGAATGAACACATAGATATACATGATATTATAAATCGCATGCTAACATCGTGAAAAGTACACACAAAGGAGGGACCTGGTAGGCTTCGCACGCTTTGGGTGAGTGTTCAAATCTATTGAATGAAGTGCTAAAGTGCCTATGTAATTTGGTGAAAACTCAGGACTACATTTTGGTTCCGTTTAGGACCTCTTTTCAAGTTTGCTACCAGGATGTTGCTTTGCAGATGATGTATCGATTGACTTTGGATAACATTGAAAAATCATCGAAGATGGCAGATCAGTTCTTGCAAAAGATATAGTACTACACCTGATTTCATCGCACACAAAAGTGGGTGGAAGACAATCTCTATCATGAGCTATATGAGACTTTTTACACCTTTTAATTAGAAATGTCGTATATGCAATAGGGAAGTTGTCGGGTTATAGATTCGGGGAATTGGACACAAGACGATTATCGACTCTTTATGATGTTGATATGGATTGGACAAACATTGTAGGTCATTGGTGGGATGGATTATTGCGTAATTACATATTTGAGTATGCTATTTCTACTTACATATGCCCTACGGAAATTGAATTTCAATTTTTACATGATCCCAAAGGATCATATTTCATGAGTCCGTGTACACTTGGCAATTAAGATTTTGATGGTAGCATTAAAATTAGAGTGCATTCCTATGGATAGCTAAATTCACCATGCACAAAAAGAGCGAGCAGATGTGGATAAGGATGGTGGACCGATTGCTACAATGGAAAGAGAGGAAAGATGACTCAGATATAATGAAGCGAGAGAGGGAATTGGAAAACAAAGGGAGATTGAGGAGTCCTTGGAGTTGAGGAGAGAGATGGCTCATGAAGGATTTGAATCCCACTTGGAAGACATGGAGCCGAAGCATCTAGTTCTCCCAACATTGGGTAAGCGTAATAGAACCCCCTTCATCTTTAGATGAGAGTGTGTAAGAGGAGAGCGTGAGGACAACAAGTGCGCATCGATCCTACCTAGCCACTTAGCCCTTGTGCTTGGTGTTTCAGATCAATAGTTGTTAACATGCAGATTAGTGTAAGTAAGCAAATAGAGACAAGTAGATATCATCTTGTGTTGAATCCGAGAGATAAAGTTAGTAATGCACCTATGTCATCATAGTCATCACCATTGTTTAGCGGTGTTATGGCAGATTGTTCCCAGTGTGTTGTTAGGACAAAATGTGGGTGTGTCGAACACTAGAAGTACAACAAGAGTTGTCGCATGACCACACAAATCGTTGGTGTTCGGACTACTACTATGACTAGGACATTGGGAAGCATGTCAATTGGTCCATAACCCATTGTTGGTGGATTAAGAGGATTGAGAGGATAAAGACCAAATGGATCAGGTGGTTCAGGAGGTGGAGGAAAAAATGGTGGAGGTTCGGTTCTAAATTTGGTGGAGACAAGGCCCACATCCCCAACAACCCCCACATCAACCTCAATAAGTGTATTATGAAATGTATCTCCACTTACCAAAATATAGGGGAATTGAAGATATAATAGAGCATGTGTACAAGTGTGAGTTGTTATGGCACGCTAAAGGAATCACAATTTCAGATAGAAAAGTAAGTCAATTTACTACTACTCCCAAGGGTGTGCTCATAGTTGGTATAGGAAGTATGAGCCACATTAGAAGGTGGTGGATTATGATGCCTTGCGCTCTGCATTTTTAGCTGAATTCCATATCCCTAAGTTTGAATAAAAGAGTATCAATGCACTCAAGGACATTAAACAAGGATTGACTGAAAGTGTGCTAGAGTATGATGTGTGCTTTAAGACTATGTTATCCAAATTATGTTATGGCATTCATCCGAGTCAACATGCACAGTGGTTCATTGGAGGATTGGTGACTTTATTTTATAGGGCATTATCTCATAAGATATAACTTTGATCGTGTAAGGCTTTGGAAGCGGTATATGTGCCTTTGAAGTGGTTGGGAGCATTGATATTGGAGTGATCCCATTTTTGGAGGCATAGATTGTAGCCATGGTGAAGAAACTAGAGAAGCTTTATGCTAATTCAACTCATGAGACGCGTAGTGGAATTTGGTGTACAAATTGTGAAGTGGAAGGGCAAACTAAATATAATTACCCACGAAGATTTGTGCATGCATTATCTTTGTTAGACTATGAAATCTGTCATTTGAATCATGATGTTTGAGATTGCCCACTTTTGTAACGCGCACTCGCGAATAAGGTGTTTATATATCATAAAATTTATACATCTCATACTCATGACACCGCCGATTGTAAGTTGATTGATCATATTCATGAGGCTATTGAGATAGGAGTGCGCCAGACTAGTGTGGCTTGTAGATCTAAGGAGCATGAAGGCCATAACTATGAAGGACCTGATAATGAAGGTAACATGAATAATGGCTTCCAAGGAGGATATAGTGAGGCCGAGGAGGTGGTAGAGGTAGATTTCCACGAGGCACTTGTTTTACTTGCGGGTCTCCTGATCATTATCAACATGAGTGCCCTTAGAATATTACTTGTTCATGGTGCAGGAAACCGCATAAATTAGAGGGATGCTCAAACTGTATTTACCACATGAGTAAAAATAAGAAGCAAGAGAAGGGCGTGGGAATGATCAAGGTGTAACGCATCGATGCCTAACAAAGTGGATGTCGAAGATGACCCCTAATCCTATGTTACAACAATGAAGGTTACTACACGTGTTGAGGCCACACGCACACGAGAGCCTTCAAAGGCTAATCCACTCATTTAAAGGGAAGAGTTAATACATGATAAATATCTAGATATTGTGCACTAGAAGGAAGTCTATTAGGATACCATGGAAGTTGTCGGTGCGTTGCGAGGAGAAATATAATGTTTAAAGGAACAAACACGCGACAAGGATCAAACAAGGAAAGTTGAACTCCTATAGAAGGATGTTGATGATTTGAAAGAGGTGTGCGAGGATATTACACCAGAGAACAACATCCCTATGTTAAAGCGAATGGCTTAGGAAAAGGAACCGCATGTTGGAGTAGAGCACGAGAGACAAATAATTCATGTAAATCTTCCAACTCATAGTCATGAGTTTGACAAGGAGATTACTCTTGATGCAGTAATTAATGGTTGGTTATTAAGGAATATCCTTATTGACATTGGTGCGGAGGTAAATGTGTTGACTCTAGATGTCTAGAACCAGATGGGTAGACCAACCTTGTAGCCATCAACGAATGTTTTGTATATGGAAAACAAGACTAGGGCCATGCCGATTGGGTTACTAAAGGATGCAACTATTACAATTCAAGGAGTCAATTTTACTAGATATTTTAAGGTAGTAGAGTTTTTAAAGTAGACAACTTCCCAACATTACTTGGACGACCTTGGTGCTATGCGAATAAGATAGATTTGTGCTTGAATAAAAGATACATTAATTTTGAGAATGAAGAAGAGAGAGTGATTATACCCTTGCTAAATAAGGAGGAACTCTATGTTGAGCCCTTAAGTGAATAAGAGCTTAACAAAATATATGCACAATCGAGTGTGTGATCCATAGAATCTAGAGCCAACAAAGTAGGTGTGCTTCGCTGGGAAGACGCACCGTCCATAAGTGATAAAGTAATAAAGTGTCACTTGTGATAAATGGGTGCATAGAATGTACAAATGGTTGGTCAAAAGTAGTTTAAAGGAAGAATCACAAGGATGATTAGACAATGCATGGTGAGGCGTTAGGATGTAACCTTGTACCACAATATACTAGTGAAGGAAACCACGATGCATTTATGCATGCCATGGAGACTCAAGAACATGAAGGGGATAGAAGAAATATGTTAGTCTATGCTTTTGCGAGAGAGAAGAACATTATTGGGAAATGCATAAATATGGCCTTTTGGAGTGGCGAGAAGTGAGGATCACCTTTTCTACTAGGTTCACTCAGAATAATGTACCTACTTAGACATGGAAATTCCACAAGAATTCTCTTGCCTCTCATCAGGTCCAAGAGTGTGAGAGATCTTGGTCACAAGGCAAGGAGGCTTAACCATAATCACTTTAAGTGCATAAGTTCTATTCCACCTTAAGTGGTTGCGCGCATGCATGGTATGTCCATGTAGAACTTAAGAGAGAAACAAAAAATTTGTAAGACATGACTTGTGTGTGATCCAAACCTTTGATTAATTTTATACTAAACCTCTAGTCAATGAAGCATTGCAGATAATGAAGAGCATCATGTTGGGGAAAGCGCGAAGGCTGAAGAGATTATGTTAGAACTATTTCGATAACTTGATCTTGAGACGCACCTTAATCTTGAAGAAACATATGAGGAAGCATTGTAAAAATCACAATGACACCCAAGAGATCACCAGGGCGACCACACATGGAAAAAGGAGGATGAACCAGAGGTGTAAGTTGAAGATGCACCTGAAAGTCAGTTTTCTGAAATGCAATATCCTGAAGGCGTGATTATGGGGCTGGACTAGGAGTCTCATATATGACAAAGCAAGGTGAGTGATTAAAATCACCGCACTAAGGTGAATAAGGATGAAATGGACATGGAACTAGTAAAGAAGAAAAATTTGAGAATAGAGGCGATAAACCTATTTATGAGGATGTTGGGTAGAAGATGTTAGAGAAAGTTGGGGTCTTTCAGGTTTACGAGTTTCCATACTTTACCAAGCTAGAGAAACTTTACTAGTGGCTACTATCCAAAGTCTACAAATACTTCTTTTATTTTGCAAGACGGCGGGTACGCCTCACCATGCCCTTGATCATAAAATTGATAGGATTAAGGAGTTCAAGGACTGAAGTTGTGAGTGACCTTGATGATGATGTGGGTGTGGAAGCAACCTCTGTTGAGTTGGCATACATGCAAAGGGAGGGCACACAATGGACATTTTGAAATTACATGCCCATCTCGTGATAAAAATTATTGCACATCTCCTAACAAAGTTCAATAACTAGGAGCGTTCGGGCCAGAGTGAACAAAAAGTGGCTCCACATTGCAAATAAAATGGTTGAGGGAACTATTTATAACTTGTTTGCGTTCATAATAGAAACTATCATTGAAGAGGCACACAAGGGATATAAGATAAGTTGGGGCACTATTATGTTATCCATTGTATTTGTAGAGATTTGGGTCCTAGATGGCCCTAAGGACAAGATATGGCAGTTCCCAAAGGAAAAGAAGTCTCGTATAGAAAATATTGCAAAATATACTTGTGAAAGCACTATGAGTGGCCCATACAAACAAAGGTTGGAGCTTTGGTATAGGATCATGTGCAAGGCCTTTGAACGCAAGTGGAAAATACTAAAGGATTTACCTATTGTGGTGGAAAAGTAGGCGTAATTTGCGTCTTTCAACACTACTTTGCATTTACGGGTTCAAAATGGAGGATAGTACATCGAGGCCTTGGTGTAAGATTATTTATGCTTTCACCATGCATTATTTCCAGTGCCTTTGTAAATAGGTTCTCAAATGCACGTAAACTCAAATTCAATGCAGATAAATTTGATTTTGAGTACTATATACTCGGGAAGAAATACGTTTATCTAGGTAAGTCTGTATACATTAAACAATTGATATCTGATGAAATTGGCATACGCTTATGACTTTGGAGGTGGGAAAATTGGGCATGGTTAAGGTATACCTTTACCTTAAGCCCAAATTGGTTGATGGAAAATATATTGAGAATGAATTTAAGCTTCCACAAATGCCAAAAGGGAAGAACACAATTGGAACTATGTAGGATGATGAGCCCACTCCTCCTCACACATATGAGGAAGAACTTCAAGATGAAGAGGAGGAGATGGAAAACAATAGTGCATTGCATCATGACACGTGAAGGAAACAAACTACAGGTGTGAAGAGGTTGCACAAGAGTATTCCTCCCAAGCATAAAGAAGAAGGAGTAAGGATTGAAACTAGTGCCAAGGAGACAAAGAAATAACAAGAAGGCGCAGAGGACCAAGGCTTCGAGAAGAGTATTGAGGAGAACTAGGACATATAGCGTTGGCACAGGACCCTCTCACCACTAAGGAGGTTGTCGAGGACATCTCATGTCAAATTGAGCACGTAGAAGAAGACAAAGAAAAGGCATAAGTATGTGCCTAGGAAAGAAAGTGAAGAAGAAATTTCTAATGAGGCCGCACACATCATGGGGATACACTAGTTATTGATGTAGGAGGAGAGGAGCTAGAGATGAAGAGACTAAACATGATGCAGAGGTGCATGGTGTGTGCAAGGAGGAAGACCCCACACGAGGAGGTGAAGAAAGAGAACAAAGTGCTTTGGTAAGCCATCGATGAGCCTTTTGGAGAGTAAGGGGACACGATAGGTAAAGGCATAATTCGGTGATGCATGGATACATATCCCTAAGGAAAGGCATTACGGAAGGAATAAGGGAGAAGAAATTTATAAGATGCCTGAGTTGGGGTATGCTAATGACCCTTCAAAGATTATTCATACCATATTTCGAGTACACTCACCCTTGAAAAGTTATATGGATGGGAGTTGATGGATCCCCATGGTGTAAATATGCGCACAAGGAAGCAACTATCTTGGAGCATGCGGTGACATATGGACAAACTAGATTTTGATGTTAAGGAGGAAGCGTGCATCAGGAGGAAGATGAAAAAGGGAGCTTAAGAAACACATATGATAGTAAAGCCAACAAAATTCATAAATGAACAAATAAGTAATTCCTTGACTAAGGTGACAAACAAGTAAGCGCGAAGGTACGGAAAAAGTGGTCTGCGCTCAAGACATTACTTGAGGACAATAAACATAGGAAGGAACAAATTGAGATACTAACTGAGGCGCGTAGAAGGGAAAAGAGGCAAAAGAAATATCTATTGGAATTCACTGCAGAGACCGGTGGTGAGATTTTAGCAACGCGTCCCGAATTTGATGCACAAAAACATAAGACATATCCATCTTCCTTGCATTTTTCGCAAGATTGAATTCATCTTGTACTCGGGAGAAATCGACTATGTAGGGAAAGAGTGAATAATAATTGAAGGCCAAGAAAGAAAGGACGAAGAAGACCATACTGAGCAGATTGAGAGTATGATGCCATACTCCAGAAAATAAAGGATGAATTAAAAAAGGCTAGTTGGGTGCTAGGAAAATGTGAGGATCTGGAATGAATCATTAATACAAGGACATTAGAGGAAGAAAATGAAGTCCTTTCACCTAAGAAGGATGAGACCCTAGGTGGGAGGAAAATTTAGCTGCAGAGCAAAGAAGCATGATGTGCTCAAGATAACTAAGAACCCCCATGAAGAAAGGATAAAGGAGTTGGGGAAGTTAGTCACACGGAAAATGGACTTCATGGAGGGCATGATTTCAGGGTTGGTTGGAGTAATAAAGGATTTATAGACTGAGGGCGAAGATATGACTTTGGAAGAGATGAATGCAATACTTAGAGATGTTCTTGATAAAGCCAAGAAAGGGCTAGAAGAATGGAATGAATTAGAGGCTGATATTAATAAGGATTACCCTGAACTTCTACTACTACCGAGGAGTAAAGTGGTCTCAGTTACTCTTCTATTCCTTCTATTCTTTTATTCTTTTCTAGTCATTCTTTATTTTTCCATATTTTTGGAGTAATAAGTTGTGTAACCCCATTATCGAGGACAATAATGTAATTAGTGTGGGGTAATGTTGGATTTACAAAATCTACTAAGTATTTGAAAAGTGTGCGTGAAGAGTTGGGGTACACAATTGGGGAATAGAAGCGAGTGCAAGGGCATGTTAAAGAGGCACGCACCAAAAGAGAAATTCCCAGGACTTAGCCGATTTTGCATGTTGCGGGATAAAAATAGGAAAAATTATTGGAGTGCGCCCAAGGAAAGATTAAAGCAAGAAGACTTTCATGGCTAAGCAAGAGATATTTTGATAGCAAAGTGAAGATTAAGAGTCATGCATGGATCATGCAAATAATATGATTAAAGCAGAGTTTATTTAAAGAATAATCTATTGTTATCCTATTTGTAAAAAGCATGCAACTACTAGTGCATGGCTATTTTTAGAGGCATGTTGCCTATTTTTGGATGCGTGGTGGTGAAGGGAAAGTCCCCACACCTATATATACTTGATGTTTTACACTATAAAAAGCACATGTTGTAATAGAGTTATGTTGCCCTCATACACTAGTGCGCATGATTCTCTAGTGATTATTACCATGTATTCAACTTATGTTAATTAATGGATTTTTGTAATGGATAATTATGGTTGGATCCTAGTAATTGATGTCTTTGATCATGGTATTTGTATGGTGAATCTGATCTTAATTATTATTTGATATGTCATATTTAATTATTACATGTGTTTCCAATTGAATATATGCAATGGTTGATGTGAATGAATGAACACTTGGATATACATAGTATTATGAATCTGCATGCTAACATCTTGAAAAGTACACATGAAGGAGGGACATGGTAGGCTTCACACACTTTAGGAGTGTTCAAATCTGTTGTATGAAGTGCCAAAGCATGCCTAAGCAGTTTGCTAAAAACTCAGGACTACAAAATACATCTTGGTATGCACAAATTATCTAACCAAGTGGACAGAGGTGAAGGCACTACCAAATTAGAAAAGTGAGAAAGTAGCCAAGTTTCTCTATGATCATATCTTCACCAAATATGGAGTTCCAAGGGATATTGTCACTAATCAAGGTACACACTTTATTGTTGATGTAATTTTTGATCTAGCTAAAGAATATGAAATCAGGCATATGAATTCTACACCATACCATCCCCAATCTAATGGCTAGGTAGAGGTAACAAACAAAGAGATAAAGGTTATCTTGACAAAGACCATTGCACTTCATAGAAAATATTGGGCAGATAGACTTCCAGAGGTAGTATGGGCATTCAACACAACATGGAAAATAATAATTGGCTTCACACCATTTGAACTCTTGTATGGTAAGATTGTTGTTTGCCAATTGAATTTGAGCACAAAACACTAAGGACTACACTTGAGCTAGGCATAGATCTATCTAAAGCACAAAGGCAAATGATTCTCCAACTCAATGAGTTGGATGAAATGAGAAGACATGTTGTACATAATACAAAGGTAGTGTAAGAAGAAAAGAATTAAATGGCATGATAGGTACATCAAGACAAGACAATTTCAATAAGGTGATTGGGCACTCTTGTTTGACTCAAAGTACAAGGACCATATGGGAAAACTCAAGACAAGGTGGTTAGGCCCCTATGAGATTGAAAAAATATTTCCCAATGGAGTCTGTAAAACTCACCACCATAGATCCTGTGAGGTTCAAGCTATTGGTGAATGGCCACAGGTTGAGGTTATACAAGAAGCCAATCTGACAAAAGTACCTTCATGCAACTTCAAAGGAGGACAAAGCAAGATGGAAATAAGGACATCAAAGTTGAAATAAGAAGTTGAGCTTGTTGGTTCATCTTTTGAGATTTCAGAGGATTGAGATATTTCAGTGGCCTTAGTATATTCATCTTGTTGAATACTCCAAGGACAAATAAAAGTGTTGTGATCATCCCTTTAGGTGATCAACAACACTGCTAACATTTTATTTTCTTATAATTTCTATTTTGCAAGGATTTGATGTTAGATGGTTGCAAGAGTGCATAATCTCCATCACAAGGAGAACATGCAATGACTGAAGGTCCACTTACAACAGCATGTAGAAAACCCTATTTTGTTTTCACATTTGACAGAGCTCATGATTACATGAAGAAGATCAAAGATATCTACATGTGTGAGAGATGATAAAAGATAACTATCACCCCAACAAATTGGTGTTCCCTCGGGAGTAATGATTGATTAGTAAGGAGAAACCAATATAAATCCAACACACACACACACACACACGTAACATCATAGTGGCGTCTCGTAAACATAATAACAAGCTTGCATGTAGCAATGGTGAAAATTCAATAAAGCACACACAATCATCATTCTAAACATGCATCGAGATAAGTGCACTTAACTACCACTTTATTAAAGTATGATTAGAATGATTATTATTAATTCATATTTATGCCAAGTCATCAAGTATTCAATGCATTTAAAATATCACACCCTTTATGCTATGAGGTGTCATTACACATCAGCCCATACTATCATATCACTTTACCTCACACGCTTCATGTAGTCACATCAATTAATTACTCTCTCGTAACCGTGATGCATGTTCTTTGGTCTAAAAATTTGAAAATACTCAAAACATTCACACAACTCAATTGTATATTGTTCTTCAAGAAATTGTGTGACTACGTGTTGAGACCAGAGCAATATGCATGTTCACAATGGGAAGATGGGACTTCATTTTCATGAACAGAGCACTCTCATCTTCTTAGAAAACCCCATATTTCATAGTATTTTTGAGATAACGAGTGGCTAGACTACATCAAATGATTCTAGGGTTACAATGAATCAATGGTTATAGAGTTTGTTAATACATTCAAAGATGGAGAAACAAAGATAAAGGGTTTATCAGTAAGAATTAATGATGATATCTTGGCAGAGGTAACTGGACTTCCTGCACAGGGTGAACTATTTCCTGAGAAAGAAAATCTAGAGGCATCTAGAAGGGAATTTACCGATGAAGATGATGTATTCATCAATGATAGATAAGGTACATATATAAATTCTCTCAAACCTTTTTGGTCGAAGTTGTAAATTATATTATCAAGTATTTTACCTGTGAGGGAAGATACTCTAGGCTAAATACAATTCACTTTAAATTGCTAAATCACCTGAAGAACAATAAACAAGTGAACATGCCCAATTTCTTACATGAAATATTGAAGAGGATGAGTAGGGGAGGCAAAAGATAGGTCTTCACTCTCACACCACTTCCTCATAACCATGATAGTAAAGCATACCCTACAGAGGGATCATCCAAAGATAAGGTGGGAGGATTTTTCAAGGTCAAAAGATATAAAATATTTGTTGGGAAAGAGGAGAAAGAAGAGAAAGAGTATTGAGAGTACCTCTGAACATATCATAGAGGATGTACCATCAACCTCCCAACCTGAACAACAACCTGAAGAACACCTTGCCTTTGAAAATTTACCACCTACTAAAGAAAATCCTTATTCCTGTCTCCCCTGAAAGAAATTGTTGAAAACCCTCCTTGAATTTTCTACTCCTGAATCATCCACCTCAAAGGGTAAAAGAAAATCTTCAAGTCCACCCTTCACCACAAAGGAACTCTCATAGGCTAAAAACCAAACGACAAAAACCTCCAAACCAACAAAGTCACAAACCATATCACTTGATAGTGATGTGGAAGTCTGTAAAGGAGAATATTGAGCCCATGGAGATAATGCAGGAAGTGTTGATGCTACATTTTGTGAACAAAAATTCCTGAAGAATGCATGGAGGGACAAGAAGACCAATCCCAAAATGTGGAGACAATGTGTGTGAAGGAGGGTCATGTAGAGAGAGAGAGGAAGAAGAGGTTGAAGGATAAATTACACAAGAGTACCCTAAGGAGTGCATGGAGGAGCATGTAGCAAGTAATTCATATTGATGAGATAGTTTGTGAAATGGAAGGATTTGATGAGAAAAGGGAGAATAAATTAGCAAGAAAGCTAACCAAACAGTTCATGTATTAAAAGGTACTGAGGAAGATAAAGAAGGAGAAATTGGAAAACCAATTGAACACATGCCCCAATCTGTTGAGGAGGTCATTGAGCACTTGGTCCATGGAATTGAGGAAGATCATATGTCCTACCCCTGTGGGAGTTGAAAAGTTACACCACCATTTTTACCACATGCTAGCATGCAACAAGTAAATGTCGCCCCATTGCAACCACAAATTGTCATTCAAGAAGTTATAAAAAGAGATGTCAAACCATTTTGTAGGGAGATGGAAACACAAACAATGATGGCTAATTAATGGGTGAATCAATTTGAAACCTATGTAAATAGGTTAAAAGGAAAGTATGAAAGAGAAAAAGAAGAACTCATCTTCTAGCACAAGCAAGAAATTGAGGCAAAAGATAAAGAAATTGAAAGGCTAAAGAAAAAGCAAGAAGAGACACTTAAGGTGGCCCATGAGATATTCAAATACATGCCTCCTTCCAATGTCTATGCTATTTTCTTAAAATAAAAGATGTTGCAGCTCAAAATTACTTGTATCAACTCTGACATGCCATTTGACATCAAGTGGAGCTAGGAGCTTCTTCATGTTGTACTTGAACAACCCTCATGAAACTCAACTTCTACTTTATGAACTATACATGTATAATTATGCTCTTGAGTATGATAGGGATTGGATTCCAATCCTATACATTGGAGATGTTCTAGGTTAAAGCACTTTGCTCTTATTTTTTGAATGAGTTGGATCGAGAAAGGAAAATGGAGGACTACATGCATTTAGAGAAAGTACAACCACTGATGGTCGGAATAAGCTAATAACACCAAATAAATTATGGAGCAATATGGAAAGTATATGAAAAATAAGGAAATTAGAAGAAGGGTGTGGCAAATGAGGAAATCGCTCATGAGGAGGTCAGAGATATGATTAAAGATCATGGAATTCAGATAGTTCAAGCCTACAAAATGCGTTGGAATGAAATTTCTCCTGAATAAAACAGAAGGAAATGCATTCATACCCTAACATAATACCAACTCTAAGAAGAGTGAATGCATACATTGACATTTCCACTGGATGTGTAGAAAAATGGTTCCCAATTGGCTATCATCCCCCAATCTTCCACTTTCCAATACCGACATGGGCAGTGATCAACCATTGAATGAAATAATACAAGACAAAGTCATGAATAGGCTCAGGATAAATGGAGGTTACTTCTTCTATGAACCGAAAGGGATAGATACTCCAAAGTGGATTTTAGATGAGTATGCAACACCATTCAGGTGGAACCTAAGGAACTTGAATGAGGACATTCAAGAAATTAAGCCGGGGATGTGATGAGTTGATTAAACCATGTGTATAAACAACTCATCTTTTGTATTTTTTAAATCCATCAAAGCCATGCCTTGTATTTCCTATCATACTTGTTGAACATCATCACTATAACTTGAACTTATTGGCATAATATTGATTAATATAGTTATTACTAGTTAACTTTATTTTGTGGTATTTTGAGTATGCATTTATTCTTATGGTTGTAATAAGTTGTTTGAATGATGCTTTGTGTGATGCCACTCTTGTTTGTGAGCAACTTGTTATATGCAACAACTTGTATGCGAAAAAACCTGTCAGCAACAACTTCATCCGTAGCCAAAGGGAATCACCTACATCCAAAGGACCTATCCACAAACTCGTCCACAACCAAAGAAGATCACCTATAACAAAGGAGCCATGATTATAAAGATCTCTGGAACATGAAGGATGACACTCCAAACTTGTACATGTCATGGAAGAGGTAGTTAAAACTGGAACATGAGAACTGAAGATAACTCAATAATAGATCCAACTACTTATTACAACTCACTAAAGAACTGATTAATCAGTTAAAAACATGGTTTCAGGAACTTAATGGTTACTTAAGTTATGTATTTTATATTTGGACAACTATTAGTTAGTTTCATTGCATGTGTTTAAACTCTTGTTGTTTTGTTTAATATCTTCCACTTATTTCATTGAAGATATTTTACTTAGTTTGTTTGAACTCCTAGTTGAACTCTTCTTCTCACATTTCTCTATAATTAAGGAATATAAAAGAAAAGGATTAACATTGGGAATGTACCAATCGGATGTAGAGATCTAGATAGATAATTAGAGAGTAGAGGATACACAGATAGAGAAAGTACATTTTGTAATCTTCATGCCAATTCAATAAAGAATATGAGTTCTATTCAATAGATTTTAGTTACAAGCCTTAGGAGGGATTAACACCCAAGGTAGGGCCCACTTGTGGTCTACTAAACCCCTCCATAGTTTTGTTGATCTATTTTATTGCATGGATAGACTAACAAGCAATTCATTCCTTTATTCACTTTCTGAATTTATATGCTTTACTTTTTAGTCATAATGTTTAGAAGCTATTTACTTTTAGTTTGAGTTTAGTTTTTTTCAAGCATTTTTATCTCAAGCATTAGTAGTGACAACAATTTATTTCCTTACCTCCTAAATCCTTGTAATTGTGCATACAACACTAACATTATTGAAATTTTATGTCCCTTGGTTTGATGATTAAATGATTGTAGATTAATGAACAACATATTAATTTGCAAGTTAATTTGCACCACCACAATCATATTCTCTCTCGGCACTTTTGTCCCGAGAGATTGTCACATTTCAATTTCTTATATAGAGCTTATACAATATAGAATCTACCTTTCCAAATTGCTCATTAGTCTAGAACCATTCCATACCTAGAGCTACAAGCTGAGTCATACTTATCTCCTATATTTCACTCTTGCTTGTACTTATTTATCTAGATCTTGCATATTTATTGTTATATCTATTTGATCAGCAATGTCCTTACTTAGATTTAAATTTTCTTAAATCATACGCTTATGATATTATGGTGATTGAAACTTTGTAGGTACATGAGTGTTACATTTTTATTGGAGTACATCATTATATTACCTTTTAATACAAGATGGTTATGATAAAAAGGTAATAAAAAAACCACGGTCCAAAAACTAGTCGAAAAACACATGGTAATCAAATAGATGCCGTAAGAGGTAAGCCCCAAAGAACCAGAGTGACACCAAAGAGGAAAAATTATAATTCTCATATTACATAATACAAAATCATCAGAGATTCAAGCACAAGTAACAACCACACTAGGGAAGGTGGTAGATCGTCTATGGGGAATATAAACCTCGCTAGAAGTCTCCTCTGTCAGTGGATCAATGACGGTCAACTTGTTAGGGTTCTACACATTATATTGAATAATAAGAGGAACCATAATGCCCCAACTCAGTGGTTGAGATCCAACCACAGTGAATTTGAATTAAATTGGAAGTGTCCAATTTGATGAAATAAGAACAACCTTGCCCTGAGGAGGTGACAGACTCCAAACTGCTAGTTAAGATGATAAAGTGAAGAAACAACCATAGACGGGGAAGAGTGACAACTATGTGAGTGATTTTTCTACACCTAACCGATGATGGAGAACTCAATCTCTAAGGATTAGGAGACACTTGGCTCATGGTGCAAGGAACAATCCCCTAGTGGTCGAGCAACTACTATACATACTAAGATTTTATCGCCACCTTTGCATATGGGCCTGAATATGAAAATGCATAGAATAAATAACACCACTTCATCATTAGTGAAAAATTGATGAGAAATATATTCATTTTGAAATATAACAACATTTATAGCTTTCCACAATCGAAATACAATTATAACTCTATAAAAACAATAAAGAAGTTATATATGTAGGCCAATGAAGTGATCACCGAAAAAAGCTAGTTTCTTGGTGAATGGTTCTAGATGAAAAATTTAAAATAAAGAGTGAATCTAGGACCAAGGAGATTGGGCATGGAGGAAAGACCATAATAGATGATTGAAAGAATCAAGTTGAGAACAAACAAGACACTTGGGGTTAGAGACACCAATGTGTTTGAGTCTCTTGCCTAGAGGAAGGCCTTGGTATATAAAACACCAAAGATATTGACATATTTTAGGCTCTAAATTGGAATTCCAAACCCTTTCGAGGCATAAAATCCATGTTTTGGGAGACGAATTCAACACCCAAAATGTATTGAGCTTACCAAGTGAGGGAAAAAAAGGACTCATCAAATAGTAGAGTAACCCTGAGTTGTAGTTTTTAAAGGTTGTGTCAATGTTCTATCTCCAATAACACCACCACATAACTGAGGGTTATAAACCTAGTTTGTGAAGCATGACATCATACATCAGCTCCTAAATTTTAAGCACAAATGGGAGATATGAATTTTTCAAGCTGATTTTTTTCTTGAGCTCCTACCAAGGAGTCCAACTTTAAATATTAGACCATATCTCAAATTTTGGAGATACCTTTGTGGTATAGTTTGAGAGCATTGATGTCCAACATATCACCAAGAAGAATTGAATTTACAATCACAATGAGTGACCATCATATGTTGTGATCATTAAAGGATAACCCCATTATGAAACCATCACCAACCTAATCAAGAAATGGTTGGACAAGCTCAAATGCTTTCTAAATACTCTTGACAATAAACGAGCCTTTGATCTTGATAGGAGCCAAAGCAATGATTAACGTATCCAACCTAATATTTTTCCAATATTTTCTTCCATAAGACAAACCTAAAGCTATGCAATGTCTAAGAAATATTTTTCGTGCCTCCTTCCTTTTAATGGATTTCACCACCCATTTGGCATGCAAGGAAATGCTCTATTTATAAACATTAATTATACCTATACCACCATTTTCTTGAGCAAACAAAAACTTCTTATGCCTCTTAATGAGAATATTTGGCTTGCCTTTCATTGACCCCCGAGAAAATCTCTAAGAAGTGTTATCCCAAATTCGCCCTCGACAAATTTGGTCAAACAAGACCCCACACATAAAGAAAATTTGAAGGGAACGATTTAGACCCGCGAGCTCACATTCCAAAACAACAAATAAAGGGATAGGCAAGCTTGACTCAAGGAGCGCAGGGTCAAAATGAGGCTGAACAACATAAAATAAACCAGAGGCCCAAAGGAGGCAAACATGACCTTGCACAGGAAGAAATCAAAAGGTCAAGTTTTACCGAACAACCTACGTTCCAAATACCGATAGTCAGGTTGTAGGTGGACTTAGAAATGGAGGAGTAGGGTTGACAAGGAAGTAAATAGTATCAAGGAAACTAGGGGCTCAGAAGTGAGAAATGGAGAAAGGTTCAAAGTCTTGGATTTACAAATAAATCCAGAGCGAGCCCAAATTGGCTAAGTATATAGGACCAGCGGAAGCCTCCACATGTCCAAACGGCGCACCTCCAAGAGTTGAAGCCAAAGGTGGTCCCTAGATGAGCGTGGAGCCTCCATGTGTACCACGTCCGAAAGGGAAATAAATCCGGTTGTTGAAAAGTCCAAGCTCGGGACAGGCCAGCAGAAGCCTCCACGCGTCATCTCGGTGCAACACCAAAGTTGGGTCCAAAGAGCGATCCTCAAATGAGTGCCAGCTCAACACATGTCCCAGAGTCAACAAAGGGACAAAGCAGGCCCAAAATGATCAAGTATAGAGGACCAACGGAAGCTTCCACGTGTCCTAGGTCCAAAAGGTGAAAGTGGCCATTGAAAATTCCAAGAGCCTGCAGAAGCCTCCACGCGTCTCAACCATGCAACTTTAAAGGTAAAATCTAGGGGCAGTTTCCAAACATGTGCGAAGCTGCCACATGTCTTAGGTTAGGCATAGTACCTTTGCTAACAGAAAAGACTCAAGCTACCCGAGGAGCTCATGGAAACCGCCACATGTCAATCCGACGTAATTTCAAAAGCATAAGGAAGGAGCCATATCTCCAAGATGCGCGAGGCTGCCACGTAGACCCCGTGTGGACAAACTGTTTAAAAATTAAGTGCCCGACTCGAGGAACTTGATGACCATATCTTTCTATTTCAAACTCGATTTGGGTGGGAGAAGACTTTTTGAAATGTCTCAACACCCTCTACGCCATGAAAGCATAAAATACTATTTTTAGCTAGGGTTTGGTGGGTGAAAATTAGGAAAACGTCTCTCCGGCCATTAACACAGAATCCAATTGCTTCAACCACCAGATTAGATTTGATTTTATCCACTGTTCGTCTTCCTCAACACGCCAAATAGGCATAGGGAACCAAAATCGACAGATTGTAGGCGGATTTGAAAGGGGCATTGATTGACGGTGGTTGAGCTTTCAAAGTAGGATTCAATGCATATCTCAAGGTGGTTGAATCCGGATTCGAATTCTTCCCTCCTCTCTCTCTCGTTCTTCCTATATATTGTAATGAAGGGGCATATTCAAGGGTTGGTCGTTGTTTCTCCTCTGCCTTCTCTCTCTTTCTATAATGGCATTTTCTTGCCTCTTGCCCACCGATGATGTACCGCGTAACATTTTGGAGCAATAAAACTGCATTTCGTGATGCATCTGTCCATCCTTGGCTTATTTTTGTCTCTTCTTACCTCTCATCATTGCGGTAGGTATCTTGTGCATAATACTCGATGTTTGTTGTAGGTTATGGGAGTTGTGCTTAATGGGTTTTGAAGTGGTGTTCCATGTGAAATCGATCTCTGGTCCGTGGTGCATTCTGTCCACCCTCTCTCTTGCTCACCTCTCTCCACTTTAGGTAGTCGGATCTATGATTCAACCACTTCCTTTTTTGGTGTATCATTGCTTAGTGTAGGCTCTTTCACCCTCTCTCTCTCTCTGTCCCCTTGGAATGGTTAGATTAGGATAGAATAGGTTTTGCCTGCACTGGAGTAGCTTGTGGCAGGTAGATTAGGAAGTAAGAACCGACTTTCTCCAAAGGTCCATCTCAAGTTTTGCAAGTCCCACAACTTGAGAGATGGTCCCATGTTGTACAATCACACCGAATGCCCCACTTCACACCCAAGCCATTCGGGGCGCTGTGATTCTGCACTAACAAGGTCCGCCCTAGTTTGCTATTTTAGAGCCCGTTCAAAGCAAATTTTCGAGTGTAGATTCTATAGGTTTTCAGGCATGGTTTTCATAGGTTTTTAGAGGTTGAGGAAGATCATTAACCCATATATTTCAGCCATTTGCATTTCAGATTTTTTCCCAATGCTTAGAGCAAGTTTTGCACAACTTTTGGAGACATTTTGGAGGGTTTCGGCCCCTCCCACAAGGAAACGTCACTAGAAGATCTGTTTGGTTTTTCTAGGGTTTCGTGTTCCCATTTTTAGATTTGGAGGTTAGGATCAATTCTATATATGTTGTAGATGTTATTTCCAGGAAAATAAGATTTTAATCGGTTGTATTCGAGTAGTTATGAATTTTTAAAATATTTAAGCAATTTAGGGCATTCTAAATTACATGGAAGTTATCTCTCTATAAATTTTCGTGTGATTTGGACAAGTGGTTTTAAGTTATCTTTATTTTTTCGGTTCCTGCCCTCACGTTGCCTTATTTGGGGTTTTATTCCGAGAAAAATCGAGAATATCATTTCTTTGCAAATTTTTATTAATCTGTCAAGTTATAAGTTATATCCCACTAAGGATATTTTAGTCAATTCCTGAGATTGAAAGACAAGCTTGTAATGCTCCATGAACCACGATGTAATTTTAGGCAGACTAGTTAGTTTATCGTTGGCCACCTGTAAAGCTTTAATCTTCTCATGAGCTCTTGCTCGAAAGGATTTAAAAATCCTTTGGAAGCATTGTTTCCCACCTTGAGCCAATGTCGTCGACAGCCACGGATTTGAGCCTCTCTCGTAACATAATGTTGCTTTGAGTTTAAGCTTATGCTTAAGCTTTACCGTCGTGGTGGTTTGTAGATGAGAATCAAAGGGATTTTCTTTATTCAAAGCACAATCCACAAACCTAAGCCATCTATTTTTTGAAGTGGTGAAGGAAGGCGCAGTGCGATTGATGGCTTCATTCCACCACTCAATCCATTTGGCGTTAGAGGAGGACACACAACTAAGTTCCAAACCTTAGCAATGAGTTGGATAATCCCTTCATGAGTAGTTAGAAATGTATTCAAATAAAATTAATTACTTAACACTTTAAATCGGGTTCTACTCAGCGTCAATTTGAAATTAATGGGGCTATGACTATAAAGCACAACATTTTGCTCGACGGTGATAGGAGAATGTTCGGCTTTGTCAAAGGTGAACATTTTTGATCATAAATCATCACACGATCAAGCCTTTTCGTAACCTTGCTAGAACTGTCTCCCCAATTGGAGCAAAAAGCGAAGGTTGGAGAATAAAGAATCGTTATTAAAATAAGGGGTCCGACAAGTCCTAATAGTTTTTAAAATAAAATCACACTTCATGCTCCCCAACACATAAATACATGGACAACGCTTACTCTTTATCCTCAGGATGTTTAACCATATTACAGTCGCCAAAAAGTAGCTAAAAAGTTAGAGGTAGGTTGTCTACCAACCAACGCTATAGCTTTGTACTTTTAATACCATCATCAAGGCGTAAATATTAAGCAAGCCAAAATAGAAGCTATTAATTTCAAAGATAACGAATTGCTTTCGATTTGAAAGATTCATCCCATAATAACAATTAAAGAAATCTCGAAAAAATGGAAATACTAACACCACCTCTTCCTTCACCATACTAAATATAAATATACATGAAAATTTGGAAAAAGGAAACCTACAAGTCTAATTTTCTATAAACAAATCACCTCAAGATTCTCAATGATCTAAGAAACAAAATGCACATAATTTAGAACTCATGTGATGAATTTCATTCAAGAAAATCATTCGTAAGTAGTGAATTCTCCTTGACCGCACATAAACACCACCTCTATAATTCTAAATTAATTAATTATGAAAGATTGATACTTAATTAATACGAGATAAGTTATATCGCATTTTGATATGCTGGAATTTATTTATGAGACGGAAAAAGCAGTAAAACGACAGATGGCAGGGCGAGGATGATGCATTTGTAATTCTAACCGCGCGATGCTCGCATTGCAACTGCCTCTCTGGAGAGTTGCCCATAAAAACAATGTTTTTTAATGCAAAAACTGCAGAGAGAGAGAGAGGTGGCTCATATTCATATATACCATACCATTCCATCTGCAATACTTATCTGCCCTACTCTCAAGAAGTTTTCAGCTACACACAGGCCTTTCCAGAAGGTTCGGTCATTATCTTGGTTATCAATGAAATATGTTTTTTTTTGGTTGGATGCTAGGTAACTGTTCATTCTATGATTTCCAACTGAATTTGAAGTTTCCAAGGTTTCTTCTAGCAATACTATGTCATGGTCTCATGTTTCCTGGTTCTGTGATTTTTATAATTGTTGTTCATGTTTTTGCAAATGCTGCACTAAAAACTGGGTTGATTTATGACTCTTTTATTTCTATGTGATTTATATAGCGTTTATTTTGCACCAAATATAACGGGCATCCTCGTTCAAAATAAAATTTTACTCTGAGAAACTAAGGATGCTCTTTCCTTGTTCACATGGCTCGCACCCGGCCTGCATGTCTTTAGAGAATCCAACCTTGGCGGGCTCGGCTATATGTATCATTCTTATTATTTTTACGGGAATTGTGTGTTGAGTATGCCCTACTCACATTTGTTTCTGTTGGTAAATTCTCCTCGTAGGTAGCCTTCAACTTAGATGTCATGACCGAGGAATGTCTGAACTGCATTGATATGTTCTCGAGCCTTGCGTGTTTGGTATACCCCATCCACAATTGTTTCAATTTTTCCGTCTCCTTGAGTTGGTGACCTTCAATGCTCCATCCATAGTTGTTTCTATTGGTAAATTCTCCCTCTGGGTAAGTTGGTAACCTTCATTTCCCTATCCACATTTGTTTCAATTGGTAGATTCTCCGTATGAATAAATTGATAACCTTCAATTTCCTATTTACAATTGTTTCTATCGATAGATTCTCCCCCTGGACAAGTTGGTAATCTTCAATGCCCTCTCCACAGTTGTTTTGTTTCTATTGGTAAATTCTTTATCCGGGTAAGTTGGTAACCATCGGTTCCCTATCTACAGGTGTTTCTATTGGTATTGCTGCTAACCTTCAGCCTAGATGTCATGACTAAGGACATCTCTTTCACTGTGATACGTTCTCGAGAATTTGAACCTGAAAGGCACGATGACCTTTAATGTCTTATCCACAGTTGTTTCTATTAGTAAAATTCTGTCTCAGTAAGTTGGTAACCTTCAATGCCCTATCTGCAGGCATTCCTATTAGTATATTCTCCGTCTGGGTAAGTTGTAATCTTCAATGCCATATACACAGTTGTTTCTATTGGTAAAGTCTAATCCTTCGTCTGGATAAGTTGGCGACCTTCAGCCTAGATGTCATGACCAAGGAATGTATCTTTGGCCTTGATATGTTCTTGAGAATTTGAACCTGGCGCTCCACCATGAAAGGCACGATGATTTATCACTTGTACCTGGTCTCATCCATTGGGATAGTGCTGCATCCAGACCTTAATGCGCCATTTTACGCTTAACATCTAACATTTTTTTTGTTTGGATTTGAACCTATGGCTCTCTAGTACGAAAGCCTCTCAATAAGTCCATCCCATTGCACATTTTTCTGTGTTATTTTAATCAAATACCATTATGTGATTCATTGAATTTAGAGTTCCCAAGATTTTAAATCGATTACTATTCTATTGTAATTAATTGAATTTGTTCTTCCCAGAGTTTTTCTATGAGTATTAATTGAAGTGAGAGCTTTTGGGGGATTCTCACAAGTAACTAGTTATATAACTGAGGGGCTTAGAGTTTAGTGTTTTGGATGGCATATTGACGACAGCAGTTGTTAGTGATGGTGGTAAGGAAATTAAATACCATATAGATGGACATTGAGCTTTCCACTTTCGACTTAAAATGCGGGTGCGATTCCTTTGTTCAAGGGAAAGCCAATGATATTGAAACTCTTAAAGGGTCTTTGTTGGTTTTCAGTAAATAGTGCTTCACTTATTCACACGTCTCATAGTTCTGTGTTATTCTGGTCAATCCCATTCTGTGATTATTAATTGAATTTGTAATTTCAAAGGAGGATTTTTCTGAAACCATAAGAGGATTCTCTTAGCTAACAGATTGTATTACTCTGCAGGAGGATCTCAGGGTTTAGGATTTTGATGTTGTATCAGCAGCAGCAGGTGTTGGTGGTGGCGTTAAGGTCATAATACCATAAAAATAGGCATATTCAGTTTTCCTGGATTAAAGGTACTTCAGTTTTTGGGGGTGGCTTTTTCAAACAAGATCTGAGGTTGATTAGAGGTTAACACATTGGATGTAATTGCCTTAGTTGGGTTTGCTAATTTGAAGATGGCGAGTTTCAAGAGCCCAATGCCTGTTTGCCCTGCTGACAAACAGTGCTTGAGGTGGGCACAAGTGTACTTGAAGGATTGTGTATGCAGTGTTCGAGATGAGATTTCTTTTTCACTTGGTTTGATTAGTGTTCTCAGCTGGGGAATTGCAGAGGTGCCTCAGATTATCACAAATTACAAGGAGAAGAATACCGAGGGTATGTCCCTTGCATTTCTAATGACATGGGTTATAGGGTAAGCAACTCTTTTACTTTTTCTCTTTTTCAGTCAGGAGAACGTAGGCGATCTTTGCTGACATAATTTTTAAAATATAAATTACAACATCAATGAAATTATATAAAACACATTATAATACAAAGGAATCTTACAACTGAGCACCGGAAACATTCAGGCTGCCTTAGCTTTAACAGCTAAGGTAATTTCCTTATAAAACATTTCCAACTTCTAAGGGAGCGTCTTCAGAGACTATAACTATTTTGAACACGAGCAAATCTGGGTCTCAATATGCAAAACAAACAATTCTGAAACATTGCAAATGCCTAGGAGATGATGTGGAAAGCAGGACTATTGTTGCCACAGAAGACAACTCTCAAAATTAGAGGTACAAGGAACATGCGAGGCAGACCCTGTTATATGATTATGCAGGAGAAGACCAAGTCTGAAGACTAGTCTGATCTGCAATACAGAACTCAGTCTGTCTAATCATTTGGACTCTGGATCACGATGCCGGATCTTCAGTTTTCTACTTTTTTTCTTATTATTTTCCATGGTTGGGGAGGGAAGTATTTAAATGAAACTGTTTGCACCACACTACATTTTGAAATCGATATAGCGGATTATTCTTAACTGTACAGCTGAGGCAATGCATGCATGTATGCGTTGTGGGATTTTATCATTCAGTGGATGTGGTGATACCTCCAGTAATATTGTACAATTACAGGGTCATTCTATCAGTTTTGTCAATTACCTGTGCATTTGCCACCCACATAACCTATCAATAGTGGAGTATCGTTTGAGCCGCAAGTCTTGTTAGTTAAAAAGTAATCTCAGCTTACATCACCCAAAGTAGGCACAAAGGAGGTTTTAAGGTTTTTGGAATAAGGAATCTTTAGGATTTTTATACATATGCAAAAATTCTAAAATTTTAACCATCATCATAAGATTTTAATTTGATATGAGCTCTAATTATCTGTAGTTATCACAAACTTCTATTACAGCCTACTGTTATGCACATATCAATTGTTGTGATTTAATATTTATAATCCATGATATGCTCTTGAGATGTAAGTAAATGTAAATTAAATGATATCCCTGATTGTACAACCTACGTAGGTACCATCATTCTTATTCTTCTCAGGTGTATGTTAGACAGTTCTTTTTCCTAAAGGATCTATGTCTCAAACTTGTTAGTTTGACTTAGTTTTTGGTGCCCTTTGAATAGCGTTTATGGTTCATGGCTCCTTTTTGTTTGCTATCAGGTGGAGGATAAGATTGTGACCTTAGTGTTTCGTGTCCATTTAAATGGTGTTTATGGCTCATGTCCCCTTTTTGTTAGGTGCCAGGTCAGGGATGTGATTGTGCTGATTTTAGTTACTTTTATCAAACCAGTTATTTGTTGATTTGAGAAGCACAATGTAGACTTGGTTGATCCATTAATGCCATTTGATAAATAAATGGTGTTATGTGTAATTTTTACTTATATTCATAGTTCCAAGGAGTTTTGGAATAGGGGGACATGGAGATGGATCTTGTGGATGGGGAGACCAAGGGCCTAGGTTTGGGGATGGTGGTGCAAATATATACAGTACTTGAAAATTTTGTTATAAAAAAATGTACAAGGAATAACAATTGAAATTATGAAATACACATTGAACAATGAAAATGCCGAATATCAATATTTTAATATTAATTTTTTTCCCCGAAAAAAATCGTAAGTTCATTATTAGAAATAAAATTACATTCTCTAGATACCAATAGGCATTCCAACCAAGTTTAAACAATCTTGTAACCAACAACATACTGCAACTGAACAACATGAAACTAAGATTTTCAGTTCCAGCCGACCCTTGAATAAAACTTATTCAAAATCTAAAATGGCATACTGCTTATAATTCAACTACAAAACTAAAAAGTAAAAATCCTGCTTTTGTAATATCAACATGAACTCATGATTGCACTATACAACTCCATATAATGATAAAAAAATAAGACAAACACTTCCAAACAAATTCTATCAAACAGCTGCTCGATCTCCATTTGAGAAATCCATCTTGCAAGGTTGTATCAATCTTTAGATTAAACTAATCACATGAAGGGACCTGGGTCATAATCTCCAAGAACGCCATCTTGACTCTCCCATAAATGCCAATGCCCTGGTCCCATTTGCAGGCCCATCTCAGAAAGTATGCATGAAAGAAACTTCGGGATTGTGTTCCTTCAACAACGCAACTTCTTTATAGATTGGGCGAAGCAGAAATTTTTGAATACAGAAAACCCCTTTCAACCAATTGATGACCAGCAAGGAATCCCCCATTACCTGAATTTTCTGCACTCCTCTCTTGACTGTTAGGGACAACCAACTCAAGAGCCAAGAGTTCTGCTTTGTTGTTTGAGATAGCCCCTGTTCTTGTAATAAACTTAATGAAATGTGAAATATAACACTCCACTAGCTCCTCCAGTTGGAGGTTCGCCAGGAGGCTCCGTGAAAATAACCCCATGCTCCGGTCTTATCAATATCCTCAAAAAGTATCAGCCTAGGCACATGAACAACCTTACTTAGATTGATATTTTTAAAAATAGATAAGTCCAACACAGCGCAAACCTGTGAGTGAATAAGCCTTGTCTTTGAAAAGGCTTGTGTTCCTTGCCAGCCGCAAGCCTCGTGAAATGATAACCAACAAAGCTCTGAATTCATTAAAGTGAAGCTGCCTCATCCAAGAGCTCAAACACCTTTCAACTGAAATCCCTTGCCACAAACTCTTTTGACCAATGGCTATAGCAACTTCCTCCCACGGTGAAACCATAAAAGAGCGCTGAATGAAAACATGTGACACAAATTCCTCATACACCTTGCATAGGGGCAATGACTTGGACCTTGCCAGTTGCATCTTTGAAAAAATTATTAGGTAGGAACACGATCTAGTAACAAAAGTCACATGAAGATTCTTGATTTCATCGGACACTTTATCTTCCATATTCTTTTTCTCAACCAAGGCCTCACCTATTCAAAGTTATCCTCCCTCAAAACTTTGTATCCTAGACTTGGTGAGTAACTCCCTCCAACCTTCCTCTGCTATCGACCGGCGTCGCCTTGCTATGGTTTTCAAATTCTCCTTGTAGGAGGAAGCAGAAGCTATTGAAGCGATTCTAGGAGATTCCTTTCATTTTCGTGCCCGCCGCCCTCGCACTGACTTCGACATTGCCTCTGCGTTTGTCTCCTTCTACCTTCTTCTTCACTCGGATATTGTTGATGTTGAGCGGGTTGCCATCGACCAAATCTACGCTGTCCACCGGGTTGGTTTACACGACCAACTAGTCGACTTCTCTCCCGGATCCCCTCTTGTGGGTGGAGGAAGTCGATGAACTTGCTCTCGGCTCTGGACGCGACATTCGGTGGCTTTGCGGACAATACCGAGATCTTGTGACATTCGCTCAAAATTTCCACCCCACTCTGGATCAGCGCTTCCTCCCGGTGGTCGACGTCGACGCGGCTCTCTTCCCTGTACACTCAGCAGTTGATCATCTGAATGCATTAAAAGATCGAGCCAGTTCTGCCTTCCATCTTTTGCTCCAGGCGGCCAATTCGCACGTTGGTTCCTCTCTGGGTTAATTAGTTCGTGCTTCAGTTGTTCTTTGGGTTCGGCCGATGCCCTTCTCCGGATCGACGTTCATTTTTCGTTCATCGTTTCTTTTTCCTCTCCCTCCTCCTCTTCACATTTCCTTTCTTCACTCTGTTGTCTCCTTTCACTTCTTTCGTTGGGTTGGGGTCCCTTCCCCACCGGTTCATAGCTCCGGTCAAAAGCGTTTATCAATCCAAAAAAATTCCCTCCAAACAAACTCCTAGACCATAGAAGCTCATTAGCTTGCTCCCTAAACGGATACGATTGGATTTAATTGAAGACAAATATCTCTCCCATAACAATGCTTCCTCTCCAAGAAACCAAATCTATCCTCATGCACCCATCCTTGACTCCATATAGTTCGCATGTCTAGGGTCTGTAATTTGATTTAAGGTGTAGATGCCTTGTCCTCTAAGAATCTCAATCATGCCTTCGGTAATCTAAAGAGACCACCACATCCAACCCATGGATCTTCTCCTATCTTCATCCTTGTTTCATCACCCACCCTCCAAATCAGCCTATCCCCTATCAAAGGAAAGGCTTGTATTATAACCTTCCAAACCATAAAGGCATTTATGAAAGATTTGATGGGGGAGTGGATCCAATTTTCCTCGAGAGGGGAGCAATGTATTTTTGTCTAAACACTTCACACCACAAACCTTTACCTTCTACGAGTCTCCAAATACTCTTTTTGCAACTAGAGCTTTTATGAAAGCATGTACATTCTTAATCCCCCAACCTCCCAACTCCTTTGGAAGAGCAATGTTTTTCCACTAAATCCATGGAAAAGCCCTCTTCTCCTTGTTTCCTGCACATAAAAATTGAAAACTCAATTGTCTAATCTTATCAAGGATTCCCTTGCGTACGATGGTCGAGTGACCCAAAGACACCAAAATGGCCTCAAGAACCACTTTTACCAGCACAAGTCACCCTCCCCTTAACAGCCATTTATGACACCAAGATAAACACTTTTCTACTTTTGCTATCATCCGTCCCTAATTCCTCTTGGAATAATTGTTTGGCTTAATGTAGAACCCTAAATATTTGATTCTGTCAACAAATCCACGGAATAACTAGTAAGCTACAAAAGCAACTTCCTCGACTTCCCTCCGAGACCCCCATAAATGGCACTCATCGACTTCTCCACATTCACTTACATAACTATGGCTAAATAGTAGAGATCCAAAATATTTTTAGCTTTCTAGCATCACACAATGAACCATCACACAAGAGGAGGATATCATCTACAAAGCGCAAATGAGAAATAGTCAAGGTTCCGCTCATTTTTATACCTTTCAGAGCACCGAGTTCTTTTTGCCTCTTATAAGGCTCGGCTAAGCCCTTCGCTACTAACAAAAAAACAAAGGAGAAAGTAGGCAGCCCACAAAGACCTCTTCTTGACCGAAAAAAAGCAAAAGCAGACCCATTAACCAAAATGGCAAACGAAACCGTTGCTACTACAAGCCATTATCCAATGACAACTTCCATCCCGAACCTAGACGAAACATAAACAAATGGAGATATAACTAGCTGATCCGGTCATAAGCAAATGGAAATATAACTAGCTGATCCGGTCATAAGCCTTGGAAAGATCCACCTATATACATCGCTGTCATTTTTCATGTTTTAATTGAATGGAACACATCTTGGGCAACCTCCATTGCTTCATGGACCTATCTTCCATCCAAAAAACCAAATTGCTCGTGCGAAATAGACCTTCGAGATGTAATCACTTTCACCCTCCTAGCTCGACCTTAGCAATTATTTTTATATACAATTACACAGAGACATCAGCTTGAACTCATCAAAGCTCTTAGGATTGTCTTTTCGGGTATCAAGGCAATGAAAGTGGAGTTGAAAGCAACTAGACATCTTCCATCTTGCCTCGACTCCTCCACTACTCAAAGCAGGTCACCCTCTAAGCATTCATAACTCCTAAAAATAATTCAATTGTCCACTCTGTCCGGACTCGGGCTCTTCTTCTTCTTCAAGGAATGAAGTACCTCCGAAAGCTCCTCCTTGGTGACCCTCCCTTTATTGTGTTATTATCCTCCTTTGTAACAAAACTCGGAAACAATGTGGCTATTCAAATTATTTCAAAAATAGTAGCCTGTGTTTGTTCGTGAACGATACCTCGAAAATAATCTACCCCAACCTTAGAGATACCAACAAAACTATTGATGAATCACCCATCCGATCCTCGTATACTCCAAATTGTATTGGAACTCTTCCGTTGGTTGGTATAATGATGGAAGAAATAGGTATTCTCGTCACCCTTTTCCAGCCAAACGACATGACTCTTCAAGCGCCTGCACAACCGCTTTCTCCATCAACAATCTTATTTTCCTGCCTCTTAAGGCCGTCACCTTTGCCTTTTGCTCTTTCGAAAGATAGCTTGAGGAATTTTCAAAGTATAGCGTATCTAGCTTATCTTCACCTTTTTAAAGATTCTTTGTCCTTAGTTCATTTGTGATATGCCCACTTAGCAGTTGCTTCAAAATTTTCAAATTATGCTCAAATTGTAGAGTTCTTGACTCCCCACTCCCCGAGAGATAAGGAATCCACAAATGCTTCATCAGCTGCACATACTCCTCATTCTCTAGCCAAACAAATTTGAACTTGAAAGCAATCGCGAGTTTCTTTTCCCCTCCACCTAGTTCAGAACATCGAAAAGTGATCCGATTCCCCATCGGATCCAACCCATTGGCACGCATATAAATTATCCTCAAGAAGATAGTATGAGATCAAAAACGATCCAATCTTTTTGCAATGATGTTTGCCCTATCCTTTTATTCCTTCATGTTGGTCTTGTCCTTATTAGATTGATGTTTTTTAGATAGATAAACGCTTTTAACCGGAGCTATGAACCGGAGTACAATCAACCAAGATATAGCATTTAAGCTCAATAATTAGCGAACCAAAACCACCACACTCGAACACACATCTAGCGTAGGCACTTTCGAACCAGAATCCACCACCATTAGATCTGCCTGTTAGTCGCACCACCTCTGACATTACCACCCCGACCAGGGATCGTGCCTAAGTGGGATTTGAACCTGGGTGGAGCCGGATACAACCATCCGTCTTAAGCACTCCACCCAGATCCCATCGACCTAATTGGATTAATGTTAACCAACCTACTGTTTGCTAGTTTATGAACAAAGTAATCCAACAACACGTCTACTTGCGCTTTATCTCCCCATACTTCCGAATTCCAATAAAGATTCAAATCCCTTCCCAAAATAACATCATCCCTGCTCAAAAAAGAAGACTTAAGCAAACAATCTCAAAACGGATTTCGATTTAAATATGGCCCGTAAATGTTCAAGGTAGTGAGCTCTTTTCCCAACTCTATGGAATAAAGGGTTAAGCCCATCCTACAACGAAAGACCAAGAGTTATTATTAGTACCCCAAAAAAATCATTTGTAGTATCCCGATTCCAATCCCCTAGATCTTCCTTGTGCATTGGTAAAAAGAAATCCCATTCAGGGAAAAGCTTAAGAACTTTAGATACAATCTTGTCCCCATCTCCCATCAATTCTTGTAAGAAAATGAGGCCAAGCTTGTAAGAATCAACCAAATGCTTGAGCACTTCTTCGACAGGGCTTCCTTAACCCCCATAGTTCAAAGAGAGACACCACATTAGGTAAATGATGTTGGGGTTTGTGATGCTCTAAGAACCCCTTCAATCGACCTTTGTTTACTGCTTGTCTCTCCAAGAAAGCCTTCTCCTATGCATGCGACATATGGGATCTTCTTCCTCTTCCTCCTTTAAATGGGCAATACCTCCTTTTATCCTTCAGCCGCGTCCACCAATACCTCTTTGCAAGATCTCAACAAATAATGAGTAGAGGTCAAGCTGGGTTCACTTCTTTACCCGTAATCAAGTCACCAAATCTAGGAATACTCGATCCACTCATTTCCACAAAAATTTCTCCTCTGTCAAGAATAATTCCCCCTTCTTCATGTGAGAAGAAGGTTCCAATGCCTTATTTGATTCTCGCTTCCTCCCTTCAATATCTTCATTGATCCCTTCCTTCAAAGTCAATGATCGCAGCCTACGCATAGCCCTTGGGGACGAATCGCAATTGTAGGAACAAGATAGATTGTCACTATCCTTCTTGCGGGATCTGTCAAAGGAAGCTCACTCAAGGAAGCTCGAGAAGTGAAACCCCAAATCCCAAACAAGAAAATGGTCTCTTCATTTTTCTAGAAATTCCTTCAGTGCAACACCTCTTTTAAAACTACTAACACAATCCATATTTGTATCTTCTCCAACTTCTCCTAGTAGCTCGGAAGCTAGACCATTCAAAGATACTTTGTCTAGAATTATGACCTTCCTATCAAACTTTTGAATGACAAGATGATAGTCTCTTACTATATGCCCACAATTGTGGCACCTTACACATTTAAATGGGATCCCACAATAATCCAAATCCTACTTCACAATGTTGGTTCCCTTCGAAGGACAATTATGAAGCCAAACCTTCTCTTAAGTCTAGGCCTACTAGTATTTTTGCTACTAACCTTTCCCTTGTCTCCATAAAAATTAAATCTGCATTTCAAGAAAACCCCAAGGTGTTTCCTATCTCTCGAAAAACATCAAAAGATCAAAAAGCCATTGGGAAACTTGGGAGTTTTACTCAAACCGGAGTAATTTCGTTTTCTCCGATCTTGGGTCAAAAAGGCGATCGTGGATTTAAGAAAAGAGCAGTCATTCCCCACTTCCAATGAGAACCCCATCACCTTGTTAGGATCTTCTTTAGAATTGAAGATAAACCCCATGCATCTAAACGCCACGAAAAAGGCCTTTGGGTGTAATCTAGCATAGGATGCCATTGCTCCCGAATCAAGCACTCCGTCTTGCGACCCAAAAATTTCCTACTAAAGCTTTTTGAGGCCAGGTCTACGGCCTCATTCATTGAATGTCGTCCCGTAGAATTGTGTTAATATGCTCCATTTTGATACACTTCTTTTATATCTTTTACCTCCATCCCCTCCAGAGACCCTCACCAAACCTTCCCCTTGCAAAACCTCCGTCGCCACACAAAGACCCCTAGTACTAGGAACAAGATTTAGGATTGGCTCATGTCCAACAGGTTGAAAACGTATCGAAATCGAGCAAAACCCTTTTGTGGTACTTGGGATGGTGAATAAAAATATTTCCACCGTCGATGGCCGGATCGGGTATTAAACTCCGGAACTACCCAAACCTCTATTCATTAAAGAGAAACCATTTATCGAGCCCACAAGAGGGATGACTGCCCCTTCCATTGGTGAAGGAAAACTGAAGCAAAAGAAAAGATCCACTCTGCACAAGGTCTATGCTGCCTCCAACTCTTTTTGCCAAGAAACATCCGGAAGTGTTGTCTCTACCCTCAAAACATGAGAGAGGAGTAAAATAGATTAGGTGCCCTTGATGACACATAACTTATCTCTCCTACCCCATCATGTGTGTAATACATGTGAGGACTGCCACATATACTTCTAGGCCCCGATCTTCTATCATCGGAAATAGGATACCCTCCGTAAAACCCTCATCGATCGACACCTATCCAAACTTATTTGCACCGATCCAGAAAGTCCAAGATCCCCAAACCTCCCTCATTTGAGTAGACCAGATCTCCAAACCCTCATACGGATCTGGCGAATAATCAACTAGATCCACATTCGCTCCACAATCTACCATGTCCAACCACTAGCTCAAGGAGATCACCAAAGTCTCACCCAATTTTTTTCTTCATTTGCTCTTTGAGCTTCTTTATGCCAATATATTAATATTTATACCAATTATACATTCAAAATGATTTCAAATACGATTGGCCAATGGCCCAATGTGTCTAAGCTTGAGGGCTTTTGGCTTGATGAATGTGTTGAAACTTTAACGGTTGATTAATGAAGAATTGCACAGGATCTTCCTCTTCTTTGTTGCCCTCCATCTTGCTAATGCTCTCAACCTCTCACTATTGCTGAGACTTGCTTACTCTTGCTTTTGCACTTGCAGCCTTTCTCACTGTTTTCAAGCTTTGATGGTGATTTGGAGTGAGGGCATGAGGTTCATTTCTAGTTTTTTTGAGTGCTTAAAGTGTGGGTGGGGCCCATAAACTATTAGGATTAGGGTTGGGGGCACAAATATCCAAAGAAATATTGTTTTTAATTTTAAAAATCACTTATTTGGCATTATTTGTGTAGGGATGACCACAAGGGTTTGGAACTATCGAAGGACTTGGGTGAGTTTCATCAAAGTTTTGGGGACGTCCCGAAGTCCCCCAAAGGTCTCCTCTTTGAGAGAAATGTCCCCTCTTCAACGAAAAGTCTTAGGGACTTCCTCTATTTCGTGTTGGAAGTGATGGTATGGTGGAGTGATGTTTCCTAGGTGGCCCAAGTCTCGAGACATCCCCGTCCCTAGAAATGTCGGATTTTAGGGGGATGCATTCGTGTGAAACATTGCTTACATTTAGATTTACTTTTCTATGGCCATAGTTCATGTATTCTATGTGCTATTTTGATATTTTTACACTATTCATCATTTATATGTACTATGAACTACAAAGAGCTATACATTGAAAAGTTGTTCCAACTCATCTTTGGATGTTCTAAAGGCAGGCCAAGAGAAATACTGAAATGCAAAGTGCCTTGATAAACAAGAGGTTTATAATATTCAACATTTGTCTTTACTATAAACTGTTGAGAGCTATAAACTAAAAAATTGCTCTAACTCTTCAATTTGAAGTTTTAATACAAAATGGACAGAAAGTGCATCTCAGTAAATTTCCATGAAGCATGTAGTATCATGAGAGATTACAGATCATTCATGTAAGACACATGTGTAGGACATAAATGAATGAAATTTGGATTTCTAGAGACCCTTATGACAAAATAACAACAATTTGGTTTTCTTTAGTAAACCCTTGTAATAAAAAGACAATAGTCGATGTCTTTGATTTATTAACGTAAACTCTCAAAATAAAATTACCCAGGTATTGGAAATCATTGATAACACCTCCAAAAATATGGATTTGATTGAAAAATATTTACATCAAAACTGTTTTTTTTTAATTTTCAGATTGAAAATAATCAAAAAGTACAACTGACCATTATTGGAAAAATCTTGCAAATGAATGGCTCCAACCGAGTGAAAATGGTGCTCTAGGCGAACCTAGCTATATGTGCAAACCCTACCACCCAACCCACTTCGAACCATAGCTGCAACCATAGTTCGCATACTCGTACTCAACAAATACTCGGTAGACCAAAAAAATTTGACTGCAAAAACTCGTGCAAGACTCGATGAATACTTGCAACTTTAAAAATATGCATATTTCTTTAAAAACATAAATGTTAAGGAACATATAACTACAAAATGTATCAAATGAGTCCATAAAATGTTGGAGAAGTGTTTTTATTAGATTTAAATACAAATACAATACAAAATTGCATCCTCACGCGAACATAACTGGCCGGTGATAAGTAATATGAATTTATGATTATTGACATTGAAAAATGTCATCATAAATTTCATATCTACGCAAGTTACAATATACTGATAAGTTACATTTTCCTCTTCCTGGTTCTAAAGAAATATTGGGGAGAGGGTCTAGTGCCTCTACTAGTCCCCACACTCGGTTGTGTCTCCTCGCTCCTCTTAGAAGGCTACGAACTGGCTCCAACTGGTAGTAGATGGTGGTGGCTCCTCTGCTGCATGTTGGAGATCACCTCCAAAGATGTCATCCAATCCAATATCTTCTGCTAGTGCTTCTCCCTCCATAGCTTCCCTCTCAAAAGAAGCAATCTTGTCCTCTGTGAATGCAGGGATTTCCTCTTCTCGCCCAGTCCACTTGTTGTATGGATCTATCTCATCCAAATCAATAAGCTCTCTCGATGTGGCCTCCACTTTTCTTATCTGAAGCCAGAGATTGTATTGCACAAAAACCAAGTCGTTTAGCCGTTTTTTGAATCAACTTGTTGCGCTTCTTCATGTGAATGGCCTCAAAAAACTCAGTTGCGTTCACATCCAAAAGTGCTACAAGGTTGAGATAGAATTATTAGGGCTATCTTTTGAAGATGTGGGGTATTTCCTCCCTAATCCTCCTAACAAGAACCTACAAACAAGATAATCAAAATTTTATAAGTAATTAATAAAATCAAATCTGTAACTAATAAGTAACTAGGTAAACATTTTAATTTTTATTACCTGGTGTCTGTATGGTTCTCCCTCGGATAGCTAACACCGAAGAAAAGAGCCTCCATGTAGCACGTTTGTAATTTTGTAGCTCTAAAATGACGAGGTCCTTTGTCTCAACATATGGTATCATCCTCTCAATACATGTTGAAAGGCACTCCATAACCTCTTCATTCACATCTGTGAAGTTGTTGGAGAAGAAATACTTGGGGTTAAGGTAGTACCTGCTTTGCATGAATAGGTTGGTGGAGTTGATTGTTCCACCTCCGATCAATAATCTCCCAAAAGGGACCATATATGACGATATTCCCCTGTAATAGTTTTGGATAGACTTTTTGGCCCTATCCATGGCCTCATAAATGTACCACATATGGTTTTTATCCCCATCAACCAAATGCAAAACCCTCATCAACGACTCTGACACCTAGACACAAATTAAAATGTAAGGTTACAAACTTACAAATAAAGTAAAAAAGTAAAAAAAATATAATTATAATTAAACAGATTAAAATAAATGAATGAAATATAAATCGAAGTTTGAAATTACCTTGATGATCTCTATAGCTCTCTTTGCAAATATATCATAAAAACTATCTTTGCAATCCTCTCTCCATCAACTTTCTTTGAATATTGTGAGTCTAGCCATGCTTGACTCACAAACATTTGCTTCAAAGATGTCAACAAACTAGAAATACTTTGCAACGTCAAGAAGTTAGTTGCAAACCTTGTGACACCGGCTCAAACAAGCTCTTTCCCTTTGTGTGTTCTCTCATCAAGCTCAGAACCCAAGGGTGATTGTATATGTACTTTGTTATGTTTCTTGCATCTTCTACAACCGGCCTCACCCAATCAATTTTCCTATGTCCTCCAAAAGAAGGTCAAGGCAATGAGCTGCACAAGGAGTCCAAAAGAGTGATGGATGTCTCTCTGCAGTAGTCTCCCACCGCCACATATATGCTACATACATTGTTGTGTGACAACTTGTACAACATTTTGTATACCAACCTTTAATACAACCGTCTCTAACATAACACTCAATTATCTCGCATTTTTACTATATTAGAGGCATCAATAGACTTCAAAAACACCATCTCACCATTTGAAGCCGCTAAAAAATTAATGAGTGCGCGGTTCCTTCCATCTATCCACTCATCTGAAAGAATGGTGCATTTGTATTTGTTCCATTGTTTTTTGCTTTTAATCTATAATTGTAGTGCATCTCGCATCTCGCACCCTAGAGCAATTTCCCACTCAAATCTTTTGGAGAGGGTGTCTTGTACCCTTTCCTGCAACTGTCAACGCTGTCACCAAGTACTCCCAGTATGGGCTCTTTGCCACATTGAATGGAAGGTTGTTGTAGTACCAGAAATTTGCACATGCTTTATCCGCTTCCTCGTGCATATCCTTGTTCCAGCTGTACCTTGCAATGAAGGTTGTGCTCTAGGTGTGTTCCTTGCACAAAAAGCTATGTATGCCTTTGTTCGAACTCGATGAAGATGTGTCTCTTCCGGTTTGTATGCGTGGACCACAAGTAGAGCTCACAATTGTTGCCACATCATCTTTGAATCCTCTGTCATTGCAACCCTAGGTCTAACAACTTGTGTTATGGCTGCATGCACCCTTTCCCTCTCTAGTTTCTTCTCCTCTAGCTCTGCCAAAGCTCGCTCTCATCTCTCGCTTTGCCTCTTCCGTAACATTGGGGCAAACCACAACGTCCCGACAAACAATAGATGCAAGGTGATACTTTAGACGATTGATGCCTCCAGACATTGTTCTGCCACAGAAATTGCAAGTAATTGCTCCACATACACCATACTTCCAAGTGAGGGTACGGGCATTCACAAGAACGGTTCCTGCTAGTGATGTTGACCCAGATGCCGAACCTGATGCCGAGCCTAATGCCATTGTTAAGCTCTAATCTGCAACACAATGCACATTTAAAAAATTAAAAAACGTAAGCTTAATTAAATTAAAAAAAACGTGCTTGAATAACCATATTTCACCGTAATTTAATAAAAATGATATACCTACAGTTGCAAATGAGTATTAAAAATTTAAAATGATTCGTTGGATCACATGCGTTTAAAATTACAAAACATATTGATGAATCGATTACAATTTGTGTTTTAAAAATCGATCAAATGGAACCGAACCGCCGGATTGATTGGTTTAACCTTTTTTTTAAACACGAACCGCTTAAGAAACTCGGATTGGTTTGACCAGTTTGGACTAAAACCGGTCAAACCGGTCCGGTTTCGTTCTAAACCGCCTTGGTCCCAAGCCTGTTTTGCCTTATACGGCAACCACTTTAAAAATACATTTTTTTAATTGCTTTTTTGTATTTTTTATTGTCTCTAAACCCTAATTTGGTGTTATAAATACACCCCCTCTATTCACTTCACACCTCTCTCATTGAGCATTTGTGAGCATTTGTGAGCATTTGTGAGCATAAGATTGAAGAGTTTATTTTTTGTAGTGAGCTTAGAAGTTGGAGGCTTGGAGCTTGTTTGACATTGCTTGTGGGCTCTTTGTGGTGATATTGACATCCATTTGTGAGCACCTCACCTCTATTTGTGAGCACCTCTCTTATTTGCAAGGATTTGGAGGATTGGGGCAGCATTGAATAGTGTTCATTTGGAGTGAGTTTGGGCGTTGTTTGGCATCAAGTGTGGGCTCTTTGTGGTGGCATTTACATCTACATTTGGAGTGTGGGCTCTTTGTGGTGCCATATACAAGCTTGGAACATTTCTTCACCTCATTTGTGTGCACATTGAAAGGTATGTTACATTTTAAACTTGCCCCTTATTTGTAAATTTTATTAAATAAGAAATATGAAATTTATTTTGTTTTTATTTGCATTTTCAAATTTGTTTGCATTTGCAATGGCCCCCAAAACAAAAGACCCTACATGGAACCATGCAGACATAATTGATGATCAAGGTTTTTGTAAATATTGTAAGAAACACATCAAGGGGGATTCATAGGTTGAAACAACACTGGCTGGTCAAAAGACCAAGTTACCCCATGTGATGCACCGATATTGATGCCATTAGGTTGAAAATGAAAAACATAGAGAAGAGAAGGCTAGGCAAAAAGAGATGGAAGCTGAAATAAGGAGGAGGGAACATGCCTGAATGTTGAAGGATCTTGCTCGACCCTTCGTGATCTTTGTTAGAGACCCTTTCGGTATATGCCTCCCCCATCCACTCATAATCAAGAGAACCGGCCTCAAAAAAGAAAGACCATTCAAAGCTTTTTTCCATCTTCCACACTTCACATCGCTAGTGCCTCCACGCCAACACAAAATCAGCCCACCTTGGATAACCATTGGAAGAAGCAATACAAAGAAGCAACTTTTGAGTACATTTCTTAGATGGTGGTATGATGCGAGATATCCCTTTCAATTTGCCCGCTCACTTTATTACCAGCCGATGTTTGATTCCATTCATTGTTTTGGTAAGGGCTTCAAAGGCCCAAAAGTATGCATGGCTTGAGAGGATCACTTTTGAAGAAAGAAGTTGCATCCATAGATGAATATTTGAAAGGTTGCAAAGCTTCATGGGCCAAAACAGGATGCATTATCATGTCAGATGGGTGGAGTGATGGCAAGAACCGCACAATAATAAATTTTCTTGCCTCTTGTCCACAAGGTACAATGTTTTTGAAATCAGTAGATGCATCTGATAGGGTGAAAGATGCAAATTTATTGTTTGAGCTTTTGGATGAGATTGTTTTAGAGGTGGGGTGGAAAATGTTGTACAAATCATAACAGATAATGCCTCTAACTATGTTCTTGTTGGTAAGATGTTAGAGGCTAAACACAAAACAATATTTTGGACTCCATGTGCTGTACATTGCATAGATGTCATGCTTGAGGATATAGGGAAAAAAGATTGGATCAAGAACACTGTAGAGCATGGCAAAAGCATCACCAAATACATCTACAATCACTCATGGGTATTGAACCTAATGAAGAAGAACATTGAGGGCAAAGAACTTGTTAGGCCAACCATCACAAGATTTGCAACAAACTTCCTCAAGTTGCAATCTCTTATTTCCCAACAACAGAACTTGAAAAAGATGTTTTCAAGTGATGAATGGAATGCATCAAAGTGGAGCCAGAAACAGGATGGGAAAGAAACAAAGAAGAAACTTTTGATAATTTATTTTGGAAAAAAACAACAGAGATTATGAAAGTTTTCGAGCCTCTTGTTAAGGTGTTGTGGTTGGTGGATGGGGAAAAATTAGCCATGGGCTATATTTATGAGGCTATGGATCAGGAAAAGGAGCAGATAAGGGCAACATACAAAGACAGGGTAACTAAGTATGGGCCTATATGGGAGATCATAGATAATAGATGGAACAATCAACTCCATCGGCCTATACATGCAATTGGGTATTTCTTGAACCCAAAATATCATTACAAAGCTCAACTTGGAGAAGATCAAATAGGAGAAGTAAAAGATGGTCAGATTTGAGTGCCTAGAGCGCATGGTCCCTGATGAGATGCAACAACTTGAGGTTCACCAACAGATCAACTTTTTCAGCAGAGCCACAGGTACCTTTGGGAAAAACCTTGCAAAGATTGCAAGGGATGTGGACCAACCAGGTAAGAAATTCTAAGTTTTTTGAAGTTCATTTGATTAAAATTTTTAATGAATAATCATGAATTTTTAGCATAAGACAATCTTTATCTAATTTGTTGAATTACGCTTTAGCCTTTAAGTTATAATTTTTTCTTTAAGTGACAATTGTGAGAGTTAAATTGGGTTTTGCTTTTAATTTTTAACTTTTTATCGTCATTGTTTATTAATTAAACATTTACACTTTTTATCGCAGCACATTGGTGGGATTTGTTTGGTAGTCAGTGTCCTCAATTGCAAAAGTTTGCAATTAGGATCCTGAGCCAAACTTGCATTGCTTCTGGGTGCGAGTGCAACTGGTCCGTCTTTGAGCGGATTCACACAAAGAAGAGAAACCGTTTGGAACAACAACGGTTGAATGATCTTGACTTTGTGCAGTACAACCTTGAGTTAAGGCGTAACCAGTTGTTGAACCGAAGACCTGATACTGATCCCATTGTCTTGGATGATATAGATCCAACCTCAGAATGGGTAGAGGAGAGTCACCAACGAGTTTGATCCCGATGACTTAGGGTGGATGTGTTTGGATCTGTGAATCTGATGAGCCATTACAAAGATTGCCGCACACCGCCATTGTCACGAGACACAACAGGCACTATTCGCACTCGTGCTACTCCCCGACCCCGTGCCAATACTGCTTGCTGCAGATGTATCGAGGATTTGGATGAGTCCGAGTCGAGAGCCGAGGTTGGTGATGATATTGATGAGGATGACCTCAAGATCCCATTTCAAGATGCAAATTGCAGAGTTTGATGATTGATCATTGATGTCATCTAGTTTATTCTAGAGTTTTGTAACTTGTAGTATTTGTAATGTATCAATGATCATAACATGTTGTTTTTTTGGAGTCTTGGACTATGGAGGCCATTTAGAGCCTCATTGTTTATGTATTTTGTTTCGGAATCTCATCTATGATATATGTATTGTGTATTAGACTTGGAGTTCGTGCCATTTTGCTATAAACACCTTTCTTGCATATATATAAGAGCAAACTTTGCATATTTTGTGTGTAATTGTTGGAATCATGGTTTTTAACCTTTCAAATATATTATTTTCATTAAAAATATAAAATTTTATGTATTTTTTAGTAAACCGGTTCATTAAGTTTGAACCTGTCAGCATTCTTTTCGTCCGGACTAAAAAAAAATTCACAAGTTCGAGTCCATTCCGATTTTTAAAACATTGATTACAATACGCATACATAAAATTTAAACAAATTTGCGTAAAAAAAAAACATACCTCCGGCTGCAAATGACTATAAAAAATTAAAAGCATTCGATTTTACATTACATGTATTTAGAATTACAATATGAATCTATAAAACATAAATAATATACACCAAATTTGGAAAAACTTGAAAGAATTTAAAAAAAAAAAACTTACCTCCAAATGCAATTCTCCAAATTCTCTCTTCGAATTTGCTCCAAAATCCGTTCAACACAAGCAATGCAAGCTCAAATGGTTGTGTGAATGAAAATGAAGTAGTGTAGGGCCTTATAAAGGAAAAAACCACGATTTTTTCAGCGTTTTTTGAGTGTCTTTGCCGGCGTGTTTCCGTGTACGATTCACGTGGGGAGTTAAAGGCTCGGACTTTCCGAGTTTTGGCGATTATCAGCAAGTTAAACCAGCGATTACTCATTTAGCATATTCTTTGGCGAGTACTGCACGAGTTTTCTTACTATGGGTGCAACAACCCTAGAAGGAGGTTGTTTAGCCCTAAAATCTGCCCAAAATGAGGTAAAATCCCCAAAACTTGTCGTCCCAATTGGTGTCTTTAATGCCCTAGCTGTATAATCATGAAATCTGACCTGAAGCGAGCACCAAGAGATCCGAGTGAGATTTCAATGCACATTTCCACCGCTTCATGTATAACATACAAAGTCAATGCCAATGCAATTAGAGGGAGCAGATCCAAAAATAGATGTGGATAATTCAGTGCTAAACAACATGGATCCAAATAGGACAACATGAGCATGGGCTGGAAAGAAGTTCTTGTGATGGATGTCGAATCAGCTGGAAGGCAAGAGGAGCAGTACGACGGCGGTTAATACACCAATTTTAACAAATGCCAACAAATGCCAATTCTAATCACTAGTTCAATAACAAAGCACCTTTCCAATGTTAGAACCAAGTGTTGAATGCTAGAGGTCTACACTTGCAACAACATGCTTCAAATTGATATAGCAATGCTCATTTCCACCTTCTATCCTACACAGCCAATTCTAGGACGAAATAGTGATTGGTTGTGAAAAAGACGGTGTGAGAAAATTGCCGAGGACAGCGAGAGTTGGTCGGTGTGGTATGTGGTGGGTGGTGTTGGCAACGTGAGAATAATATGCCAATATTAATGCCAAGAGTAAAGGATTCCAATGCTGCACTCAAACAATACTAAAGCACAGTTAACGCAGTTTGTGAGAAGTCCAAAGTTGCAGCCAAAATACAATGCTCTATTCAAAATTCGGAACCACAAATCCAAAGAGAAGGCTGCAAAAGGTGGTGGGGAACAATAGCCCGATCAGTGCAAGTAAAGCCAATCCAATGCAATGAAGAGTTCATGTAGGTTGTTGGAGGGTGCTCAAGCAGTGGTCAGCTTCAATTCAAATAAAAATGCCAAAGATTAATGCAAGAATCATAGAAAAATAATCATACAATGCATAATCCAATGCTTTGAATACCCGGCGGTAACTTGTCAAAATTGCTCACAAGCACATGGTGAGAGCAGCTGGTAGTTTTGAAAAATGCGGTGTCCAACAATATAATCCCAATACCAACTATCAATGCAAATGCAAAGCCCGCCAAAGCCAATAAAAAAATAGACTCCTAATCAGATCAATACAGCTCCCAATTGACACGAGCTCGGCTAGGGACATGTTTGGTAGACTGATCCAAATCTTCAACTCTCAATGGAATGCAATAAGTCAGTGCGAATGGCTGGATCCCGGATATGGCGGGTGGGGAGCAGGATGCAGGGTCTGATCCAATGAACAATTTCATACCTTCATGCAAAGCAAATGTCAATGCTAGGATCGATGTAAACAAAAACAGTACAGCCAGCAAATAATGGCAGATTCACAGGAAGAGAGCAAAATACTGAGCAATGGCTGTAGAAGAAGCTCTGAGATCATATCGGGGTATTGAATACTCACATCCAGTAACCTCTTTGCCACAGCAAAATAGAGCCAAGTCATTACGCAACAAATTTGTTTCAAAAGGTCTCCATTATTATTGTCTCATATTTACAATTAGGATGATTACAAAATAAGTCTCAAGTCTAAATAACCTGGGAGGGTTGTTTGGTGCAATATTTCATTGTATGAAACAAACAATAGTTGGGATGGAATATTTGTATTTAGAAAAGTATGTACAAATATTCCTCATGCAACAAGCAACTAACAAACCCCTAATTTTAAGCTTAACTCTAGTTGTGTTGTGAACTAGGTGAAAACTGGGATATATAGATAAAAACTAGTTAGTCTAAGCCTAGTGTAAACACAACTCCAACAAATACAAGGACTTCCAAACACAACATCAAAATGCATTAAGTAGAATCACATCTGCTTCAAACTTATCAATATAATCAACCTTATTAGAAAACTTGACCTTACATTTCTTGATCACGTGAATCTCCACACCAATAAGTATGCAACCTAAGCCTTTATACAACTTCGTCCAAAAGAAAATCAGAGGATGGGCCAAAATCAACAAGTGCAGTTACCTTTTCGTTGTTGATTTGGATTTTGCTTATCTCCTCTTGTTCCTTGCTTGCCGCATTCGTAGTATTTCACCAATTTTCTTATTTACATTGTCCTCTATCTCTGCCTCTTTTCCATCAAGCCCATTGGTATGATTATTTGTGTGCAATTCAAGATGGGACTTCCAGCACTTTGTCAATATGCCTATCTCTAACACAGTGACTGCGATGATTTTATGGATCCGTACAAACTTTAAAGTGGTGGCTTTGTACTTACCTTGACATTTACCTATGTAGGATTTTCTTGATTGATTTCGATGCTTTGTTGGCTGATTTTTTTACTTATTTTGCTTAGATAATTCACCCACACAGCTTCTTCTCTTCTTTGATATGGTATGCTTGTGAACATGCTTTGTCAAGGTCTTGAGGCTTTGTTGTAGACGTTTTTTCCTTATGTGTGGGTGCAGTCCTCCCGCGTCTTTTATCATCATAATATTTTACTCGAAGTCCAAGTTCATCAATGTGGCTGTAATACAAAATTCCATGGTATAATCCTGCGCACTTTGGTTATTCTCTTGCTTGAGATACAACCATTTAATTTTTTATCAGTTTTTTGCCCAGCAAGATAGAAGTGCTTTTTAATTTCTTAAAACCTTCCCAACCAGACACTACTGGCCTATTTTTCTTCTTCTTAGCAGTTAGATAGCTTTCCCACCAAACTACAACATGACCCTCAATTCCGAGACTTGCAAAAGAAATATATTGTACCTAACAGACTTCATGGACACTAAAGTAAACCTCCATTTACTTAATACACTTATCAACAATATCAGCTTCTACTTGTCCTTTGAAGGCTTTGATATCTACTTTTGTTTCAAATTTAAAAGGTGTCTATCAAATTCCTCTGACTTGGGTTGTTCCTCTCCATTCATTTCTCAATCTCAGTGTTGCACGAAGACTTGTGTCCCACCACCAGAGACACATCTCGGAGATTTGCATTTCAGTGTTTTTAAAATATATTTTGCACTCTTGATCCTCGATACAATGAAATATCAATAAACTTACTAACATTTTCTGTAGACATCCAATATCTTTACTTTAACGAGTTACTAATGTTTTTCTTAGGTTATATTAGGCTCTATAATATTGTTTTCTCTAAATTTACACACACACACATATTTCTGTCTCCGAGTACTTGTCTCCTATTTTACTGAAAAATGGTGTACCCATCTTTGTCTCATCATACCTGTGCGGTACCTGTCTCATGGTGGCTATGCCAATCCTTATTTCTTTCATATTCATCTTCTTCAAGCTTCTTGGCAAGAGCACACGCCACCTTATTCATAGATGCTTGATTCTTGGCAGACGACTCTTGTTGCCTGGTGATGCTTTCTTGGGTCTTCATCATAAACTTCAGGTTTGCTTCCAATGCCACGACTCTTCTTCCAAGTTTTTCTTTACCTTCTTTGGACATCTTCCTTCCTTCTTGATTCCACCACCTTGTTGAAATCTTCGATTGTTAAGGCTGCAATTCCTCTATTTGGAATCTTTTCACTGTCATACAAATAAAAAAACAACTGTCCACTGTACCCAAAATGATTAAATTCTGTTGATACCAATATGATTTGTAATCTCTCAAGATACTATGCTCGTTGGAAATTTACAGATATGCATGCTGTTAATACTCATTTGAAGCTTCAAATTGATAGAGATTAGAATGTGGAATGTGCTGGAATTAGTGTTCTCTTAGTTGCTAGAAATGGAAACAATGCTGCAGTTTATGAATAAAGATGAAATACAACCACAAACAAGATTGACACAAAATTTTAGGCTGGAAAGCAGTTAGAAATGGCATATGTTCAGCTTCCTTTCCTTCATTTGGCCTAAAGAAAGTACAAAGAGCTCAGATAGATCATATACAAAAATCTTCCCACTGTCACATTAACTTAGCTAGTCTCTGCACCGAAGTAGTTCTGGTCCTGCAATCAACTGAACTCTCTAATCTTCCTATTACTCTCTCTCAACACTCATGCCAGTCATACTGTACATTTGAGCTTATGCCTCTTACCATTAGAAACATTGGGAGTGTCCATTCATGCACTAAAGGACTCTCAAATGTCATGGAATTGGAAAAGACTTTGTTTCCTGCCGTAACTATTACTTTTCATATCCGGCGACAAAGTCTGCTATAGTTGTGCACAACCCCATGCCACAAACAAAACCACCATTACACATTTGAAACGGCACTGTCAGTATTGTAATTGCCACCTTGCTGCTTCTAGCAGTTTTGCCACTGTACAAAACATTTTCTTTTTTTTGTTCGGGATCTGATTTGAGTCGTGGTTGTTTGATGAAGTATATCGCTTCCTGGATCCTTATGGATCACACATTGAAAACCAGTTTCAAATTAACATAACAATTCAACATGTATTCAGAAGTAAAAATGAATTTCCATTAGAATGTTTGCTTCTAATCACTACCAAGCTATCGGCATTCTGTCTTATACATCTGTAGAGCTATCTACTAACTACTGTCAAAATACAAGCTATATATTATACTCCATTAAAATTGGAGAGGTAGAAGGAACTTTAGACTTCAAAACAGCCGCTCTATCAACCCTGTATGATTTGAAATAAAAGTGGCTCTGCATTTTGGACAAAATACCATCCCAAACATTTAACAACCCATCAAATAGCATAATCAGTGCACGATTGGTTGAGGAAACTCCAACCTGAAACAGAATCATTCATTATTGCCATGAGGAACAATTAATATCCTTGTTTTCTGTGTTTCTTTAAGGCACACAAAAGATGCAATCCTGCTTATTTTCTCCCGTTATCAGTTCCAGAAATACTGTTTTCCAATAAAGATAAGTATTTGAAGTTAATCTGATATCAGTACCTAATATGCATTTTTAAATCCTCTATAAAACATGATAGTTCTAGCACTTTTAATGGTTTTCAATAGTTTATGGACTTTGTCCTTTTCTATTGTATAAACATCCCAAAGCTTTGAGTTTTCCATAGTATCCTTCAGTAATTTTCTTTTCTAACATTATCTGTTATGTGACAAAATTCCCCAGAAGGCAAAGTTCGAACATTATTTATTTAATAAAAAGAAAATAATTATTATGGGTGTTCTAAAGTTATTTTCCCAAGGATTGAATTCTAAAGTAGAAGAAATAAATTTTAAAAAATTAATATTGAAGACCCCTTTAAAATAGGGTGGAATGACATGTACATAAAGACCCCTTTAACATAGGGTGGATAAAAGAAAAGAACTTCTTGAACACGGATGTGTTGAGAAGGGTAATTAAATAATTAGTGGATACCATTTGGAAAAAAATATTGATTAATATTTGTAAAGTAATTAAGGTTTTTTTGAACGGGTATGTTGGTTGGAAAACCATCCGGGTGAGTATTATAAAAAGCTTGGTGGTGGGGACTCAAACCTACGAATGACTTTTGGAATTTGATTGGGAAGAATCAAGAATTGGCTTAGCGTGGTTAAGAGTGAAGGCAAGTGGTGGGCATTGGAGAGGGGCACTCTAGGGTGTCTTAATTGGGGTATGTTGAGTATAACCCAAGATGGTTCTTGGCCAGGGCAAAAAGATTATTTATTAAATATTTCATCCTGATAATGCGGCCATAGCTTGAGGTGCTGAATCTCTGATATCACCTAAGACTTTCTTGAGAAGCATGCGGTCCTCACCCAGCTTTAAATAGATATGTACTCCTCTGTAATTATTGTTTTAATGAATAAAATTAACTTTAATAGAAAGAACCCTCTTTTGCATGATAAAACTCTATATTTACTCGTGAAATAGGCATAAATTACTTGAGTTGTATTAGCAAATTTATTTGTCCAAAGTAAAAATTTTAATTTTCCTATGGCAGAAATTCTCTTAATAAATTGTTAAACTGGGAAAAGGACTTACTACATTATCTGGTTATTTTCCCTTTCACATTTTTTGATTCAGCAGCAGTGTTTTACTTCTAGGCAAATACTCCAGTCTTTCCTAATTTTATGTTTTTGGTTTGTCAATGCAGAGATTTATTCAACCTCTTTGGATGTTGGCTTGAAACAACAACCGTAAGTGTCTACTCCTAACTATTGTCTCCATTACAAGAGAAGCACATGGAGTATGCTATGAATCGTACTTTTTGCCATTTTTTTAATATGCTTGCCTTGTCTTTGTCTGTTCTTTTTTACTAGTATCATATGCATATGAATATTTGGTAGCTTAGCAACGTTTATCAGATGAAACTTTAGGATGTTTTGGAAAATTGGAAACACACTTGCAATAGTTATTGCTTTTTTAAAATCTATTTCTATCTGTTATTAGGATGTGAGATTTTATTTTTCCAATGGAAGCTTCGATGTCATTGGTGGAGACTCAAGAGTATGCATTTTAGAGATAATATGACAGTATCTATTGGACATACAAAAATGCAAGTCTTATTTTAGTTATGAATTGAGTTCGACTACTTTTACCATTAATTATTTTGTAACTTATCCAAATGGGTTTAATTGTCCAAGGATAATAAGCAATGCAAGCATGGAAAACAAGACAAAATTACAATTGAAGCTATTTTGACACATTGTCTTCGTCTGCTTTGAGTTTTCTATAGGAACAAATATCATATTATCAGTCAAGCTTATAATGGCCGCATTGTTTTTGAGAAGACTATTCAAAGGCAATATTGAAACTCAGGATATAGTGTATTAAATTAGTATTGAACTATTTAATATCATGTAAGGTTACTTGCGTATGTGGGTGAGGGGCTATATAAGGTACGAGTAAGAAGTACTCATGTGGACCCATAAAACTTGGTTATGCGGGTATATGGGTGTATTGTGTAGTTTACATTTGAATGTTAACAGAAAATCAATTTGAAATCTGTATAGACGAAGGCATTTGTGGATTGTTGCAACTACCAGATTTATCTTTCAATGAACTCACATAGGAATGTAGTTGCAAAAAGAAAATTACGGCTTGCATCAAGTTTCTATGTACGACTCTTAAATGAAATTTATATTCTTGAATTTTATTTTTTTTGAAAATTTTGTCCACACCTTTAATCTAATAAATTATTGTAAAATGCGGCAACTAGGTATATAACCCAAGTGGAAAGTCTTGCTCATGCAATTTTACCAAGACTTAACCTATACTGTTATTGTATTTGATTTTTACAGCATAAAATGGAGCTGCAGACAGCAAATAATAGACTAACTGCCTGCAATAGTTTCATTGCTTACATTACTTTGTTAGTATTACTGTTTTAGGGTGTGCTATATTAAAGGAGTTCTATCTGTTTCATAGCTAATAATATCAGAATAAATTTCAATATATTTATTTTAATTTTATAGCCAGTGTCAAAATAGTGAAGGAAGTAAACATGAGCAAACACAAATGTTAAACAATATATCTAAAATAAACACATCTAAATAGAGTAGTCAAAAATAATAATACATCTCTCATAAAATAGAGATGGTTTCCTTATTGGATAAATCTCTTTATCTTTTGTGCATGATTAATTACTAACTATATGAGATAAGGGCTTGTCAAAGTATAGTGCCTATTCAATTCACTATATCTTTTCCTTTTCGTACGTTCATTTGGTTTATATTCCTCTGTATGCTCCATTGTTCATTGTAAGGAAATCAGACAAGAGTATTGTTGACCCCACAATTATGGCTAAGGATTGAGCGGTGCGTGCATTATACATTCGATGGAGGAGCGTGCTTGTAGGAATTTTGGTTAAGCATGCGCGAGAACAATTTACAATGTGTGCGCTTGGAGAAGAAAGGGCTAAGGCAAGAATTGGAAGGCAAGTTATGGACGCCACATGGAGTGGGGCAAAATGTTGAGTTAGTAGAGGCGACAAAGGGGCAGAAAAGGACAAAAGAGTGACAACGAGGAAAGGAGTGTGGCGGCATGTGGCGGAAGGAATGACAATCCAAAATGATTGATAGATATTCTGATCTATTTAGCACAAATCATGAGTATGGAGTCCCAAAGTCCTATCATTTCCGTGGATCGGACAAGGTTCTAGTTGCTGACTTTGCATTTAAGGTGTTCCCCATCTGACAGCTCCAAGCGACTACCAGCCTACCTTAGTAATGACTACCACTTGTCTTTGAGCGGGAATAAACTTGTATTTGAATTTGACCGGATGTATAAATGGACCACCGTGCACCCGATTAAGGGTTGTTAGTTGCTAGTAGTGCTATGTTGTTGTTAGGTTGTTGGTAGTTGGCTTGGTGATGCTATTGGCGCCATATTAGTTGTGTTAGTAGTTATTCAACTAGGCAATAGAAGTTGATTCTATAAGTGGATGGGAAACCAGGCCAAGCTTTGGTAAATGTAAGCCATCAATGTCTTCCTTGTAAATCTATTCAAAGTGAATGAATATGAATGGTTCGTTTTGTCATCCTTATTGTTAATGTAGTTCTTAGTATGCTTGAATGGTAGTATAGGCATTATTTTCCTTTTATACATATACAATTACAATCATGTTGCTAGCGCCAAGTATCATGACACACTTTTCGTTCCCGAGCTGGCAAGGAACCTGGAGCATTGAGTGTGCCTCGGGTGAGCACGTGGGAGAGAAATCTTGTTGGATGTGTTGGCGCATGTAGTGGGTTACTGAGGGCTTGGCTCCTTTTGGGCTCAATATGCTAGAAAGCTTAGAAATCCCAACATTTTGGTTCCATTGTCCGGACCTTGCTCATCGAGGGAATGGAAAATGTTAGAGAGAATAATGCTCGGGCATGTAGAAAAATCGTTGGATGAACAAGAAGAAGATTACGCGCAAAACCACCATAGTTGCAATGAGAAAGATCCAAGAAAACATGCGAACAAGAAGTTGGATGAATCTCCGTATTCAATATTCTTTGTGAGTTTCTTCATCACTAGTATGCATGGATCACATCGTTCCTCTGCTAGAAAAGCCGAGGAATGTACGCTTGAGAATCAACACGTGATTCCTAGACACACTTGACCTCCCGAGGTCGTTCTGGGAGAGCCCGAATGTGCAAGATTGCGGGGATATTGATGGGCAACTATAGGAGAATCAGAGACTAAGATCGGGTAGTGTGAGTTCCTAGTAGTTGAGTTGGCAAAAGGGGAATTAGAGGCTATGTACGAGTAGCGTAAGTTCCCTATTGTTTGATTGTTTAGTTTGATTTGAATGCTAAAACTACGTTGGAAGATTCATTTTAAATAACTATGAAAAGTAAATCTAGCTTAAATAAAAGACAAGTGTGTTTTAATCTTTTAATTAGATAAATTCATTCCCAATTAATTATCCAAAACGAAATGAACAATCTAATCTATTTGTTTGAAAAGAAATGATTTGAAGAAAACTAACTAATTAACTAACATCTTTTTGTATTTTTCAGAATTTAAATAAAATAAATAAATAAGCTATTCTACAGACACAAGAAATTAATTAAAAATAAAATACTACTTCTAATAAAATAAACTAAAAACAGAGAATAGTCGGATGTGGCTATTCTTATGTCAGGAGGTTGTTTGACAATGCTATTCTAAAATTATGTATTCGAAAGTTATTAATCTAAATAAAATTAAATAAACCTCTTTTGACAATGCTTTTGTCTCATTTATTTTGGAAAGGAAAAGCTTCTCGAAGCAATTTCCTCTTTGCCGTATGAACTTTCCCGGCATGTAATACTGCTTAAATTAATCGAGGGAAATAAATGATGTTCAAGGATTTCTTCACTTCTTCCTCCAACTAATTTTCCACAGGATAAGCCAAGAAGAAGTTATCAAGGGAAGATATAAGAAATATTTTGAAAAGAAATACTAGAAATGAAATAAATACATTCGGGAAGTGATGAAATCTTTCGCTTCTACAATTCTACCAACTTAAAACAATGCATTCTTTCTATTCTAACAAATATAAATTAATTAAAGCTTCAAAGAATTTAAGTACAACCCCAACTTGGTTACTATTGTATTGTGGTAGCTTCCCAAAGGTGAGATGTGCTTGTTGTCTCCTCAACTTTGTATCCTCTTCCAAAGATGAAGTCCAATTGATCCAGAATGTACAGATGTTGGCTAGTAGCAAAGAAAAGTAAAAGACTGGTTGTGGTTGGCTTGGTGCAAGAAATGACTAAAAGTAAATGGTAGGAAAGAACAGAGCAAAGAGTTGGTTGTCTGTGTGGTTCCTCTCAAAAATTCAGCAAAGCATAACTTTACCTCAAGAATGTGAAATATCCAACCCATCATACGGGTAAAAGTTTGGCTTTTATAAAAATCTGGGAAAGAAGAAGTCAATTACATGTGTCAATCAAGAAGTGACAAATCATCAAAAGGAGAGGTAGTCAACATTCTAAACATAGCCAAACAAGAAGAGAAAATCAATACAATTCCAATGAGTCCAAAAATAGGCAAAACGGTTGAGAAATGAGTGAGAAAATCACTCCCGAAATACAAAAATGCGTGTTTTAACTCTCGGATTCAAGGTGACAGGACTATTGGTGTAGACAGAGGTCGGGGCAGTTACGCAACCGCCGTTGTGATGATTACGCAACCACCGGGGCAGTTACACAACCGTCGGGGAAGTTACACAACCGTCGGGGCAGTTATACAACCGTCGGGGCGGTTACACAACCGCAGCGGCGGTTACGCAACTGCCACTAATGATTATGCAACCGCCACTCAAAACAATGCTAAAAATTAAAAAGTGGTCTTGAAAGAAAAATTAAAGTTTGGAGGCAAAACAAAAGGGTTGATTTGAGTCAAAGGAGGGATGTAAAGGAGAGGGAGAAGGATATGGACCTCATTTTTACCTTGGAAGAAGTTTTTATCATCATTGGAGACAATGCTTTTTTTGTGTTGCACCATGTAATTTTTGGGTGCGTATAGAACCTTGGATGGAAGTATCCTTGGAATGAAGAGTGCCTTGAGGTATTGAAAATACGAACGAAGTGTGGACACATGCTATTATGTGTGGTGTGAAGGTGTCATAGGAAGCTACTTGCTTGAGTTCACGAGATCAACATATTCATGCCTAGAGGTATGAAAGTACCGGTTCATGCGCGCCCTAGAAATGCATACATTCACTCTTTACCTTTTCACATCAAGATGTTTGTAGATTGGGGTATTGAGACACCACTCATGAGTGGCTAGAGCCCCACTCATGCCGTTAGTGGATGATGGTTGGAAAGAGTGCGCGAGAGGAGTTAGCCAAATGGGGTCTTTAGAAGAGGAGGATGAGAGAGAGAACTTAGAAGCCGTAGATCTGACCAGAAAAGCAGCCTATTGTTGGCTACCTCGAGGACCTTATATGGCGTGGATGATGGGAAGACCTTAGATGATGGAAGGAGGCCCACTACCACAGAAGGCATTAAACGAGAGTCTACTCCACTGAAGAAACATCTTAGGACCACCTATCGTTAAATGCCCACGGAAGGAGGCTTTCCTACTCCCACTACCACCGATAACTAGCGTTAGCGCGAATATTAGACCAAATCAAAGAAGATTACCAATAATAAAATGCGAGCTATTGCCTAAGGAATCGTGACAAACTTTGTATTTCAACAAGTCGCCCTATACGCATCATTGGCAAGAGCCGACCGAGTGCACAAGGATCAATGCAATCAACATCTAGAAGCGTTGGAGGAGTGCCAAATGTACCACTAACTGAGAGGTTAGCATTTGGTAAATCTCCTTGCCCAAAACCCGTCCATTCAAAACCCCTTGTTCAAAACCCTCCATCACATAATCCTTGGTTGAAACCCCTTGATCAAAATTCACCAACCGAGAACCAACCATTGGTGCCCATGTAACCTTATTTCTACGACCAATCCATGAAGTTTCCAGTACCGAGGAGTAGAGAATGTTGACGACCATGTGCATTCCTGTGAGATAATATGGCACGCGAAAGGAATCACTGGTCCAAAGAGGAAGGCAAGCTAGATTGTCACTACTCTATTGGACTATGCGCATACGTGGTATTGGAAGTATGATCCCTTGCGGGAGGTGGTGGATTATGACCTACTCAAAAGGAGGTTTTTAGAGGAATTTGATATCCCGAATTTGAGCAAAGTAAAGTCCAGCGCTCTTGAAAGAAATCAAGTAAGGCTTGTCTAAGAGTGCGCGTGCGTATGATGCAAGGTTTAAAACCTTGATATAAAAATTATCCTATGAACTCCATCCAATTCAGCGTGAGAAATGGTTTGAGGCGGACTACTAACGACGTTTAGGCATGTGCTCTCATTGATTAAATTTTAAGGAGCATTGGAAGTTGTGCTACATGCGGAGGCAACAAGAAGCATAGATACAAGAGTCAACTTGTTCTTGGAGGCCGATCTTCAACATGGCTAAGCAACTACAACTCCTAATAGCAACGACATTAAGGAGAAGTGTACAAGGTTATGGTGCCTAGACGCGGGTGGAAGGGAACACGAAGAAAAATTACCCAAGGAAAGGTGTATGCCTTGTAATAAAGGTTTCTAAGATTTGTAATGGGGACCATGATGTACAATTTTTCCGGTGCTTCAAAGGGAAAAACAAGTTAAAGTATCACTATGGTGCCGAGTGTGTGAGACAAGCACCCACGATTCAAAAAATGGTCGGGTGATCAAAGAATTTAAAGAGTTGCTCTCAAAGGCACACTCCAAGCAACCGTTGCACCCACCCAACAAACTCAAGGTTATGGTGGTGGAAGAGGCCAGCACAATAGAGGAGCAAGAAGGGGAGGAGGAAGGTTTCCCCAAGAGTTGTTATAAGTGCGGTGACCAAGTCATTACCAAAGACGAGTGGCTATTCGCAGAGAAGCGCATAAGAGTGAAGACTGCCCAAAACTATATAAAAAGATTACTTGAGACTAGATGGCCCGACTAAGGGCGCAGACATGATTAAGCTTGGAGCATGGACCCTCGAGAAGGACCCGAAACCAAAGGAAAAATCCAAAGTGTAACAACGTGTAGTGGTGTTTGTGCTTAACCCAAAATAGTAGTTCCCAAGAATCTGCCAGGACTTCCTCACTAGGGCTATGGACTATCCAGATGGCATTGGATAGAAGTTGCTTCTCCAAAAAGATCAAGAAATGCTAAGAGAACTGCAAGGAGAAATCCAAATTGTTCACAAAGTTGAGGCACACATGAAAGTGGAAGATCAAAAGGACCCACAGAGCAAGAGGTCAAAGAGGTGACTAAGATGCTTTGCTTGTTAAAATCTGGATGTGTATTGCCCCTTCTAAAGGACTGGTTGGAAGAAGTCCACGAAGTAGAATTACGGCACAAGAAAGTTGGAGGTCGGGAATTGAAGGTGGCAAAGCGTGGTTTGATAGTGAGCTGTTGTTGGATGCAGCCCTGAATGGACTTAACATGTGATATCCTTATGAAATCGGCGCATAAGTCAATATACTCACCAAGGATGCATGGATGGCCATGGGAAGACCGCCATTGGAGCCTACTCCAAATACCTGTTTATGGATAACAAGACAAGAGTTATTCCACTTTGCGTGCTTAAAGGAGAAAGCTTGGACATTATGGGAGCCAAATTCAAAGCGGACTTTTAAGGTCATTGAAGTTGTTGAGGAGGAGACCATTACTCCATTTACTTAGGAAGACTATGGTGTTTCTAGAATAATGGGGATATGTGCTTCAAGAAGTGTTGCGTGGGTTTTGAGAATGGTGAGCATAGGGTTGTCATCCCCCTTGACTCAAGCTAGGACCACCCTTTATAGAGATTGTGGATGTTGAAGAAGATATCAATTACACCTATAAAGTCACAACATGAGGAGAAGACCGGGTTCAACTTGATCAAGGATGCCTCGAAGGGGAGAGTGATGTGTTTGTCTCGGACACTCTACAACAACATGCAACAAATGGCTCAAGGAGGCTTGTAAGCTCACGGATAGAAGATGCGCCAAAGTAAAGAGAAAATCTACAAGGTCCCCGGGAAGAAAAGTGCAATGGAGAACCCTACAAAGGGTTAAGGAAGAGAACGCATTGAGGAGGCCTAAGCACGCACCCCGAAAGAGCTTGTTTCTAAGAAATGCACGCCTACCTTCAAGAGAGTGCTCGGGATCCGTCGAGGACAATTAACAAAACTTCAAGGTATGATGGAACCACGTGCGCGTACACATACATTGTAGACGTGGAAGCTTGTCTTCCTAAAGAAAAAAAAGGTAGATTCCCTTGTCTACACATTAAAGAGCAAAACTACCTGTGGTGGGCAACCCATCGTCCATCACTACCTCATTGGAGCAGAAAAAGCCTTCCTAACTTGGTTTGAGAGGAACAATGAAAAGAGAGAGATGCCAAGTTATGATGAAAGCACATGCCCTATCTTCCATGTGCACGCATGTGAAGAAGAATGGGTTAGAGGCCCCAGGGAACTTCCTTTGTACTTATGGGTACATGCATTTTACAATACATTAACGGCTTTGGCAGGCGTATGGTATATCTTAAATGATACAAGCAAAGAGACGTTGGAGTGGGAACAAGAAGAAGATCTAGCCCAAACCTTCCGGGTTCCACTCAGCCACTACGGAATGGGACGAGCCATTGAAGTTGATGGAGAAGGCGAGTCATCCAAAATGACGATTATGAAAGAAAGGGTAGCCCAAATCTATGACAAGGAAGCCTACGTGCTTGAAAGGATATTTCATGAAGATGTTGGTCCTAGTCAAAAGAGGAGTCAAAAGCACCACCACGAGGAATCCAATAGACGGAATAGTAAGGCCCTAGTGAAGGTCGAAGACCAAGAAGACCTAAAGGAACATTTGAATGCCCCAACTAGGGTTGGTGAGCACACAAGTACAAGATGCATACGACACGAGAGAAAAATTCTACACTAAGCCTATGTGCACGGTGGAGGTAAACATCGTGAAACAAAGCCATAGTTATTTGCCATTGGCGATTATTGGCGAATCTTTGAGCTAGCGTGCATAGTGGAATTGCTCAAGGAGTTCAAGGACTTACTTCCCAAGGGTTATCATGAGATGAAAGGAGTGCATGAGTCTTTAGGGAAGATGACCATCAAGCTAAAGGACGATATGCGCCCGATCGTAAAGATTCCATACCGCATGAATCCGAACTTGCAGAAGGTGGAGGAGATTGACAAGATGCTTGAGGTGGGAGTCATATACTTAGTAGACTTGGTAGAAGAGTCTGAATGGGTTAGCCCGTGGTAATCAACATCAAAACGGATGGGGGTAAAGATTTTGTGTGGACTTTTGCGCGTTAAGCGAAGCTTTGCATCATCAACCCTTTTCCGAACCTATTCACCAAGGAGATCCTTGAGGGCATAACAAGTTATGAGATCTACACTTTCACATATGCGTTTTTTAGGTATCATCAAGTTCAAATCACAAATGAAGATAAGCAAAAAATTACTTTTGCTTTCTACAAAATGGGGCTCCTTTCACAATACAATGTAATGCCATTTGTGTTGAAGAATGCGACCGATTGTTTTTTCATGCATAGCGATCGAAGCACTCAAAGTCTTTATTCACAAGTTCTTATAGGTAGACCTAGATGATTGGACTATATATGGTTTATTGAGAAACCAACATGCAAACTTGAGGCTCATGTTTGAGGGATGTAGGCAATTGCAAATCTCCTTAAACCTCAAGAAGTGCATTTTTGTGACACCATTCAGGGTCCTGTTGGGACATGTGATTTGTAAGGAAGGAATGTTAGTCGATCCAACCAAGATTCGGTGATCTTAAGTGCGGAGGAACCTTCTACGTGCACGATGTGCACATATTTTTTTGGGACACACAAAGAGCTCACTGCCGGAAAGTTATCAAGGACTATGCGAAGATGGTCGATCCTTCGGAAGAACTACTTAAGAAGGATGTGCCTTTTACATGGACGATGTGCCAACAATAGTCATTTGAGAAGTTGAAGGATAAATTGGCAAGCACTCTTGCTCTACGGTTTCTAGACTAGAAGAAACCCTTCCATGTCTATGTAAATGCATCGGGAATAGTTGTAGTGCGATTGCACAACATGGAGCTTTTCCAAAGTGTGGGACCTTGCGAAATCGGAAAAGCTCTCCGGATGAAGGCGGCTCCTATTCCTCTGTTCAGATGCACCAATAAAACACAGAGGTTTACCCAAAAACCTAATCTAACTACCGAGGAGACGGGGAGAGAGAAATGCATAAAAATAAACCTAAGCTAAGGAGGTGATGCAGGAATGAAGAACATATGCTTTGCCAAAAAATAAACACAGACCATAGGATGTAATGCAACACCATGCACATGACGGACCAACATATACAATGAGAGATCGGGAAATAACAAAAATGAAACACATGAGAGGGTTGAGAAATCATCACGTCATGCATATTCATTTGCTCGAAGGTTTGATATGATACATTGTAAAAAAAAATGCCAAGAGGCAAAAAGGCTGCATTACTGGTTTCAAATGTGGGAGGTTTGAAAGCTCCACAAATCTTCTTGCGAAGAGAGAGAAGGGAGAGTGCAAAGCAAAATGTGTCAACCTTGAGAAAAAGCCCATCCTTTACAATTTATAGAAGGGAAAGAGATGGAGAAGTGAGAAAATTGAGATTTGCTCAACCACCTCCAAGATCTGCGCCTAACTCCATTCATCATGGCGGTAGGTAAGAACCTCAACGACCAAAAAATGGGTGCTGTCATATTTCCCGCGTCAGGCCCGTTCTAGTCGGGTTCGGGACTCTCTTACGCATCCGCATCGGGCTTGGAGGACACGCGGCATGTGTTTGATGTTCGTGCTTTCCGACCGCATCCGCCGCTATTACCAAATTTCCTTTGTTTTCGGGTTGGGGTGTAACTTGCATATGCATCATCGGGTTTGGGAGGGCGACATGTTTCCCCCATGCTTTTCCGACTTGTTCGACCGCCCGACCGATCGGGTTTGAAACCCAGACATTTCCCATTTGTTCCACCCCGGGTTTTGAAGACCCCCCGACATGTATTCATTTCCCTTTGTGTTGGGTTTGAGAGGTCCTCGACATGTTCTCTGACTTGCTCACCCGACCTGCTTTCCCGACTTAGAAACCCGATTTTCCTTGTATTTACCCGGGGAGGAAAAAATATACAACAATTTGGCGACTCACGGGGTTACCTGCCTGCTAGGTAGAAGATCAATGGCCTTCTAGCGATCCATTGGGCACGGAGTCATAAGCAATAACCTGAAACCGACCTGATATCGCAACTCCTTCTCCGAGAACGCGCTGCACTGCAGAAAACCAACCCAGGAGCAACGAAACCTGTGCCAAAGCACTTAGGGAAACTGAAACCTAACTACAACAAGACAATGTGCCCACGCACTTAGAGGAATTGAAAACTAGGCTAATATTTACAAGGGTAGAACTTTTCTCTTTTCAGTAGCAATGTTTAAGATAGATTCCGTTGACCGGAATCGGGAGTTCTTCTCCGTCCAATGTAGACAATTGGAAGGCATTGCTATTCTTACATCCGTGACCATGTAGGGGCCACTCCAAATGGCGTCAAACTTGGAATGCTTTCCTGGTTTTGCCCGATCTGCATCCCATTTCAGAACTAAGTCTCCCTCCAGGAAGGTCCTCGCTCTTGCTTTCTTATCAAACCACCTTTTCACTAAGGCCTGATCTTTCTCGATTGTTTGAGCTGCATGCTCTCTAATTTCTTCCAATTCCATCAACTCTGCATACCGGGCCTCCATTGGTTCGAACTCAGCCAACTCCAATTGTTTTATGAACTCCAATGCAGGCAGTTCTAATGATATAGGCAATACTGCCTCTTTTCCATAGACCAACTTGTAAGGGGAATTGCCTGTAGACCTCTTTGGTGTTATCCTGTCAGCCCACAATGCTGATTTTAGCCTGGTATGCCATGTTCTTTGATTTTCATCCAGAGTCCTCCTGATGATCCTTAGCAAATTTTTGTTCGTGGACTCTGCCTGTCCATTACCCTGCGGGTAATAATTTGAAGAGGTGCTCAAATAGATTCCATTCTTGATAGCCCATTCTGTAATCCTGGAACCTATGAATGCCAATGCATTATCTGATATGATAGTGGCGCACACAAGAACCTGGTCACTATTCCTTCATAAAATTCTAGTATATTGGACTCGTTTGCCTCTTTGAGCGCTACTGCTTCAGTCCACTTGGTGAAATAGTCCGTTGCCGTGAGAATCCACTTGTGGCCTTGGCTTGAGTTTGGGTTGATGACCCCGACGAAGTCCAATCCCCATTGCATAAATGGTTGGTCAACCAAAATTGGGTGCAATGGAAGTGCTGCTAGTCTTTCTTTGCCTGTGAAGAGTGCACATTTCTTGCACTTTCTTATCCATGTATAGCAGTCATTGAACACTGTGGGCCAATAATACCCTGCTTTCATTATCTTGAGAGCTGTTACTCGTGGGGCAAAATGTCCACCAGAATCTCCATCGTGAAAATCTCGTAACACCCTCTCAATCTGACCTGTCCCAATGCACCTCAATAGAACTCCATTGACGTCCTTTTGAACAAAACACCATCAACAAGCACATATGGAATGGCCTGTAATCTAAAGTATCTTCTCTTTGCTTTGCTCATTTCCGGAGGGCATAGGCCTGTCTGTAGGAATCGTATTATATTCTGAGTCCAACAAGGAGTGGGCACAACATCATTTTCATGTTCTTGACCATCCTGTATCACCAAGACAGCCTCTTTTTCATCACCTGCTTCAACTTGTTGACTCAAGGCTAGCTGCTCACATAGTCCCTTCCCACGTACTAGCTTTGTGACCTTGATCTCAATGTCATATTCCATGACACGAGTTATCCATCCTGCACGCTTCTCATTCAGATCCCTGTTCAGAAGGAAGTCCTTAACTCCCGCATGAGAGACCATCAACTGGATCTTATTGTTTGAGACTAGATGCTTGAATTTCTTTAAACTCCTGATCACTGCAAGGACCTGCTTTTCAATAAAAGAGTACCTAGTTTCATATTCCTCCAAGCCTTGACTGAAGAAAGCAACTGGTTGTTCTAATCCTCCTTTATTTTGTTGTGCCAGGATTGCTGAAATTGTGTCTCCACCACCGAAGGCATATAGCACGAAGTCCTTGGAGAAGTCTGGATTGACAAGAGTTGGGGCTTGAGATATAGCCTCTTTTATTTCCTCAAAACTTGCCTTGCCTTCAGATGTCCACTTAAATGCCATGCTCTTCTTTAACATCAGCGTTATTGGCTTTACGAGAGCTGCAAAGTTTGAAACAAATCTGCGGACAAAATTGATCCTTCCTAAGAAGCTTTGAAGAGCCTTCTTGTGACTTGGCAATGGCAATGCTTGAATTGCTTCGACTCTTTCTGGGTCAATCATCAACCCCTCCTTTGAAACAATATGGCCTAGAAGTTTTCCCTCGTGAGCCAAGAATATGCATTTTTTGGGATTCAATGATACCCCAAATCTTCTACACCTCTGAAATACTTGCCTTAGATGAAAGAGGTGATCCGCTGCATCTTTTGAGAATACAGTGATGTCGTCAAGATATATTAGAACTATTTTATTGATCAACCCCTTGAATGCCATATCCATTGCCCTTTGGAAAGTGGCTCCAGCGTTTGATAGCCCAAATGGCATCTTCCTGTAGGCATAAGTCCCCCATTTGGTGGTGAAGGCTGTCTTGAACTGGTCATCTTCTTTCACCATCACCTGATTATACCCTGAGTAGCCATCTAGGAGAGAGAATCTCTCTGAACCGGATACTACTTGCAATATTTGTTCCATTGAAGGAAGTGGGTAATGATCTTTGAGAGATGCCCTATTGAGGTCCCGGAAATCTACACACAACCTGATTTCTCCGCTTTTCTTCCTGACCGGAACCAAGTTCGCAACCCAGCTTGAGTGCTTGATCGGGAATATAATGCTCGCCTCTATTAGCTTGTTAAGCTCTTTCTTCATTAGAGGCTCAACGTGAGGGTTGCTGGTCTCTGCTTACATCGATGGGCTTAGCATCTGGATCCAATTCTATGGTATGTTGTGCCAAATTCGGATTGAATCCTCTCAAGTCTTCATAGCTCCAAGCGAAGACATCTGGAAATTCTTGGCAAAGCTGTATGAAATCCGATTTCTCTTGCTCAGTGGCCACTTTACCAATTTGAAGTGTTTTGCTTTCCCCAACCAGAATTGGCTCTGAATCTTCTCTCTTGACCTGTATATTAGCCTTTTCCTTACGAAACTGGTCGTTAGGGTTGAAGATAGACTCCAACGTTACTAAACCTTTAGGAAGCTTGTTTGTCCGCAGTTGCACTACTTGATCTCCATACTGCTGCTCTAGCCTATCCTGATTTCTAGCTGAGAATTCAGCTTCTTCTTGCAAGAAATTGATGATCTGTTGATCGTTCTCAAACACACTGCCCGACTTGTGTTATTATTTGGAAGCTATTGGCCTTACTGACCACATGGATGTGTGGCTGCGTTTTTTTCTCTTCGATGTTGTCAACCACATCGAAGGTTGCTCCAATTCTTTGCGAGCACATCTGCGGCTTCATTTTTCTTCACAGGTATGGACTGATGTTGAAAGCTTGAAATCCTCAATGAGGTCCCATACCCTATTCTTGTAGCTCCTTAACAAGTCGTTCTTTGTAGCATGTTGTCCCCTGACTTGGTTGACGATTAGCTCGCTATCTCCAAACACCTGCAGGTTCTTTATGCCCCTTTTCCTGGCCCAATGAATTCCATGAATCAAGGCCTCATATTCAGCTGTGTTGTTTGAACAAGAAAACTGGAAACGAAAAGCTGAATAATACTTGATGTCTTGTGGCGAAATCAACATTGCACCACCTCCAACACCTTGCCTGCTTCTCGAACCATCGAAGAATAATTTCCAAACTTTGCTTTCATCTCTTTGTTCAGGCTGAATGATGTCGGGAATGGGTGAATTCTCTTCGTGTATACAATACATGCCCAATTCAGATTCTTCAATTTCCTTGTATGGGTCAAATTCATGACTTTTGTTTGCCCATTCATCCAAAGTTAAATCAGGTATTCCCTCGACCTTAGTACCTGCTTCCAGATCACTTGAACACTCCTCCTGATCAAAGGCTGAGCAATTTGCATTGATAGGACCTGGTACATGAGGCTCAATATGGAAATTAGCAATTGATTCTGATCTGATTGTTGCTTTGGCCCCATACCTTGTCTTGAAAATCATGTGCGACCAATCTGCAGATAAATATCCACCGATTTTTGCAGTGAAGTCCCTAGATAGACACAACGCAAAGAGTGGCGGAAGGTCAATTACTGAGACACATCTTGCAGAACTGTAACATTAGGACATGAATGTAGTGTTAGGCTTAACCTTGATGATCCCAAGCTGTTCCCCTTTGCCGTTCCATCTATTTGTACTACTCCTTTCAAAGCCTTGGCTCATACTTGAACCTAGTTGATCCGCTATTTGCTTGGCATCACCGAACTACTTGCTCCTGAATCTATCATGCAGTTGTGCACCAAGTGGTTTCCAACAATCAATGAAACATAGAAAGGTGGAGGCTTCAAATTTTTTCTTGTCTGGCCCCCATCATATTGCACTGCATTAGTGAGAACCTTCTCATGTCCCTGATTTGATACATTTGAGGCAGACCAATTAGCCATTGCAGCTTGCAATAAATCTCGTTGCCCTAGGATCGCCAGTGATTCCCACATGGAGATGTTCACATGTGTTTTCTTCATTTGATCGATGATGTTGAAAGGGGATGAATTGTCCTTTTGCTGCCCCTTACTTGGTGCAACCTTTTCTGGAGCTTGAACAGGTGCATGTGTTGCTGCAACAGGTACCTTAGGCTGATTTTGTACATTTGGAGCTATGTTTGGTCTGCTGGCCCCTTGTTGTGTAAGAATGGGTTGAGAAACAACTGGATTAGACGGTTGTCCCTCTACTATGCTTCTCTTCTTTGACCGTGTGTTGGCAGCCACGCCTTGAAAAGGTTGTTGGTTAACTCCACAGAAGTCTTCCGTTTGCCAATTGGCCAATGTGGTTTCTGTCGGAGGTCCTTCTTGTTGCGTTTCTTGCTGCTGATTCCCCTCCTGGCTTGGTTCTTGAGGAACACCAATGGTTTGCACCATCAAGGCCTGATTCAGTGCACCATTGAAACATGCTGACTGATTGTGGGGTAGATTGCAAGGGTAACACCAGTTATACTCTTGTGCCATGTTGTTTTGTATCGGGACCAAGGCTCTTGAGGACGTCGCTGTATTTGGATCATACGGCCGAAATGGCCTGGCAGCTTGAGGTTGTCCTTGGTTCTGGCTTTGATTTGCAGCCTGAGGCGGTGGTGGTCTATTCTGTTGGTATGAGGGCCTAGCCTGGTACTGCGCTTGAGGTTGATACGGTCTAGCACTTTGAGCTTGCTGTCTTTTGATAGTCACAAGCTCATTTCCAAGGTTCTGCAGTTGTTTCATGACCTCTGCAATTCCCTTGAAGTATTTGAAGATGTGGATGCCTCATTATTGCTTTGATTTCTAGGAGTTGGAATGGGATTCAACTCTGGTGCTTGACTGGTTGTAGGATTTCCCATATCTGGATAGAGAGGCATTGGCGGCCTTGGTGCAAGCTTGCCAGCTTGGATCAAACAGTTCTCTGCTCTGATCAGTTGTGTCATAGGACCCTGGCAGCGTTGTCCCTCCCATTGATTGGATCATCATGGCTATGTCTGGAATTTATAGCCTTTAAGAAATAAAGGAATGCTCCTTCGGCGGTTGGTCTAACGGCTATTGGAATCCTGTCCCATGTCCGTTGGAATCTGAAGTTGAAATCTGCCATTTGCTCGTTGGGAGCCCTTTTGATTGTTGTCAGTTGTTCTAATAAGGACAAATTGTCCGCCCTCTCCCCGAATTGGCTACAAAGAGCTGAACAAAGTTGGTCCCAATTCGTAATAGACCCTGCTGCAAGGCTCCTAAACCATTGTAAGGCCTTGCCTTTGAAAGATGAGGCCAACAACTTGACTGCAACATCCATTTCATTTATTTCGTGGATTGCGCATACATTAGCAATATCCTGGATGTGATCAATAGGAGTAGTATGATTTTCTCCTGTAAAATAGGGGATATTTTTTAGTGCTGCAACTGGAATTTGGTTCTGAGCATTTAGGGCAAGTGGACTACTTCCCGTGAAATTGACAAAGGGATTCGGTGGTAGATGCGCCATTATGATTGGCCTTAGAACCCTGGTTGATGCGAGAAAAGGCCTACCAGGTGGAGGTGTAGACAAAGTCCTGTTAGGTGGAGATGGCGATCTTTGTGATCTTCTTCCTCTCCTTCCCCAACCTGGTGAAAGTTGCAAGTGGGCAAATAGCCCTTCTTCTCGAGTATAAGACCTTGTCCGAATTCTTCTCATGTGCCTGGGCAACTTGTGCTGCTACACCACTGAACTCTATCCCTTCGGAGTCGCCAGATGTGTTAGAGAACAAGCCTCTAAAAGGCTGGATTTTGCCAAGTTACACACCAAACTTGACGGTATTGAAAATATAATTTGAAATTTGAAGGACCCAGAGGAGACAATCTTCAATCCGGAATTCGGCCCTCGTTGTGCAGCTGCGGATCCCCGAAAAGCTACAGGCGGAACTCAGGTCATGCAATGCAACTTACAAAACCCGAATTGCTATGTGTCGGAACTTGGAACATGTCCGACATCCCTCAAAACCCGAAAAGCTGCTTTGATGCTCTCGGATCCGAAATCCGAAATCACTAAAAACCCGAAATTTTGAAATCAAAATATCAAAAAACTAAAAATACCCTTTTGAAGATTTCCCTCAGATCTACCAACTGGTGAATTTTTAACTTGTTTTGAGCGAGATAAACCCTTAAAAAATGATTTCGGAGTTCAGGCTAGGAGGTGTAAAATCCGAAATTTGTAAAAAAAACTGCAATTTTTTGTGCAAATTTCATGAAAAATCCTTCAAATTTTCATGGGATGACCTCTTGGTCCCACCAGGCGTGCCAAAACTATTGGTGTCGAATCGCAGCACCCCTGGGACTCTGCAACACGATGGGTTGAAAGTCTCAGTGCGATTGCACAACATGGAGCTTTTCCCAAGTGTGGGACCTCGCGAAATCGGAAAAGCTCTCCGGATGAAGGCCGGCTCCTATTCCTCTGTTCAGATGCACCAATAAAACGCAGAGGTTTACCCAAAAACCTAATCTAACTACGAGGAGACAGGGGAGAGAGAAATGCATATAAATAAACCTAAACTAAGGAGGTGATGCAGGAATGAAGAACATATGTTTTGCGAAAAAAATAAACACAAACCATAGAAATGTAATACAATATCATGCTGAGATAAACATATTACAATGAAAGATCGGGAGGATAACAAAAATGAAACACATGAGAGGGTTGAGAATCATCACAGTCATGCGTATTTATTTGCTCAAAGGTGATACTGAGTACTTGTAAAAAATGCCAAGAGGCAAAAACGGCATTACTGATTTAAATGGGAGGTTTGAGCTCCACAACTCTTCTTGCGAAAGAAGAAAGAAGGGAGGTGCAAAAGCAAAAATGTCCAACCTTGAGAAAAAGCCCATCCTTTACAATTTATAGAAGGGAAAGAGATGGAGAAGTGAGAAAATCGAGATTTGCTCAACCACCTCAAGCTGCGCCTAACTCCATTCATCATGGCGGTAGGTAAGAACCTCAACGACCAAAAAATGGCGAACTGTCATATTTCCCGCGTCAGGCCCGTTCTAGTCGGGTTCGGGACTCTCTTCTGCATCCGCATCGGGCTTGGAGGACACCGCGGCATGTGTTTGATGTTCGTGCTTTCCCGAAACCCGCATCCGCCGCTATTACCAAATTTCCTTTGTTTTCGGGTTCGGGGGTGTAACTTGCATATGCATCGGGTTTGGGAGGTGGCGCAACATGTTTTCCCCCCATGCTTTTCCGACTTGTTCGCCCGACCCGGAAACCCGATTTCCCTTTGCTGTCGGGTTTTGAAGACCCCCGACATGTTCTCGACTTGCTTGCGCCCATGTATTCACCTTCTTTCCCGACTTAGAAACCCGATTTTCCTTGTATTTACCCGGGGAGGAAAAAATATAGTAGCCCTTGCAATGTCTTATCAGCTCATTGGGGAGAATCGTATGCTAGTTAGGGCAAGATGAAGTCCTAAGGCGTTGTGTTCAGCACATGAGCACTGAATTATTACAGGAATCTCATGAAGGTATAACAGGAGGTCATTATGTTGGAGAAGCCACTGCTCACAAGATTTTCTTTTCAGATTATGGTGGCTCACACTCTTTAAGGATGCTAAAGAGTATGCAACCAAGTGCGATATCTATCAAAGAGTAGGAAAGCCTAACAGGAAAGGTGAGATGACCTTACTACCAATGCGCATGTAAGAACCATTCAAAAATGGGCGATTTATTTTGTCGTGCCCATAATTCCTGCTGCATGTAGAACCGGAGCGTGGTATATCATCACCGCTATAGATTATTTGTCAAGATGGGCCAAAGCAACACTTACCAAGGACTCGCACTTGGCAACAACAACAAGGTTCGTATGGGAGAACATCTCTAGATATGGTTCTTGCTAAGCCCAACTAGTGATCAAGGGAGCCACTTTCCTGTAGAAACCGTGGGCAACCTATTGGTCGAGTTCATGATTACACACAATAAGACTACCCCCTATCATCCCCAAGTGAATGGAATTGTTAAAGCCTTTAATAAATCGGGACTACTTTGATGAAAGTTTGCAATGTGGGGCGCAAAGATTGGGATGATCGAGTTTCCATTGTACTATGGGTCTACAAGACTACATGTAAGAAGTTAATGAAGTTTACCTCATTTCAATTGGCGTTTGGAAAGAGGTAGTACTCCCCCTGGAGTTTTTGGTGCCATTACTCCGCGTAAGAGATTTGGATGATTGAGCAACATTAAACCAAAGGCTTGATGCATCGATGGAGTTGGATGAAAAAGGTTTCTTGCACTCTAGAGTGAAGGAGTGGAGAAGACAAGGCAAAACATTTGGCATGAAAAACACATCAAGGACAAGGTGCTAAGAGAAGATGCGCATGTCCTTTTTATGAATTGTGCTATGTCAAACACACAGAAAGCTATAGGCGAGATGGTTGGGACCATACATTAATTATAGCTTTCTAAAGAGCGGCACATGTAAGTTGTGCACGCTTTATGGAAAATCATTGTTACTTGGATGTAGCAAACTAAATCCCTATCACTACTAACTAGGTAACACTTGTGGTAATAAAGGCTCCATGAGCCAACCCAAAAATATCTCCTCAATGCTTTGATTTTTGTTTTTTCTATGTTTTTTGCAAAAAAAATTGTCACTATTTTGATGAAGGCATGGTTTGTGCATTTAAGGCGCAAGGCTAATAAAGCAAGACTCTTCTTCAATTCATTCATTTTTTTGATTAAGTTCAGCAGAGCACACCACTTATGACACATGACCCAAACAAAGGCACCTTATGCGCATGACGTGTACAAAAGAGGAGAAAGACACCAAGAGAGATTCCAAAGCCTAGAGTCTTGATTGTCGCCATGTGTCCACAATGGGCTTTGCGCAGAAGAGATAACTAAAATTGAAGCTTTTCGGCGAATTACTACACCAATGCTTGCCACTTGTCAATGATTGGTCCTCGTAACTAAGGGAAAACAACAACACTTGAAAGTGGAAAATTTTCGAATGCAAGGCCATCGATGATCGCCACATGTTTGTGATCGATACCTGCATGAGTTCAAGAGATTCAAAGATCACAAAAAAATCCGTGAAGCGGAGGATCCAATGATAGCCACATGTCTGCGATAGACACTCCACTAAGAGGAAGAAATTAAAGAGACACAACAATCTCCTAGAAGAGGAAAAATTGATGGGTGCCATGTGGGTCTAATTGGCAACGATTTGGAAGATAGAATGACCAAGAGAGATTGCCCACAATCAAGAAGTGAAGGTGCGGTGGAGGCCACGTGCGCATAAGGAAGGGGAGGAGAGGTGAAGAACACATCAAAAGTTGCTTAAGAAGGCGGTGGTCGAAACCAAGTGGAGGAACACACACGACCCCGGAATGCCCGCAAGGCAAAGCAAATCATGCTTGATGCTGATGTTTCCTAAGTTGAGAGAGATAAAGAGGAGAGAGTAGAGGAAGAACCAAGAATAACGCCTCTAGTGTTAAGAGGTTTCAACATAATTCCCTAGTCGGCTTTTTGGATGTGGAAAGGCGACGTGGAAAGAAACTTGCACTGACCAAACACATTAGATTCCTCTCCCAACAGGCAAGAACATTCATTGTGCACACTCGAGCTTAAAGAGACTAGATCTGCGAAGGAGAGAACTAGGCAATTCGTGCGAAGGAGATTGCCCATACCTCGCGCATTGAAGTTTGAATCAAAGAGAAATTAGTGCAAAGTGATGGATCGGGGAAAGCAAAATCCATGGAGTTTAGTTTGGAAAAGATCAAGGAGGTTAAGGGGAGAAAAACACAAATTTTGAGTTTAGACAAATTGGTTCACTATCGACGAGCGGTAAATCTCAAGCACGTAATAAAGAATACCCCCATCCTTCAACATTACAATGTACCATCCAAAGAATGAGAAAAAGAAAGGGGACACTAGCTGGCCTGAGCCGGTGGAAGAAGACGCTACTGACGGGATACTATCGCAATAAAAGAACTAGAGGAGAGTGTGTCACTATAGGAACATGAGGTTGTCATCCCGAAGATGTAGTTTCTAGAACAATGTGTCATGGGAGAGGCTTGGGAGAGCAAGGTTCATAAGGTGGAGATGGAGGTAAACCACCACAAAAAAATTCTTAAGTCCTGGAAAGTGACTATGTTGTCAAGGGTGATGTTGGCGTGGATGGGAATATTTAGTTGAATGTCAAGCGGCTACCTGGATCTAGAGGACCTCGGTGTCTTGCAATTGTTGGAATTGTCATACTTTGGCAAAGCCACCCCGGTGCATTTTTACTCTTGCACCTTCATGATAACCGGTTGTATTTTACGGGAAGGCACAAGAACATTTCAGCCAACTCGATACATTAGTTGATTTGGGATCTCGAAGGAGGGCTCGAGCATCCAAAGATGCTCGAACAACAACAATGTCACGGTCAACAATCTAGGCCACATGATGGATTACCAAAGGGGAAAATAGGGTATGCCCATCTCGGACATCCGGACTCACAATGAGGATAGCTGCGTGCTTGCGAGTTCAAAGATCTACCATTCCAAAAGATGGGAGAACGTCAACCAAATTTTTTTGTACCTAGCGCACAAGTTTGATGTGTAAAAGGTCAAGTATGACCTTAGACAAGATACATTCCGAAAACATTATTTAGGAGCACATACAACACATCATGAGGGAGACCCATTTAGATTCGGATCAGATTATGATCGTGTTCGACGAGATCGGTGTGCCTGATGGGAATGAACCCCAAGTGCTTGAGTACCAGAATGGAAGAAGTCCCCCCGAGCGCTTCATGAAATACACTTGCCCAGGGATAACAAAAATATAACCAATTGTGCTAAAAAGATGGTATGATGAATGCGTGAAGGCATTCGGGGATGCATGGAGAATCTTGAAGCAACTTCAAGCGTATATATGGGCAAGGTGTGCTTTGGTTTAATGCAACATTAGTAATGTGCACAATATAATTTTAAGGCTTCTCGAGCGCATACTTCCATGCGTTATAAGTTGGCTAAACGACGTCAACTTGGATAGCGCCTAGACCGATGATGACATATAGGCCTTGAAGCTGATGTATAAGTATCCAAAGAGGGATGAGGTGGAAGATAAGAAAATAGATGATGATTCGCACGAAGTTCGTGGCTCATGTATTTTCCGTACAAAAAAATCCTTTGGCTAGCAAGCCAAGCATGTTATACCTATATGCCGAGGTTGCACAATAAGTAAAGGGTGCACACCCATGTAACCCTCCGAAGAAAAAAAAAAGGCAACATGCGAGCCTTATGGAACCTTCCAAGACTTGCAGGATGAGGATGGCTAGTCAGCAGAGTTGCATCGCAGGAAAAGGACCAGTAGGACTGCATCAAGCACACAACCTGTTGCACAATTAGGCCAATCAAGTATTGTTGAAGGGCATTCAAGCACGCCCAATCCTAGCTCGGATAAAGGGTAAAAAGGGTTTGATGCAACTAAGGGAACACCGACAAAGTTTCCACCTATCCCCTAACCAATTTCTCCACCTCCATCTTCTCTACGCCAATATTCCCAGGATTAAGAGGCCCCCGATGGAGATGAGCACAAGGGGAACTAATTTCATGTTCGCTCCTCCGACTTCTTGGCCATCTTATACGCCACTTGAAGCAGTGAGCAACATGGTTCCACCACCCATGAAGCGAGAGGAAGGGTGATTGCGGAGTCCAAAAGGGACAAGGTTGAGGAAGCGCGTAGTGAAGCACATGAGGAGAACATGGAACATAAGCATTCGTAAAGTAGAGGTGATGAAGGATGGTGTGAGCCAAGGAGTGAAGATCCCACATCCTAAAGAACCAAAGCACGAGGAGACCCCTCGAGGGAGGAAGAAACTAAGGAAGAATAAGTGTATAGGGAGGAGGAAAGACCGCGTAAGGAAGGATGCGCAAGGAAGCAAAAAAAGAAAAGCTAGAAGGTGAGGCAAAGCTAGAAGAAGAGGAATGTTAGGATTAGCCTATTTAGAAGGAACTTACTCGAGCTCGAAGATGAAGTAGAGGTGAGGGAAGAAGCATGGTGCGGGGAAGCACGTCACGTTTGAATCCCCGACAAAGACCCCATCAAGACCCCCTCACCTACACTACCCAAGATGGCACGGGTCATGTATCAACAGGGGAAGGATGTGAATGATTTGTTCATGTGGAACTACATGTGGCAATCTGGTGCCTTGGGATGGACATGTAAACAAGTATCGTTCCAAGTTGAAGGTCCGTGGACGAGCCCCATTTTGAAGTATTTGACTTGGTGTTGGAGGAAAGATTATCTATAAAGTTAGTAGGTGACAAGCTCGTCATTGACATAAATACCTAGTGGTTGAGTGAGGAGTAGGAATCTAATGTGTTGATGAAGATGGTAGTTGAGGTGTCTTGATAGAACCTCAAGAACAAATACGCGGTGCGAAGAATGCGCACGATCACTATCTAGCTGGCCAAGTTGAGAAAACCGTTGTAGAAAAGAACAAGGAGTTAGAGGCACGGGTGCAAGCTATGTGTGCAAAGATAATGGTGAAAGGGTTCACCTCTAAAAAGGTGATAGTCGCGCATGGCCACACGACTCAACTCGAGCCACTTTGTTAGACGAAGTATTGACAAGCGTAGAGATTGATGAGCAAGAAGACCTTGACAAGGTCTTGAAGAAGCGAGATAGAATACCAACCGACTATATGTGATGAAACCCTTGAGGAGCTGAAGCAAAAGGTAGCGAGAGAAGGGAAAAGTGCCTCAAGACAGTACCTAGACACTGGATGATTTGATAAGGGAGTGGTAAAGGGGGATATCCAAAAAAAGGAAGCCTTGGAGAAACAAGTTATTGGGGTTAAGGATAAAGCTGAGCATGAAAAGAAGAGCGATGAAGTAAAAACTATTGTTGGCGATCAAGACCGAGGAGATTGCCTATGAAGGCAAAAGAATATTTGAAGGGATCCAAAGGCTTATTCTCAGCCAAAATCATTCAAAGTGCATGAGGTTCCCAAGAAGGGAGAAGAGAATGCGACTGGGACCATGTATTGCCCCAAATGGTCGAAGGAATGAAAGGTGCACTCATCAAGTGGAGCACATTCGAGGCACATGTACGAGAAATCATGCCAGGATTCTTTGAATGATGAGAATCAAGGTTTGTTTAAGGGCCAACAAACAAGTTAGTGGAGATTGGCACGTGCATGATATGTTTGAAGAAGGAGCATGCTCATAGGAATTTTGGCTAAGCGCGTGCGGGGAGAGTATGTGGTGTGTGCATTTGGAGAAGAAAGGGCTAAGGAAAGAAGCAAAAGAGCGAATGATGGATGCCACGTGGAGAGTGCGTAAAAGGCCAAGCCAACAAAGAAGACAAAGGTGAAAAAAGGACATAAGAGTGACAATGAGGAAAGGATTGTGCGGTAGTGTACATCGGAAGGAATGGCAGTTCGATGCTTTTGACAAATCTTCTAATCTATCTGTGCAAATCACGAGTATAGAGTTTTGTTATTTCTCGGATCGAGATAAGGTCCTAGGCGTGGACTTTGTATTTAAGGCGTTGCCCATTTGATATCTCCAAGCAACTACTAGCTACCGCTATAATGATGACCACCGCTTTGAGTGGGAATAAACTTGCATTTGAATTTGAATGGATGTATAAATGGACCACCAGGCACCCGACTAAGGGTTGTTAGTTGCTAGGAGTGCTATGTTGTTGGTTATTTTTGGCTGGATATTTTTATTGGTGCCATGTTAGTTGTGTTAGTAGTTGTTACAACTAGGCAATGAGGCTAATTCTACAAGTGGATGGGAAACCAGGCCAACTCGGTAAATGTAAGCCATTAATGGCCGCCTTGTTAATCTATTCAAATTGAATGAATATGAATGGTTCGCTTTTTTCATCCTTATTGTTAATATAGTTCTTAGTATGCTTGAATGGTAGTGCAGGCCTTATTTTCCTTTTATGCATTTACAATTACAATTATGTTTCTAGTGCCAAGTGTCATGGTGCACTTTCCGTCTCCGAACCAACGAGGGACATGGTGGACCGAAATGGGAGAAATCTTGTATGATATGTTGGCGCGCATGGTGGGTTACAAGGGCTCGGACACTTGGGTTAGGCCCTTCCTAGGCTAAATCTCTGGAAGGCTTAGAAATCCCAACAAGTAGTAACTAGGTAGATGGCCCAAGCCTAACTTGCAGAAACAAGTTTCAAATTATAGTGAAATGCTATGCAGTAGTTCCAGTGCTAGGTGCCAAATTATAGTTATATGTTTTGCATTTATTTCAGTGCTTTTGATATGCCTTTGTAATTTGTATGTACTATTATTGATCCAATTTGTTATGCATTTCTTACTTTCTCCAAACAATTATGTTGAACTTTACTGAAAAATTGTCTTGTAGAGTTTTGAAAATTTGGACTTGTTGCTTGTATATCACATTATATCTCTCCGAGACTAATTTCTAGACCTTGACAAGTAAAAAAACTTAAAGTTTCATATTTAACTTTTGCTTTTCTAACTAAGTGAACCATATGTATAGCCTATTTTTACACTTTTTTCTAGTTGCTTGGTCTCTTTACTAAATATTTCTTGCAGTTTGCTATAGAACATGTTTTCTCATTACTTTTATGTGTGTTGCTTTGCACAGCTTCCTACACAGTTCTATATGGCCGTGGTACGCTCAATGCTTCTTTTTTATTTGCAATATTATCGTTGTTAATTTGTTCTAAACAGAGCAACATTTAATTTTCCTTCTATTTTTGCAGTTATACACTGTCACTACTATGGCATTGCTTTCACAGGCTTTGTACTATCGTTACCTGTATAAGAGGGTGCAAGCAAAGATTACAAGCTTTTGTCAATGGTTAAGAACCAAAAAGATGGATTTCTCTTGAAGGTATGAACTTAAAGAAGTGATCGTCTGTTTTTTTACTTTGAAGTGGTTTTATAGCTTCCTTGTATTGCCGCTTTTCAGAATGACAATTTTACTTATATTTTCTTCAACATTTGCATAACCCAGTTCCCTTTTGTGCATTATCTTTGACAAAATAAGTGTATGCTCTTACAGATGCTTCCTTGTATTGCAGCTTTTTCAGAATGGCAATTTCACTCTTTATCTACTTCAATTTTTGCATAATCCTAGTCCCTTTCAGCATGTAACTTTTTTGAAATGATTTTTATGTTCTCACAGATGCTTAGTGTTTTCTTGATCCGACATATTTGCACATTTAAAACTTAAATGGCTTATTTTATAAATCTAGGTAATTATATCGATTTGTTCTTGATGCATTTTGGATGATTTAGTTTGTTCAACAGATTTAGAGTTCTACTACATGCAAAAAAATGTTTCACAGTTTTTAATTGCCAACCATCCCAGATTTAGAAGATGGGAGTATTTAGTTGGGTCAACAGATATAGGGTTTTACTATTTGCAAAAACTATCATTCTCAATTTTGTAATTGGTAACCAACCCATAGTTACAATGATGGTTTTAGAGAGCGATTTGCATTAGTATGGTGACTTGAGGATTCACACTTAATGCAACGGTATATTATATTACACTATGGTATGAAATGGTCATGATTACATTATCAGATGGTCCAATTCCTTTGTGTGAAGGATTTTCCTTTTGAAGGCAATGATATTGGTTGCAATGTGGGTTGACTTTGTGTTTTGATATGCATAAGAGCCCGTGTGAATCAGTAAGACAAATGATATTCCTTATCCAAATGTCCATGTTCAAAAATATGCACATAAATTTCTGGTAACTTGGAATGATGGACATTTTTCCGAAACAGATTTGTTAAACAAAGTATTCAAAGCCTTTATGCAGTGAGTAGTTTAATCTTTGTTATAGTACTGATCATCCAATGTTTGTTGGAAGAACTCCATTTTTAGGTTTATTTACAATACAAAATTACAAATGATGAGTATTGAGAAGGCAGAAGGAAAAAGCATGAACTAAAGAGATATTTTGAAGGCATCATTAAAAAAACAAGAATGTAGACAACACTGATACTTGATAACTTAAAATGAGCTTTCAATGTAAGAAATGAAACTCAATAAGGATGAAGAATGCAAGAGGTTATTTGCTTAATAATACAAATACAAAAATAGTTTTTATCAATTGACCCCTAATTCTTTATCAGCTGAGTTCTATGAGTCTCCTGGTAATTCATTACATAGATCTTATGAATTCTTTAGTTTGAAATTAAAACTAGTAATAAAATAATGAAAAAATAAACAAAAAAAGACATTATACTTAACATCATTCATCTTCTTCCAACATTGAAAATAATGGCTCTCCTCTTTTGTTCTTGCTTTAGGAAAAGCTAATTTTTAATTGGGGTTAGAAACTAAGAGAATCGCCATTGTAAAATGAAGTGAAATGAAGATGATAGCTAGAGGCTAGATTGTAACATTACGCACTGTGAACACGAAGAACAGTAGAATGAATTCTGATTACTTATGAACTCCGGAGAAATATCTCTAGAGAAAAAGTCATTGGCATGATAAAGACAATCTATGTGTGCATTTAGTAATCTTACTTTGTATCATTGAAGAGGCAATAAAGCATAGAGGAGATCTAAACTTAAGAGTGATATTCTTCTAGTTCTTGGCAAGCATTGTTAAAATAAGGTGTCGCTGCAGGCTGTGTAGTAGTAGCTTCTGGAGGGATCTCTCTTAGGATTGAAGAAAATTTCATCTGATTCTACATCCATATCAATTGACTTGACAAAGGCTACCTCATGCATTTTTTTCAGCTGCTTTCCAACCATGCCAATGATTGTGTTGAGTGTCAACTTATATGATGTAGTATTTCTCAGTGTGCATTGCTTTCATGCTTTTTTTTTCCGTGCCATTTTTAGCGAAGTCCTCTTCTATGTTTTGAGCTGCTTTTGAAACTTGCAAATGATCATGAGACATGTGATTTGATGTTTTAGGAGTCTTCTGACTATGCATGGCTTTTATGTTATCATGTAAAGGTGTTAACTGTGCTAGACTTGAAAGTTGGTGATTGTAGAACTATAGCTTTCTTGTGTCTGTATTGTTTGGTGAAATATGGGATCATATTAGGGATTGTGGTCACTGGCTTGCTGTTCAATCCTAATTTCATGTACCAGATCTTGAGTCGTGCTTGTCTGTGTAACTTAATTTTTTAAATTGAAATTTGTAACCTGAAATTTAAATAGCATAATGCAAGAAAATAGGGTTTTTCTTGCCTTGGTTGCTATCCTGCTTAAGTGGGGTCTTACAACTATACTCTATTCGTAATAGTTTGAGTCCTGAGATGAATGAATACGATAAGGGATTTTCAATTGCTGAGCTGGGTGAGAAGAAGGAAATCTTCAGTTTGCAAACATTCTCTTGCAAAGGGAGGCTTGAAGTCAGTAATAGTAGGGATTACAAATTGTTAATTGAGTGGTTCTTGTGTCATGGGGTGAAGATATCTACCATGTAATTGATATAATTATTATTATTTTTTTTTTTGGGGGAATCAATCTATATATTACATCTGTCATTTCAACAAAGAATTAAAGGCTAGAGGCATAAGAAAGACTCAGAACCTTATATAAGTGTTCTACTTGAATTCTTTGTAGGGTGCCTTGTGGCCTTTGCAGAATTTAGTTCTTTGAACCCATATTATCTTTGGTGTTCAGTTTTATGACTTGATTACACCAATCCAAATTGAACAACATCCAAGAATTTTAGCCATCGATGATGTTATTTTTGTCCTTATGCTTGTAGAAGTAACAAGAATACATAATTTGCATATGCAGGAAGAACCAAAAGAGTATACTAACGAGGACTGTAAGATAAATCCTCCAACACGGGTCTTGAATGGTTCATCTAAGCTTTCTGAGGGAAATGGATTCAAGTCCAATTTACATGAAGAATCAACTGGCTTAGGTGTGGGGACAATTGCATCAACTTCACCAATACCTGTTGCATCTTCACAATTAGCTGGGCATCAATCTTCTGGAAGAGACCAATATTACATGTAAAATATCTGTTATTTTTTTCAATTTAAAAAATCTGTTTTTCTACCTCAAATTTATGATATTTTATATTGTAGATGGCTTGAACATTGACTCTTGATTGCCTGATATTATTTCTTTCTTTTCTCCCATCGATGTGAGTAATCAAGGATCAGAATTAGGAAATTATACTTAATATTTATTTTCTTATCAGGTCAGCAAGATCTTTAGCAAAAAGTTATATGCCTACAGCAGGTTCATATATGGGACAAATCCGTGGATCTTGGCCAAGGACAAGTATAGGCTTGATTGTGGACCAAGAGAGTCCAAATGACAAGGACTTACTTACCAGTCTCATGGCTGCCAACTCCTCTGCTCCCACAAACCCAAAGTCGCTATTTTGCACAGTATGTTCACCAGTATAATCTATTTTCTTTGGAAGAGAAGAATGATGAGAAATGGTCTCTTTAGTTTTTCATTTTAGTAATTGTGTCTGATGAATTTGTTTAAGCCGTAGTATAGGTCACTTTTTGATAAAGCCCAATTTTTAATGGATGTATCTTTACATTTCAGTAATGCAAATTTTGTTTTCAGGCAGGTGTAACATTCTTTCTTGGTGTTATGAACTTTTATTTTCCCGTGCATAAGAAAGCAGCTATGGTTTCTAATGATATGACGAAGGGGTTTGTTTTACCTCTTGGGCGAAAACTTTTGCAGGTAACTTCATTTAATGGGATATTAATTGTACAGTTTTTATACTATTGGTATAGACTCTAGAGTATCGTTTCTAGTTTAATCTTTGACTCGAGCAAGATTTTTGTCGCATGTAAATTGGATCCTGGTATAGTGTTTGACCTTTTTTTGTCAGTTTGGAGGACCATTTCTACCTAACAAAGCAAGATGTGCCCCCACTGAACACTATGTGGCAGATCTTGACTGTGGGAGACAACATGTCTGATGTTAACTTATGTAATGTGTAATGATTTTGCAAGTGATATTTTTAGCATTTCGTAAAACCTTACATTTTGTTTATCTGTGTCAGGAAGTACATGGTTTTAATCAGAGTTCAATGCAGCGAGGTGAAGTGTCTAGTATGATTGGAACTTCCATGGGGTGGATGATGGCTGCTATTTATATGGGTGGACGACTACCACAAATTCTTTTAAATGTAGGTTCTTGAAAGTCAACCTTAGTCTTGACAATAAGCATTTGGTCTTCATTTCTAGGCTGCAAATTACAAGAAGTTTTAGATCTCATGTTTGCAAAATATTTTCCATACATTCCCAATACAAAGACTTGCAAATAACAAGCAACCTCAACCTTCTTTTTTTTGTGCTTGCAGCATGTGTTATGCTCACCCAAATTTCACTTGATTCTGTTCCTGGAATTAATAGTCTAATCTTTTACTTCAACAAGTTATATGTTTATGGGATCTAACTATGAAATGGCTGTGCTCTTGTTTGTGGACATGTTTCCTGACGAAATCAGATAAAGCGAGGCACAGCTGAGGTGCGCTTCTGAACTCCCATCTTTTTCTAGTTCAATTTTATTTTCACGGGCTTCAAATATTTTGGGATGCTTTTTGGATTTTGCATGTCAATTTTTCCCTTTCCTATTACAAATGAATATCATCATGAAACAAAAAAACTAACTTCTAGGAAAATTTGTGTTTTAGAGGATATTTGTTTCTAAATTAACGAAAACTGCAGTTTGTGTTACATTATTGAATTTCTCAATGATCAGCTGAACTCCTGATCTAGTATAAATGATCATCTGTAATTGTTCTAGAAAGTGATCAGATTTGATGGTTACTCTTAAAATTCTGGTCTATAGAGATTTTTGTGTTGTAAATGTTTTCCCTGGCCTTTTGATGAATTCCTGTTAAACTAGAATTGACAAGATGAGAAAACTGGCGGAATTACGATTGACAAGATGAGAAAACTGGCTGGAATTACGATTATTGATATCTAAATGCATGCAATGAATCTCCAGTTGTAGAATGGAAAAGATGCTTAAATGGAGTATTCATGACACCAATGCTACGCAGAAAATGCCATCCAAATTTACGCAGTTATCTATTTCTAACTTCATTACCTTGTAGGCCAGTTCAAATCTCACAATAAGATTCAATTAGTCTAAATAATTGGGAAAATTTGAGATGCATTAAACACCAAGTCTGTTTTAGTAACAAGGATGAAAGGAGGACATCTTGACTTTTGCCGACGGTATTCCCAATTTTTACCATGTTTGGAGTGCTTTTTTCAGTATATATGTATATATATAGACTTTGGCATGAGCTACAAAATAATCATACTGTTGCATATTTTGTAAAGACGGGAAAAGCAAAACCTTGGTGGTGGAGAGGATGAACAATTAAAATGTTGTTTGTACTTTGTATACAGGGCCTAAATCCACTCATGTTTACATTTGCAATTGTAGGAAACACAACATATCTAGGAAGGTACGTAAAGATGATTAAAAATATGCTTCTTGTTTGCTGAAGCTCGTATAACATACTTTTTAATGAAAATGAGTATTGACATCTGGTTTATATGCAGTATTCTTGTAAGAAGTACTGAATGGGCTAAAATAAAGCCAAACATGCCATGGCTTGTGGATGCTGGGGTCTGTGTTCTATTAGATTGCTTTGTATCCTTAATAAAAACTAATGGAATTTCTTCACATTTTTAGTCATCGGCAAGCCCCTCATTTTTATTTCCATTTCTGCAATCAACCTATACATGGCTAGTTGTTGCTTTAATTGTTGTTAAAAACTCAAACTTACAGAGCAACACAGTTCAACAGGTGTAAATCATAGAGAAACAGATATAGACCTCTGATCTCTTTGATGCAGCTTAAATTGCTCTCACTAACTGCTTATACCATTCTACAGGTTCCTAATTCATTTTCAAGTTTTTGCATGTGGAGAATCTCAAGAATATGCACTGTTTTTGTTTAAATTCTTTGTAAGTCGAAATTTGATTCCTTGACAATTGTCAAAAGATTATTGCCCAGTTCATTTATTTTCGTTCTCAAAAAGCAACTGACCGTGAAGACAGTGGTGAACCTTACGAAGCATCCGATTAAAGTTTCTTAGAGTAACCGGATCGTTATTTCAACATAAATTGGTAACAGTGAAAAGATGGATTTCTATTACGCGGGACATTTCATCTTTTGAGGCAACTGTAAAATATTCCGGAAGTTAGAGTTGTTAGTTGGACAGGAGAGAGCAATAGAATTATAATTCCTTACGCTGGGTCTATGGAATAAATGGGATGTAAATGTCTACAGAATAATGCAGTACAAATTTTCTGAATGGAATTTAAATCTTGTATCTGCAATATGGTCAGTGGACAACATTTTGCCATTTCCGTCCACTGATATTATTAGCGATTCAGCGTATTAATCGATTGTATTATGTTTTATTTTTGATTTTTTTGGAGCTAATTGGAGTTTAGTCTTGGCATGCTCCCCACACTTATTGGCTGTACACATTCAATTATTCTTTGAAAACTGTGGACGACGGACGAGAGTGCCTTGGAAAACCTGTTATTGAAAGAACTTATAAACATTCTGATTTAATGATATTAAATTTGGAACCGCTGGGGAATATCAGATTTCTCTTAAAAATGCAACGAAATAATGTTCTGTAGTGGCTATTTATGAAGGCCAATTTAGAGGGAAAACCTTGAATTTCTTCATTTCCAAAGTTTGTCAATGGCTGACAACTTGAAGAGACACCGATTCAAATTTTACACTAAACAGCCACCCTTTTAACTCTTCTTGGTAATAATTGCTGAAAAATTACACAAAATGAGTTCAGAAATTTTAGATTATTTCCACATGTTCTCATTTTTGAAAAGGAAAAGGAGATAGAATATGTTTTCATAAATGTTTCGAATATGATGATCAACCAAGACAAGATATTGTTTTCTTATATGGGCTTAAGTTTTTTCCTGCTGAAATTTTTTATTTTACAATGGAGAAGATACTATTTATCATATAGAAAAGAAACTCCCATCAGTTCAAGAACACAGAACACTTGAGAGTCACATGCTTTCTTGATGATTATAGTCGATATCAAATGGTACGATTATTATTTGATCGTGTTTCATACTTATTTCAAACTTTGTGGTTAGATTATATTGTTACAGTAAAGTAGACATTTATAATTCATAATTGTTGCACTTATGGTGGTTGAGCATGTTGAAGAGAAACACATCATGGTGAAAAGAAACCTTTCTTAATATATGGTGTCTAATTCATTGAAGGAAATCTTATCTTTTTCGTAGTTTGTAGATTGCAAATGGTAGATGGTAAATTAAGACCAATCAGAGGGTCTCATTTCTTTTGGGTAGACATAATTATTGGGCTATTTATTACCGAAGATCTATGCACATCGGTTTTTGCCATGATTATTTTAAATGTCTTTGCAATACATTATTTGGATTTGATGATTTACAATGAGTTTAACTCTTATTTGAATGTTTCAACTTATTTGAAGCTTTATATAACCGTGAATAGTGCAGTTGCAGCCCACTTTAGAAGTGGCATTCATTGTTATTGTTTTATTTGTATATACATGAAGGTTTTTATTTGAATGAGTCTTATTCTTGACATCAAAGTTCAATAGATGTACTTAGGCCACAAGTTGCGAATTAATGATGCACCAATGAGAGAGCATAATGGGGCGTGCAAGGATTACTCAATGAGCACATAAGGTCATCCTACAACAAGTGAATGTATATTGGAGGCTCTAGAAGAACAAGTAACTTAGTTTGCACATCCCATTTGGAGAGAATACAAAGTTTTCTCAAAATCAAGCCATTCATAATGTGAAATTGGGCTTGGAGAAATCACAATCATATCATTGAGAGATAAGCACGAAATCTAGAAGAAGAGGAGAATAGAAGCACTTTCCAAAAGATCTCATTTTCGCACAAAGAGGCAATAAAAAAGTTGCATTTCCAAGCAACAAATTTCTCAAACTTTATACCCAAGCATTTTGTGGACAAATTATTATGAGGAGCATCTTCATATGAAGGGAGAATACTTACTCTACAATCACCCAAATTATCCCAACCAATTTTTGATCTGTATGTATCTTTATTTCACTATAGGAGGCAATACAATGCCAAATTTCAAATGCATATAGGTTTTTCTTGATAATCCCAGTCATCATGCAAGGTTAACAAGGGGTTTTTCTATTGGTCAAGAAGCATGGCTCAAATAAAGGTCTCAACAAGCCCAAGGATTGTATTGGTTTGTATTATGCGCCCTCAATTCTCACACGAGTGAATCTTGGAAATAGCAAGTCATTACAGCTTCCACGTGATTATACAAAGCATGCTCGCATGTTTAAGCCACCATTAATGCCTTCTCATGAAACCACAATCGAAGAGAGTTAATAGAAAGGGATCTAAGTAAAATCCCAACAATTCATAGTGGAGATGACCAATTCCAAATCTTAAACCAACATTATGAACCACCTTGCAATCTGAAACACAATCAAGGAGACATCTAACAAACCAAACACCTATAATCTGCCTCAAAATCCTACAAACTTACTGAAACCCATGCCAAGCTGAAAAAAATCTACAAGTGTCCTCAAAATATCAATGTGACACAATATTACTTATTTAAAACTAGAAATAGGCAAGACAAATGCACAACACAAAGAAAAATGAAGTATAGACAAAACTAAAACAATGCCTTGATTATCCTTATAACCTTTCAAAATACACATTTTTGGAACAATGGACACTTCATTCATAATACCCTTACAAATGAAGTGTAATCCACACGTTGTTTGGATAAAAACACTTTCCTTTCTCTATCCTCACTCTCAACTCATTTTCCAACTCTTTTCTTGATCTGTAAGCTAACATTGACCTCGTGGATAAATGGTTTACCAAAACGGATCCTCATAAATTTTCTCAATTTTGGATGTTTCAAATAGAAATAGACTTTGAAGAACAAATGACGAGCGATTAAAAACTCATAAAAATCCATTTCGAAACAGTTTCTTCCAAATGTCATTTTTAAACGATTGTGTAATTAAATTACCTTTGTTCATCAAGAATTCATCTAAAACTAAATTAAAAATGGATAAAGAATGTGTCTCTCGGGATCGCTAAAAACGTAATCCGATCTATTAAAATATCAACTTGCAAGTATCATACAACTCACACGATGATTAATAGAGTCTTCACATGCCAATGGGGTGGGAGTGGTGCGGTCAAGTCACATGGTTGTGTGCTTGCCCACCCATGTTCAAATCCCCCCGAGGCACAATCCTCCTCGGAGGTGGTTTTGCCACTAGAGGCGGCATCTCTGCTCGTGTTGACACTGGTGGTTATTCCTTCGCGCGACGTTGGTGGTTGCTCCTCTTGTTGCCGACGCCGGTGGCTCCTTCTCCTCTCGTTCCGACGCCGGTCGCGCGCTCCGCTCACCTTTGTTGATGTTCCTCTCGTTGTTGACACTGGTGGCTGCTCCGCTTGCTGCTGACCCTGGTGGTTGCTCCTCTCGCTGCCGACGCTGGTGGTTGTCCTAATAGTTGTCCCACTCGTTGCGGTCATTTTCGATGGTCGCTGCATCTTCACTATGGTTTCATGGTTGCTTCAATTGGGTTCCTAATAGTGGTCCCCTTCATTGTAACCAGTTGTGGATCCTCTCAAAAAATCTCAATTGTACAAGGATGTGGGTCCTTTCAAAAACCCTCAATTTACCCTCAATTCCAAAAAAATAGTCTTCACATCAAGGTTTAGAGTCTATGAAGAGCAAGTGTTCCATCTTTGTTTTTTACAACAATGGGTGCTCCCCAAGGTGAAACATTAGGAGGAATTAATCATTTTGATAACAAATCCCGCAGTTATGCTTCCAACTCAATCAACTTAGTGGTAGTCATTCTATACAATGATTTAGACTTAGGATATGATCTTGGAATAATGTCTATATAAGGATCAAACTCTCTATACATTGGAATTTGTGGTAGTTCCTCAATAAATATATCATGGAAATCAAGGAGGAAAGGGTAATCCTTTAATGTATTTTTTCCTCTTCACCTATATCATCAATATGTACTACAAACTTAATAAATACCTCTTTTTGTGCCTTCTTCAACTACATAGCTGAAATCTGCCTTAACTTAGTGGCTTTCTTAACTCCTTGAAAACTCAAGTACTTTCCACTATCGTCTTGGCATGCCACCTTTGTCTTAGGAAAAATTCCACTTTAGCATGATGTTTTCATAACCAATTAACCCCCAAAATCACATCATATGATCCTAAGAGTGCAACATATAGGTTAATCTTTGTGGTAAATCTTTGTAGCTCTCTCTCGGATACAAAAAGATATTTTCCATCTAGTTTGCATACTATACTATCATGTTTTATCCATGTGACCAAATTTCTCTACTTACGCTTCTTCGACAACGGGAATTATTTTCTCAAGTGTAGTCATTTGATCATGGGTATCTTTCGGGAGTGATTGAATACAGTCCAACTTTTCCTATTGATAATTTGAATTATTCTTGGTATTATTATTGCCACTTTACATATGTTTCTTGTTCTTTCCATATTTCTCTTGGGTGTGACAAAAAACATAATTTAGAAACATAACAGACACAAAAATGCCCAACGTTGAAGTTGGTCTCCTATTCTATGGTTTAACAAAGCCCTAGTGGATGACAAGAAAAACACACCAAAAAATTTTTGAACCATAATTTTCAATCACCCTCACACAACTGAGGGTGAAAATTGATGCCTTTTGATTTCCTAGTGCTACGCATAACAATTAAACACATGCAAGAAGTAATATAAAGATAATACAAGTAATTTAGAGGTATCTAACATAGTAGATTAAGTTGTCTTTAATTTTAATTTGTATAGTTTTCTTCTATTATAATATAAGTGATTAATTATACGTAAAACATTAGTAATATTACCTACATAATTTTTCATATAATTGTTCATGAAATTAAACTAAGGAATTTTAGTTAATGCATTAAACGTGTGCATAAATTTCCATTCATTTTTATTTGTGTGAACACAAGCATCATAAGTATAAATCCATTTAGTTAGTTAGGTTCATTTATTACCTTAATCATTATTCATACATATAGTTAATTTATAGATTACATTGTATTCACAAATCCATGGTAGATATTACAAAAGTGTATGATTCTATTCATTCTCAAATTCCATGTGTTACAACATTACATAGGTTTGTATCTAAAGTGTCATGTCACATTTTACTACATATAAATAATTTATTCAATTTACAAAATTACATAGTTTCCAACACATAATGGTTCTCATCATTTAATATACAAGTTACAATTTCTTGTCCCAATTAACAATACAATAGATATCATGAAATTCAATACATCACAAAATACAATGTGACACAATCATTGCCTTTTGCTAGATATACGTCTTGATGTTGAACTATGCCATGAGAAAAAGAGTATCATTGAATGCTTTACCTCCAACCACAATCCTTACAGATCTCCACACACCTACCACAAAGTGATATTGGCCCTATTCTTTAGCAGAGAGGAAGATGTGAGAAATTAGTAAGGTAACAAATAATACCATGTGTAGTACAGTCACCCAAAAAAATGGTAGACCTATGAACATGGTAGGAATATAAAATCCTAGAAATAATAGTAGTAATGAATATGCTTTTGTGAAAAAGACTTAGGATAACAATAGGTATACATTCCTAATGAAATCGACAATGTGCCAAAGAATGAAGTAATCCTACCTAACTAATCATGAAGAAAGACCTTGTTTCTTTCTAAAATAAACCCCTAACCCCTAACATTTGTTATATGTGAAAAAATCATTAGGTAATCTAAGTCATCCATACATATCAGTCCCTAGTCCATATACATATCTCTCAAAACATTTCCTTTTCCCATAAGAAATTCACAACATGACATCTCTATCTCAAAAAATAAGTAACGTAGACAAACTAGAAGTAGGGCGAGAATGTCCCATACCACCTATTCACATTATTATTATAAGGACCCTAATCATAGTTTTTAATCCCCAAATAATACAAGACAAACCATAAATAAGATTCAAGTAATCACACCCTCTTTGATGTCCCATACCACTCTAGAGTGTTGTTATTGCTAGAATCGCAAACATGATTTTCCATCACATGAAAAGAGATAATTTCTCGTAAATATTTTCAATACATGGTTTCATGTTTTATGTATTCCATGTTGGTTAACTCTTCATATGAGGTTAAAATCAATGGACAAACGTAGTTACAATTATTATTATTTTGTCATTAATATAAGTGTAAAAACATACTATCTCAATATATATCATAAGGTTACACCATCTTTGTTTAGATCGTAATATATTCATAAGTGTTATAAAATGTTTTACAATAGTTATGGTTTATCATATTTTCAAGACATATAAATAAGGTATTCATAGTTTACGTGACATTAAAGTTCTTCTAGTGATATATGTTTTCATCATCCATTGAATCCTATCATGGTTTAAACTTCATAATTCATATTTTATATAGTTATAACTTCATAACTTACGTTAATATATTATCTTAGTTTCACTTCATAATTATATTTAGGTTTCCTCATAATCTTTTCCTTCCATAATGTAGTTCACTTCATTAAAAATTGTCTTCATTACATACATCCATGGTTTTAAATATTGGATGGAAATACCAATTCATACCATGGGATCACTTTATAATGTACTCCATTTACTTGATAATATATATATATATCCTTGATTAATTAAGTTTACAACTATAATTGTGTTCTTAGGTTTACATATATTTTGAACTTTATATCTAAATTCGTAAGGTTCCCAAAAATATTAAACCCTACATGCATATTTTTGTATAACGTTTTCAATCATAATGTTTACATGGTTGTGATTGTGTCATGGTGGATTATTTTTTTATAACGTTTACATGGTTGTGACTATGCCATGATGGATTATTTGTTTATAATGTTTTCAATCATAACGTTTACATGGTTGTGACTATGTCATGGTGGATAAAAGACATCAATGAGAGAGGGAGTTGACTTGAGGACCTCTCTTCCCTAGTCTTTGGATTCTAAGCATTTGGTCAAGAATGACCTTTGCACATAAATTGAGAAAGTTGGTTTTTGGTGTCTTGTTTACCAATGTGAGAGGGTTTTAAATCAATTTAAATTTAAAAGTATATGGGCTACGGGTTGAACTGTGACCTTTAGACATACGTTTTGAAGTCTTCTCACTACTCCAAGATACCCATATATGAAGGAAAATAGCCTTACACTTAAAAATTGTAAATGGAGCAAAACTTGAGTTTGGGAACTTCAATTCTCCTAGTTTCTTCCTCTCTAAATCATTCTCACTTTCGTCTCTACAGTTCCTATACGTAAGCATGTCTGGATTCTCTATGATTTTTCTATCTCCATGCATTAATTCCTCTCTAAAATCTATATATCTCTATTAAATATGTATGCGCGTGCTCGTGTAACTATTCTCCTTTTTAAATAATGTTTAAATCATTTTCTTCTTATCTATTCTTTCTCATCATGCGGGTCTATGTCTATTTCCATGCATTATCTATTTTTTTCTCATCGCGGATCTATTTATGTTTCCATGCATTATCTAGTTTGGATTCCCTAATTCTACTTTTCAATTTCTTGTTTAAATTATTCATGCAATTTGCTTTAACTCTACACCAATCTCAAAGAAGATTCCCTACTCTTTGAAAAAGTCCTCAAACCTTTTATCACTCACACACACACTCACACACTCACACACACACACACGCGCACGCACGCACGCACACGCACGCACACGCACGCACGCGCACCCACGCACACACGCACACACGCACCCACACACCCACGCGCGCGCGCACGCGCACACGCACACACGCACACACACACACATTGCTACTAGATTTACTTCTCACTATGTTTTGATAAGACATAGAAGTCAATAGCTCTATGAGCTATACATTTATTCATGAGCAATCTAAGTTTCTATATCAATGAGATATGTGCAATGTAACTCAGTTTCAATGAAATCACACACACACACACACACACACACACACACACGCACGCACGCGCACGCACGCACGCACGCACGCACGCACGCACGCACGCACGCACGCACGCACGCACGCACGCACGCACGCACGCATGCACACGCACGCACGCACACACATTGCTACTAGATTTACTTCTCACTATGTTTTGATAAGACATAGAAGTCAATAGCTCTATGAGCTATACATTTATTCATGAGCAATCTAAGTTTCTATATCAATGAGATATGTGCAATGTAACTCGGTTCAATGAAATTTGGCTAAGTATCCGGTGTGTTGCATGATATAAGCTCATTCATAGAGCAAGGTAGCCCATTTCGAAGGTGAGTTGGTTATAAGGCATAGCTCGTTCGGTTTCATCGTGACACGAGATCGATCGGTTTCCAATGTAATGCAAGGTTTCAATATAATGTATGTAGCTCAATTATGTGATAATCCTCTTATCTAGGAAAATGATACTTAACCTAGGTCGGTTAATTTTAATTAACATTACGGAAAGATAATCCTAGTTTAATATAAATATGAGTTAAATGTAGTAAATCATAATAATTAAATTAAATAAATTTCTTAGAAAAGGATTAAAAGCAAAGAATATCAACTTGAACATAATACTTTATTAATTAAAGTCATAGGGTTTAAGTTATGTATCTTTGGAAGGAATCTTATAGATAGCCATTCAAACCACCAAGTGGAAGAAATAGGAGTGATCACAACTTATACAATGAGGAGTTCAATATTCAATTCATAACACAAACCTAACTAGAGATGTCTAGGGTGTACTCTATACCCCGATCGGATGCACCCACATCCATCAAAATGTCCTTACTTTCCATTTCCTACTAGACCTTTTCCTTTAACAAGTCTTTTACATATATTATTGTCTATATCCAATTTATATATCTCACATTCACAAATTTCCTTCCACCTCATTTCATTTACATAATTTCATCCATATCAATTCCTTCCATCCATGAATGGTCCCCTATATTACTTAATACATTTCAAAGGTCCCACCCCTTCACATATTTTTCATAACAATATTACATTAATTACATACCCATGTTATTGGGTTCACATGTTTATTTTAATATTCACCCAAATCACATACTTATTATTTATTTGGGTTCATATGTTTATTTTCATATTCACCCGAATCACATAATAGTATTTACTTGTCATTAAATTTTTTCTTTTTGTTAATTTTATCTAAACCTTTTATTTTACCCCATACACATATAACTTTAGGTATGTTTACATTTATTAACTAGTATTTCATGGACTTTACTATTACTCTATACTTGTTAAACCATGGGTAATTAGTCACATAACAAGTTCAATTTGAGTTAGTGCAATTTAATTGTGATGTGGCTTGATACAATACACATTCAATTGGATATTCGATGAGATTGAAAATATTAAATCCTTTCTAAAATGTGGGATTTAGTCCCACATAAATAGTGTTACAACAATACAATGTAAATATATACAAATTGAATCCCATTATTATATAGAAGTCGTGGATATATGTCATGCCACCCTAGGACACCCGGGATGGTAGGTGAATGAGTATAGGGATTCCTAGAAGGTGCAACCCGACTCTAGAGGAAATTATGAGGTTATGGTAGATAAATAAGTATTTGGATTACAATCTCATTTTTTTAGGTATGAAAACATTCTAGAGCATCTAATAAGTGTTCAGAAACACTGTTATGAGATCTGCATTGTGATGGGAACATGATGATCTCTTCGATTACAAGGTAGGAGTGAGGATCACTTTCTTACTTCTCTAGGATTTCACAATTCACCTCTATGACCAAGAATCAATTCCATGATGCTCAAACCTTTTGATGCTTGTCTTTCACTCACTGAAATAGGTCCTCACTTTAGGGATAGAGGATTTCTCCCTGAATGAGATTCTCATCTTATGACCATCCATTGGGTTGAAATGAGGTGATTGTAAGGTGCTTCCTCCTTGAGGTGTGATGACACTACAAGGTGTTGAATGAGTGTTTAAGAACACTACCAAATGAATGGCATCAAGTGAAACTAAGATGATTTCCCATTCTTGCAAACATGGTACTTCACATGGAAATCACCCACTTGCCCTTCCTGGCTCCAAAATCCTCCTTGAATGGAATCAACTTTAAGATGCTCATGCACCAAAATCCTCCTTGAATGGAATCAACTTTAAGATGCTCATGCACCTCATGTTCACATGTTTCTCATGGGAGTAGATGGATTTTTTATCCTTCACACATGATGGTCCTGAGTACCTTGATAGCTTGATTAGCTCATTCGACTTGTTTCTCGGAGAGATTTGGACATGATGGTAGAGTCAAGATATGATGATCCTCAACTTACTCCATGAGCTTCCCATTTCACTTTTGAACATGATGACCCCTTTTTAACCTCACAGTTCACCTTCCTGACCAAGATGTCACCTGAGTGGAAACATGCTTAAGGTACCTGGACATCCTTTTGCTTGATTGTTTCTTATGAAAATAGGTTTCCTCCTCCAGATAGGAGGATTGACCTTGAATGAGACTTGAGGATGAGTTACATGTTCTTGATCTCCAAACTACATTGAAGCATTGCAAATGCCACCTTTCTGACTTGCAAGATATGAGCACATCACCAAACATTGATTAAGTGTTTAGAAACACTCTCGTGAGATATGCATGTGTGTGCACTTGAAATGAATTTTATCATCACTCATGGTGAGTTTCTCTTATCATGCCCCTGATGACCATTCCCTTGATGACTTGAAATGAAGTTCTTGATGTTACGGATCCTTCGCAGACCTCATGATGTTCCTGATTTCACTCGTTGTCCAAGTGACTATCTTTCACACATACTAATTCACTCTAGTCTGTTTGTTATCACAATGTGATTCATACAGGATGGCTCCCTCTACCACAATCGGGATGAATTGGATCATCCGAATTCTTGCATCAAGTTGTGCCTTACAGAAATCACCTTGGAACCAATGCTTTAGGAATTTACAGAGGGTTTTCTTTCCTTTTTAGACCACAAGACAACTTCCCAACCTTGCAATGGTGGAAAAAAGTAGTGAGATAAGTAGAATGGGAGTTTCCATAAATTTTTGAGCTCAAATATAAGACTTACTATTTAGTAGGTCTTATTTAGGAATGTGATTTTAGAAAAATTTCACAGATTTTCACCTTTTGATGTTTCTTGCTTGTTCAGAATGTTGCAGATGTTGAGAATTCACCCTTTTTGAAAACTTACTATTTTTAGACATGCATGATCATGAAAACCTACTATTTTTACTAGTGACACTTACAAGTGCCGAGTTACAACAAAATTGGTCTTGAAATTCTGGGTTTTGATCTAAGATTCTCTGCTCTAAATTTCAAGGTTTTCACCCATCGCATCTTTATAGAATCAAAAAAGAAAATTTCCAAAATTTATTGTTGTAGAATGTTTATTCATTAATAGAGGTCAGAAGGGAACTCAACACCAATTTTCTTGAAAACTGGAAAGTTTCAAAGAGATGGAGAGTTGATGATATTTCTATTTGTTTTTTACTCGTTTTAAGATCCCGATAGCTTGAAGGAGTTAGAAAATTTTGCACATGAGGGGTGAGGTCACACTTTTTGTCCCCTTTTATTTTAGGGGATAGAGGGGAGACCAAGGACACCAAAGTGTGACCTCGGGAAAATGAGGTATGTCACATTTTGGTGTCCCCCTTATCCCTCTTGCTCCGTGGGGACAAAGGGGACAACTGGGACAACTAGGAGTCCAAAGTGCGACTTGGGGGAGAGATCGAGGTCACAATTTTGTGTCTCCCTTGTCCCCTAGGGGATAAAGTGCACACAAGATTGTCCAAAGTGTGACTTATCCAAATTAGGAAAGTAGATTTTACCTTGGATGTCTAAATTGGGACACCAAAACTGATGTTTTCACTACGGAAGCTTAGGAAAGTTTTTGGGGTAAAAAACTATATGATTTTGAATCCAAAACACCTAATGAGATCAATGGAACCATTATTAAGACCCAATTTTACTTGAAATTCCAAATTTAGGACCTATTCCATCTTGAAGTAAGAGGGGTAATCTGCAGAGTTCGAACTATCTCAGGAAATATTTGAGCCTTGGAGAAAAGTTGATGTTTCCACCTTGTAGAGGATTCCAATATATTTCCAATGCATATTTTTTTTCTTCTTAAATATGTCTTGAACTCCCAAAATCATTCGGAGAAGCCAATTTTCATTTAGGAGCTTTCATTCCCTACACCCTGAATTACGATGTTGAACAAATTGTTCTTGAATCAAATTTTCTTCCCTAAACTTTCCTAAATTTCCATGGAAACCTTCGATTTCCTCTAATGTTACCCTCATATTATTTATAGTTTCCATGTACTCTTCCATAGGATGTTTACGATTGCAGAATGGCCAAAAATGGCCTTTTTAGGCCTCCAGGAGGAAGTTGTCTTTCATTGAATCTCAATGAGATCACTATTAGGAAACCTTCCCTACACACCTTTGAATAAGCATGTTATTACTTTCCTTTAATCCCGGGTGATGGTATAAGCGATGGCAAGTTGGCTAGAGGAAGGATGCATAGTGACCGGGAATCATAATTTTCAATTATGGGCTTAGTTGTCATGCTCAAAGTTTTAATTTTTCATGTCAGACATTTTGCATGACAATAATTTTTAACAAATATGTACTTATGATGTTGTGGATGTAGCTATAAGGTTGGACCGGTTAGTGTAGAGTTGTAAGATATTCATGTATTTTATGATGGGAGCACTCCCTTATGAATTCATGATGTATTGTACATGTGTTGCCAACATGCTATGTGAAAACCACATTCCTTTTGAATTGTTAATGTGTTATAAGGTTGCATCAAACAATTATTTCATATGTGTGCTCCCAATTTATTCCACATAGAAAATATTATTTTAGTGAATTGTGGATGTATTAGATGTTATATCACCATGGTTCATTGTATTTGTGTTATTTGTATGGTATATGATAAATTCATTTCCTTGTGAATTGGGGCATATTGTGAGGTTATGAACATTGTTATATTATGCATGGGTTATCAATATATTATGTGATTAATGTTTCTATTGTGATTGTGAACATATCAATGATGTTATACCCAACTATGTAGTACTTGTACATATGAAACCTTTGTTGTGATGTTGTATAGTAAAATATTGTGTCGTTGATGTAGTTATGTGTTGTGATATGTTACCTTAAACTTCTACTCACTACATGTAGTATCAAGGTGTAATGTGTAGTGAGGAAAAGTTAGCAATTATTCATATTTACTCTTGAGTATGAGATAAGAAATGGAGTCTTGCGTAGAATCAAATCCCCTTCTATTCATTTCACATGATGACATGTTATCAATGGATGTCATGCATATTGTGTAGTGTGTACACTTCAAGCTAAATAAATGAAAACATGTACCCATTTTATCACTCCTTAACCTGGTCACCTTAGATATTCCCTTTGTGTGGATACCAACTATGTTGAGCCTTGTGAAATTTTGGAGATGGTAATTCTAGTAGATATTGATGAGAATATTATGGTTATTGTTATATTCCAAGTTGTACTACATGACTACCCCTTGAGTGGGCGTGAGAGGCTAAATAGTGCTAATAGTGTGAAATTTTTTTGCCACAAAATGATTGAAAATTATAAACAACATGGTAATAGGGTTCGATTGTCAAACAATATTCTACATGCTTATGCAAATACTTAAATAATGTGAATTTACAAGTAATAGTTAGTCGTGAACAAAATTTAGGTTTATTGATAGAGCCTCACTTTAATGTTTGTGTGTGTAATCATACATTACTAATGAAAATAATCATGGATAGGAAGATTATATCTTAATTTCCTTAACATGGTCTATAATATTTCTCATAATCAATATAAGATTAATAATGTGCTAAAAGTAAAGGAGATAGAGACCACATGATATAAACATAATAAAGGGTCGTGAAGATCTTGGATTGAAAACCATGGTATTGTGTCATAGGATATGGACATTAGTGCCCAAGAAAACCCCAGAAAAAAACTTGAAAGAGATGGAATTTTTCCATAATCATCACTTTGTGAAATAGAAAACATACATCCGAATTTTGTAAAACTATTAAGATGCATTTTTAGGATCCAATGTTTTGGAATATGTATTACCCTCATATTGTGATTGTTTCATCACAAGTATTTTAGGATGTGATGTTTCTTGTTGATTATCATAAGGGAGAATATTTTCTCTTTGTCTTCTTTGAGAAGGTGTTTTAAAATGTGTTATCTTAGGAATACATTGGATTTTTTAGACCATGTGTTTTACGTGTTGTATACAATATAGTGATGCATCTTGATCGATACCTTTTGTCACTTGTCGGACATAGTTGTGGGAAAACTATTAGGTGGTTAATCATTAATGTTGGTTATTCAATACCAAAGTGGAAATGATTCAATATTACATATGTTGACCACATTGTGAAGCTTGGAACTTGATGTATCAGAAATTATTTTTATACCTTTTGAAACAAAAACTTCGATAAATTTTCATTATCGAACATGGTTGCATATTTATAGCTTAATCTTCTCCTATAAACAAGGAGTTTTCTCAACTATTCACCCAATAAATTTCTCCCACAACCTATCTAAGTGGGTTGTTATAACCCATAAACAAACTCACCAAAATAATTATTAATCACTTGAGCATTAAATAAATATTCTCCTTTTTAATGTGAACATGGGGAAAACATATTCGCACTTCTTCTCGCAGCCTTGCCTCCCTGTGTGTGCTCATGATTTGGATGGGTTTTCTAGAAAGCCAACAACCTCCAAGAATGGTTTTACCAGTGGCTTACCAATAACCACAACAAGATGGTTTTACAAATGGCTAAGCAATGACCATACATACAAATAGTTTTACTAGAAAACCAAAACTCGAAAAATACAAATGGTTTTATAGGACAACCGATAACCCAAACATACAAATGGTTTTACAAGACAAGATAACCCAAACATGGTTTTACAGGATAACCATTAACCTACGAAGATGGTTTTATAGGACAACCAACAACCTAAATATCATGATGTTGCTTTCTCCTTGTGCTTTTATCTTTCCACTACATTTACACACATCGGGATTACATAGGACAATTTTCTCACTTATTTAAAATTTAAATAGTAACAAATTGTAAACTAGACACAAAATACTAGTAATTTGAAAATGACTCACAAAACAAATTGCCACCAATGCTATTATGTGTCCCCATCATTTGTAATCGACGAGAAGTCATCGATTGACCTCCTTCCTCCAAAGTGCCTCCATCCTCTAGTTATTGCTTACTCAAGTGGATTGGAACTTGGAGCTCAAATTCACACCATCTTATATCACACAACTTCCCCACCAATTTTCACTTTGGCTTTGAAATTCCAAAATAGGGATTTGGGGCGTGACCCCAGTGGGGTCAAGGGCGATTTCTGGCGTGCTCCTGTCGCGATATAGGGCGGAGTTGAAGGCGGAACCCTCAAAGCCACTTTTCCTTCTTTGTAACTTTCAAAAATTCATCGAAATGCACTTATTTTCATCTTATTCCCCCATATTTCGGATGTCGGGTAACACCAACAATGCGTTCGTAAGGTGATTGTTTTAAAAGGTTTTGGAATTTTACAATGACACGATGACATGAGACCATTTACAAGACTGGAAACGCAATAAAGACACAACGGGTTTTGACAATACACATGTTTATGATACAAAGAATATTTTGACACTCTTGAAAACACAAAGTGACTTACAACATTGACAATATGCCTTTTTACTCAAGACTCGACTTTTTACAATAAACTTGATGACACAATCTTACGATATTTGACAATTTGGATTGACGACACTATAGCTACAACTCAACAATGATACTCATTAAAATAATAATAATTAAAAAATTATTTTTGATAAAAACAAGGACTTATATGGATTCACTCTAAATAAACACAATATTGATGTCCAGTTAGACGTAACTAATGATAATGCTAGATTGCTAAAAAAAGATCTTATATACCTAATCCTAAGATCAAATTATTAAACTAAGAAATACATTAATGCCTAGACACACATACCAGTATGTTTTCTAATGAAGTTCTATACGTGGCCATAACAGTGTTTCTCACGCACGCAACATGGATGTGGATTGATGCAGAGTTGGCGAGTCTAAAAATGAAGTTACGCATGGAAAAAGTATACAAAACCCCTAAAATATTGGGAAGACCCTATCCATCAAGCACATTCATGATGGAGTCGGGTAAAATGAAACTTGGGACTCGCAAGTTGTCAACAGAGCCACCTAGCACTGCGCCACAACTATTTTTGGCATGTAAAATTTAAAAAATTGACTTTACGGTTGACTGCTAATGTACGTGATAGTTAGGCTAGTTGGGTTGGGCCGAGTAAAGGAAGAATACTTTCTCACAAAACAACAAACTCCTACGTTGAAGCACACGCCTAGCAAAGAAACACGACGATGCAGATTTCTCACAGAAACAAAAACAAAACAAGTTCATATCTATCTCACAGAGCCAAGGCTTTAGACATTAAATGGGGCAGTGAAGAATGTTGGTTTCCTTTTGGATACTCTCAAAAAATATTACACGAAGAGTTTTAATAATGCTATGATACTAAATGAAACAACTCTAATAAATTGTCATTATGGAATATTGTTACATATTTATAGCTTAAGCTTTTCCTATAAGCAAGGAGTTGCTCAACTATTCACCTCATGGGATCTATAAGCATGTTTACAAATTGCAAATGCGCACAAAAATTCCAAAAGTCTAACAAAGACTATGTGCAAGAGTATTTCGGGAAATGGAAGTTCGGATGCAATTTGCATACAAATTGTAAATGTGCACCAAAAGTTCAAAAGTTTGATTACCATTGAGAATTCTTTTCAAAATGGGGTTCTGGGAGCATTTTGCAACTAGTTTGTGAATGTGCTTAAGAAGTCCGAAACTTCAACAAACATTGGTTTTATTCCACACAACCAATTTGATTGAATTTAATTGATTGTGGACAACGGGGTGAATTAACATAGTGAAGGAGGGTGATGAGTCATGAAGCAGACAATTGGTTGACAAATAAAACGAACAATTTCAACTTTTGTAACTACTTTTTGCCTATATATTTGTTGGTTGAAGGCATTAAGTGGTTGGCAACTAAAGATGTAGAGTTGAGTCTAAGAATAATATTACGAGTTGTTGCGACCTAAGTGTGAAGAAGGAACCATTTTTGGTTCAAGAAAAGTCTTGCGAAAATTGCAAGCCTAAGATGTAAGCAATTCGTTTAAACATCCCATTTAGGATCTTTGTTATCTTTGAATTTTGCACTTGTAATAAGAAGGTTGTATTTCGTGTTTGTAATGAAATTTCCTTCATTGAATGATTTTTTTGTCTTTTGCATTGTATGCTAGCTATTGTTTTTCACACCCATTTTGGATCTTGATGTGTGTATTGTTGAATGTGTGGTTTAAGATGGTCCTTCATTGGACCCCCTAACTGCAACTGCATCACAATCCCACAAGCCCTTCCCAAACCTTCACATAGATCTCTTATTATCCTTACGAAAAGGTTGTAGACTATTTCCTCGCCGGATTTCCAAAAAAATTCCTTTCTCAACTGTAGTGATGTGCTTATATAGATACATGATCAACTACTTAGAATATGAGGTTTAACTACATTCTACCCATGAACATATTAAATGAGTCACAAACATTAAATGAGGAATAAGGTCTAAAGGGCCCATAACATAACACAATTCCATACAAAGACAAGTTGGCTAGCAATGCAATAGTGAAATTTGACAAGTCTTCATTGATTCCCATTTGTAATCTCGATACGGCCAAGTGATCACGTCATTTGCACTTCCTCGAGAACGCGCGTGTTATTTACGGAAGAATCCTACACGCACTTTTTCTTCAATCATTTCCTACATGGAAGGTATATCTCTGTGTGGTTTCATCGGTAGGTACTTAGTATCAATATGAATCTCCTTCTAATGCAAGCCTCTAAAAGTGCATTATACGTTGTCACACACACGATTTGAAGGCTTCTAGGTTTTGCACTATACGTCAAGTTATCAATGCAATGTTTTGGCCTCATGCCAAGGATTAAATGCTTTCCACCACCCTTTGAAGTGCATATGCATAGCGAGGAGGTGTTGCGATTTCGTAGGATTGTTATTTGCCTACATAAGACCTTTTAGGTGAGAATTTCCCATTCTTGATTTGTCCTAATATGTACTTGTTTGCACGAAATTTTGAGCATTTTTATATGATCAATGAAATTCTTTAGACCTTTATGAATCAATTTATCAAGGCCTCACTTAAAGTATGTACAAACACGATTTTACTCTAATTTCTTTTGGTTGATGCAAGATTGCACATGACCCGGACGCTCTTACATCATCCCCGATGAAGAAAATATGTAAGATAGATGATCACACACGTTGTTGGGTGGTAAAACCATCCTTTCAAATGTTTGGTAAGGTCTTGGCGTGCCTATGTGCAAGCTAGCCTCCATGTCTTCCAATTGTTGGGTGTCGATTGGGTATGGGACTGACGTCCACCTATAAGGCTCTCGTTCATTTGCACCCCTTTTCCTAATCTCTTTAATTGACCTTTGTCTTCGCAGTAGGTGTCTCTTTCATTCTTCACATCTCTTTCGCAACATTTTCGCACACTCCCTTCTTACTAATTATCCATTTCTCAGCATCTTATACATTATCGCCTATGCTACTTCCTCTTGCATTACTACGCATCCTTCGCTTGCTCTTCTTTGCATGATGCTTCTTTTTGGTATTGTTCTCGCTCTTCCCTCTTCTTTTTGCAGGATATTCTCCCTCTCACACACGATGAACTAAATTTGGAGTGCAACTTCGTCTTCTTCCCTTCGTGGTTGCAGAATGTGACTCTCTCCGTATTTTCGCACTTTCACCGTATTTTCTCTCACATCATATTAATATCTATTAGTCAAATTGACATGGCCTCCCCAACAAAATATGGCATGCATTCATTGGTAAGATATCATACAAAACTTTGTCTATGAAGTCATCAATATTCATCTCTACCTTGCAATTCTCTTGCACAATGTAATATTGTCCTTATAACAACCAAGTTATATCTTGTAAGGATTTAGTTGTAGTTTTTGCTCCAATCCCAACTTATAAACCATCTCTATAAAGACCAAATTGTGGATGCCACCACTATCAACCACCACCATGCAACATTTACCTCTTGTTTTGCATATTTTTCAAAAATATACAAAATGGAATAGCAAAGACTTACGACCCTAAATGTGAAACAATAACTACTTCTATGTTTTCTAATAACAATACTACAAGTGTGAATATTCATTTTTTCCTCTACTTCATAATGTTTTTGCTCCTTTCAAAAAACCATCCCACATCTTCAAGTTTGCAAAATCTTTAACAAACCTACTAAAAATCCAATTTTTTTTTACCACACATTCATTTCTACACAATCGGGTATATGAATAATATTCGCTCTCAAACATACACTTACCTCCGCATCAATAACTACTTTCTCACACACTACCAAATCACAAATCACACGTGCATAACCACCCCACCCAAAATATCGACATCACCATTGCATCGTCCTAACAAGATTGCTAATGTATAATATATGGTACCATTCTTTTGTTTCCAATAATTTTTGGAGAAGTAATAAAAGCTTTGGTGTGTCGTTAAACGAGTTTGAAGTGAAAGCGGTCGTGTGGACAAAAAAACCCGTCATTCATTTAGAGAATGGAAAGGCGGGTTGTGGGGTGGGTGTTAATTGTGGTGAAACCGACAAAAATGTGTCAAAGTCCCAACTCCAAGACATCGAAAATGATTAAAACAAAGGAAGATGGGGCGGTGTTTGAAAGCCTTAAAATGTGGAGCATGGAGCTTGGAGCCTCAAGGCACAATTCATGTACTTAATTCTCTGCTTAGTCTCCATCTCCTACATCGTTTCCTTCCTCAAATAGTCTCTCCATAAATACTAGTCATAAGAGAACATCATTGAAATGGGAAAAGACACAAATCTTCACAACACAATTTCTTCATGGAGTGGACAAGTGGATCATATGATCTCGAGTGTGACAATAATCACCTACTTTCAAATTTTGTTTGTTGGTTTGACTTGTGTTTGCATCGAGTTGTGTTATGATCTAGGTCTTTTAGGCCTTAATCCTCATTTAATATTCACAATGCAATTAATATGTTTATAAATTGGATATAGTTGAGTCTAATATTGAAATTAATTAATTGTGTATCTATACAAACACATCAATGCTTAATGGAAAGGCATTTCAAATCCCATGAGGAAGTAGTTTAAGGTGTCATTATAAGGAGTGATGTAATTAGATTAGGGAAGAGCTAGTGGAATTGAATCACTTTGAACGACATTGTGATGATGAATTGTTTGCAAGCCTACATGCATTGTGTATACATTGTTTATGTAATAAACCGTGTATGAGGGCATGTGTAATGTGTATAATTGGAAAATAAATAAAGATATTACAAATTCCAATGTGCATGTTTTTCATTAAGGTTACATGGCCCAAGGGATTCCTTCAATTGGACCCTCTCCATCCTTACATCAAGACTTATTTGATGGATCATTGTTTCTATTGCCCTAAGCCTCGAGATGTTGTGCTATTTATAAATAAGATCTTATTTTTCACCTTTTCCATAAACTCTACCACCTAAGGTTCTAAAAATTGACCTATGTCGTGCAGATTTATTTTGTCCGTATGTCTTTATCTCAATTGTCATATTCCCTACCTTTTTGAATCGTGAAGTTATCACCCCCTAATTTGTGATGTTTTTCTTTTCTAAAACTCCATTCGTCGTCTCTAAATCATCATTTTTATTACAATTCTCCATGACACTTATTGTTGATCCTATAAGTGCTTTAAAATTTTCTATCTACAATTTGATTCTTATTTTAGTGAGGCACAATATTGTCATGAAGATCAGCGATTGTACAAAACCTAAAAGGCAAAGCATTTACACAACAAATGCTATATTTAGTCAAACTTGATAATCATGCTTCTCATTGTCTTCATCTATATGACTATATTCTCAAAACACTATTGGTATAAAACTTGGCCAACCTCTGCTCTTTCTCATCCAACTTAATAGGCATGCTTCTCATTATATGACTGCATTCACCAAGCTTAGTGCAATAACTTGTGGTCCCACACAGTTGTTTGATTCTAACTTAAGTGAGGCATGATATCTTGAGGTTGAGGCAAACTAATCCTAGAAGGCACATCATTTGAACGTCATATATAAATCCATTATGAATAAACTTAACACATCTATTACATAAAGGGGATGTAAAATTTTCATCCATCTAATGTAACCCCAAGCCAAATATTATAACTTGCATCAATGAATATTAATTGACATTGAGTAACTAGTGATTTTAATTCAATGGTTACATCTACTCTAATTGACCTAAGAGTTGTTCTTAGATGCCAGACCTCCCTTGATGACCCTATTAATATTAGCTATTAGCTATTTGAATTAGCTAAAAGGTTGCTCTATAAACGTCTAATTATAAAATAAGAGTTTCACTACAAAACTTTAATCATAAGCCATCTTGCCATGAAGTTCTCTTTTGATGGCAATGATGGAGAGACCCCTCAGCATTATTGAAAACACACTAAAAATATACAATAATTTTTCCACTGAAAAATTGATGCAATATTGTATTTGTGAGGAACTTTAGGGCTATAAAGAAATGATTGAATCTTTATAATGCTTGACAACGTGTGACGATTGCCTTGCTCGACTATTTCAATGGGAACCTTCTTCAACCAATATTTTTCTAGCATTTCCTCCGGCTCATTTTGCCTAATTGAACTCGCGTGCCTTGTACCTCTGCCAATTAGAAAAACTCAAAAAGAAAAGAAAAATCATATTGATTTACTATGGAAAGGCCCAGCAAAAACTCCCCAAAATACTCGAGTCATTGATATTCCAATAAGATCGGAGTACAAATTCCTGATTTAAGGGGCCAAAAACGGTGCAAGAAAAGGTAAGGAGATCCATTTTTAGGTGTCTACAATAAGTATCATCAAGAGAAAAAAAAGTGTTAAATAGAAAAACATGATTTCTGCAGATCGAGATCATCTCCAGAAATTTGTTTCCAGCTAAAACAATTCTAGAGGAAACTAAAAAGTAGAAACATTAACTAATTATAAAAATAGATATTCGAGGAGACGGGATGTAAATTGGTAGACTTGCTGCAATAGATGAAGATTAAAACACAGATACAAAATCAAAATTCAAGGACTCCGAAAAATTAGACGAAAATATTAGAAAATAAAATTTTGAGAAAAATATTTTAAGGGCTCAGAGAAATGAACGAATAAGGATATAAAAAAATGACATTTCACACATTAAAGTAAGAGAAACGTATCAGATACCAAGAATAGGGACGCAATTTGAAAACCTGAGCGAAAAAGAAAAATATTACAAAGCAATATTTAAATAAGTTTTTACAATTGCAACTGAACAACAAATTAGGCAATTTATTGAATTTGAACAATTTAGCAGATTGATCTCTTCAGCAAATTGAGAAATATAGTCATTTCACCCTAAAAAAGGGATCATCAATTTTAAAAATTATGCGAATTTCATACAAATATATTAAGCACAACATTTTCAAGAACAGATCACTTTTGTAACTAGCAATCTCATAAAGGCCGCTCAATAAAATCACACTTTTTGAAACTAGCAATCTTGTGCCCTCATTTCTATTGATCGGCCATGCTCATGTTTTTCACATATCACTGATAAGAAGACTAATAGCATTGTGACATTCTTATTAAATTCTCTTAAATGTACCGGCAAGACTTAAAATGTACATAAAATTACAAAGCAATGTTTGAAGCAAATCAAAATCAGTGTCTATCAGAGATGGTGAAAGACAGAAAGATTGGGAAACAGCAAGTATTTGATCACTATGAGATGGCTCTTCTCAACTAGCTTATTGGAAATTGCAGAAAAAAATACATAAACAGCATGTAAATTATAATACACCGGTTTCAAACCATCAAATGATTGGTGTTTTATTATAATAAAAAAGTAGAATTTTTTGAGTAGCTTAAAAGTTTTGGACAGTTTTTGTGACATTATTTTTTTAAATAATTAAAGATTGCATTAAATATGAATGAAGTACGAAACAACCTGTGTGACTGAACATAGCAGAACAGAGGCGAGGAAGGAGAAAACAAGGGCCAGAGTCTCTAAACAGTCCTAACAGCAAATTGGAATCAACAAGGAGTGAAGGTAGGCAACAGTACAACATAACTAGGAAAGAAACAGACCAAGACCATAGTAATCTGCACAAATTTGGCAAAGGGAATACCAACCAATAGCAAATGACCGTCCATTTTGAATGTTTGTAGTTCTTTTGTTTCACATTAGATCGCTGTTGTGGTGAGTGCTGACATTAACAAAATGCTCACTTAGTGAAAGCCACGGAAAAGAAAAGAACCTTACATACTCGAGTTGTTTGATTCAAATGTTCTTATAGATTATTATAGCAGCAAAATACAACCCTGCACGATACAATTTTGATTGGAAAATAAATTAATTTAATTGTTTTTGTCATATTGCAAAAAGCACCAATAGTGCAGAACCACATCAAAGCAGCTTCTTTTAAAAGTCAACTATTTCTTCTTGATGGTTTTGAAACAAACAATCTCGTACTTTGATATCAAGGGAAAATTCATAATGTCAGGACTCAGGAATATACCTGACAAATGGTAACTGCACTATAAATCATTTGTGTCATGATTTATTCAACTTGACTAACAAATACCGCCCCAAAACTAACCAATCTAAGGCAGAACTAATTTCAGATATTGTTCTGCCATTAAATACAACAAAAGAACAACACCTCACTGATAAACCTACTTAATATACTGGGACACCCACTTGAAACCATCACCATACCCCATTTTTCTAACAATACTACACATAAAGATCTCAATTGGACGAACATTTGAGTCCGCCAAATTCACCTTACCTTTACCAGTAGTGTAATTTGACAACCCCAGGTAATAGCGTAGTTCTTCTTCAGAAGCTGCATATGGTATATCAATCTTGTTCCCCAAAATCAAGAAAGGCACATTTGTTAAAGAATCATCTGAAAGTAAAGCATCAAGCTCCTTTTTAGACTCTGCAAACCTTTCTTTATCAGCAGCATCAACCAAGTAGACGACAGCATCCACCTGCAAATAAAAATAACATCAAGAATGATAGCATGAAATATTCACTAAGAAGACCTCTATACTCAATTTAACATATTTTGTGACATTACTTGCTAATGTCACCAGCTTATATCTGGACTAAACCTGATAAATCTTTTGACACGAATATAACGTCAGGAGTGCAGCTTCAGATACAAACAAAATGAAGAAAAACAAACCATTCAAACAGTTCTAATTGAGAATGAAATTCTGACCATCATTTTTGGGTGAAAGCTATCTTTCGGGTCAATTTATACTCTTCTTTAAATAAATATCTTCAAAAGAGTCTTACTCTCCACCATTCAATAACAAAGTACAAGCTGAGCGACATAAATAGCACCAGCTTGTAGAAAAATACCTTTCTCCATTCAAAGAAGTGGTGCCATAGAGGAACACTCCACAAAACATTTCCAATGTCAGACATACATGCAACTAAATTTTGATTGATTAAACAAGTAGTGATAACTATAATCATGTCTGTCTCAGAATGAAGAATTAAATATAGCCCAAGTTAAATGAAGAGAACCATGAGGCCACTTCCCATTGAGCTTCATGTTAAAAACATAGATTGAAGTTTTGAGGTTCTTTTCACAGTGTATTGTCTTTGTAGAGTTTTCTGCAGTAAATGTATATGCAGCCTAATCCAAAAGATTCTACAAAAACATACATATGTTTTCAACCTCAATATTATCTAACATTTTGGTCCCCAATAATGTTAAAAATCCTGGGGAATGCAATGTCTCTAAAGACTGCATGAAATCCTCCTTTGGAACCATATTTCCCACAGAACTCACTTGGTACCAGTGCTTATAGAGACTGTCTGTGTAGAGATGAAGATGGGGAATGTTAAAAAGTGACTAGTTTTAATTATGTGCTGCCATCTCGAGGAACTTGGCTTGCTCCATGGAACTTTGCCAAATAAGGAATTACTATGCTGTGCTCTGAACGGTCCAGGAAAGCTCTTAAGTTGAGGACTGATAAAATTAATCACCACTAAAGTAAGCATGAAAAATATAGCAACTTTTTAAAATTTAAGAAGGAAATTTATCTCCTAGGTTACAAAATTTGGATGTTTTCCTTTGTTGGCAGTCAACAAGTAGGATCATTCATGTTCACAGAATGGAAGAAAGACATCCATCATTTAGAAACACAACACAAAGAAGAAAAGGAGTGCAAATCTAGGATTAGATGAATTGAGCTCGCTCTTTCAAAATTCCACATGCTTTTTAAGTTCTTCTTCTAGCAGGTCTTAGACAATTAACCCTTCTCTGAAATATCTGGGACAAAATATTGAGTCAGAGGAAGGAAACGAAAAATAAACAGACTGAATTAACACAGAACTCTAAATTTTCAACATATTCAGAAATATTCATAGAATACTACCCACATTTACAAGAATATATTATTGGATGGCAGTTGATAAGCATCAATGAAATTAAGTAAAAGAAGTAGATCATCTTTAATGATATTAAATTAGGACATAGGCAAAAAGAAAGTTCATATGAAAAACTCTGAAAAACAATTGTATGAAAAAAATTAACAAGTTAGCAACTGTGCCAACTAAGGCACAAATTGTAAAAGAGGCAGAACAGGCTGTAAATGAGAAGCAAACATAAAAAAACGGATGAACAGGATGCTGTTTCAAGAAAAACTGTAGAAGTAACAACAAACCTTAAAATCAATATAACTGACCTTGAATGCAACCTAATAAAATATAGAGAATGTAAAGATCAGTCCAACAAAAGGACTGAAAAGCTGCTTGATAATAAAGAAAGTTTTTTGAGGAAGTGGCGAAGGATCATGATGTATTTAGATTAGGTACATGGTTGGTCAGAACTTAGGAATAGAGAAAAGATTTACCTGCCCAACATGCCAAGGAATGTAAAGCTGGATACAATGCATTTTAAACACAAAATGACAACTCCTCAACAAAGTATACATGCATTTATCAAGGGTAAGTATGTGTCATAATTAAACCAAGCTTGCAAATTATGAGTTTAGTGACAAGATACAGTATTTCTAATAATCCCCTCCAATATGGGTCATGTAAGCCATATTGTGTTGTATTTCTAGAAGAAACAATGAAGCAAATGCATTTTTCAATATTTTTATTTTATAATGTTCTATCAAGGTTGTTAGGCACTACTTGATTGAGGCACATAGCTGTGTGAAATTCTAGTTGTGCACCAAAATTAGGATTGATATGTATCAGCAAGGACTGTTGGAGATTGAAACATTGAAAAATAAAAGACAAATGATGATGGAAGATGATGAACTGTTGTAATGGAAGATCAAGTACAAAGAAAAAATGTTTTCACCATTGCATACAGAAAGTATAAAAGGAAACCTCAGTGACAGAACAAGAAGCACAACAATAACAGTTAAGGAAGACAAATGTTAATTCAAATTGAAAATCTAGGATTCTCTCAAATCTACTTAGAACGTAAGTCACAAGGTTTGAGTTCATGTTCATGTCTGACAAGGAGAAAGTTCAGTTCAAGTTTGCCAAGGGATAAAGTTCGGAAAAAAAGTCTTCAAGTTCAAACAAATGATTTTTTCGATAATTTTTATAATCTGAAAAATGCATAAATATGTCAAAGGGACAGATTGGAGAGCTTTCTGTCCTTTGCTTTCACACACACACTTTAATAAAGTAATGCAAAATCATGTCAAAAACTTCCCATGCAAAATTAATGGATAAAGTTCGATTTCATCTTTGACAAGAATCAAATTAGGCAAAATTCAAACTTTTTCAACAAAATTCAGCATACCTTGTGACAGAACTTAAGAACAAAGAATGCAAATGATGAATTTTCAACTAAAAAGACAGTTTTTCCCATTTGCATACCAGAAGTATAAAATAAACACCCAGTGACAGACCAAGAAGCACAATAATAAAAGTTAAAGAAGATGAATGCAAATTCGAAAAGGAAATCTAGGATTGTCTACACACTAAATATTCACAGTCACTGAGCATAGAACTAGACAGCAAGAAGAACAAATTTTGAAAGAAAAACAATAACTATTTCCACCTAGAATACAAAAACCAAGAATACAAACAAAAATGTAGGATGATTTGGCATTCAATATCTATTTCAAAATTAATTTGAATGTTCATATGGATAAATCGTGTTATGGAAAAATAGCTTCCTCTTTCAATCTATGACATTACAATGATTGCATTAAATTATTTTGCACTAAAGAGCCACTTTTTAAATTCTATTATAGATGAACACACTATGAATATTCGGGTCACCGAGTATAGAACTAGACAGCAAGAAAAATGAATTTTGAAAGAAAAACAAAGCTCTCAGGATCAGAATTCAATACCAATAACATAAAAAGCCAACCAATACCTTTGCATAGTAGTCCTTCCAGACCCTACGCGCAATTTGATGACCGCCAAGGTCAAAAGCCTTAAATTTGATTTTACCAATACTCAGTTCCTCAGATGTAGGATACTGTGTTGGTTGATGTTGGACCAACCTCTGTCACAAAAGTAATTAACACTCATTAAAAATGAAGAAAGTAATATCTCATTCTAATATCTCAACATGACATTTAAAAAGATAAGCAGGAAAACAGCAAATAGCAAGATTGAAAACCAAACCCCATCACATGAATGATGTTAAGGATCAAATTAAAATAAAAGTATACCAAATATTAAACATAACCTGAAAAGTTGTTTAACATCCTAAGAAACTATAGACACCAGTTTTTAGTTTAATTGATTAATTGATAGATTGCGGGTTATTAAATAATCAGGGTTGGATAAGATTGTTTAACAATCTATCTAAATATGGCAAGATTGATTAATTGATCCCCTCAATCGTCATTATCTAAATATTCCAAATTTAGTCCTATTATTCAAAAATTATTTAAATCATGAGTCCCACTACTACTTTATCCTCATCCAACCCTTCAAATCATCTACTCCTTTATTTAAATCATGAGTCCCACTCATAATTTAAATCATGCAGAGAAATCCGTATCGCATCCACTATTTCACCGACTAATTCAAATCATGAGCCCCGCTCAATCAAATCATACCCATATCAAACCTAATCACTCAAATCATGTCCCTTAATCAAGGTTACTTTGTTCAACCCCCGATTACTTAATAACCCACAATCTAACCCCACCTCTAGGCTATAAATACAGGCTTTCTCCCCTCATTCAAACAAGTTGAAATTTTTTGAAAGAACAATAAGAAAATTCTGAAATAAGTTTTGCAAGTTTGGAATCTAGGCAAACCTTTGCCATTGTTAGAAGTTTTGAGGAGTGTTGGAGAAGGCTTTGACATTGTTCATCACCTTGCCATCTTAGTGCCCATTTCATCTTCATATCGAGAGAACCGGCTAAGTATCCTCGTCATCTCATTTACGTGGCATCTTGTACTTCTTTGCTTCCGCATATTCCCTCTTTTGCTCATCGTTCATTTTTATATTGTTATATACGGGGTTGACATCCTCCAAGGGAGTTAATAGCCTCTTGGAACCGACATTGTCCAAGCAGCCCTTGCATATGGTTATCTAATCCAATCTTGTGTAGTCTTGCAGATCACATCTTTGAGGGGGAACCCTCAATCAATAATTTTTCATCATTTTTGTCTTGAGGCTTGCCCAACACAAACCACTCATCAAAAGGGGGCAAATGTAGACACCAGTTTTGGTATCATTTCTCCCCTTCATCTCGTGTTTGCTCTCCTACAACAAGCCTTCCCATTCAAATCTCATTTCCCACCAAAACTACATATTTAATTAATCAATTTTGATTGATTAATTGACCTCTTAATCCTCATTATCTAAATATTCCAAATTTAGCCCTATTACTCAAAAATTATTTAAATCATGAGTCCACGACTTATTTATTCTCATCCAACCCTTTAAATCATCTACTCTTTTATTTATATCATGAGTCTCACTCATAATTTAAATCATGCGAGAGAAATCATATCGCATCCACAATTTCACCCACTAATTCAAATCATGAGCCCGCTCAATCAAATCATATCCATATCAAACCTAATCACTCAAATCATGTCTCTTAACTAGGGTTACTTTGTCCAACCCCAATTACTTAATAACCAACAATCTAACCCCACCTCTAGGCTATAAATATAGGCCTTCCCCCCTCATTCAAACAAATTGGCAATTTTGAAAGAACAATAAGAAAATTTTGAAATAAGTTTCGTAAGTTTGAAATCTAAGCAAACATTTGTCATTGTTAGAAGTTATGAGGTGAGGAGTGTTGTGGGTTATTAAGTAATCGAGTTGGATAAAGTAACCTTGGTTAAAAGGCATGATTTGAGTGATTAGGTTTGATATGGATATGATGTGATTGCGTGGGGCTCATGATTTGAATTAGTGGGTGAAATAGTGGATATGATACAAATTTCTTTGCATGATTTAAATTATGAGTGAGATTCGATTTAAATAAAAGGAGTAGATTTAAAGGGTTGAATGAGGATAAAAAGTATTGGGACTCATGATTTAAATAACTTTCGAATGATAGGACTAAATTTGCAATATTTATATAACGAGGGTTAATTATTTAAAAGTGAATCAATTAAACAATTAAGATTGCTTCACAAAACATGTATTTTTGGTGGGAAATGGGATTTGTTTAATTTGAGGAAAAGGGAATCGAAAGGGTAAGTGTAACGAAGGAGAGCAAATGCGGGGTGAAGGAGTGGATCTACATCAAAAACTGGTGTCTACAGAAACCATAACAACGCATGACATAACAAGGCGTGCAAGTTCCAGAAAATAGATGTATGTTTGCATAATTCCATATAGTTAAAAAGATCAAGTTCTGGATCAGAATTCCAAAATTCAAAAAGCTAAGATGACTCAACCCAACACACTTGCAATACAGTCCATACATTAACTAAAGAGGCAAGGTCAATTCATGATGTCTGAACACTGAACCCTAAGAAATTAGCCACTCAAAACACTTTGCCAGAAAATAGAAAAAGAGACCAACAGATATGTGTATCACAACCAAAGATAAGAGTAACCAAATATATATGAATTTAAATGCAAGATGTATAACTTTTACACTGTACTAGATATTTTGCATTCGGAATAAGTCCCAGAATGCCAGATTACTGAATGTTTTGAAAAAAGAGGTGCAAGATTTGATATTGCAAAGTGTTCTAAAGACTATGATGCCAGCATGATATACACTGCAGTATATCACCATACAATTGAACACTTAAAAGAATTTAAAAAAAGCCACACTAGAGAATGGAAAGTGGTTAGATGCCAGATGTTGCAGGATACAGCGTGATATGCACTGCAATACATCATTGTGCAGTTAAGCATTTACAAAATATCCAAAAAGACCACCATAAGCCAGATATTGCAGGATAATAATGATATAACCTTGTACCAGTTAGAAACACAGTAACAAAACCCAAATTACATCTACAAGTAGAACTAGGTAAGATAAAACGAGAAGAAATTAGCACCTGCCAACAAGACCATGAAGAATCCCACATAACTCATTGTAAGACCATTTTGGATATAAGATCACTTCCACCTGACTCGCTCAGAAGCAATTGAATCCAGTACCACATAGAAGCACGACCCCACAACAATGTAAGGCCTACTGTTTTATATAGGGTTACCCATAACAAAGTATAGACCAATGTATAAGTTCGCTACCCTGTGTCAGATCGTGTTAACACCAAAAACTAATGGGCATAGGGTCAGTGTTTTAAAAACTGGCCAAACCGGAACCGGCCAGTTCGACTACTTCATTAAAAAAAATTGCAAATCGCTCAAAAACAGAGCCAGTGGCCGGTATTGTATGGAACCAGTCAAACCGACCAATTCTCTACTGGAACAGTTGGGCAGCAGGTTTGGCCTTAAAATATTTTATTTTATTTTAGATTTTAAGTTACTTTTAAATGACTTTCTTTCAACCCTAACCCTAAAATGATGTTATATAGACCCCCTCCCTATTTGTCTCACATCTCTCTCATTGAGCATTTGTGAGCATTTGGAGTTTGTGGAGCTGCATTGAAGAGTTGTGATTTGGAGTGAGCTTGGAGCTTGGTTGGCATTCCTTGTGGGCTATTTGTGGTGGATTTGGCATCTACATTACGAGGCTACAACCCATCTACAATCTTGGAGGATTTCTTGACCAGATTCTTGTGCCCATTGTTTTTGGACTCTATAGGCCATTTAGAGCCTCATTGTTTATGTATTTTGTTTCGGATATGTAGTGCACTTGGTGCCATTTTGCTATATTTAACCTTACATTGTATATACAACATAGTTACCAAATCTGGCTGGAATTTTGGCTGGATCTGCACAAAATCTGACCAGCTCCGGATTTTTCAGCCAACCCAAATCAATTCGATCTGGGTCAGCCCTAATTTAGGGAAAAAAATTGTTTTTTTGTTTTTTAAATTTTTAGGTAGTTTTCTGGAAAAAACAGTCAACTATCAACCTTATAAAATTCAACTCATATATATTTCAGACCGGATTTTTCCAAACATTTTCAAGAATTCTGAATTTTCGGATTTTTTTGCCCTCTCGAACGGATCCGGATTTTTGGACCTGGTAACTATGATATACATGAGCAAACTTTGCATATTTTGTCTCTAATAATTTGTAATCATGATTTGGAATCTTTAAAATATATTGTTTCATTAAAATTGTAATATTTTATGGATTTTTTAGTAAACCCGTTCATAAATTTTAAACCAGTCTAGTTCTGGTTCGGTTCGGTCGGATCCGATTTTTAAAACATTGCAAAGGATTAATGATTGATGAATTGAAACCTTATGCTGCCTACATGAATCAGGGGGCTCCAAACAGAAGCAGTATTTTAGCACAAGACCCAACTCAATATATCTATAAAACTGTCGCTTCCTTGAAGAAGCAGAAGATAGACCTGGCACAATATCGTGATGTGAGCTGGATTGGATTGTCATAAAAGTTTTAATCCTAGCCACTTGGCTTCCCTGCACTCCCCCTTCCACTGTATTTGTAAATCTCTCAATTTATTCACTTATTCCATTACTAAATTAAAAATTTATTTAAATTTCAAGTTGATCTAAAGCAAATCTCAAATTTCTCTACTATTTATTTGGACAATCTGCTTCCATAATAAAGTGAGAAATTATATCATACCATAAAACACAGTGCATTGCTCAGAATTTGGATGGAAATGACAAATTCTCGATGCAGCAAAAAGAGTCGAGACACGTTACATTAAAAATTTTCAAGATAGCTCTAAAGAAAAGAGGAGAGGTTTTTGTAAACCACGACTGATGATGATCTACAAGTAGACAACTAAAGGGTATGTTATTACCTGACCCAATATATAGATGAAGGAATCTGATGCACAATCTCAAACTTGGTTATGTGACTCTAATTCAATAGGCAATTGAAGGGAAAAAATATTGTGATCACACTAGACCAAAATTCATTAGATAGGAGAATAATCGCGCTTCAAATTTCATTGTGTCATGAACTTTATAACCTAAAACGCCTCCTAAAAAGCAGGGAAGGCAGGGATTCACATTATCTTTCGGCATATGCAACAGCACAGTCTTGCCTGCATTACTCAAATGTAGTGGTGATCTGACACAACCAATTGAAACACCAGTGCTCGAACTCGGTGTGTGCCAATAAAAACTAACAAACTCTACGCAAAACCTGGAAAAGTTAAACCGGAACAAGCTCAATCAAAACTGCCCCAAAGTTGACAGATAAAATCACAACCGTGCTCCAAATCCTGGGTTCTCAAAATTTAGCTGCTACATGAGGAAGGGAGAGCAATTTTGCATCTTCTAATTTTTCAGTGTGTTTTCTGGGCTCACTCGGCGCAGAACTAGGTGAGTTTTGCCAACTGTGGTTCTCATTAGTACCAGAAAAACAAACAAAAAAATCTCTGCAATCCAACCAAATAACAACCCACTACTCTATATGACACGTTGCCCTAACAATGAAATAGCCTGGAACAGGAAGATGATGGATCTGAATCTTACCACACAATTTAAGGCCTAAAGTTCTTTATAAGGTCACCAATACAAAAATATAAGCTTTAAATACCACCCACCAGTCAATTGTTCATTATAAGGTCACCAATAGAGGGGAACAAATTTCATACTAATTGAAAAGTATTCAGATAACCCCGCACAAACATAGCACAACACCCAACTCAATTTATCCACCGTCGTTTCATTGAAAAGCAGATAGGCATTACCGAGTATATAGATAAATGAAACACGATGCAGAATCCTCAATATAGTTATGTTAGACTCTACTCCAACAGTCAATTGGAGGATACAGTCCTAAGATCCCGTTACACCGTGACAAAATTCAATATGTTACAGAATTACCAAACCTAAGATCTCATTAGCCTGATACAGATTTATGTAGTACCATTAATATTACACCCTAAATTTGCTTTGAAAATATAAAAGACCAGGCAAAAACACTTGCCTCGTCCTTCAGCATATGCAACAGCGTAGTCTTTCCTGCATTGTCCAAGCCTAGAAAAAGAATCTTTGCCTCTTTCTGCCACAGGCCTAGTGATGCCAGAATACCATAAAACCAATCGAATAAAAACATTTTCCAATACCCTAAAAATTTCTAACCCTAACAATCTAAAATCTCGGGGATACCCAGATCGGGAATCTTATGCAAATCGGTATTCGGGCAACGACCCACTTGATATTTCACCGCGTAGAACAAAACCCAGATGCAGACTTGAGCTAAGAGAACCCCAAATGAACCAAATCCGGGCCCAACATTCCGTAAAACCCCTCAAACTAAATATCGCGGGAACTCCGAGCAGATCTCATGGACGATTTTGAGCCCTCTCTGAAGGAATAAAAATGGATTCGAGAAGACTAAAAATAATCTGAATAAATTAAGGTCAACAATATGAACACGTGTGAAACGCAGTAGGGCGGTGAGTTTTACCGGTCCATATGAGGATGGACAGTTGTCGGAGCGGACTGCTAGTGCTACCTACCTGCCTGTCGTCACTTGCCGGTTTTCATAAGGGAGAGATGGCTTGGTGACCGGCTGTGGCTGTAAAGTCTGGGTCTTCACCCCACGTGATATTTACGGGAAATAAAGGGCGAAAATCAATGGAATGGGGTGTCAGATTTTTCAATGCCAAGTATCTCTCCTTATTTTTCCAATTCGTTGTCACTACCTAGTTCCGCTCGAAATTGAATACTAGCAATCCCATATGCGAAGTGTGATGTGAATGTCGAAAGGGAATGTGATAGTGACAAAAGTAGCATCGATATCAAACACATCTATGTCGAAAAAGATGTATGATTTTGTGGAACTAGCGCTGAGCAAGAATACCAAAGATTTGCAATTTGTAGAGGAAGAGGGGTTATGAAGGATGGAAGGAGAGGGACGGGATATGTGAAGGGGATTAAGAGGGAGGAAAGACAATAAGTGAATGAAGGTGGGATGCCTCATTTTTGGAGATTGTAGCAAAGGGGTGTTGGAAATTTTGGAGTAACGTCCGAATGAAAAAGGAGGTGAAATATGAATGTCAGTCAAGGAGGGGACTTAAGATATTGCGGTGAATGTAAGCCCTTGTCGTTCATTGTTGCCAATGTTAATAGGTACTTGTGCGAAGAGTCCTTACGACTTGTGGATAGGTGTGGCCCATTTCAATTTACGTGGCGATTGTTTACGACTACCTCTTGAAATTGGTGGGATTGGATCATGGGAAAGATTGTTGTGATCCCAAGAAGGTCCAATATAGTGATCAAATGTGACAACAAAAAAAGATTAAAAAGTTGGTGATGAGGAAGTGTCATACAAAATATCCACAATATTGCAAGTTCCACCAATTACTAGACTTGTTTCAACCCATAAATTTGTGGAAAGTAAAACTTTCTTATTTATGCAAAGAAGAACTTTGTGTTGCAGTTGATCTTCATCAGCATCAAGGGAATCATCGTGCCTTGTATTTTGAGCAATTGATATGGCAACTGGAGAATTCAACTCCTTCAACATCAAGAGGTTGTGGTTGTCGACCTATTCTTTATTTTGCAAACGAATGGGTGACATTATGGAAGTCAAGGATTTGTTGCTAAAAAAACATTGAATCAATGCGAGAAATCAGTAGCTCCCAGTCTTCAAATTTAGGAACACCATTGTGAATGTAGAGAAACATGTGTGGAAATGAAATTTGTGTTGGAGTACAACCTTATTACCTGAAGACTGATCTCAAGAAAACCAAATTAAAAAATAGTTCCAAAGTTTTGTGTCATAGAAATCCGACATAGAAAGGAATGTCCATAACAAGCGGTTATAGACACAAAATCACACACTTTGGGTTAATATCTAGTCTCGGTTTCATAGGGGAGAGATGGCTTGGTGACCATTTGTGGTGTAAAGTCCGGGTCTTCACCCCACGTGATATTTACGGGAAATAAAGGGCGAAAATCAATGGAATGGGGTGTCGATTTTTCAATGCCAAGTATCTCTCCTTATTTTTCCAATTCGTTGTCGGTAGTTCCGCTCGAAATCGAATACTAGCAATCACATACGCGCAGTGTGATGTGAATGTCGAAAGGGAATGTGAGAGTGACAAAAGTAGCATCGATATCAAACATATCTATGTCGAAAAGGAGGTATGATTTTGTGGAACTAGGGATGAGCGAGAATACAAAAGATTTGAAACTTGTAGAGGAAGAGGGGTTATGAAGGATGGAAGGGAGAGGACGGGATATGTGAAGGGGATTAAGAGGGAGGAAAGACAATAAGTGAATGAAGGTGGGATGCCTCATTTTTGGAGATTGAAGAAAGGGGTGTTGGACATTTTGGAGTAACATCTGAATGAAAAAGGAGGTGAAATATGAATGTTAGTCAAGGAGGGGACTTACGATATTACGGTGAATGTAAACCCTTGTGCGTCATCATTGTTACCAATGTTAAGAGGTACTTGTCAGAAGAGTCCTTACAACTTGTGGATAGATGTGGCCCATTTCAATTTAAGTGGCGATTGTTTACGACTACCTCTTGAAATTGGTGGGATTGGATCATGGGAAAGATTGTTATGATCCCAAGAAGGTCAATATAGTGATCAAATGTGACAACAAAAAAGATTAAAAAGTTGGTGATGAGGAAGTGTCATACAAAATATCCACAATATTGCAAGTTCCACCAATTACTAGACTTGTTTCAACCCATAAATTTGTGGAAAGTAAAACTTTCTTATTTATGCAAAGAAGAACTTTGTGTTGCGGTTGATCTTCATCAAAGATCAAGGGAATCATCGTGCCTTGTATTTTGAAAGCAATTGATATGGTTTGGAGAATTCGGCTCCTTCAACATTAAGAGGTTGTGGTTGTCGACCTATTCTTTATTTTGCAAACGAATGGATGACATTATGGAAGTCAAGGATTTGTTGCTAAAAAACATTGAATCAATGCGAGAAATCGGTAGCTCCCAGGTCTTCAAATTTAGGAACACCATTGTGAATGTAGAGAAATATGTGTGGAAATGAAATTTGTGTTGAGTACAACCTTATTACCGAAGAGTGATCTCAAGGAAATCAAATTAAAAAATAGTTCCAAAGTTTTGTGTCATAGGAAATACCGACATAGAAAGGAATGTCCATGATAAAGCGGTTATAGACACAAAATCACACACTTTGGGTTAATATCTAGTCTCGGTTTCATACTACTATGCATCCTGGTTTTTATGTGAATAAAGTACTAATTAACCATCCTTTTTGGTCATCTTCATTTGATTTCTTTGGATATTCCCACACACTTCCACACTCTCTTCACACCGTTCAAATGTTCGGACTTCCCACCGTAAAACTAGGCGCCAGGCTTAAACCAAGGCGCCCATGGCGCCCAATCCTTATCCATACTTTTCCCGCATTTTTGGTAGTTATTAGCCATTAACTTTTCTAATTTTTGTGGTCGGCCTTGTCGGGGTTAATTACGAAACTAAAGCATGAGAACCATATAAATATAAAGTTATGTAGCCATAATGAGGGAACAAGCATTAGGCATTACTACACCCACATAGGGTTGCTGCCCATTGGAAGTCACTTCTCGTCCATTAGCTCTAGCACATCAATTGCAAAGCTAGTTTTCTACATCACGCACTTCATAGGAAGGGTTTATTCTATTCTTGCACCATCCTCACTACATCTATTACTAGTTATTGGCTCGCTATTCACAAAGTGTCATTAGCACAAGAGCACCTAGGGCACATGGTTGCACACACCACGTAGAACTACATGGGTCTAAAATGTAGTGCAACGCTTAATTAGTAAGCCCACTATTGTGGCGGTTGAGGTCATCGACCTATTCATATGCATTACTTTTAATTCCCCTTTTAGGAATTGATACTTGTTTTGCATGTGTGTAATTCATTTCTTCTTCTTGGAGCATTGGCGCGAGTTCATAGAAATTAGTGCGACAGCACAACAAAGGGTTGTAGTCATCTACAGGACCTATAAAGACCATTTCAGGACCTTTTCCTAGACCAGGGGCCCGTTCTATATATCGAGCGCTCGTGGGTACCCTAATCCTCTCTCATGTGCTCCAGTCCAACCCCAACACTTAGATATACCCCTCTACAAGACTTCGACATCATTGTTCCCGCTCCCGTATCTCTGTTAGACTTCTTACAGTCTAGTCATCTTCGAAATCCAAATTTAAGGAACATCTCTCCCTTTGGTTCACATTATGGTTTTACATGCCATTTGCTTTAGTGCTCGGGACATAGCTTAGGTCTTTATTTACTATTGTTCTCATATTACACATGCATTAGCTAGTTGTCACTTTACAAGTAACTACTTGGATTAACTAGAACTACACCCCCTCGTAGAACAAATTTTAGTTAATCATTTTGGTGAACCCGACCCTCTTTCATCGCACCTTCCGGGGTTAGCATTTGCATCTTAAACATCATGAGTATCTCTATTTCTAATTATTTACTCTCTCATCCCGACCTTAAAGCTCAAATTCAATATCTTCTCGCTTACTACTTATATTCCTCTTTACTCATACTCCAAATACCTTTATAAGGTTTTTGATGAAGCATTCTCAAATCATGTAGCCTTTCCGCCTATTCCCCCGTGATTGTAATACTTTTGATAATGATTCACCACTACATATCATCATCGTATCTATAATATAGTCATCAAACATACTTTAATTGACAATGGTTCTAAGCTTAACTTATGCACCATGGCATTTCTAGATGTTATAGGTCTTTCAACTCATCACGTTAGCCCATCTTCTGTCTCATTACGTGGTTATGATGGCACCACTCGACCATGTCTTGGTCATGTCACATTGCCTATTATTGTTGGTCCTAAAACTATTACCACTATCTTCTTTGTCATTGACTTTCTGTCACATACAATCGTCTATTAGGATGACCATGGCTTCATGCAATGCAAGTTGTTGCATCTACCATTCATAATTGTGTCAAATTCCTACATGAGGGTGTGGTGTGTGATCCATTCCAACATTTTTATCATGCGCCTTATACTAGTCTCTCCATTCCATGTACTACCACTAGTGAGGATCTCGTAACCTATCGACGATGAACCTCCTCTTCCACCTCTGGAAGGTAATGTTTGTATGATAGATGTTACCTCTTCTCCATCTCCACCCATTGATATATTTCCCCACGTGGAGCCTATCTCACCCATAGGCACCACCCTATCACCGACACACATCTGTCCACTTTGCTCCCATTTGTACAACCACCTTTCACATGTACATTATATATAAACAATTCCTTTGGGAAACATATATCGTTTGATCCTACTTCACCGTAAACTATTTGTACTCATGAGGGTTTGACCGCTTAGGTTCTTCTATCGATACCATCCACCCACATCCATCCGATCCTCATCTATATCATAGGTTTGTGCATGTCATGGTTGTTTATGGCCTCCGTATTTTTCATCTTAAAGTTTTTCTCACATGTACTCCTACCACTTCGCCACTTACCCTAGGACAATCGTGGCTCGACTACATTGGTGGCACATTAGACCCTAATCATACAAACATTTGTTTCCCCATGCCACATTGGACATATTTTTCATGCAATAGCTCTTCTTAGGACATACGCAAAATATTACTCACTTATATGCACACATTTGTCCTTCCCCTCCTTTCACTATGAGGAATATGCTATGGGTGTGCATACCCTACTCTTACTGTGACTTACTACGTGACCAACCTAATACTATAGCTTACCAAGTCACTAATGCTTATCCATTTGGCTATGACAGGAGGATGATGACCTCCTTGATGAATTTACATAATCATACCACCCATTCCACATACTTGGGGGACATAGTATTATCACACCCCCTTTTATCATACTTACATCTAAATACTACGATATACACTAGCATCACTCATTACCCGACAACGCACTCTTGTGCTTGGTTCACACTTGATTGTTGAGGGATTACGACACATGAACCTCGCACACGCACACAGGCACCTTACTACTTGCACATTACCATACATACTACATCTTAGTTTACCTTTGCATATCACACACTAGGTTGTCTACGCGCTTTCATCATATGCATACACACCTTGTTATCCTTACATAGCCATCATCATTTAGCATCTCCACCTTACATCTATAGGTCTATAACTTGCATACACCCACCCATACACATAATAATAGTCCACATCTATCACATTACATTACATGGTGACATTACACCTCATATACATTTTCCTACCTTACATTTCTAGGCATATACCTTGCTTATGCCATGTGCATATTGTTGAACCGCCTATTCCATGTCCCACTACATGGTTACCATTACTCACCACGCACATTTACTACCTAACATCTATAGACATACAACTTGCATCGTGCACATATCATGATCATCACATAATGCATGTCTCATTCATCACTCACACTATTCATCATCTATGTTACATGTTATTGCATTACACACACTATATACATTCACATTACCATCTATGCATCTTATCTACATTGAATACATATTATAGTTACCACATGCCTACTATACACATTACTATCATTATGTGTACCCTCTTAGCTCTTTTATACCTTTACACTATCACGTGTCTCATGGCCATATAATCACTACACTTACCACCCTATGACGCACTCTAGTTCCTCAACCCATACTCGACTACCGAGGGTTTAATAATCAAATGGGCTTATTTCTATATCATTATCATCCTATCTCCCTAGGTTAATGACATGCGCTTTAGGCTAATTGTCACATATACATTATCTCCATATCATAGTGGTACACGCTAGATTACCACTTCCCCATTGGTATCATCATCATTTAGCACATCGTGACACACGCTTTACGTTAACTTGTCACCATTTCATCATATCATCTTACGGTGGCATACACCGTAGGTTATATCACCACCCCCACATGCATTATCATATTCATCACATAGTGACATACACATTAGGCTAAATAGTCACCCCTTTCATTTTATCATCTCTTCGTGGTTCACGCCTTAGGCTACATCATCTTACATTTGGCATTATCGTCCTTTACCACATAGTGACACACGCTTTAGGCTAAATGGTCACCTACACATTATTTCCATCATACACACCTTAAGCCACACCACCTTACCATTTGCATTCTCCTCATTTCCCACACAATGACACACACTCTAGGCTACATCATTACCCTTTCATCATATCATCCCACCGTGATATACACCATAGGTTATATCATAACTCCCATCTACATTATCATATTATGCACTTTGTGACACACGTTTTAGGCTAAATGGTTACCCTTCCATCATATCCATCTTGTAGTGGCTTACATTGTAGGGTATATCGTCACTCCCACCTACATTTAGCATACTCATCATTTAGTGACATACACTTTAGGCTAACCGGTCAACCCCTATTCCTTATGTCTCTAGCGTGATATACACCTTAGGTTACATCACCTCTCCGTTTTATATGGTACTAGCATCCACATTACTACCATTTACATTATCATCATCACCTCATCATGTAGCGATATACACCATAGGCTAGTTAATCACTCTACCATTTTATTGTGTTGTGGTATACACATTAGGCTATAGGGTCCATGCTTACATCATCATTAGATTACATATCATCACTCGCTTTGCATACACATTCATCGCCACGCATTAAGACAACCACACACATATACACAATAAACACTTCACGATGACGCACTCTCGTTTGCGGTTCATTCTTGATTCTTTGAGGGTCAAACCAAATGAACCTCGCTGCATACATTTCCGTCCACTCAGGGGGCATGTGGCTCCTATCACTCCATAATGCATTTCCATTCCACCCATCCATAAAATATTGCATGGTTATGGGGGAATTTACTCTTGTTTACTAGTGCTTTTACATGTTCACTTTACTACACATGCTAGTTTGATTGCTTATATGTCATTACCATACACACATGTGCATTCACATATTTTTCTAGTTGTGATAATGAGATACAAGACTCTCACATGTACCATGGATGCTCGCCTTCTACCCTTCCTACATTGGTCATGGGGGCACCCACATTCAAATTCTACAGTGACATTGTTTCATTATGTACTTGGCATCTTATACCACTTGGTTACACACGTTATTTGACATATCGATTATCTTTCTAACATGTTGTGGGTGTTCCATGTGCATCACTTGTATGCGGGATTATATGCTACTATGACTACTTGTGTGTTTTATCTTTCATTGTTTGTACTTGTTTACTACTTGTGTACGTGCCTTGCCTCTATGTTTGGTGTGTACACGTGTTTGTTTTGTTTGCGGTCACTATGGCCTTTGAGTGTTTTGCAATAGCATTAGTGGTGTCCCATGTTTCGCAACCCGTGTTATGCGGTCTCCTATGTTTTCTTACATGTTTACATTGGTTGTTTGCTTATACATTGCGTAGATTACATTGTTTTACATGCATGTTTGTTTGCTACTAACACATGTTCATGACTAGTCACTTACTTGTTTGTGTGTGCCTTGGTTTCTACCAAGCACTTTGAGTTATGCGGTGGTCCTCTTTTGGTGCTGCATCCTCATTTTCATCGACATCGCATGCGCCCCAAAGAGGGGGCATCGTATGGGTTATTACAGAGCTCTCTCTTGGTTTAATCAACACAATCAGCCTGACAACCATCATAGTTAGTACAAATTTTCACCCTTAGCGGTGTGGGTTCGGCCAAGATACAGAAGTAGCACGACTTTCGCCCTTCGGGCAGCGGTGTGGGTTGATTCGATTAGTTAGTGTAGTTAGTACGATTAGCAACATGGCTTTCCTCCCTTGGTAGTGTGGGTTCAATTCATTGCAGTTAGTATGGTTGGTATTTGTAGTCACAAATCACACACTTACTACTATTGTTATCTTTGCCAAGTATTTTATATTATATATGGATATTGCGTGATAAAAGTACTCACCAATGACTCATTCCTTATTTTGGTCAGCCCTTAGTTGGTTTTTGTCTTTATTAGGCCTAGTTAATTAGTATGTCTTATCATCACTTATCACACATGGTCGCATTAGTTGTCTACACAATTCGGTAGTCACTCAACATGTCTCAAAGGTCACAAACTTCATGTTCGGTGTCTCTAGTCTTAGACCTGGGGGTGCTCAGGCCTAGACTAGGGTGCCTTGGCACTCCAGTCCTCATGCGGGTGTCCCTATTCCCGTTATACTTAAATTTCTAATTTTTGTTCAAAGTCGACACTTTTGGTATTTCCCTACTTTCCTCGAGGCACTAGTCGAGACTTTCAGGTTATTAGTGAAGAAAGTAAAGCAAGAGATTCATATATAAACAAACCATACACACACTCATAAAGGCTGTGGATAATTCTATCAAAGGGTAGCTACTACTAAGACAAGGGACCGCATTGGGGCTTTTATATCTCGCATCACACTGCATAGGCAAATGGGAAGTTCATTCTATTCCATTCACCATTCTTGCATTTTTTTAGTTACGCCCGCTACGACCTCGTCATTGGTGTTAGGGCACCTAGGCATGCAATTGCACACACAAAGCACATAAAACTACATGGGGTCCTAATGTAGTGCAACACTTAGCGTTAAGCCCTCTTCGTGGCGGTGAGGGCGGTCTCGACCCATTCATATGCATATTTATTTATTTAGGGATTGATTATTTATATGGGTCTTATGTAGGTCACATCATTACAACAACATCGACATAACTCCAAAGTGACATATACCGAAAGAAGCGACATCGGCGAAGACCTCGCGACACGGTTGGAACCATTTCGAGGGTTTTTAGCAAACCGTAGCTCCCAGATTCTAGACCTGGAGCACCCTACGTGCCTCTTTCCATTCACGGGTGCCCTGTGCCTAACATTATCAACATCTGTCACAACATTCTAAGTAGCTCGACCTATCTTGCCCCATCGTTCCAACACATATTCCACTTTCAACACACTCATGCGAGGTAAGTACCTTATAAAAGTACCTTATCCCTTCTATTTCACGTGTTTCTTACATCATAGCATATTTAAATAATTAGTTAGCATTCCATAGTTGTATCCATATCATTTATTTGCACTCATCAAGTTACTATTTAGATTGACTTAAAATAATCCCCAATTTTAGTTAATCAACAACATGACTTTCTCGCCCTTCGCAGTATGGGTTTAAGACAATCAATCATTATGAGTACGGTTCAATGCAGATTACTTCCTTGGCTTATGTGGGATTATTGTAGTGAGTGGGTTCATCCTGGTTCTATGAACCCCATACACAACATATTTTATAGGACATGGAGTCCTTAGCATTTCAGGAAGCAATTATAGGACTGGGGATACTAACAGAGTTACTCCTATTTACTTCTTCGGCCAACATGCATGCGTGGACCGCCCAAAATAACCACAATAGTACAAATATATATTCACAAACAGGAAGTAGTCAATTGTTGGAGAATGACATGGTCTTCTCTCGACAAGACTTGATCTACCCAGCAGACCGCCCAAAAGAACCAATGGAAATACAGGATATCCTTTTACACCCTTTTCTCTCGACATGGATTAGGTGCACATGTTCCATGTTCATTTACATTTACATTTACATATACACATGTGTCTTTTACATAACATTTTTACATACATACATATTTGACTACTTGATCATTTTCTCCTTACAGGTCTGGCCGTATGAGAAACAAGTAGTCAATTGGGGGCAACAACAACAACAACAACGATAACACATTGTGACATTACACTACACTACACTACACTACACTACACACACATCATGTTGTTTGTAGGTACATCATGTGGTCACTACACACACATGTTTCCGCCCTAGGTTTTCTCTTGTCACACTTTTTACACTTTTTCATCACTAGTATTCCACGCTTCACTATTTTTTCATTCCACGCCTTGTCTATTCCATTAACACGTTTTCTACTTCACTCTTCATCGGTGCACGGTATGTACTTATATCTACTTTATGTTACCGAGCATTCCACTCACCAACATAAAATGGGGACAAATGTAGACACAAAATCACACACTTTGGGTTAATATCTAGTCCCGATTTCATACTATTATGCATATGGTTTTCATGTGAATAAAGTACTAATTAACCCTCATTTTTGCCATCTTTATTTGATTTCTTTCAATATTCCCATGCACTTCCGCACACTCTTAGACACCAATTCGACCGTTTTGTACTTTCCACCGTAAAACTAGGGCACTTAGGCTTAAACCTGGGAGCCCATGGTTGCCCCGATCCTTATCCACACTTTTCCTTCCTTTTTTGGTGGTAACTAGTCGTTCAGAACTTTTATAATTTCTTGTGGTCGGCCTTGTCATTGTTAATTACAAAACTAAAGCATGAGAAACATATAAATATAAAGTTATGAAGCCATAATGAGGGAACAAACACGTGCATTACTACACCCACATAGGGTTTCACCCATTGGAGGTCACTTCTAATCCATTAACTCCATCACATCAAGGGAAAAGTTGTTTTTCGCATCACACACTTCATAAAAGGGTTTATTCTATTCTCGCACCATCCTCACTACATATATTACTATTTATTGACTCGTTATTCACAAAGTTTCAATGGCACAAGAGCACTTAGGGCACATGGTTGCACATACCACAGAACTACATGGGTTTGAAATGTAGTGCAACGCTCAATTAAGTAAGCCCATTATTGTGGCATACGAGGTCGGTCTAACCTATTCATATGCATTCTTTTTATTCCCCTTCTAGGAATTGATACTTGTTTTTCATGTGTGTAGGTCATTTCTTCTTCTTGGAGCATCCGGAGCATTCGGACGCAAGACACAAAAATTAGTGCAATGAAATGAAGGGTTGAATCATCTATAGGACTGTAAAGACCGGTTTGGGACCTTTTTCCTAGACCAAGGCATCCGTTTTATATACCGAGCACCCGTGGGTGCCCCAATCCTCTCCTAGGTGCTCCATCCCAGCCCCAACACTCAAATTTTCCCTCTGCAGACTTCGGCATAACGGTTCTTGCTCCTTGTTTCTCTTATCGACTTCCTACACAATATAGTCGACTTTGGAATCCAAATTAGGTACCCTCTCTCCCTCCGGTTCACATTAAGGTTTTACATATCATTTACTTTAGTGCTTGGGACATAGCTTAGGTATTTATTTATTGTTGTTATCATATTACACATGCATTAGTTAGTTGTCATTTTACAAGTAATTACTTAGATTAAGTAGAACTATATCCCCCCATAGAACAAATTTTAGTTGATCAGCGGTAGTTATCTGAGATCTCCAACAAGATGATGGATCTGTTGCTAAATTGTAATGTTTTGGAATGTGGAAAACTTCATGAAGATGATAATCGATTGCGGCGAGCAATTCAGGGCTAATGAAACTCATTTCATCAATTATAATATATTTGATATGTTTCAGAGGAGTCTTGAAATAATGCTAAAGCTTGGCCTTCCAGGGGTTTGAATTGTTTAAAGGGAATGCAGAGGTTGGCATAGGGGTAGGTAAAAGGAGGGATGAAATAATAAGGGCTGGTATGGAGCAAAAAGGGGACTTGAGGGAATGAATAAGGTACTTGGCTTTCTGTCCCTACGAGATCTTGTGAATAAAGAGCTTAAGTGGTGCAAGGTTGTTTTTGCAAGAAAAGTGATGTAAAATAGTGTTGAAATCCAATTTTTGGTCTTCACTCAACCTGTAATTCGGGGTGTAACAGAGCCCACCATGTGTGAAAGATAATATTCGACGTTATTCTTCTCAATAAAAGTAGGACCCATGTTTTGTAATTGAAGGGGATATTATGACTGGTGCAACCGCAAGGGTGCCCAATTTTTGGTGGCCTAACATATGTATATTGTCAAGTCTTGTTGTGCATCTAGGTTGAAGTCAAGAAAAACAATGCCATTGGTTCATACAGAAACTAATGATCTAGTAGAAAAAATGGCAAAAAGTAAGTCAAATTTTGTATAAGATATGTATGACATCACACAAACAACAAACAATTAGCCAAAAAGTATCAAACATAAGTAAATATAATACATTATTTGTAATTGCTTATGGCATTTCACTCATCTTTAAGGAGTTATAAGGTTGATGAAATACTTGTTTGTTTATTTGTTCCAAATTGATTATCCTTGTATTTTTATTTTTCTACTTCTTGGTTATGTGTCATTTTCATGTAACAAGGAATGATGTATTTGAGTCCAAATGCATTTATAAAGGCGAATCAAACTTAAAGATTATTTGCAATTTAATATATGCACTTGTAATGGGCCATGTGATGAAATTGTGGTACCATTTGGATGATGTGCCATCATCTTTGATATTAACACCCTTGATAGGCTAGTTATGGTGCCACTTACACTCTCTCCCGATTTCATCATTCAATTAGGGAGCCAATTACAATTAGTCAAACTAAATTAATGACTTCATCAAGGATGACATCACCTTAGAGTTATCACCGATGATAGCTAATGACACATCTACTTAGTGATTGAGTTTGATTGATTAGTTCAACTATCTGAGTCATGAGTTAATGTATCAATCAAATAAATTGATCGATTAATAGATCTTCAGTTGCACATGTCAAGGGTCCATTTGACTGGATGAGGTGTGATGATAACTTCAAAGTTGTGTGAGGTGATCATCATGATGTGAGTTCTATTTGAACACATAAGTGCTAACACACCATCAGTTGTTGAATGAATGAATGAAGTGTCGATTGTTGGAATTTATTGCAAGTGCCATTGTTTTACAAGTTTTGAATTTTTCAAGCGCTAAGTTCACTATTTTTGTCTCTTCTTCCTCTAATATTCTCCTAAATTACTCAAAACTAATACATTGTTATCATGTGATCTTAAATATACTCGTGGCCAATAAGATGGCTAACAAATCCAATATCATTATACAATTTATATACGTAAATGAAAGACAATGAAAATTAATCTACGAACATAATTAGATGAAAAATCCCTCAGAAATAAAGTGGTTGTAATTTCAACAACGCATCCTAGAATCGCCCTCACTTTCATATAATGACAAATCAATGAAACATGTTGTAAAATGCAATTACACTTAAGGGATTGATTTTACAACTAAATGTGGATTTTTAGAATCATAGAAACAGTTCCAAGATGCACCAAGCCTACATTGTTAGGTAGATCCATCATCATTATCATTGACGACGTCAATTGTGACATTTAAATAGAAGACAAAAGAGCGATAACTACCCATATACACGTTCTATATATCTATGAGGATTATGAAACAATAATAATATTTAATTATCATCATTTAATTAGATAAAATATAAATAAACTCTTTTGAAATTCGATTAATGTAAATCTTGTGTGTATATGCATTGAAAGCAATAGAAAAAGGACAATAAACGAGACTTTATCATAACCCTCGAATAATGGTTTCCATATTTTCTAAATTTCATGTGAAACATTTCACGACCTAAGACAATACATGCATGTTTTTGAGAGGGGGTAATCAATTCATGTGATGCATGTTAGGGATGTTATACGTTATAGTGTTTTCATCGTTGATATGGACATCGATGTAGATAATATGCACCATTAAATACTATTAGAATGGAGGGGGCTTTCTACATGTGACAATACCTTTCGACGTAAAAATTCCAGGTCCTAAAGCATGCCCTAAAAATATTTATGAGTCCCTACATACAAATGAATTTTAACTTTTTCATGTATGTACTTGAAAATTTTATGAGTCTTATAAATTATTAATAGAATAATAATTAATATAATTGTACTGATCATACAGTGAACTCAAGACCTGCAAACCCTCTTAAAGTGCACTCGCCAATGATGTGGGAGGGCTAAAACACATTTTTTTACAGATGGAAAACAAAAATATGAAGTGCTCAATTCATGAATGTCAAAATCAACAATTTGCAGACATACATGCCATAATTTGATTGAATTAAAATAGGCGTAAGGGTAACTTTTGTCAAAAACATGTACAATTTTGTAGAGTTGTCGAAACCCTCGACGCCTTAACAACATTACTCATTGGGTTAGTCCATCCTTTTTGTTGGAGGGTGACCTTGAGTGTATATCCATCCTAATTTTCATCACATGTGGGGTATATCAAAGTTATTACACCGAGCCTAGGGAAGTCGAACAAGATTAAAACTTGTTAGAAAGTGCAGTACCAAAGATCCAAGGGCACCATAATTATAAATATATATATTTTTTAATCTCACATGTGGGGTCTATGGGTTAAAATACAATTCAGAGTCCTAAATCTTTCAAAAGTTGAGGCACAAAGAAAAATTTATGGTCCCATAAATTGTTAAGTCTCTTGAACATATTTAAAATTATTTCATTTCATATTCATGTATAAGTCAAGACACAATAAATAAAATTTCACTACTAATTTTATGAAATTGTTGAAATTACAAATATCTCTTTCTAAGTTACAAGGAAAAAAAGATGTCATTGCTCACTTAGCATTCTGTAAAACATTGAGTTAAGAAAACAAAAATTGTCCAAGAAATATGTTCTTATTCCATACGAAAGGCTTTTTTAACAATAGAAGCTTGAACGAATTCTTTCATAGTTGAAAAAATCCATGCTCAACATTGTTTTGAACTTTGCAAATATTTTGGGTGAGCATGACAAGAAACAACATCAAATCATAAAGGGGTTTCTTTGTAACAATATAACTATATTAAAAAAATCATACTGACACTAGTAAATCAAAATGAGTTGAGTCACATTCCATCAACACATGAATGATAAAGTTAATACCGATTTATTCCAATCAAGACTACATATTCTAATCTAAAATATGCTAAAAAGAATATTAAAGGTCAAAATTTTTAGTCTTCATTAGGTAAAAGGTTCCAGATTAAAGTTAATTGATCTCATAAGAAACACTACAAACAGGGCCTTGTAACACCATATCTAATAGTTCCAAACATCGAACCCAACACCACAAAAATAGAATTTACCTACTAGACTAAAAAATAATAAACATTCATTTAAAGGAATTTGTTATGTAGAAAACCTAACTACCTACATACCCTAAGACATGGCTAATATACAACACCTCCAAATGATTTTCTTCATCTTCATACACCTGACATTCCGAACACATTCCCATCTCATGCTCCACTTCACTTGAAAGATCCTGAACAACAACATATGATATTGGCGGGACATGTTCAATGTATCCAAAATAACCTCAATTGAATAGTCTTTTCGCACATCCTTTCTATAATGTATCGCTTGGTGGATTACTTGAGTAACACGTCCCGTGCTTGATCTAACATATATTATCAAGGCTCTTGTCTACATATGCTTGTTTAATTCCCTCATTTGCAAGAGCATCTGCAGCCCTATTCTATTCACGAGGAATATGAACTACCAAACAAGTCTGAAATTTCTCAACTAGCTCATAAACGACATATCATGTACCTCGAAGCTTTTCATTTTTCACTTTGTACTCCCCGCTCACATGTTTCATTATACAAGTATTAAATAATCATATTGATAAAAATATTATAAAAACCAAATGACCTAAATGCTATTTGTAAAAAAATAGCTTGATCGGGGAATAAAACCCTAAAACCAGTAATAATGCCCTAAAACCAAATGTGAAAACCCTCGTAACTAAGCTAATAGTTTTTAAGTCAAAATTCAAAACATATGGGTATAAAATTTGAGTGAGGTTGATTTAAAAACATACGGTTCTCTATATTTTTGACTTGTTCGTAAAGACAACTAGGGAGACAAAATTTACAGAACAACCAAATGGATGGAAAGAGAAAAAAAACCCTTTACCTGGTTTCAAACAAATTTTATTGATAAAAAAATCTTTCTAGGTATAACATGTTCGAAACAAGTTTTCTATATCTACAGGAAATTATAGAGGTTATATGGAGGTGAGAGCGTCTTTAGAGGCATGTGATTAGAGATTTGCATAATGCTACATTGTTTGTTAGGTTGATTACAACTTTGTTTTCTATCACATTCTTTGTTAGGTTGGTGTAGGAAGCACATAAATTTAATGTCTCCACCCTAGAAAATCATGACAATCCCCTCAAACATGAAATCTAGGCCTGCACTCTGCAAGCCATAAACATTACATACATGGTCTTCCATCTAGTGCCCATCAGGCCTCCCTTGTTCTAATCATTTGACCGAACCCCCGAAATACCAAAATAAAAACAAACATAACACGTAAATGATTGTGTACATGGAAAGCCTTTACTACCCGCCACCGTAGAGTCGGGCGTAATCATGTGATCTAGAAAAGAGTATGGTCAACAATGGATCAATTCCCCAATTGTAGCAAATGGTTAAGACCTGTCACTTCCTATGAATTCTTTGTATTCATCCTTAAAGATTAATGACTAAGATTTATTTGTTTCAACGTCCTCGTCCTTTGCACAACCTCAACCATTGATTTTCCCGACATGTGTCGACTCCTCACCGCCCCAACCCAACTAGATAAATGCCTTTTGGCATAATAATGGTATCTCTTTTTATTTAACAAGGCCATGAATGGAATATAATGTCAAAACAATTACAAACGAAGTTGTAGACATCCATGTTGTCAAAAATCGAGGATTTGGTTTAGCCATTATGGAACCGAGATAGTTGTGGGTTTAGTGTATGGTCACTCAAAAGCATCATAATTTTGAAGTAAAAACTTATGCTTCGACTTATTATCAAGTGGAATGTTTTCTAATGTTCTTTAGATTCACATGCCACAATTAGGGGTTTCAATATAGTCTACTAGTAAATAAATTGAAGAAAACATGACATTCTATAATGAAAGAGACATGATAGTCTACAATCGGACTAATAATGTGGTTTTATGTTTCTTGTTGTTGTTTTTGCTAGGTGGGTGGTTCTATGGCCTAGATCTTTTCCAACACCACTTTGAATTCTTAAAGGAGTTTAAAGCATTTGCACAATGAGGCATTTTTATTAATCTTTTCTAGAGGGGCGTATTTCGGGATTATGTGGGAGGATTCCATAGCTAGGGTTTCAGATGTAGCCAATTATGTTTGCTAATATTTTCTCGTTATTGGCAAATTCTCAAAAAATTGTTGATTTCAATTTGAGAGATGCTTACGACAATTTAATCAAATTGCAAAGCAATTGTAAAATATGTGGATAGATCAAACTTACCTTGGTTATTTTGGTCGCTTAGTTTGTTTCTCAAAATGGAGGGATTCACATAAGCTTATCAAACAATGGTAATATGCTTGAAAATGTATCAAGACAAGGTTCCTAGACACAAAATCACAAGTTATTATCCCAAATTAACCCCCTCTTGGATTAATTAGGATAACTCATTTAAAAATTGCTTAACACTTTATACAAGCCTAGGATGTTCAAATGACCGTTAAGGGTCTACACCACCAAGTAATTCAAATGCCCCATAGGAAGGGACACATGGCAGGATTCTCGGGTCTCTTCATATCATTTGGGCTCCACGGACCTCAAGTCCCCGGAATGAGTTAGAGTGGATAGAATTTGTGTCCGAGGCAGAGAATAAATTCAAAAGGTCAACAACTCGACCCAAGGCTAAAAGGTAGACTCATGTTGGCATTCGAGTACTCTTCGAGTCATATGCATTATGTGGACCTCAAGTTCGCGGAATAAACCGAGTTTCATAAGGTTTTGGGTCCGGTGGTCATATAGTTCAACAAGGACACGCAATGCAAAGAAAAAGACCGGACATGTGGAAAGGTATAATGGACAATACCTTTCAATTCCTCTACCGTTTAAATATTTGAAAACCCATGGGATGTTCATTTTTGTGTCAATTATAATCGCCAAGTATAGAGGCAAGATCAATGAAATTTGGGGGGACACATGTTGTCATTCTATGACTCTTTAATAAGATGGGCTCCTATGGACTTGAAACGCTGGAATCGAGCAAGGTTGATTAAAGGTGTTGGGTCTGAGAAGAGGTTAGTGCAGAGGTAGGGTTAAAGAAGGACACGGAGAGGATAGGGAGATGAATTGATGACACAGATCTCATTGGAAAGGTTTTCTTGAGCCCTCAATTTGACATCGCTTGATTTAGAAATTGATGGCATTTGGTGGGAGAAAAAGAGGAAAAGCAATCTCAACCAATGTATTCAAAACTAATCCAAGGCCAAAAGGTGGACACGTGTCAACATTCCGCACTCTTAGAAGCATATACATTCCTGCAATCATCAAGTCCACTGATTAAATTGAGATTCATAAGGTTTTGGGTCTAGGTGGTCGGGAAAGTCAACAAGGACACGTGATGTAATGGAAAGAGTAGACATGTGGCAAGGTATGGTGGATACGCATCACCATTCCGGCAAGGTGAGTAGATAGGCTTCCGTGGACCTCAAGTTTATAGAATGAGCCGATTTCAAAGGTTTTGGGTCTAGATGGTACAGCAGGCAAGGCACCATACATGGCAACATTTATATGGAGCCAACAATGAAGTACGCCGAGATAGAAGTCACGATCTGAAGGAGCAAGCGATCAAAGGCCCGACCCCAAAAAAATGAAAAGCAAACACGAAATCAAGAGAGATCTCGACAAGAGATATACATGGAGCCTTGTTCCGATTCATGCTTCGTGGGGGTTGATATGGTATAATCGAATACCGACATTGCGAAGTAGCATGGAGCTTTCTCATTAGCTTGCATTTTGTAGTGTTTAGTCTATAATATCCCCTTCCCAGGTTGAAGACCCTTAGCCTATTTTGTCTACCCGATAGCTAAGGGATGAACACAAGAGTGACTTAAGTTCTAATATTTTATTATAAAGCGCAAAAATAAATAAAAGATCAGAATAACACATATAATAAATTATTATAGACTTAATCATAAAATAAAAATAGAAAAGGAAAATTTACTTTATGTTAGGTTGCGGAGCTAAATAGCTTCACTGGAGCATGTATTACAAAGTGACTAGGTTACATAGAGACCAACATCGGGCAGGGCTTGACCAATATCAGTCAGGGAGAAACCAACATTGGTCAGGGAGAAACCAACATCGGGCCAAAGTCGATAGGAGAACCGACATCGGTTACACTGCACAAGAATGTTTTATTTATAAGTCACATGATTTAATATAGATTTTTTTTAAAAGAAAATATATTGGAGGTAATTGCATAGCTATTGTGCCCTAAGTTTGTCTAGGTTTATATAAGCTAGAAAACTAGGTTAGAGGTGTTAGATGAGAAGAAGAACATAATCCTTGGTTGAAAGGATGAAGAAGAAGAAGAAAAAGAAAAAGTAGATTGCATGAAGACAAGAGCTTTCATAGAGAGAAGTTGAACAAAAGGAAAGTGCAGTGTACACCTTGTTGGTGAGAATATACTATTATATTTTATTATATTTCCTTTGTATTATTTAGTCTCATGTAATGGTTTGCATAGTATGTAAATCACTTAGTGTTTCTTCTTATTAGATCCATAGGTTGTTGTGAGATCTTATTATTGCTCATTCTTGTAGATCCACATGTTATGAGATCTTGTATTATAGATCCATGAGATCATGATGTATTGTTGATCCATAGGAATCTAGTATTGTAGAGGAAGTTGTCTCCATGTTTGCACGAAGTTGATGCAGTTATGGAGGAGAGACTTATTTCTTGGTGCATGGTTACGATTGCACATTGGTAGACCCTTATGAGAGGTTTTGTTTGCATATTCACAAAGTGAGAGCTTGGTTGCAAGCAAGTTGGCAGATGCGGAGTAGCTTCGATATGTGAGATTTGATGGTTTTTCAGAGGCATGGTTGTAGTGTACTCAGGTAGATCCAGTTAGAGATCTAAAGGAGACACATGTGATGGTATGGAGGCACGGTTTAGTGTACTCAAGTAGATCCGGTTGGATATTTGAAGGAGGATATACTCTTGTAGAGATACATGTAATCTTGTGCGAAGAGTTGGTTTGTAATCTCTTGCTTATATGTTATATATATGAGATCTCTATCTTTGTTGGATGTAGCCCACATTGGGTGAACCACGATACATGTTGTGTTATGTGTGTGTACTTTTGTGTGATTTGGATTATTCTTGTTTATGTTTTTACTGTTGTAGATTTTGTGGGGATTGTTAGATCCATATTTTCATGTTTTGAGTTTTATATTCAATGGTTGCAATGTTTCCGCATAGACCCATCCCAAACAACCAGTATCGAGCTTGGTTATTTCAGAGCAAGGGTTTGCTTCATGGTTTTGTTAAGTTGTCATTACCGATAGGTGTATGAGAAAAGGGTTTGTTTTGCCTGATGTGAAAATCCCAGGAAGATATTTAAATCTCAAGTGGAAGCTAGAAATGTGAGGTTGCTGGAGAATATAGTGACCGACATCGGTTAGGTGTCAACCTATTTCGGGAGGGTGACCGTGGTCGGTTCTTCGGGCAACCTGGTTTTAAACGGAAAATCACAGATCTGAAGAAATTGAGAGATGTATGGAATGTGTCTTGTTTGCTTGAGGTGTCCTGGTTCTTAGAGGCACAAACATGGTGGTCAAATTGTAGATATGGGTTATAGAGGTATGGTTTTATCTTGTTTTGCATTGCTTTGCATTTTGATTACACATGCATGTTTTAGATTGTAGATCTGAGGTAGAGGAGAAAGTTTTGCATCCTTGGTGCGAGCTTAGATGCACAAAGCGTCGATAGAGAGGTCAGAGCACAAAATGAAGACGAGGCTTCCTTCAAAGAATTATGTACTTCAATCAAGATGTGGTTGAGTATCTTAGTGCTTTAGTAAGGTGATGTATTTCATCTTGATGTAATTTTATTGCATGGATTATTTGTTGTATTGTTTTTTTGTACAAGATTTGGGTGCTTCTTGAAATGACTAGCTCAACTTAGCTATCGGATTTAGTCGAAGTAGGCACCTGGTATGGTGTTCGATGCCAAATTGTTTGGTGTTGGGTTCATTCCAAGAAAGACCGACATCGGTCCCTGGGAATCGATGTCGGCCGCAGATGGTAACAAGTGCACCATTCATTTGATCGCGTGGTCCATCTCTCGTGGCATCTTATCTGTACAAGGTTTTTTGCAACAAGAGAGGGCATGGTGGTTTTATGTCCTATTTTGGAGGATTTGGTTTCTTGCACAGAGTGTACATGGCAGAGACAAAGTGTAGATCACTTCAATGTTTGGATCAAAAAGAGGACAGAGTTGGCTTAGTTATTCTGTGATACTTTGAGTCAGGTATCTCTATATGGTTCATGTTTTATTTCTTTCATTTGAAGAAACTGGTATTATGTTTGGATAGTGTGCACAAGTAAAAATTTACACCATGGATATTTGGTGGGTTTGAATTTTATTTTCGGGATGTGTTGGAATCTTGAGGACAAGGGTATTCAGTCTAAGGATGAGATCCTCAATGAAAAGTCATGTTTAGACACACAATTATAGGTAACAAAAGAGGCTTAGTACACACACAGATGAAAAGAAGGTGATTCACCTACTTCACAAGAAGTCCAAACTTCTGTGATGTAGAGGTATTCTTGGTTAAGATGGGAATCAATTTATATTTCTTTCATTTGGTTTTATTTCTCACTGATATATATATTGGAGCTTTTGAGCTTGTTATCGATGCAAGTGTAGGGGAGTTAATGTTGAGCAAGAGCAAGTCATGGTTGTTGGCATTGCAGGTTGGAAATGGATGTCAGAAATGATTTGTGGGTGCTCTTGAGTACTCTCCAAGCTTTGAATGTAAATGCTATAGACATAGTGAATTCAACAGAGTTTTTGTATGTCAGATTCAAGAGGATTTGAAAGGAAAGTAAGCTTGTAATTTATAGAAGCAGAAGGTAGTTGAAATCGGTTACACACGGATAAATGAGTATGCTAAAAATAACATTGTGGGAAGTTGCAATAGTGTCGGGGGCAATAAATGAATTAATTACAAAAAGCTGCATCCGAGAAAGGTGGTTGTATGTGTAATTTAATTGCCCCACCTTTCTAGGATTCTAGAAGTGTAGTTAACTAGGGTAAGGATAGGGAGTCCAAGTGGAGTCTAAGTGGAGTTAGATCAAGTGGCAGATGACTAGGATGTGCACACACTTAATTAATTAATTATTTAATTAATAAATAATAATTAATTTAGCCAAAGGGGTATAAAGGGTACATGGGATTAATTTAATTAATCCAAAGGGGTATAAATGTGTATTAATTAATTAATTTAATCAATTAATCGCAAATGGGTGAATAACATGGTGTATTAGGATAACACTTGGGAACAAGTGGAAACAAAAGTGTAATTTTGGGGTGTCTACATTTTCCCCTCTTTAAAGTGCTATTGCAAAGTAATAGTGCTTTAAAGATAGTAGAGATGCATGCAAATCGGTGAGTAGAAAAATTGTGAAGCATTGAGATGCCCCAAAAGCAAATGGTAGAGGAATGCCCCCTCAAGTGGGTGGATGATGCAACAAGGCGGCGAATGAAACCGCTTGATAGGAAGAAAGCAAGGGATTAAAACAAGGATGGGAAAGGATTGTGTTCGTAGCATGAGCGTTATTTGGAGAGTAATTTTTTAGAGCAACCTAATTTTTTTGTTGCACAATAGAGTTGTCACCATGATTATGAAAGAATCAAGATGGTTAACCAGATGCGTGTAAACAAACACACACAAAAAAAAGAAAAGATAAAAAGGAAAACAAACCCAATATACAAAGTAGGTGCCGACATCAAGGTTATAAAGGAACCAAGATGTAATCACACTACTTGTAAGTGGTCCAAAAAGAGTAAACATCAACAATGCAACACAAAGTTGAAAAAGAAGACAATCAACTATGCCCCTAATGCATGCCACAATGATGATTAAGTAGATACAAATGCTCCCAAGTGGGAATAAGATCAGACTGGAAGAGTGGAGTTAAAGTGACTCCTTATGACACTCTTGTTGAATCCATTGTGTAAATGATCAAAGTTGAAATTCCCAGGTGAAGTTATATCACGAAGGGAAAAACAATTTGTGTGACTTGCCCCAAGTAGAGTTAGCATATCATGCAAAGGGAAGAAAGTGATAGTTGTAAGATTGGCACAATCACTAGGGTAATAGATAAAAGTATGACGTTTATCAAGATTGTATTGAGATGTTGAATGATTCACTTTAAGTGTTTTCAATTGTAGGATTTCTATGATAAGTGAATGTTTGTTTGAAAGTTTTGTAATTTTTTTTTTTTTGGATTTTTGAAATATTTGATTTTTTTTGGATTTTTGAAATATTTGATTTTTTTTTTGGATTTTTGCAAGTTTTGAAATACAAATGCAAACAAAAATGAAGACATTCCATGGCTTAAATAAACTAGAGGAAAACACAACACGTGCAAATGACAAAAAAGATATAAAATAAGTAAATAAAAAGAAACCCAATATGAACAGGAAGGAACCACACCAAAGTTATATGTGAACTAAGATGTGAATAAATTTCTTGCAATTGGTCCACAGTAAAGATAAACAAAGTAAAACACAATGACAAACTGAAAGAATAAAAAATCATCATCACAATGTTAACAAACTGCAACAATACAACACAACGTGTAAAAATGACGTCTAATGACACTCCAAATGTGTTCCACATTGAAGAACTAGACATATTTGAATGCCCCAAGTGATAGCTTAGCACGCGAGAGGATTGGATCAGGTGAAGAGTGGAGTGATACTTAGATACTCCAAAAGATACTCTTGTCGGATCCCATTGAAGTTTGATCGTATTGGATTAAAATGTAAAATCCAAGTGTGCCCCAAGAAAAGTTATATTATGAAAGGGTAAATGATTGCCTCAAGCATAGATATACACCATAGGAAATAAATATGAGTATGATCTGGAACAATCATGAGGAGCACCATCAAATGGCGAAATTGTTGAACTGTGTTATCTAGTTGTTGAAATTTTGTCAAACATTATCTGAATGTTTTGATTATGACAATTTGAAACTATTTTTGGAGTTTTGACAATTTTATATTGTTTTTGTTTTTGAACAATTTTATATTGTTTTTGTATTTTTGAACAATTTTATATTTTTTTGATTTTTTTGAATTTTTGAATTTTTTTGTATTTTACAACTCGGTAAAAGGTACACACTACTTGAAAGCAGGTGCAAATAATTAAAAGCATTCCATTCCATTGGAAAGAAATGTAGATGATAAAATGATAGGTGTTTTCACTTGCTTCGTGGCTCCATGCAACTAGGAAGATGTGAGGGCTCATCACCGAGAGCCAAGAAGGACGTGAAAATGAGATGAATAGTGATATGAAAGGTGAAGAGAAAGGATGTGATGACACAAGCTGTAACAATGATCCGTATGAGAAAAATGTAACTCATCTCTAGTCAAGATTATTTGACCGATTACAAGATGATTCCACTTTATAGGTTTTGACTTGACTTAGATCCATTGATGGCCTACTGATTGGAAAAATCTGATTGAAGGAATTGGTGTCTCTCTTAACATGAGCAACTAAATTACTTCTTGGGATGTTTTTGATTAAGCACTTTGATTCAGATTTCATAAAGGCTTTATTGAATGATTATTTATTGATTTTTGTGAAGGACCCTACATGTTGCCCCATGCCATCAAGTAAAAGGAAAGGGCTCAACACCGAAGACAAAATGTAGGTGAGTAAGGGATTTCTCCATTCCTAGTCTCATACTTACCTAGTAAGAAGTATGGGCTTATCACCGAAGACTGTGAAGGATGAAAGGTGTATTGATTTATATTTTTTTTTTTTTTTGATTGATTTAATTTTCCTTGTATGTTGATAGTGTGCTTGTTGGGAAGGAAAATTTTCCCCCAAGTCTCAGCCTCATGTGCGACTAGTAGGACACAAGGGTTCAACACCGTAGATTGAGATGGGTGGTCAAAAAGGACCGGGTAAAGAAGTTTAGCACATTTTTATTAAAGAGAGAGCTTATTTGAAAGGAGGAGTTTCCATCAATAAGCTTGAGACAAAACCGTAGGTAAAAAGATTTGAAATGATAAAAACCATAACAAAGATGAGACACACAATGCCCAAGAGGAACAAGGTTAACATGTGTCATAATAGGTGAAGAAGGAAGTATATGATAATGGTATGATTAAGGTATCTTCCAATAGATGGAATGCCTAACATTATTTGTACACACTTTTCCATTTTCGATTGGAAAACAATGCTCTAATATAGAGTTTTATTCTCTTTTTGTGATTTTTGAGTTTTCTGAATTTTGGAGGATGAAGGTTTGAAATGGACTTATCAAGAAAGATGTCCATGTTTATTGAAGTTGAATGGTCTTGAGATACAAGACTTGTGTAGATGAAATGCAAGTCAAGAGGGAGAATCAAAAGATTTGATAAGTCCTGAAATATGAGACTTGATGACAGGACATGAGCCAAGTCAAAGGAGTGAAACCAAAGTTTTGATAAGTCTTGTAATATGAGACTTGGGTGGATAGGAGATCCAAGTCAAAAGATTGAATCAAATGATTTGATGGGTCCTAAAGTACTAGACTTGGGTGGATAGGATCCAAGTCAAAGGATGTGTGATTAGATAAGTCTTCGATGAGATTGAAAGACATATGTGATGTTAGAAGAATATTGTCGATGTGGGGAAGATGTTGAGATACATATTCACCTATGAGTGAAAGAGTGTGAGGAAAGAAGGATTGATCTCTAGATGTATACCAAGGTTCTTTATAGCCGTAGAGAGAGAAATTCAATGTTTCTCCTTCTAGGTTGTGAATTAGTTGATTTGACAAAAGATTTGCAATTAAAGCTTGAAATGGTTGAATAAGGATATTCCTAGGTATACGTACCTCAAAGAATGTGTGCATGTAGATATCTTGACAAGTAGGAATCATCATTGATGAGATTCCTGTAGGATGGATCATGTGAGGTATAATGGACATAGAAGGTTGTGTTGTCGCAAGTGTCCAAGATTGTTGTGGTTGTAATTTGACAACAAGACTAGAGATGTTAGGTGTAGGAGTTGGAATGGAAAGAATAGAATGAAGCTCAATGGTGTTTGATGATGGACCCTCTTTTTCTGTCATGTCAAGGGTTGAAAGAGAGTCTTGAAGAAAATTCAAGTTCTTGTTAGGTGTTAGAAGATTGTTGTCCAAAACAGGTTCAATGTCTATTTGGACTATAGGAAGAAAATATGTAGAAGAAATGGATTGGTTTGAAGGGGGAGATACTTGACCTTCATCATGATCTCATGGAATGTAGTATGAATAGAAGTGGGAATAATAAAGTCAACTCTTCATTTGAAGGTGTGGAAGTTGACATGTCATCGATTACAAGAGCTTCATCGTCAAGATCTACAAATATCTCTCCATCATCAATTAAGTCTTGGACATAGTTCTTAAAATGTGTACATTTATCGGTTGAGTGGCCATCAATGCGATGAAAATCACAATATGCATGAGGTTTGTACCAATATGGCTTAGGTTCTCCTTCAATCCAAGGTCTTGTAAGGGGATATTTTATCATCCTAGCCACTTTGAGTTGATGAAAGACACTAGAGAGACTTTCGTTGAGGGTGTAAACTTACGTTTAACTTTGTGTGGCGTAGTGTCTTGGCTAGGTTGTATGATTGATTTTTTTGATTGATTGGTCATGTATGTTGGGCATATTGTGATTATCCGTGACACCAACAAGTGATGACATTGTGGTTTGATTGATGTACCAAGATTCATCATGAGAAGCTCTAGTATGGTGATTATTCATGAGTGAGGTTGAAAGAAAAATGTTTGATGAACTTCTCTGAGAGGTCCACGTGAAGGTGGTAATAGATCCCTTTGGAAGGTGTAAGAACCAATCCAAAGCTTGTCCTCCTAGACTTCTAGGAAAAAGGCACAAGAGAAAGCTATCGTTATATGCCACTTCATGACATGCTATGGAAAATTATTTGATATGTTGTCTTGGATCAAGTTTTTCCCTTGTATTTTTGAATTTGGGCATCTCAAAAGACTATGGGAAGGGTATGCGTAAGATGTCCATATTAAAAGGGTATGGACACAATTCATCAAAATTGAATTGTTTGTGTTGTTTTTGTATACCCGCAATGATGTCTTTCATCATTTTCCATTCTTGGGCAAAGGATGAATTGTATAAATCCACCATTGTAATGAGAAATGAGGTAGAGTGAAGAAAGGTACGATGAATAATGCAACCCTTAGCAAAGTGAATGCTAAGATGGAAGTGATGAAAATGTTTGAAAACCTTGACCCTAGCAAAGTGAATGCTAAGATGGAAGAGGGAAGAAGATGGAAAAAGTTCGACCCATATAACAAAATGAGTGCTAAGAGGGAAGAAGAAAAAAGGTTAATCAAGTGCCCATCTCTTAACAAAATGATAGTAAAGAGAAAAAGGGATGACAAGAAGTTAGATGTGCTCTATTTCATAACAAAAATGAGTGTTAAAGGAAGAGAGACTTGACAAGGTGGACGCGATCAACTCGTAATCAAAATGAATGATAAGAGTGATGAAAAAATGTAAAAAGGTTAACTCCTAACACGGTAAGTGTTAAGAGAAAAAAAAAGGGGAAAAGTGAAACATGCTCGACACTTAACAAAAATGAATGTCAAGGGAGACAAGACTTAACAAGATGAAGTCGATCAACTCCTAACAAAATGTGTGATAAGAGTGATAACAAGAGGGGAATTCACAACACCTAACAAAAATGAGTGATGTTAAGGTGGAAGATGGGTTGAAATGTTAGTTTAGATGATTCTTAACAAAGTGAGTGTTAAGAAATATGAAGAGGTTTGAAATGATTTTATGATCCTTTACAAAAGTGAACGTAAAGAGGGGAGAGAGATGAAAGGTTAGTGTGCTCAACTTGCGAACAATTGTAAGTGTGACAAGAGGAGACTTAAAACAATGAAAGATGCTCAATTATTAACAAAAATGTTAAGTGAAGAGACTTAGGAAAGAAAATGATGGATTTTCTCAACTTTTAACAAGATGAATGGTAAAAGGGAGACTTAAGAAGATGATGATCAATGTCAACTCTTAACAAAAAGTGTGTTAAAAGATAAGACACGAAAGGAGTGAAAGCACTAAAAGAATGAAAAGGTAAAGGTCATCATAAGAAGTGAATAAATGATGATAAAAGGTCCGAATCTCACAAAAATGGAGATAAGAGACAAGGGGGAAGTGATGGATTAGTGATCTCAAATTAAAACAAAGTGAATGCTTTAATGAGAGAAGTGAAGAAATAATGAGGATGTGAAAATGCAACAAAATGATTACAAAGTACGACAATGTAAGATGATAGGATAAAAAAATGGAAGATGTCACAACTCAACAAAGTGGATGCAAAAAATGATGACGTAAGAGTGAGTAGAGAATGATAGTGAAGAATGTCAATAAGTCGAGAAAGTAAATGTGAAATGTGATGATGTAAGAATGGGGAATGCTTAGAGTTCAACAAAATAATGTTAAACTTAAGACTTACGATAATGAAAGATCAAGGTGATCAAGAGAGTGCTTGATTGTGATAAAGCAAGTATCGCAACATCAAGACTTAGATGAAAATGAAAGTGCTTAAGTGTGAATATGGATGTCCACAACCCAAGACTTAGACATGTGTACAAAGTGACAAGATGGATGAGAGAGAAAACATGAATGACGAAAGTGAAACACAAGTGTGTAACATGAGAAAAATGAAAAGTGGTGAAGTGAAAGTTGTGGCCTCTATCTTAGATTGGCTTGGACAAGGTGTGGCTTCCTAGGTGGCTCTCTCAACTAGGTGTCAAGCAAGTATATCGAGTGAGTGAGCATAACGCTATTGCTAGCTGATGACTTTACTTTACCCCCTTTGAAACCCTGAGCAAAGATCTTGCTCAAAATGAATCGCACTGGGGTCGCCACTAAGGATATTCGTGACTCTAACTCACAAAGGCTTTACTAGTCAAGTAGGAGAAAAGGTTCCTATTTCATCCACTAGTTCCCTCAAGGTGTGGACTACTTTGGGGTTCCTAGAACCACCCCCTTTTTGTAGCTTAAGGCTTATGCCAAGGGGGTTATGTTCTAGTTAAGCGGTCAAGCCGTAGCTCTTAATCGAACCTACAAATCAAGTGTTTTGAATGTGGTGTTTTTTTATCTTTTGATTTAGGTGTGGTTTGGTTGAACTCCTTTGGCAACTACAATTAGTAGTTTTCAATGTTTTATCCACCTTGTGTGAGAGCGGGTCCTGCAAACAATGATTAGAAATTTTTCGAAATGAGGTAAAAATAACAAAACAAATGAACAAGACGGCATAAACAAACCCACATTTCTGATTTCCAAGATGCTTAAAAAGCGTGAGGAAAGAGCATATGTGTGGGTTGGATTTGGTTAAGTGAAACGTTAATTCCCAAAAAAAAAAAAAAGAAACGACCACGTTTTTGATTCCCAAGATCGCTTTAAAAAGTGTGAGGGAAGAGCACACGTGAGCGATTCAGTGTTAGTCTCACAAAAACAAAAGAAAATGATAAAGGAAAAGTATGCAAAAACATGTGTGAAAGAGTTAGTCGATGTAGAAAAATGACTAAATGGTGAAGTGAAAAAAATGAACCTAAAAGCGAGGATAAAAGGAATCAAAAAGCCCAATAAACCTAGAGTGATTAAAATGAAAGGAAATAATTAGTCTAGTTTGTAAAACAATGAATTGTGCATAAAATGGTGAAAAATGATAAAAATTGAAGAAATTAATCCAATAACCCTAATTAAAATAAATGACTAAAGTTAGTCCAAGAAAAAGAAAGAAATAAACTAATTTAAGTGCAACTTAAAGTACAAATAAGAAATTATAAATAAAATAAAATAAAATAAAATAAATAAAATAAAAAAACCTAACCCTAAAACTAAACCTAGAAACATGTTCAAAAGAAATGGAAAAAACTAATTGATTGTATGTTTGTGTGTGTGTGTGTAGTGTGGCAAAAGGGAGCGGGTTGGGAAGGGAAGGGCTCTGGTGTGAGCGAGGGCAAGGGCAGGGGTGGGAGCAGAGGGGTTGGTGTGGGGATTGGGAGAAGAGTAGGAGATGGCTCTGAGTTGGGGTTTGTGTGGGGTGAGGTAGAGGGTGGGATCGGAGTTGGGGTATATGCTAGGAGTGAGGAGGAGGGGGGGTGGGTAGATCAGAGGGTGGGGAGGGCAAGTAGGTCTACTCTCCAGACGAGGGCTGGGGAAGGGGGCTCGGGGCTTAGGTCTAGGTAGTGAGTCGGGGGCGTGGGGTAGGTGAGTAGGGTAGCAGGGAGGGTAGAGGAGAGAGGGCTTGTGAGCCGAGCTCGCCGAGTATAGGTTTCAAGGTGGGAAATGGGGAGGGCCGAGAAGGGACGAGGATGGGAGGGTGAGCCTGGGGAGATGGGTGTGAGGTTGGGATGGGGGAGTTGGGTTAATGGGAGTGGAATGAGAAAATGGGCGAGATGGGGTAGGTAGGAGCTCAAGGGTGTGAGGAGGTGGTTATGAGGGGGTTTGGGGAATGGTGAGCGAGGGAGATGGGAGAGGGTAGATCTAGGTTTAAATAAGTTTTAAAAAATGTTTATTTATTTATTTTTGATTTATTGTTGTTTTTTTTTTTTTAATTTTTGTTTCACAAAATCTAGTCAGAATTATTGTTTTTTGATTTATTTATTTTTGCTAGTTTTTTTGTACTTAAAACAAAATCTAACAGTGGAATTTTGTGTGTGCAGGTGCAGGTGAATGTACCTACACAAATACCAAGAGTTGTGCATGTGAATTCAAACACTCAACAAAAATAAGAAAGAAGATAACAAAAGTGTGCAACAAAAGGGTAAGAAAGAAAAAACCAGTACAAATCTAAAACTTACAAATGTGTAAAACCCGTAATCTACAAAAAAATGTTAGCAACAACATTTTGCAAAAAAGAACATAGTAAACCAACAACAGTGAAAATATATTTTTTTATACGTGAGCTGATACAATTGTGTTGTTGTTTCCAAACCTGCACAATAATAGAAGCACTCCAAAAACAAATTTAGACAAACAAAATGAAACAAAGATGAAAAAGGAGGGGTGCGACTTGTTGACACTAAAATTTTCCACCGTAATTTCTATTTTATTAATGTATGTATTAGAATAGGATGTTGTTAAGTGTAATTAGTAGTAGCGTCGATAGAAGATAACGGCGCCGTCAAGACAAAGGTGCCAATAATGTAGAGTACGGTAAATGATCAAAGTAAAATAGAATGTTGTAAAAAGTAAATATTTGTCGTAAGTGGTTCGATAATATTAAAATGTCAAAGTTGGGATAAGTAGAGAAGTAGGGTCTACATGATTATGAATTAGAAATATTATATTGGTAATAAGGACAAGGAGTGAGGTCATAAATATTTTGTGTATTTTATTTCTAAAAATTCTAAAAATGTGGAACCCATGTGAAATGATAAGGTTTATCTTATCTTAAAAGATAAGCTTACATGTACAGATAAGAGTTAAGGTATGGAATATGATTCGTTAGAGTGGATTTCTTATCTTATCTTAGAGATAAGATGGATAAGCCTGGAATTTCTATAAATAAAGAGGCCACCCCCCTCATTTAGCATAGAAAGAAGTAGTGAGAAATAGTGTATGAAGTGTGTAAAGGAAGCCATCAGTTTAAAGGTGTGTTGAAGAAGCCATTAAGAGGTGTAATTGTAAAGTTTCTCCCATAGTATTGGTGGAAGGCAAGTGAAGTCAATAACACTTGAAGTACCTCATGGGTGAGATTGTAACAATTTCATGTTAATATTATAATTTACTTTGATATTTCAAATTTGTCATCATTTCGTCTTATCATAGTCGATGGTATTCTTGTGTTATGTTTGTTGTTTTGTTTTGATTACATCCACCAAACTAAAGGTCATGCGCATTAGTAAATAATCATAAAGACGAGGAGTTCAGGTGAAGAATTATCATAGTCGGATTGGTGATGACATTTTGGTTCCGTATAGGACCATTCCTCGTTGGTGGATTATGCGGAGAGATATTCCCACTTAGTCAAAAATCAATGGAGGGTAACCTTGTTTTACTATGCATAGTAGTTACCATGGTAAAGTCATTTTGCCGTGAATAGTAGTTACCATGGCAAAGTCAATTTTGCCATGAATAGTATTTCCGCAGATAAAGTTACTTTTTACCATGAATAGTATTTACCGATAACTTCACTTTTTCTTGTGAATAGTGTTTACCACAAGATAAAGTCAATTTTTACCCATGATAAGTCAAGTTTTACCATAGTTTACCGTGGTCATTTCTATTTTCTATTATAATGATTTTAATTATTGGTGCACATAAGTCTTGTTGATTGTACTTTTGGGTTGGTATTTCACTGTGGTTACTTTTGAAAATGGGGAAGATTCCTGTTTTTTCAGCCCAATCTAATGAAGATGCTTCCTCTTTCATTCAAGAGTTTAAACGATCTTGTATTTGTAATGGCCTTATAAGAAGGGAACAATGGACTGAATTTTTTCCTACCTTTTTAGATGGTTCAGCCCTTAGGTGGTTTGAAACACTAGGTGATAATGTGAAAAACTCATGGGATTTATTAACTGAAAGTTTTCTTGAAGAATTTGGTGAACAACAGAGATATGCAGATCTCATGATCGATATCACAAAGCTAACCCAAGGAGAGAAGGAGAAGATAAGGGATTATCATGCTCGTGTTCTAGAGCTAAGGAGAAAGCTCGACGCCTAGATCCGGAAGGAAGGATTAGCGAGATGGGTTGATGAATGGCGTGGATAATCTCCTATGTAAGCACTTCATTCTTGGGATGAAGCCAGAGATCAGACAACGAGTGAAGTATGACCGCCCAGTTACCATTGAACAAACAAAGGAGATTGCAAGAAGGCAAGAAGAAAGCATGGAAGAGGAGCCCAAAGAAATTGCTGCTAAAGTAGAACCTACACCAAAGCACCTTTGCTCGTAATCCACAACCACTCTCGGTGAGCACAAATCTTTTCCTAGTACATCTACCGAGTATGAAGATCTGCTCAAAAAGATGGGTCAATTAACTATTAATCTTCTTCGAGGAAAAAAATTTAGTTCTCGGGGAGGAGATAGAGGTCCAAAAAAAAAATTTTTGAAGTTGTATGTTATGGTTGTTATAAAAGGGTCATTATAAGTATAATTGTCTAGATAGAGCTTCTACATCGGTAAAGGAGATAATGATAAAGGAAAAGCACCTGTGAATTCTTTTGATGTAGTAGATAAGAACAGAAATAATGAAGTAGATGTGTTTGTAACAAAAAGAAAGAAAGAAAAAGATAATCAAGATGGAAATGATCCTAAGAAGATGAAAGGAGAAACTAGTGAGAAACATAGGAGAAGAAAGTTGGGTGTGCGGGATTTTTCGATTTCACAAGGGCAAGGACCATACTCCATCTTGGAAGATCTGTCCAAAAGGCTGCAAATATTACATATGGTCAACTCTTGGCTATGTCTTCGAGAAGAGGCGGGAGCTGCGAAGTGGACTCAATGCTCGATGAAGGAAGGAGGTTGAGGTCCCCTGTTTTGGAGCGAGGCGGATCCCCATGCCCACAATGGTGAGGTATTATGTAATGGTATTTCAATTCATGATGTCTTAGTTGATGGAGGTGCTGCAGCGATTAATGTAATGACCGAGTCATGTAATGAATATGTTGGGTTTAAAAATTGATCGCCCTTCAACACTTATGTTAAGGTCATTAAATAAGAAAAAACTAAACCAGAAGGTGTAGTTTCAAATGTGGCAATATCTGTTATGGGTGTTGTATGTGTGGTAGACTTTCGGGTGATGAAAAATGGTACTTATTACGTACCCAATGTTCTTTGGGAAGACCATGGCTAAGGAGAGTTCATGCAAGAAACTACTAGAATGAAGGCTTCATGACACTTGGACGTGGTAGAGAGAGGGTGAAGATAAATGTGATCCCTCGACATCATAAAGGCGAGAACCTATGGATTCAAGTGATGATGGCGATGATTGGACATCCTCTGATTACTCTAGTACTAGTGAAGTGGACACTGAAGATGAAGAAAGTGAGGTTGATGTTTCAGTCATGGATATCCTTCCAGTCACACCGACTCATGACCCCATAAAATTATCTGAAGAAGAAGTTGATGATCGTCTCCAACAAATAAAGATTGGTGATGCTGTGATGGAGAATGAGAAGGAATCCTACCTCTAGCTCTTTCGAAGGTACATACACATATTCACTTTTGATTACAAGGAACTCCATCAAGTAAGTTGGGTAGAACATTCTATTGAGCTGGTAGATGGTGCTAAGCCTATAAAGCAAATGCCATATAGAATGAATCCTAATTTTTCCAAGACTGTAAAAGAAGAAATAGATAAGTTGCTTGATGCAGGATTCATATTTGCTATGGAGAATTTAGAATGGGTTTCTCCCATTGTGATCTCAATAAAAAGAATGGGAAGCTACGCATTTGTGTTGATTACATGAAGCTCAATAAGGCAACAAAGAAGGATCATTACCCTCTTCCATTCTCGATCAAATCTTGGGCCGAAGTAGCTGGCCAGAGTGTTATAGTTTGCTTTAATGGATATAGCGGATACAACCAAGTCCGTATAGCGGAGAAAGATCAGTGAAGACCACGTTCACCACTCCTTGGGAACGCGTTTGCTTATAGAGTTATGCCTTTTGGGTTATGTAATGCTCCAAAGCAACATTCAGCGTTTGATGAATAGGGTGTTCAAAACTCTACATTGGGACATTCATCGGGGTATTTCTGGATGATTTTTGCATCTATGGGAGTAAGTTGGACCACTGCACTGAGATGGAGACAACATTTCAAAGGTTAGATGAAGCACAAGCCTCACTAAACCCTACAAAGTGTGTCTTTGGATGTTCTAAAGTCGTTTTGTTAGGGCATGTTGTATCCAGAGATGGTATTGGTGCGATCCGATAAAGTTTCAAAAATCAAAGATTTACCATTTTCTATGAATAGAAGTAAGTTGAGATCATTTTTAGGCCATGTGGGTTACTATAGAAGGTTCATCAAGAATTTCTCAAAGATTGTCTGACCACTAACCCAGATTCTTGAAGAAGGATGTTACTTATGAACCGAGGAAATAAGGCACATGAAGATTTTGGACAACTAAAGGAAGCCATGGTGTCTTCACCTATTTTAAAGAATCCATATTGGAGCAAGCCATTCATTGTGTACACCGATGCCTCGGATGCAAGCACTAGGAAGTACTTTGAGCCAAAAGGATGAAAATGGGAATGAACATCCAATTTATTTTGGGAGCGAGACAAATGAGCAAAGATCTTTGAGGTAAATTACTGCATTCAGCTGAAAAGAGGCTCTAGCTATCATTTTTCTTTGTAAAGAAGTTTAGAAATTACTTGCTAGGGCAGAAATTTATAGTTATAATAGATCATCGAGGCTCTAAAATATATTGTCAATAAGCCTAACCCATCGGGGAGGATAGCAAGATGGATAATTTTGTTACAAGAATTTAAATTTGATATTATAGATAAGCCGGGAAAGAAGCATGTCAATGCAGATGCACTCTCTCGAGCCTATGATGGTTTAGGATCATCTTGTGATGATGATGATTTCCCGATGTAGCATTGTTATCCTTGACACAATCCCTAGTGAATACATAGATATTTGGAATTATCGAATGAATTTAAGTTTCTGATGGTGCCAATGCAAAGACTAAGAGAAAGATTACTCAAGCCGATCGTCCATATTCTATTCTGCGTATGGAGTATTATTTCGAATAGGACACGATGGAGCGAGTATAAGAGGGCGATTGGATGTGATCAAGGGAAGGAAGCTGCTAGAAGAATTCCACAATGGTACATGTGGAGGGCATTTCTCTGGACAACTTACGTGAAGAAGGATCTTGGATGCGGAGTTATCACCGGCCCACTTTTTAAAAGATTGTTATAATTATTGTAAGACATGTGATATTTGTCAAACACACAGTAACCGTAAGACTTCATCACTCCATTATGTCATATTCTTCCACTTGGTCCCTTTGAAAAGTGGGGAATAGACATTGAGGTCCACTTTCAACTACCTCACGCCAAAATAAGTATATTGTAGTTGCCTGATTATTTAACCAAGTGGGTTGAAGCTAGGCCATTGAAAACAACTTCCATGGATGAGGTGGCATATATGAACGCATTGTCACCAGATTTGGTTGTCCATTAGAAATTGTAACAGATCAAGGAAGCCACTTCATTAATGAGGTAGTAGAAGCCCTAGTCAATAAATTTTCTATTAAGCACAGGAAGGAAACAACATACAAGCCAAGCACAAATGGACAGGTGGAACGAACAAATTTTGTGTTGTGTCAAATTCTAGCAAAAGATGCAGCCTTGCAGGTACATAAGTGGGATAAAAGGATTCATGCAACATTGTGGGCATATAGGGCAACATCAAAGTCAAAGAATGAGGATACTCCCCATTTCGGTTGGCCTATGGCATTGATCCGATTCTTCCTATTGAGTTTGATATTCCCCTTTGTGAGAGTTATGAAAAATGAAAGGATGGATGAAAGTGATTGATAAAAGAAAGGTTGGTACATCTTCATTTGCTAGAGGAAATGAGGAAATAGCAAAGGATACAAGCCATAAGAAGAAAATGAAGCGAGAAGGAATACTTTGATCAAAAGATTCGTTGGTCTCCATTTCATGTGAATGACTTGGTTCTAGTATATGATTCCAGATACAAAAAAGAAGACAGATAGATAAAATTTCTTCCAAAATGGATGGGGCCCTACAAAATAGCATTTGTGTGCATGAAAATGTAATGCGTCTTGATTGGAGGAATTGGATGGAACTCCCATTATGAAATGGGTCAACCACGACAAGTCAAGATTTTCCAAGCACTGAATAGTCTACTCAGGGACGGAGTAGAAGCTAGGAAGGGGAAGATGGATAAGCCACGGAAGTTCTATAAATAAAGAGGCCACCCCCCTCATTTAGCATAGAAGGAAGTAGTGAGAAATATTGTATGAAGTGTGTAAAGGAAGCCATCAGTTTAAAGGTGTGTTGAAGAAGCCATTAAGAGGTGTAATTGTAAAGTTTCTCCCATAGTATTGGTGGAAGGCAAGTGAAGTCAATAACACTTGAAGTACCTCATGGGTGAGATTGTAACAATTTCATGTTAATATTATAATTTACTTTGATATTTCAGATTTGTCATCATTCCGTCTTATCATAGTCGATGGTATTCTTGTGTTATGTTTGTTGTTTTGTTTCCAGATTACATCCACCAAACTAAAGGCTATGCATTAGTAAATAATCATAAGACGAGAGTTCCAGTGAAGAATTATCATAGTGCCGGATTGGTGATGATAGACTCCCCCAGGCGTGCCAAAATGTATGTAGAGAAAAATCATTGTAGTAGAAAGAAATAAACAAACCATGCAAACCTTTCCAACAACCTTGTGTACAAACTTCAAATAAGGGTCTCCTATGAAACCTTGCAAAATGGAAGTCAAAAATGATTTGTGGGTTCTCTTGAGTACTCTCCAAGCTTTGAATTGCAAATGCTATAGAAACGATGAATTCAATAGAGTTTTTGTATGTCAGATTCAAGAGGATTTGAAAGGAAAGTAAGCTGTAATTTTATAAGCGAGAAGGTAGTTGAAATCGGTTACACACGGATAAATGAGTATGCTAAAATTAACATTATGGGAAGTTGCAATAGTGTTAGGGGTAGTAAATAAATTAATTATAAAAGTTGCATCCGGAAAGGTGGTTGTACTTGCATTTTAATTTCCCCCACCTTTCTAGGATTCTAGAAGTGCAGTTAACTAGGGTAAGGATAGGGAGTCCAAGTGGAGTCTAAGTGGAGTCTAGGTGGAGTTTGAGCAAGTGGCAAATGACTAGGATGTGCATACACTTAATTAATTAATTATTTAATTTGAGAAATTTCAAGAAAATAAAACACTGTAAAAGATAAGTGCAAAAAAAAACACCGTGAATCGGCAAAATACAACAACAATATATTATATATATTTTATTTTGATATGGGAAACTTGTTGCTTGCTTTGCAAACCTGTACAACACAAAAACAATAGGTACACTACAAGAAAAAAATTAGAGAAACATAATGAAACAAAGATGAAAATAAAGGAGGGGTGCAACTCCCATTGGGCATACCAAAATGTAAGCAAGGAAAATCACTGTAATGAAAGAAATAAACAAACCATGCAAACCTTTCCAACAACCTTCTGTGCAAACCTCAAATAAGGGTCTCCTATGAAACCTTGCAAAATGGATGTTAGAAATGATTTGTGGGTGCTCTTGAGTACTCTCCAAGATTTGAATTATAAATGCTATAGACACAGTGAATTCAACAGAGTTTTTGTATGTCAGATTCAAGAGGATTTGAAAGGAAAGTAAGCCTGTAATTTATAGAAGCAAAAGGTAGTTGAAATCGGTTACACACGTATAAATGAGTATGCTATAAATAACACTTTGTGGCGATTGCAGTAATAGTGTTGGGGTAGTAAATGAATTAATTACAAAAACCGCATTCGGAGTGGTAGTTTTACGTGTAATTTAATTGCCCCACATTTCTAGGATTCTAGAAGTGTAGTTAACTAGGGTAAGTATAGGGAGTCTAAGTGGAGTTAGATCAGTGGCGGATGACTAGGATGTGCACACACTTAATTAATTAATAAATAACAATTAATTTAGCCAAAGGGGTACAAAGGGTACATGGGATTAATTTAATTAATCCAAAGGGGTACAATATGTATTAATTAATTAATTAATTTAATCAATTAATCGTAAATGGGTGAATAACAGGGCGTATTAGGATAACACTAGGAACAAGTGGAAACATAAGTGTAATTTTGGGGTGTCTACACAGAGTGGCAGGAGACACAAAGTGATTATGGAGGACAGTCACGATTTTACAGGTATTTTGAGTTTATTGCACGGTGATGTCACTTTTGGTTTGTTTTGTGGTGCCTGGATATTCCTATGGGATTGTAGTTGATGGTTTATTTAGTTGGGTTTTAGATGATATAAAAATTTTTAGAGTTTGAAGGGTGTAGAAAATAAAATCTAATTATTACACAGACCGTTGTCGCTTAAGGGTAATTGTGGTAGGTCATCCAGTAACCATGGTTAGTCGAGGAGTTCGATTGTGGTCGGTTGAGAAACCGTGGTTGGTTAAGTCATAGGTTTGACAACAAAGTGTTTATTTATCATTTTTGGATGGTGCCCTTGTTTTGCTTTCATCTTGGTTGATTGTGCAGAGTATGTTGATGACATGTTTTTTGGTATTTGCACTTGGTATTAGTGGCATGGTTTAACATGGATGTTTGTTATTGACATTGATGAGCACAAGATTCATATTCAACTTTAGAGTTAGTCGGTGGCAGACTTGGAGCTTCTGGAGAGCTTGGTGATATGGATGGATGTACATGGTGAGTTTGTACATGTGGATAGATTCAATTTTGTGAGTCTATGATGATGCAGATGTTTGATTTACACATGGATTCCTTGAGCATGAGTAGTGGATGTTTGTATTTCCTCTTGATTACTATGTTACTCCATGGGAGATGTTATCTACAGATGATTGTCTTGGACATGCTAGTTGTTTATGCAGGGTTGGATTTACAGATTGCAAAGTGTTTGGATTCTTTGAGTTATGTAGGTTTGTGGATTGATCACCCATTTGCGCAGTAAAACTCATTTAGGTTGTCTTTACCCAGGATCTTATTTTGCTTTCGCATATTCTAGTTTGACTTGTCTTGGTCGAGTTACATTAGTGGTTGCATGTAGACATGGATAGATGGATGGAGAACATGGTCGGTTTTACAAGTATGGCTATGGATGCGATAAAGGATCGGTACTTAAATTTGAGTGGGAGCTCTTATAGGTGTGTTAGTTATGATGGCTTATTGCATGAGGAGCTTGGTTGGCTTAATTGCCGATACCAACAATTGGTATGGTGTTATGATTCGGTGGGAGCTTGAGGCTTAGTGTCACGTGAGATCAGTTGTATCTTCGTGCGGAGTTTGGCGAGTCATGTGTTATCTTCTTAATTTAGAAGATGGTTTGATCTTCCTAGTTTTTATTTGTGTAGAGAATTGTTGAAGAAAATAATTGATGGTCTTCACGGTGTGTAGAGGATGGTGATGTACACGTATATGTACAATGGTTCAACAATTTATCTCCAAGTGGGAGATTGTTAGGTTGTGGAGCTAAATAGCTTCATTGAAGCATGCATTATAAAGTGACTGGGTTACCTAGAGACATACATCGGTCAAGGCTTCACCGACATCGGTTAGGGAGAAACCAACATCGGTTAGGTTGAAAGGGAGTAACCGACATCGGTTACCTATGCGAGAGTGTTTTATTTATAAGTCACGGGATTTAATATAGCTTTTGTTTTAAAGCAAATCTATTGGATGTAATTGCATGGATATTATGTCCTAAGTTTGTCTAGGCTTATATAAGTTAGAAAACTAGGGTTAGAGGTGTTAAATGAGAAGAAGAGCATAATCCTTGGTTGAAAGGATGATGATGAAGAAGAAAAAAGTAGATTGCATGAAGACAAGAGCTTTCATAGAGAGTTGTTTAGAAGGAAAGTGTAGGTACACTGTTGGTGAGAAGATGGTATTATCTTCTACTATATTTCCTTTGTATTATTTAGTCTCATGTAATGGCTTGCATAGTATGCAAATCACTTAGTGTTTCTTCTTGTTATATCCACTTGTTTTGAGATCTTATTATTGCTCATTTTTGTAGATCCACATCTTTGTGAGATCTTGTATTACAGATCCATGAGATCATGATGTATTATTGATCCATAGGAATCTAGTATTGTAGAGGAAGTTGTCTCCATGTTTGCACATGTTGATGTAGTGATGGAGGAGAGACTTACTTCTTGGTGCATGGTTACGGTTGCACATTGGTAGACCCTTCTAAGAGGTCTTGTTTACAAATTCACTGTGAGAGCTTGGTTGCACAATGGCAAATGTAGAGTAGCTTCTAGTATGTGAGATCCGATGGTGTTTCGAGTCATGGTTGTAGTGCACTTAGGTAGATCAGTTAGAGATCTGGAGGAGACACATGTGGTGGTATGGAGGCATGGTTTAGTGTACTCAAGTAGATCCGATTGGAGATCTGGAGGAGGAGATAATCTTGTAGAGATACATGTACTTTTGTGTAGAAGAGTTCATTTGTAATCTCTTGCTTATATGTTATATATATGAGATCTCTATCTTTGGTGGACGTAGCCCACATTGAGTGAACCACAATACATGTTGTGTTATGTGTGTGTACTTTTGTGTGATTTGGATTATTCTTGTTTATGCTTTTACTGTTGTAGATTTTATGGGGATTGTTAGATCCGTATTTGCATGTTTTGAGTTTCATATTCAATGGTTGCAATGTTTCCACATAGACCCATCCCCAACATTGATGTTTTATTTTCCCTATAGGAAAAATTTGACACATGTAGAGATGGGATAAAGAAAAAGAAAATATTAAATGAAATCAAGGGAAAATATTAAATAAAGTAAGTGGAAAATATTTAATGAGGCAAGTGAGCTGATTGGTTTTGGAGGTACCCATTTGGCCCATAATTTACATATAAGCAAATTGACTTGCTTAAGGAGAAACATCCTTGTCTATTTTATAAAATCGATTTATATCTTAAGCTTTGAGCTTGCATCAAAAATCTTCTAAGGACAAAAACCCTTAGAGATTCACTCTTGAGGACGAAAACCCTCTTAGAGCATTGTGAATATTTCCTACCCTGTGGTTATCCATTGTGCTTACAAATATTTTTAGTTATTTCGAGATGGTACAAGATTTTGAAGGGAAGAGAGTGCAATTGTTTTTACTACATTATTTCAGCCTAGAGCAAGCTATCTCTTACATAAATATGAATTGTTTTGAGGTATTTCATACCATATTTGTATTGCTATATCATAATCTGATTTTTATGAATTAAAGCAACCACTTTTAGTAATTTTCCAGCCCAAAACCCTAGGGGTGAATTGGTATTTTGGTTGTTTAGGGCACTTATGGTGGGCATTTGCATGAATGGGTAACATCATTGCATTCTCCTTAATTTTTGAATCTATGCATAGTTTATTTGCGTGGATCAGAGCATTTTTGAGGGAGTTATAAATTTTTGAAGTTGCCATAATTTTCTACAAACTGGGGTTTCAAAATAAATTTATTTCAGCCTTGTTTGCATCAGAAACTTGCTTGTTCATGCATATTTTGGCTTTACAAATATATGAAATTAATATGGAATGGAAAGACATTAATTTTATTATTGTTTTATGGGGGCTTTCAATCTACCCAAGTCACAATTTTTAGAATAAAATTCAGATCTCGCACAATATTTTAATGACATTTTGTCTCTAGTTGTATTTTTAGTTGGGATTTGCCTAAAATCCCACTAGGGGCAAAAATAGTCCCATTGGGGACATTAAACAATCAAGATTATCAAACATTTTGACATTACAAGGAGCATGGAGATTTCTCATTTGCTCGTGTTTCACAGTGGTCATTCAAGTTTATCAAACAATATGACACTACGAAGGTGTGCGGAGCTCTCTCATTGGTTTATACTTCGCGATGGATAATAGAGGTTTCATAAAGCCCGACATTACAAAATCTAAAGCATAAGTGGCATTTTATTATTGGCTCACATTTCATAATGGAACATACCTACATGTAAAGCCACATAATGTAGAAAAGGTCAGGGAAACAAACACATAGGTAAATCTTAGTGGACATGTGTCACCATTTCGGCGCAGGGCAAGTAGATGGGCTCCCATAGACCTTAAGTCTGCAGAATTAGCTAGATTTCAAAGGATTTTTTCGGGTGGTCTAGCAGGGCAAGGAACCATATGTGGCAACATTTCTATGAAGCCAACAATAAATTTATCCTAGATAGAAGTTGCGATGCGAATGAGAAGTCAAAGGCTCAACCCCATAACTAATGAAAAGAAAACACGAAAGTAAGAGATATACGTGGATCCTTCTTGTTGGTTCGTGCTTCATGGGGGTTAATATGGTATAATTGAAGACTGACATTATGAAGCAACATGGAGCTTTCTCATTGGCTCATGTTTCGTAGTAGTCGATCAAGGTTATTAAACATCTTGACATTATGAGGAACATAGAGCTTCCACATTGGCACACATTTTGCAGTGGTTAGTGAAGGCTATCAAATAGTCTAACACTGCAAACGTGTGGGGAGATTTCTCATTGGCTTATACTTAGCAATAAATAATGGAGGTTATATAGATCCGACACTATGAAATCCAAAGCATACATGGAATTTTCTTATTGGCTTGCATTTCATAGTGGAACATACATGTGCGTGAATCCACATAGCTTTAAAAGGTCGGGGAAGTAGACACGTAGGAAAAACTTGGTGGACATGTGTCACCATTCCGGCATAGGGTGAGAAAATGGGATCCTGTGGACTTCAAGTCTGAGAATGAGTCGATTTCAAAGGCTTCGGGTCCGATGGGTGATAGGGCAAGGCACCATACGTGGCAACATTTCTATGGAGCCAACGATGAATTCTACCTAGATAAAAGTCATGATGCGAAGGAGAAGTCAAAGGCCCAACCCCACAACCAATGAAAAGTAAACACAAAAGTAAGAGAGATATGACAAGAGACATACTTGAAACCTTTTTGTTGGTTTGCACTTCGTAGCTATTGATATGGTATATCTGAAGACTAACATTGTGAAGTAGCATGGAGCTTTCTCATTGGCTCACATTTCAAAGTGGTCAATTAAGGTTATCAATCATTCGACATTGAGAAGCATGTAAATTTCTCATTGGATAGTGTTTCACGCTGACTAGAGTGGCCAATCAAATGCCACATGTCATGTTCCCGTGCTCCACAATATGCAAATATTCAAATGCTCATATCTTTCGATTCCCAACTCCAAATCAAGAAAAAATAGCCTTGTTGGAAAGGTCTGATCGAGCCCTTCAATTTGGCATCATTTTATCCAAAAATTGATTGTGTTTGGTGGGAGAAAAGAGGAAAAACATTCTCATTCCATGTATTCAAAGCTCAACATATCTTTAATGATGCTTAGAGCTATAGCTTAGAGCCATGCCAAACTCAACCACGAAGGCCATAAGTAAATAATGGTGTCATGGAAAATGCAGAGTCCATGGGGAAAATATTATTTTATTATTTCTCAAGGATAAGTATAGAGTTGGATTATTTTAAATCAAAATTGTGCAAAAGGAATCGACTCAAATTGCCAAAACGAGGCCTTTCGAGGCTTTAACATGCACCACACATTTCTCTATTTTGTGAAGGAGAATAAGAGCCTCGAGAGGAGAGAATAAGCAAGATTACAACTAAAATAAAATTAAAATTAAATGCACTTAAATTACTCTTACAAACAAATAAATATAACATAGTCTACAAAACAATTCGAGCAAGCTACAATGATTAATGTACAAAGACAAGAGAATGGTGCGGTGAGAAATGATTCATTTTAAATGTTTACGTTGTTAAGTGACACTTAGAAATGGTGATTGGTTTTTCCTATTTATCAATTTATATGTGTTTATTGCATTGTTAAATCCAACTATATTGCAAATTCTCTTAAACCACTCTTGCTCCGGGCCACCTTTTCTCGCTTGTGTTCAAAACCATATCCACTATCATCACTTTCTCAATTAATTTTTCGTATTGATTTAGAATTTTTATGCATCCTCATTCTAGCAGCCATGCATTATCCACCGTAAAATTCAATTAATCAATACAAAAACCCCATCAAAGAAAACAATGAAGAAAAGAAAATAAAATAAAAGAAAAATTCTCTACCATGAGAAAATGAAGAATGAAATTCAACTACCCACTTTCATGAATACGACATCCATAGAAGGGACACTTTTGAACATGTCTGCGCCAATAGGCTTCACCCTTCTTCATTGTGTTACAGACTTAAAATTAATAAATCAACAACAAAAGAGAAAGAAAGAGGCTTATCACGAGTAGTTTATAATTATGATTATACCTAAGAGATGGGGGTTGAAGCCTTTGATAACGAGATAGGCCTTCGCAATCTCCGCAATGGTCGTCCCGGTGCCACCTCCAACGTCCACGAGAGAATTGAGACTTGGGAAGCCCTGATATTTAGACAAAACAACTTTCATTATGATGTTGTCGTTCTAGGATGTAGACATGTAAAATGTCAACACGATCATTTAACAAATAATACATTCATTTTACAGTAGTAATCCCTTTCCTATCAGTAACAATATAATAATTAATTATTATATTCCAACTATTTCTATTATCCATTACAAAATCCCATCCTACCCTTAGTCATATTAATACATCATTAATATATCAAAATCCCACTAACTAATCTCTATTAACTATTTCTAGGAATTTAAAATTACCACCCACCTACCACCTACTCTATGCCTACTCTACACCTAGCCTCTCCATCTAATCACCCCACTAAACATAATTAATGTCACCTGATCCCAAGCTAAATGATCCTCTAAATCTAGAGGCTTCTATTTCTAGAAGCCTCTACTATTTTCCCTCTTTTATATTCAAATATTCAAATATGTGTCTCCCTCCATTGAATTTTTAATTCAATGGAGAGTTCTTCCAATCTCTATAATTTTCTAATTCTAGAGAATTCTTCATTCTCATGCATTTTGCACCATTTATCTATATCATACATGGATCAATTTCAACCCTTTATTTATCCTTCCTCCAACTATAAATAGTGGTGTCACCCTCCATGCACACCACCTTAGAATAATTACAAACATATGTTGCTAAAATACTAAGCCAAGCTCTCATTCACTAATCATTCTAATAAGTAAGAATCATCATTTCAAGAAGGAGAGTGCTACCAAAATACATCCATGAATCTGAAGCAAAATACAATCATCCATTTGAGCACATCCAACCTATCAAAGAAGGAGGATTTCGCCCGTAGGTAAGTGCAGGTATATGATATTCTCCCTCTTTTTATCTTACTCAATCTAAGGTAGGTAGATAGTTGTGTTAGTTTAGGATTTGAATCAATTTATTTCCTAGTTTGTAAGTTTCACACTAACACCACTTTTTTCTTACATTTTGGCACCTACCACAGGGCTTAGCCCCAAAAATTTTGTTGTTCCTATTAAAATTTCATATTATAAACAAATTGTCTAAATTTGAATTTTTTTCATTGAGATTTACACCTTGAAATTTCAATTTTTCAAAGAAGTCACCCATTTTGGCACTTTTGACTTGTCATTTTGTTGAGTAGACATAGTATTGTCCTAAGGAGAAGACACACATAGGATTCACATGCGGGAACAAGGTGCATTTGAAGGCGCGGAAAGATAGGAAAGGAAACACGCACTAGAACAAGTTGACTAAGGACTTAGCCATTTTTATGGATACATGTTATTTTTGGAGATAACATGCAGAGCACACATCGGGATGGAGACTTATGCGACACACAAATGGTATTTTGGGATCGAGCAGATGATAAGCACCATGCATGGTTGTAGTTAATAATATAATTACTTCTTCCAGTAAACTATAAGACATCTATTATTAGTGCACTTGCATGTGTGCATGTTATTGTAAAGGTGCATGGCTATTAACAACATGCAACTTATTTTGAGAAGTGCGTAGGTGGTGAAGGAAAGTCCCCACCTCTATAAGTATGTATTGAACTATGTAGTTTAATGTGTGTGGAGAGACTGAATTATTGTAGATTTATGTTGTTGGATCTGATGCGCACATGACTTATGGTGATACTTTATAATGTAAGAAGCTTTTATGTTTTACAGTGTTTAATGTAATGGAGTATGTTGGTTGGCTAATAGTGTTAAACATGATCAGAATCTGGTTCTTTTATGGTTAATCTTATTATAGTTATTGTTTAATTCATGATTATCTAAGATCTAGATCTGGAATATGCTTTGTGGAATGTTTATGGTTATTTATGGTTATGAATATGCCTTATCTTCATCACACTAACATCCTACACAAACAACTCTAAAGAGGGCTTGGTACCTTTGTGTGCTTCAGGTGAGCACTCAACTCAGGTTGGGTGATGTGCTAGCACACCTGGGTTTTATACAATGGATTCTAGGTTGCATCATTGGTTTCATTGCCGTGACCTCCTTTTCAAGAGTTTTTAGGATGGTTCGTGATGAAGATGTATCGATTGACCTTAGCAAGTGTTGAGGATTGGATAAAAGATCTGAAAGAAGAGTATGCTCGGTGGTTCAAAACTGGATCTAAGTTTGACACACACATGTGGGTGGAGCAGAATTTTCATGACTATTTGTATGAGAGCTTCTTTGCTATATTTCCGGTAGAGTTGTACGAGTGACTAGTTTCTTATGTGTCTAAAAGGAATTGGAGGTATCACACACTTGTCTGGATGTAGGAAGAATTTCAAGCCCTATGATGCTGATTTGATTTAGACGTGTGTTGTGGATACTTGGTTCCATGGTGTTTTGAATAGCTATATTTTAGAGTACTCAATTTCCACTTACTCATGCCCAGAGGTAGCTGAGTTCCAATTTTTATGTTATCCTCAGGGGAACTTATTTGCAAGGCATTCCACTAGCGATCAAAATCTTGATAGTAACCTTGAACTTGGAAGAGAAGCCGATGGCTAGCTAAACCCCACCACGTGCAGGGGTAGGAGTAGGTTTGGTGAAGGATGGTGGACCTAGTGGCAGAGAGGCAAAGGGAAGAAAGGCAACTTAATTACAATGAGGCATGTGAGAGGGAGATAAAGAAACAATGTGATATTACAGAGCGGATGGCGTTGAGGAGAGAGATGGATCATGAAGGATTTAGAGCTCACATAGAAGGCATGGAGCAGAGCATCTAGAACTCCCCCATTTGGGCAAGCATGATAGGGAACCCTCCTTGGCCTCACATGGGAGCATGCCAATAGAGACAACATGGGCCATAGGTGGGCATCTGAATTTAATTTGCAACCTAGCCCTTGCGCTTGGTTTTCCAGTATCTAGTATAACTAGTAGTCAATAAGCTAGTTTAGGGAGTAGTAGAAAAGGAGTCAATCAAGTAGAAAGTGCATATATGGCTGGGAAAATCTCTTCTTTTTTATTTAGAATTACCTTCTCAGGTGCATCATCAGCATAGAACTCAAGCGCGTAAAATTTTGGACTCACTTTTGGGAGTAGTACCACTTCGTAGACTGTAGAAGTTTAGTTTAGTACCACTATTAGGACACAAGGAAATACATCCACTAGTCCACTTCGGCTATAGGTGGAGGATCAAGGGGCATAGGTGGATCTAGCTCTAGTGGATCGGTGGTTACGGAGGTAGACGAACACAAGAGGTTTTGGATCGGTGGGTATGGTCCTCATCAACCCTAGAATATCTATCTGAAGATGTCTCTTCATCTTCTAGTGTATATGGGAATAGAAGATGTTTTGAACACGTGCACATGTGTGAGATATTGTGGCACACAAAAGGAATCATAACTTCTAAGCGCAAGGTAAGTCGTTTCTACAACTATGTTGTAGGGACGCGCCACGGTTGGTACAAGAAGTTTGACCTTTATTAGACTTGCCTATTTCAAGATATTATTGTCTAAAATTTCGTATGATATCTACGCAAGCCAACATGCACTGCAGTGGTTTGTTGGGGGCTTGATCACACATTTTGGAAGGGTGTTGTCACATAAGACATATATGGATCTACACGAAGCACTTGAAGCTATTTTGCACGCTGAATCAGTCGGGAGTATAGACACCAGAGTGAGCCCATTCTTGGAAGCAAAACTTGCAACTATGCAAAAGCAGTTGGAGAAACTATCAAAAAATTCAACACATGAGATGCACATTGGGATTTGGTGTATAGATTCTGAAGTGGAAGGGAACACTAAGGATAGTTGTCCCCTTAGATTAGTGCATTCATTGTTCTTTAGAGCGTGAGATATGTCATTTGGACCATGATGCAATCCGCTGCCTATTATTACAATGCGTGATAAGAAATAATGTATCTTGCTATTATAAGATTTTCAGTCCATGAATCACAATATAGAAGATTGCAGGTTGATTGGTCAGATCCATGATGTCATTGATATTGGTGTGCGATAGATAAGAGTATCAGATAACTCTAAAGGTAAAAGTGAGCACCATGATCATGACCACGCTCAAGCGCATTATGATCAGAATGAAGGGTGCTTTAAAGGAGGTCGTGGTAGATGTCGAGGATACCATGGTGGATTCGGGAGAGCGAGGCCGTGGTAGTAGACAAGGTGAGTTTCCTCACGGAACATGTTTTACATGTGGATCTCTTGACCACTACAGTGCGAATGTCCTCAGAATATTACTTGTTCATTTTGTGGGAAGAATCATAGCTAATAGAAATTCCTAGACTTTTATGAGTATCTTATCAAGCAACATAAACAAGAGAACAAGGGCATAAGGATGGTTAAAATAAAACGTGCCATATAAAATTAGTGGATGCCAAAGTTGGAATCAGAACCTAAGGTAGTACCTATGAAGATTACTACAACGTTGAAGTTGCACGTGCCAGAGAGATGTTACAGCAGAAGCCTACCATTACTAAGGAGGAATTTTTACATGCAAGGTACCCATATCCTACACATCAGAAGGAGGTTTATCATGAGACCATGAAGGTGCTAAAAAATCTTTAGGGTGAAACTATAGTGTTTAAAAGAACAATCACGAAGTTAGAACAAAAGAAGGCATCGAGAGATAGTCAATTAGATGTTGATGATTTGAAAGAGATATATAAGATGTTGCGCTAGGAGAATATCATTCCATTACTAGGAATTGGTTAAAGGAAACACTTTTTGCACAAGTATTGAAAATGGACGGTAGTTTCGCATTCTAATCTTCCCCCTCATAGCTTGGACTATGACAAGGAGATCACTCGAATACTCTTGTGGATGGGTGGCTATTGAGCACTATATTAATTGACACAAACACAAAAGTGAATGTGCTTACTTTAGATGCATGGGTATAGATGGGAAGACCTCCATTACAACCATCCTCTAATGTATTGTTCATGGCCAATCGAACTAAGGCCACTCTAATAAGAGTTTTAAAGGATGCATCCATTACTATACAAGGGGCCAAGTTCACTGGGGACTTTGAGGTCTTAGCACTTGCAGAAGTAGATACCTTCCCAACTCTACTTGGGCATCCTTGGTGTTATGCAAATAATGCTAATCTATGGTTCAACAAGGGTGTATAAGTTTTGATAAAAAGGAAGAAAGACTTATTATTCCTTTAAAAGATGGGAAATCTGTACCTAATGTTGAACCATTGAGTGAGGAAGACCTAAACAAAATTTATGTATGTGTCATTCGGGATCCGAAGTACTTGAGCCATCTAAGGAAGGAATCCTCCAGTGGGAAGATGCACAATCTATTAGTGATACTACAAGTATTGCTTGTGACAATTGGGCGCATGACACCTACGAGATGGTTGGGTGCAAAGTAAGAAGCGAATTTACGCAGAGGAGCAAACCGCATTCTACCGGAGATAGGTAACAACTTTGTACCTTGGTATACTAAAGAAGGAGACCCTACGATATTCTGCGTGCCATGGAGGAGCAATGGACAAATCAAGTTAAAAGAAGAAATATGTTAGTGTATACCCTACGTGGGAAAACAATGTGCTGGTGGATGGTTCATAGGGATAATCTCATAGAATGGAATGAAGTTAGAATTGCTCTAACCACTCGGTTCTTTAGGAATAATATGCCTACTCAAATCTGCATTTATCATGGTAATCAACTTGTTTAGTACCACGTTCAACAGTGTGAGAGACTCTGGATGGTGGGGTAGGAAGCTTTACCACCTTCACTTTGGGTGCACAAACTTTATTCCACTTTGCAAGGCTGCGCACACGCTTAGTATGCTTATGCAGAAATGCATAGGGAGACTAGAAATTGGCAGGACTTGATTACAAGAATGACCCGAATGTTGAGTACTTCTTTACTAAACCTCGGTAAGAGAGGCATTATGGGTTATGGAGCACTTGACTATGGAAGACAATGCTAAGGCTAAAGAACTCATTCAGGAGTTATTTGATGAGGAAGAAAAAGGAGCACATTTTGATGATGTAGATGATACGAGATACCAAATTGAAAAAATTGAAAAAATGCTGAAATCGCATCATTAAGCCCCTAGAAGAATTAGAGTGGGTTAGCCCCATGGTAATCAGTATAAAGAAGGATGGTTGGATTAGGATTTGTGTGGATTATAGGGAGCTAAATGTTGAATGTGTGATTGATCCTTTTCCTACACCTTTCACCGAGGAAATATTAGAAGGTGTTGCAGGGTGCGAAGTTTACTCTTTTACAGATGGATTATCGGGTATCATTAGGTTATGATTGCATAGAAAGATCAAGAGAAAATGACTTTCACCATTGAATGTGGAATTTTTGCATATATTGTGATGCCCTTTGGTTTGAAAAACATGCTTGCTATATTTTTGTGCATAGTTGTTCAAGCATTCCAGGATTTCATTCACAAATTCTTGCAGGTTTACTTAGATGATTGAATGGTATATGGGCTTGTTAAGGATCATTATGACAATTTGCACTTAATGTTTGAAATATGTAGATAGTTAAGAATCTCCTTAAACATAAAGAAGTGTGTGTTTGCTACACCTTTTGGAACTCTCTTAAGGCATATCATTTGCAAGGAAGGTTTGTTAGTAGATCTAGCTAAGGTTGCAGCTATTGTGGGCCTGGTGGAGCCTACAGTCAGAGTGAGGTGTGCAGATTCTTGGGTCACACATATTATTACAGAAAATTTATCAAGGGATATGTGAAGATTGACGCACCCCTAGAAGAGTTACTAAAATGAAAATGGACATTCTATTGGGGAGAACCGCAACAACGTGCATTTGAGGCATTGAATGAGAGACTTAGGCAACTCCCATTCTAAAATTTCCCTTATAGAACCAACCATTTCACGTACATGTGGACGCCTTTGGCACAACCATTGGCGCAGTGTTAGCTCATCCTGGAGAAGGTATTATAGATCATCATATCTTTTTTGCTATTAGAAAGTTGACTCCTGCAGAACAAAATTACACATCTACAGAGTGTGAGGCCTTGTCGATGATCTACACGTGCTGCATAAATTCAGACAGTATTTTCTAGCAACACACTTTGTATTTTATACTAATCACATGACATTAAAATGCTTGGTAAATAATCCTATTTTACGGGCGTATGTATCGATGGGTGCTCTTATTCCAAGAATTTGACTTTACAATCATGGTAAAACTAGGTAAAAGTAATTCTGGCCTAGACCACTTATCAAGGATTCAATCAGGGGAGGACGTGAAAACAATTGAAGATACAATGCCGGATGCACAATTGTACAGGATACATCACACACCTTTAGAATTAGAGGATATTGTTATATTTTTACTTATAGGTATGAGGCCAAAAGGAATGAAAGCATTAGAGAATAAACAACTTGTAATTTGTGCGATACCCTTCATGTTGATCGGTGGTGACTTGTACAAAATAGACCGAGATGAAGTATTACGCTAGGTGCGTATTGGAGCATGAGCACACAAATATCATGGAAGAGGCTCATGGTGGTATTACAGTGAGCATTATGCGAGGTGACACCACTACACGCAATATTCTTTTCGCTGGATTACTGTGGGAGACCCTATACAAAGATTTTAAATAATATTGTAAGGCATGTGATCACTGTCAGCACCTTGACAAGCCCGAGAAAAGAGATGAAATGGCTTTGAGGCCTATTTCTAGTATAGAGCCATTTGAGAAATGGGCTATAGACTTTGTGGGTTCTATTTCCCCTGACCACACGTAGAAGCTGGATCATGCTATATCATCACTTGCATAGATTACCTTATAAGGTGGGCCGAAGCAGCACCTACAAAGGATTGTACAACATCTACAATAGCCAGGTTCTTATGGGAAAATATTCTTACTAGGTATGGGTGTCCACTAAGTTTGAAAAGTGATAGAGGCACACACTTCTTGAATGAGACAATTAGAATATTATTAGATGAATTTATGGTTGTGCACCACAAGACTACACCTTATCATCCTCAAGAAAATGGTATTGCTGAGGCTTTTAACAAGATATTGAGCTAGACCTTGAAAAAAATTTGTGATGTTGGAAGGAAAGATTGGGATGATAAAGTTTCTATTGTACTTTGGGCATATAGGAAAAACTTACAAGAGATTGAATAAGGCCACACCCTTTCAATTGGTGTTTGGCGCAGAAGATGTTCTTCCAATGGAATTCATGTTACCATCATTGACTATTGCACGTGTTAGAGGTCTAGTTGATGAACATGCATTAGAAGATAAAATTGACAGATTAATATAGTTGGATGAGAGGTGTGCCATAGCAAGTTAGATTCAAAGCGAGGAAAAAGGCGGGCATAAGGCATGGCATGACAGCATACATCGGGGATAAGAAGCTTGAGATTGGACAGATGGTAATTCTTTACGATTCTAAGTTTATGCGCCATCTACAAAAGCTTAAGGTGCATTGGTTGGGACTAGATGTTATCACTCATATAATTGAATCAGGTGCTTGCCAGTTAGAGGCACTTGTCAGTTAGAGGTGTTTGATGGAATACGGTTACCCGGTTATTTCAACTGGAGTAGGCTGAAGCCCTACTATAAATAAGTCTTCTTAGTGTTTGTAATAAGGCAGTGTTGCCATTTAGTATAGGTTTCCATTTCTATATTTCTTTTAATGTATTTCCTTCTTTTTCGCTATGCTTTGTCAATTTAGTTTGGTGTTTTGTGTAATAATCACATTTGCACGCTGGAAGCTAATTACAATCTGAAGTATTTTTATGCGTAGAGGACTACACATACCATTGGTATGGGGTGGTTGTTATTTGTTATTCACAAATGGGTAAACATGAGAACAAACTATTACAGGTGCTATTCAAGTATGGAAAGGAGCTGCTAGAAAGGAAATTGCTTCTAAAGAAGACCATAGATGGAAATGAATTAATGAACAATATAACACGAGGTAAATAATGGCCTTGGAACCTACCAGGGGAAGGCGTAGTGGCGAGGTACTTTGGCACATGGAAGCACATAGAAGAGAAGTCTGTAGCTAGAAGGTAGGAAGGCGCGCTAAAAGGTTATAGCTGAGGTGTGAAGGTGTACCGCATGGAAATTGGGAAAATGGTCAATTAATGAGAGGATTGGTGGTAGGTGGAGGAACAATATATGCAATAAATATTTTAAAATCTATATAAGGACGTGATGTGATTTCATTTTTACCTTTGTGATCATAAGTATTTGAGCGAGCTAAGTGTAACCTGAGTCAAGAGAATTGTATTGAGGTGTGGAGAGCTACGAAAGCGTAGACATGGAGAGCATATTTGTGCACTAAGTGGCTTCGCACCACTATTAGTGAAGGGTTTGAGTGTAGCAGAAGCATTGAGAAAGAGCTAGGGCACATGATTTCAAGCTAGGGTTTGAGCTTACTCGATACAAAAGATAAAAGGTGGGATTTTTACAATGGCATTGAAGAAAACACATGCAACAGGCACAAAGGGAAAGAAAAAGGTGGAGGTTTAGGTCAAAGTTGCGCCGAGAGAAATTTTTAGAAATGCAGTACCCGAAGTGGTGACAGTTGGATGGGATTGGGATTCCCACACACTTGCCGATGCAAAGTAAGTGATTACAACCACCGCACCACCAAAAATAGAGGAGAATCGGATGCCTTGTTGAACAAGAAGACCAACAAGCGCATGGTGGATGATATGCCATTATATGATGATGTTGGGGAGAAGTTGCTTAAGAAGGTAGGGGTTTATCAGTTTTATGAACTCCCATACTTTGGAAAACCAAAAGCTTTATACCAATGGATGATGAGAAGAGTCCATGAGGAATTTTTCTATTTTGTTAGACATGAGGTTAAGGATCACAATGCCTTGATTGCCACATTGACAGGATCGAAGGCAGAGGGGTAGATATTATGAGTGATCTGAATGATAAGGAAACTATTATAGCCACCAACAAGGAGTTAGGATACTCCAAAGGTTTGTGCAGAATGAACATAGACAAACTAAAGAAGTATCCTACAAGACAGTGAAAGCCATGCATCTACTCACAAAGTTAAATGATCAAGCAAGATGATCGAAGGTAAATATAATGTGGCTACATATTGTAAAGAAAATGACAGAGGGAGAAATCTACAACTTGGCGGGATACATTGTGGAAACTATTACTGAGGAAGCACGCACAGGTGAGGAGATAATTTTTGGCACTATCCTACTATCTTTGGTGTTTGTAGAAATTGGAGTGACCGATGGGCCAATGATCAAAACTGGGAATACCCTACAAAGAAGAAGTCCCTCATGGAGAGGTTTGAGAAATACTTATGTGAAGGGTCAATGAGTGGCCCATACGAGAAAAGGCGTAACGTGGTATGGACCGACTTTGCGCGACGTTTGAGGAGTAATGATGTATTCCAAAGGAGCTACCCTTGGTAGTACATAAGGCAATACAGTTTGTAGTATATCAACATTTCTACATCATGCAAAATTTTCCTTGAAGGATGGGACATGGAGTCCATGGCGCAAACTACCCTATGCCTTCACAACGTGCTACTTTCAGAGCCTCGGTGCATGGATTTATTGATGTGTGCCATCTAAACTTCAATGCAGATAAGGTAGATTGTGACTACCACACTCTCAGGAAAACATATGTATATCCAAGTCGGTCTGCCTACATTGAGAGGCTCATTTTAGACGTCATAAATATAAATCTAGTAAGTTTGGCTATTGAGGATAGTGGAGCCACACTCATATATCTTCAACTTAAGCCTAGGATAGAGAATAACAAGTATGTGGAGAATGAGTTCATGCTACTAGGGCCGCCTAAGGGAAAACACACAATGGAGAATGTGCCAGCTCCAAATCCTGCAATAACAATAGAGATAGACGAGGAAGAAGAACATGAGGATAGTGGAGGCTTGGACCATAGAGGCTAGAGGTAGCCCACATATAGAGTGGAAAGTGAGTGCATAGATACTCTATGACAGACCAAGAAGGAGAAGAGGACTTGAACATGGATGCGGTCACACGAGCACCTATTTAAAAGGGTATTCAAAAGAACTAGGACCCAAGGCACATGAACATCACAACCTGTAAGAAGATCACCTCAACTCTCCCCTTAGAAAGAAGCACTTGAGAAGAAAAGAAGAAGAAAGATGAAGCTTAATGAGGAGGCAAAGGAGTCCAAAGAGAGCACACCTAGAACTCCAAGTGCAACTAGAAGATGTGGAGGATCCCTGGGATGAAGAAATGAGAGATGAAGAAGAAGGGGTGAAATAAATAGAAGAAACTATGCGCGAGCAAACTAGCACACCGATTTACAACTCGAGATGGGAGAAGGGCTGACTCTAAACCTTGGCACTCGGGTTCCTAAGGGGCCAAGGACAAAGAGAAGTGAAGGGTATGTTGTGCATGCAGAGTATGGGCTATGTTAAGGACACATATAAAATCATTTGTGCCGGTTTAAAGCACAATAAACCTTAAGGAGTTATATGGATAGGAGTTGATGGAACCAGATATGGACACTACGCACGCAAGTAAACAACTATCTTGGTCCATGTAGAATCACATGGATGAACTAGATTTTGATGTGTGCAAGGAGTCTTGTGTCTCAAGAAGAGTAAAAAAGCACCTTAGAGCAAGCACATGACCATAACGCCCACTTTTATGTCTGATGAGTAGGTAAGCAATGCCTTAGTCAAGGTATCAACTGAGGTGGTGCAAAGAAATATTGATAAGGCCGTCACCATTAGAGTGTTGATCGAGGATAACAAAGATAAAACTACCAAAATAGAGCACTTAAAGGAAGAGAAGGAAAAAGAACAGATAAAGAATGAAGATTTTGTTAGCATGGTGGAAGAGATTGGTGATTACATTATGAAGGCAAGGCCTCATCTTGAACCCAAGGTACCTGAGAAGTTTCCTTCTGCAATGCATTATGTGCACACTTTGGTTTATTTGGTGCTAGAGGATGGACCACTTAGAATGCCTACACCAAAAGATTTTGAACAAGAAGTAGAGAGAGCAAGGGCCTCTATGATTAGAAAAATTTCAATGTATGAGGTGCTGCTCCAAAATTTAAAGGATGAGTTGAAGAAAGTAGACCAAGCTCTTACTTTGTGCAATGCCAGAGAGGCAGTAAAAAGGATTAGAACTTTGGTTGAGGATAATGAAGTTCTGGTAGTAATGAAGGATGAGACTTTAGGGCGTGCTGAAAGATTGGTACTAGTGAAACAAAAGCGCAAAGCCCTTACAACAGCCCAAGATCCACATAAGGAGAGAATAAATGAGATTGGGAAGCTCATAACGTAGAAGATGGATCTTCTGGAAGGAATGATGTCTTCTATGGCCAATGTTATCCACGTATTGCAGAATGAGAAGGAAAATATTACTCAGACGAGTTGGATGCCATCACTACAGACATTCCAAAGAAGACAAGGACCACATTAGATGACTAGCAGACGTTGGAGGCCAAGATTAAAAAGGAATATCTAGAGTTGATCCTCCCAGTTGAAGGAGAGGATGTTGTAGAGTAGAGATTCATTCTTTTGTACAATGATTCTTTGAATTCTTATTCTTTATTATTTGGGAACATCAGAAAGAATCCCCATTTTTGAGATGACAATGTACTTTAGTGTGGGGTAATGTTGAGTAGACATAGTATTTTCTAAAGGAGAAGACACACATAAGATTCACGTGTGGGAAAAAGGCACATTTGAAGGCATGGAAAGATAAGAAAGGAAATGCGTGCTGAACAAGTTAACTCGGGAATTAGCCATTTTTATGGATACAAGCTATTTTTAGAGATAGCGTGCGGAGCACACATCGGGATGGAGACTTACACACGGCACACAAATGGTATTTTGGTAATGAGCGGTGATAAGCGCCATGCATGGTTGTAGTTAATAATAAGATTACTTCTTCCGAGCTTAACTATAAGATGTCTATTATTAGTGGATTTGCATGTGTGCATGTTATTATAAAGGTGCTTGGCTATTAACAACATGCGACCTATTTTGAGAAGTGCCTAAGCGGTGAAGGGAAAATCCCCACCTCTATAAGTATGTATTGAACTATGTAGTTTAGTGTGTGTGGAGAGACTGAATTATTATAGAGTTATATTGCTAGATTTGATGCGCGCATGACTTATGGTGATAATTTATAATGTAAGAAGCTTTTATGTTTTACGTGTGTTTAATGTAATAGAGTATGTTGGTGGCTAATGGTGTTAAACATGATTAGAATCGGTTCTTTTATGGTTAATCTTATTATAGTTATTGTTTAATTCATGATTCTCTAAGATCTGGATCTAGAATATGTTCTGTGGGATGTTTATGGTTATTTATGGTTATGAATATGCCTTATCTTCATCACACTAACATCCTACACAAGCAACTCTAAAGAGGGGCCTAGTACCTTTGCGTGCTTCGGGTGATCATTTAGCTCAGGATGGGTGATGTGCCAAAGCACACTTGGGTTTTATACAATGGATTATAGGCTGCATCACATTCAACACTTATGCATACAAAACCGTGTTTTTGACTGAAACAATGATTTTGGATGAACCATTGACTTTCGTGGTTGTAGGGATTTACTTTAGTGATTTTGTAAAACCCATGATGTATTTGTAAAAGGTTCAACATTTTTATCTTCTAACACCGTTTTCTACAAGTTCAACACTTTTGTATATGTATTAGTGCTTTTGTGAAACCTCTATAACTTTTATGTCTGTTAATCTCAACTTGTGCAGGATTGGCACATTTGTTTATACTTTAGTGCTTTTGTTAGTATATTAGTGCCTATGTGTCTTTGACTTTTCCCTATGTAGGTTTATCACTTTTGTGTACATAGTAGCACTTTTGTTTATACTTAAGTGTATTTTCACTACTATAGCACTTTTGTTCTCTTATTGTGTGTTGTGCGTGTTTGGCGCATTTGTTCAAATTGTAACACATTTGTCTCTAAACTAATGCTTTTGTATATATATCAACGCTTATGTGTAGGTTCTTTAGATAATATTCTTTGTTTCTGTTTTGGCATGTTTGTTTATATTATAGTGCTTTTGTCACTATTATAGCATTTTTATTTGTAGATTAGCACTTTTGTTTTGTAATAGCACTTTTGTCTTGTAATAACGCTTTTGTTTTGATAGTAGTTTTACATTAGTACTAACCAATCTAATCACACTTTTTGGTGATTTAGTGGTGTTTTGTAGTTTTTACATTATATTTTTGCAGGAATATCGCAAGAACAAGGGGAAATTATTTCAATTTTAATATTTGATTAGTAGTTGCATAATGCTTGTGGTTGTAGGATATTGATTAATTAATATTATTAATCCTTTGTCTTGTAGCTCGAACAGTCCAAGAACATTGGGGTATAAAACAAATTACTAATCCTTTTGTTTTACAGGTCCCCTTGTCAAAGGCCTCCATCATAGAAAATTTATCATTACTTTTTATCATTATTGTGTGTGCATTTATTGTCCTTTTGTGTTACGTGTTGCTGCTTATTTTGACCTGAAGATGACACCGTGTATGCTCTCCTCTCGCATCCTAGGACAATCTTGAGGATCAAAAGCAACTAGTCTTCCTTCCCTTTTTCATTTTTATGGGGTAACGTGATGTGAAATTGACATCCACGCACTTACCATAGTCCTAGGGGTCTCATGACTGTGGATTCATCTCTATACACGTAGACATGCCCCGTGTTCCGCAAGGTATATAAATTTTTGGAGAGCTTTCATTATTGGTGAAGCACTTGCATTTTTAAAGAGTGGTGTGAAGTGAGGGGCTTCCATGTACCAATACATAGGCCTCGGATAACAACTGGACTAGAAAAGTTGGTGCCTAAGAAAAGAGCACTGCTCCTCAATCATGTCTTATAGTACCCCATCGTTGTTCATGGGAATATCTAACGCTCGAATGCGGTTGAGCAAAATAGCCTACCGCCACCATTATCAAAATTGATAGCACTGGGTCTCTTATGGGCAGTGCGCATACATGTCCCCATAGCTCAGACTCACACTATGATAGCTCAACAGGCCCATCACCTCACGAATACCGCCACTATTGGATCTATTGATGCCTCAGATGAAATTGAATACACCTTTGGTTCCCCCAAAATAAGAATCTACAGGATCATATACACATCCTCTAATGTGACGGTCATCTCACCCATCGGTAAATGAAAGGTATTGATTGCGAGTCCCATCTATCAATGAGAGTGACCATCAAGCTATGATCTTAGGCTATACGTCTATAACGCCTGATCGAACTGAGTCCCACCTCCACTAGGTGCTCTCAATCCTCTACTATCACACTCTCCCACATTTGTACCAGTAGGGGTGGTACTCTATCTCTCATCCTCAACTGATCTCTCACCTGCATCATCCAAAACAACACTGTCAAGTCGCGACCCTCTCAAATTACCTATTCCTTAAAACCTCAACTGACCTCATACTTAGCCATTTTTTCCCACATCATACCTAAAACCATCACTCATACTTACCCCTCACCGGTTTCCAATACCTACCCCTTTACCTAATTCACCTAAAAACTTCTGTCTCCATTTTCATACTTACCCAATTCCCTAGACCATTTCACCTACATACCTATCACACACCTACAACATGGTGCCTTACACTCTTCCACCTACACTAACCTTCACCATACCCTTGCCTCACCTATTTAACTTTCCCAACTACCTTTGTGTTACCCTAGTCACTTTTTACAGTGACCGACATTGGTCACCTCGACCGATGCCGGTCACTTTGACCATTGTCACCACCCTTTATCCGACCATTGCCGACAAAACACAACCAACGTCGACCAACCCGACCAACATCGGTCCTTTGCTGAGGCTACAAAACCAAAACCCCATCCCCCATTATCAAAAATTACCCAAAAACAACCTAAACACCTACCCCAACCCACCCAAACCTATCATACCTTAGTTATCAATCCTATTTAAGCTATATTTGACCCTCCCACCCCCGCGTTTTATTCATTATAACCAAATTTTCAAAATTAAATTTCTACCCAAACTTGAGCCACAATAACAAACCGATTTCAATTTCTCCAAATCAATCGAAAGATTCGAGACAGTCTCCTACCTCTACTCGGTGGCTTTGTCTCGTGGTGGCACTCTCGGTCTCGCGTGCCGGTGGTCCTCCGACTCCCTCTCCCACCTCCGCTATGCCAAACTCGACCACACACCTCCTAACTAATCAAATAGCTCCAATAGATCTCATGGACCCACCTATCGAATGCCAATCACCCGCTAGTTGCTCGCTAGCTCGATTCGAGACTCAGACCGTCACTTTTCCACTTTCCACTTCTTCTCTGTCATTTTCCACAAATGGAAAAGAAATAAATGAATCCATAAAACATGGATTTTTCCTTTTTTATCCCCAAATCGACATGACCAACATCGGTCATGTTGAGCCCTAGGCAACCGACGTTGCTTAAGCTCTAACCGACATCGGTCACCCACCATAGTTGTTTGACCCATACTATGCCCATTTTTCCTAAAATTATTGATCCAACAACTTTTACCCTTACCAACACCTATTATACCTTACCCACAAGCCTAACTTACAAGACATTTCCTTAATTGCATTTAGGGACATGTTATTTACCTATACCTCGGCCCTACCTGTGCCCTGACCTACATACCTTGACTTGAACATCCTTTTGTGACATTTGAATTTGTGTACTCATTATACCTTGCGATATTGTTACCCATGTTGTTTAGCCTAATGACCTTACCTTTCCTAATGATGTGATGTTTATCTCGACCATACCTTTGGTGCCATGGAACAAAACCTATTACCTATTCCTACACCTAACCTTGTTGTACTTCATGACCATATCCTATACCTTGGATACCTGAATCACTTCAACCTCGTTTGGATAAACCTATCGCCCCTTTGAAAACATAGAGTTTGCAAGCTCTTCGACGGTACCGTATCACAATCTATGCATATGCGTGTGTTTGATTTCCTTTACCCATTACTTGACCCGACCATTACCCTTACCTACACCCCACCACCCTTGTTTTTTTATTAACAACTCGCTTATCAAACCACTCACCCTCGCTGCCTCCAACTTCAATAGTTCCTAGTTTGAGGGGGATTAACTTCACCGCTACCTAGGTCAAGCCCACTCTCACCTATATTTGGGGGAACCACTGCATTTTTGTCGTGCATTATTTACCAAATACAAGCTACTCGACAAAAAGAGGCAAATATAGACACCAAATTTGGGTCACACTCCCCTTGGTCCCTTTTAATTAATTAAGCACACCATCGCCCCATTATTAATTATTCACCTTCACATTATTAATTAATTTAATTATTTTAATTAAATTAATTTCACCCTCACACCTCCACCTCACCTAGACACCTCACCCTGGACTCATTCTAGGGGCATTTAACTCACAATGACCGAGTCATCACTCTCAGCACTGAGTCATCACTCCCAGTGCTAAGTCACCACTTGACCTAACTAACTAAGACTTCTTCCTAAACCTAATTGGACTTCTTCTATGACCTTCCTACCTTTTTAATGAGAACTCCACTTTCCTAAGTGGACTCAATGAGAAAGCACACCAAATCTAGGAAGATCTTCCTATTTTTGGTAAACCTAGACTTTCCCACCTTAACCGATGCTAGTTATTCCTCGACTGACGTCAATCACCTAACCATCATTGGTTACTTTATATACAATTTTGTAACCTATTACCCGGGTTGGTCATTTTTAGTTTTGGGAGAACTATTGCATTCAAATGTGAATCCAAGCCTCTCAATATCTAGACGATACAAAATACTCAACCATAGGCCCAAAAACATCCGACTCTCATCCCAAGGTATTAGAATATTCATGGGGACACTCTGGGAGCATTGCTTTGTGGCACTGAACACGAGGCTCTTCATGGATTAACTACCGTCCTCCTTCACCTACCAGATCTGCAAATGCAAGTAAGTATACGTGATTTTAATCATTTTGTGCTTGCTTAAAGTTTAGATCCATTACCTCCTTCATTATAATTTACTCTCCCTATATTCCTTTATCTCCACCTTCTCACCAATCCATCAACCCAACCACCTACGAACTTTTGTCTCTTTGTACTTGCCCCTATACATTCCTGAGTCTTCTTGGTAATATTACGAACCCAACCACTCTCCCTCCATTCTCTGTGCAATCACAAAGAAGTTCAAAACTACTTTTATTTAATTACTACCAAATTTCCCCTACCGAATTTGTTCACCTTAACCGTCATCGGTCTCACCTCTGTACCGACATCGGTCACAGATCGACACCAGTCCAACTGTGTATTTTTCTAAACCTCCACCAAACAACCCATAACTCCACCAAACTCCATCCAGACCTTACCAGATACCCCAATGACCTTACCTAACACCCCTGTGACCTTTCCCAACTAGAAACATACCTTTCCTAATGCTAGATTAGTTTTTATTTCAATATTCTACTTAATCTAGTGTGTTGATAACATTTTGAGATACCTAAATCAAAGTGTTAACAATAGGACCTTTATTTCTCATATTTACTTTCATTAATTTAATAAAAATAGTGGATTGAAAACCATCTAGGAAGTATCACACTTCCCAAAACTAGCAATCGCTAGGAAATCCACTGTCATTTACTATTTAATATCATTTGGTGGTCTTGTTTTCTTTCTCATACATGTTGTTCCTCCTAGCTAAAGGGAAGCTCTTCACAATCAGCTTGGATCAAAAATTCAGCAACGCACATATAACGTCTACATAATCATAGGTATTCCTCCTTAACCGTTACCTTATCTAGTTTATTGCATACTTCAAGGTGAAGCCATCCCAATATAGTCACAAAATCTTGCACATTAGGCATTATTTATCCCGGTTTCCATACTAATACTTAGAGGGCTTTTAAGTGAATAAAGTACTAATTAATCCCATATTTTGGCCATCTTATTTATATTTTACTTCATATTTCCTGCACACTCCCACACACATACCTAGCCATTTTGGCATTTTTCCCATCAGTTTTGCCTAAATCCGGGTGCCTAGGCTGCATCTTGGGTACCCGGTCCACTTTCCCACTTTCCTGCCTCTTTTGAGATCTTTCTAGATGTTTTTCATTCTTATATTTTTCATGGTTGGCCATGTTAGGGTTAGCTATGAAATTGAAGCAAGAAAACTATATAAATACAATGTTGTGATGCCATAATGAGGGTCCTAGCGTGCACACACTATTATCAATCCATCTAGAGTTACATCCATCGCATCACTTGATCCATTAGTGACATGCATCAAGGCTAGGATATCTACATCAAAACACACAACATAGGGGGAAGGATTCTATTCTATTCCATGCACACATTCTAATACATTTTCTATAGCTATTATTTCTCACTACTTCACAAAGTGTGATTGCACAAGAGCACCTAGGGCACGACATGCACACACTCACCATAACTACATTTGGGTTCAAAATGTAGTGCAACGCTCAATGATAAGACCACAAGTTGTGCATCTGAGGTCAGTCCGACCCATTCATTTTGCATCTTTATTTTCCTAGGGTTTGATACTTCCTTTTCTCCCGTAGGTCATCACATCATCATTGGATACATTGGCGGATAGCTTCCTAGATCCGGCAACAAATAGAGAGCACTTCGGGACACCTTGTGACCATAAAAATTTAGATTCTATGCATTTACAGAGACTTGGATGCATAATTTACATGACAGGGCACCCCGGGATGCCCCAAGTACCTTCCGTGGCACCTCGCTTAACTCAGATCCTCTAGATTTGTACTTTGTAGGGCCTCTCCGAGTGATCATTTTTATTTTTGAATTTGCAATCGACTGCGACATCGTGTGACAATCTTCATAAATCATATAATTCATTCTTTCCCTTTCTTTGGTATAATTAGGGTTTCATTTCATTTAATATAATTATTTAGATTCATTTCATACTACTTTAGCATACTATACAACATTTTTGGTCCTCCTAATTAGATTAACTAGGTTACTATTTCCCGCATTTTAGTTAATTTTAGTTAATCATTTTGGTGAACCCGACCCAACCTACACCATCTTCCAATCCCCATTTTCCTTTAGTTTCCTTTATCATGGCTATTTCCATTCATGACTTCTTGCTTCTTCACCCCAAACTATAGACCAAAATCATTAGTCTTTTAATTACTACCAATATTCCTGACAACACTCATCCAGATATAGTCTATAATACTTTTGTGGATGCTTTCTCTTAACACATTACTTTCCCATCCACTCCTCATCATTCCTATACCACTTTTGACAATGATCCACCTTTGCATATTATCTCTCACATTTATAATGTTGTTATTAAGAGAAATTTGATTGACAATGGATCTGAGCTTAATTTGTGTACCATGCCTTTTCTTAAAGCTTTAGGCCTCACTGATCGTGACATTAATCCCTCTAGTATTTCACTACATGCTTATGATGGTTCCACCCACCCATGTCTTGGTCACATCACACTACCCATCACTATTGGTCCTAAAACAGTCAACATATTATTTTTTGTTATGGATTTCCCAGTTGCTTATAATTGCCTAATTGGTTGACTTTGGCTCCAAGCCATGAGAGATGTCAGTCCATTTTCCACAATCGCATTGAGTTATTACATGAGGGCATGGAGTATATAGTTTTTCATGACCATGATCCATTTCAATATTGTGACCGAATTCCAAACACTACTATTCCCATTCCACACATCAATACTACCAATGACCCCAACCTATGGATGGACAACCACATTTACCACCATTTGATGGTACTATTTGTGCAATAGATATTGTTTCTTCTACGCCACTTGTTGCTACTACTACTACTATGATTCTTCCTCGGAGAATGTCCCATCTATAGACATCGATCTATCGCCTCCCCATTCATATATATCTCTTACTTTGGCACACCCACCCTTTACTTGCACACTTTTCATTCATAACTCATATTGTGAACATGTTCCCTTCAATCCATCATGTGATGACACCATATGTTCCCATGTTATTCTCGCTCATCTTGGCTTCACTTTTGAGGACCTACAACCTTCTACTCATGCTCCTCATCTCTACTATGGCTTTTCTATCACTTTTGCCACTTATGGTTTGCATGTTTTTCATATTCTAGTATATTTACCATGTACCCCTTGTTCTTCTCTACTCACATTAGGGGACTCTTGGCTTACTTACATTGGAGGTACATTAGATCCTATTCACACAGACATTTCATTCCCTATGCCCTTTGGTCATGTTTTCATTTGTAGTAGTTCCTTTCTTGGTTACTCGCATAACTAAACTCAATGGTACGCACACGGTTGCCCACATCCCACATTCGCTGATGAAGAATACGCTATGGGAATCTATCATTTATATCTCACCAACTCCTTACATGATCAACCTCAAACTATAAATTACCAAGTTACTAATCCATATCCATTTAACTTTTATCCAAAGGACAATGATCTCCTTAACACGTTTACATAGTCTCTTCCCACACTACCATGGGGGATATTATGTTACATAATTCCCCCTCTTTTTGCATAGTTACATAGTCTCACATCACACATTCCATATCTATTGATTATTTTCATTATCTATAGGCACATCACATCACATATCACATCACCATCATTACCCAATGGTGCACTCTCGTGCTTTGATTCACACTTGACTTTTGAGGGATTACCATTACACTGAACCCCACATACCACACTTAGGTATTACACATTGCATTTTACTATACATTGTGTGTCATACATTATACATTCTACATTATACTAGATTCTACACATCACATTTGTTTAGTGTATCTACACATTTAGTCTCATCATACACGCACATTTATACATCACCTACATTCAACATATTACATTAGGTTGCATTACATATGGGTTTAGCTTTACATTTTATCATCGCACATTCTATTTTTATCTACACATATCATCGCACCCTAAACATCATACATTGCATTATCCATATTGCGGATTTGCACACCCTAGTCACCATTTGGTCACCCATATTACATACATCGCATTTTTCTACGCGCTGCACTCACCACCCTATGATGCACTTTAGTTCCTCGGTTCATATTTGATTGCCGAGGGTTTACTAATCAAATGGAAATTACACTCCCCATGTGAAATTTCTTCATACGACATTCATAGGACTAGTAACATACACTATAGGATAAATACTCATCCGCATTCATCATTGCATATCGTAATGGTATACGATTTAGGATAAATCACCAAATCCATAAAATCATCTTGTAGTGGTATACACCTTAATTTAAATCACCACACCCTCCTTTTAGCTCATACTAACATACGCTTTAGGCTAAATGATCACCTATTTCTATCATCATGTAGTGGTATATGCTTTAGGTAAATTACCACCCTTTCTTGTTCATTATGTAGTGGTATACGCTTTAGGCTAAATCCCATTATTCATCTTGTAGTGACATACACTTTAGGATAAATCATCACCTATTTCTACCATTATGTAGTGGTATATGATTTAGGCTAAATCATCATCCCTTCTTGTTCATTATGTAGTGGTATACGTTTTAGGATAAATAACCACCCTCCATTATCCATAACATAGTGATATATGCGTAGGGATAAATCATCACTCACCCATTCAACAAATTCATGATATACGCTTCGGCTATAGGGTTCATGCACATCTTTCCACATGTCATATCTCATCACTAGTACACATACACACTCATTGCAAAGTGCGTTAGAAACACACAACCACAACTACTTGATCATTTCTCAATGGCACACTCTCGTTTACGATTCATTCTAGGCTGCCGAGAGGAAAAAAATGAACCTCATTACATACACTTCCATACACTCGGGAGGCACGTTATTCTTATCATTCCACTTTGCATTCCATTCCATCCATCCACAACATATTGCATTGTCTTGGGGCATTTAATCTTGTTTACTAGTGTTTTACATGATCACTCTATTACACATGTTAGCTTGATTTCTTATATGTCATTATCTATATCATCCACACATGCACATTCACACATTTTTTTAGTGTGATCGCAGATACATGACATTTACACATGACACGGATGCTTGCCTTCTACCCTTACTACACTAGTCATTGGGGGCATCCACATTTTTCTCATACAAGTGCTATTATTTCATTTTGTACTTAGCATCATACATTTCCTCGATCTTACACTTTTTACATATGGGTTAGTTCTCTAACATGCTAATAGGTGTTCCATGTGCAACACTTGTTTTGCAGGATTACATGTTTCCATGACTTATCATTTGTTTGTCTTTACACTTGTTTGCTTTGTTTTCCATTGTATGCGGGATTTGACCTTTGCTTATTTGCACACTTGTGTGTTGTTTCATGTGCCATGATGGGTTTGTTTGTCTTATGACTTTGTGAGAGATGTCCCATATTTGTAACCCAATTTGTGTGGCCTACTTATTTCTTACGTGTTTACACTAATTTTCTTGGTAGTTCTTACATTGTTTGTGTATTTTACACTTGTCTTATCGCATGCTTTTGTTTTTGGACTAAAACTTATTTTGAATAGACATCCCCTTTTGTGCATGCCTTGGTTTCTACCAAGTGCTTTCCTTTCCCCTGCAGGGAAAAGTTTTATAGGTCGGATTGTGAGTACGTCCTCTTTTGGGGCTGCATTCTCCTTTTTGGGTTGTCGCATGCGCCCCAAAGAGGGGGCATCATTAAGGGTTTTATCACACTAACACAATGTATTTACACTAGTTCATTACAATGCACTTTCTACCCTTGGCATTGTGGGTTTACATACAACAAGTGAGTTCAAACCAGTCTACAAACTCCATACACAACAAATTTTACAGGACATGGTGTCCTTAGCATTTCTGGGGAGCAATTAAAGGTTAGAGGACACAGAGCATTTCCTCCCTATACTTCTTCACCGATTAGCGTAAGATCACCCAAAAAAACTAGGATGATATAGATATCTCTTCATAACATTTCAATGAAGCGGTTAGAGTTGGAGGACATAGAGCATTCCCTCTCTACACTTCTTTAGCTAGGATGGCGTGAGATCACCCAAAAAACTTGCAGTAGTATAGGATATCCTTCTATACCCTTTTTCTCGATGTGGATCAGGTGCACATGTTCCATTTACATTTCCATTTAGAGTATTTAAACTTGCGTATTTTACATAACATTTTTACATACACATATATTTGACTACTTGATCATTTTCTCCTTGCAGGTCCGACCATATGAGAAAAAAGCAGTCAAATTGGGGGCAACAACAATGATGACATAACGTGACAAAACTTTCCTTTATTAACCATATAGGTACACTACACACTGCAGTGACTACACATGCATTCCGCCCTAGGTCCACTCTCATCATTTTGTATGTGCATTTTTCATCTTTAGAATTCCACACTCCTCCACTTTTTCTTTTTGGTCATTCCACGCTTGAGTCTAGTCTCTCAGCACATCTTTTCTACACTCTTCAAGGATATCAGGTACACACTTCTTGACTACTTTATGTTACCAAGATTTCCACTCACCAACATAAAGTGGGGGAAAAATGTAGTCACAAAATCTTGCACATTAGGCATTATTTAGCCTGGTTTTCATACTAATATTTATAGGGGTTTTAAGTGAATAAAGTACTAATTAATCACATATTTTGACCATATTATTTATATTTTACTTCGTATTTCCCGCACATTCCCGCACACTTAACCAACCATTTCAACATTTTTCCCATTAATTTTGCCTAAATCTGGGTGCCTGGGCATCTGTCATGGGTGCCCTGGTCCATTTTCTGACTTTCCTGCCTCTTTTGGGATTTTTTAGACATTTTTCATTCTTATATTTTTCATGGTCAGCCATGTAAGGGTTAATTACGAAATTGAAGCAAGAAAACTATATAAATACAAAGTTATGAGACCATAACGAGGGTCCTAGCGTCACACACTACTATCACTCCATCTAGAGTTGCATCCAATGCATCACTTGCATCCATTAGTGCCATGCATCAAGGCTAGGAGATCTGCATCAAAACACACAACATAGGGGGAGGATTCTATTCTATTCCATGCACACATTCTAATACATTTTCTATAGCTATTATTACTCACTACTTCACAAAGTGTGATCAAACAAGAGCACCTAGTGAACGACATGCACACACTCACCAAAACTACATCCGGGTCTGAAATGTAGTGTAGCACTTGGTGATAAGACCACAATTTTTTTGGCCGAGGTCATCCACCCATTCATTCTTCATCTTTAACTTTCCTAGGGTTTGATACTTCCTTTTCTCTTGCAAGTCATCACATCATCATTCAATACATTTGGTGCAGCTTCACATTAAGTGTGACAAACAAAGAGCACTTTAGGATACCTTGTGACCATACAAAATTCATATTCTCGAGCATTTATAGAGATCGTGGTGCCTAATCTACAAACCAAGTACCTTTCAGAGCACCTCGGTCGGCTCGGATCCTCCATATCCGTCCTTCGCATGGCCTCTCGAGTGATCGTTCTTATTTCTAGAATTTGCAATCGGACTGTGACACTACGCAACATACTTCATAAATCATCTAAGTCAAGTCATTATTTCCCTTTATTTGGTATAATTAGGGTTTCATTTCATTTAATACAATTGTTTAGATTCATTTCATAGTACTTTAACATACTATACAATGTTTTCAGTCCTCCTAATTAGATTAACTAGGGTTATTATTTCCCTAAATTTTAGTTAATTTTAGTTAATTACCCAATTCACGAGTGATAGCTAAATAAGGTTCGATGTGTCCGAGTTGAAAGGGATACGACATGGGTCATAGTTAGGATAGCCATGTTGGAAAAAATGTTCGTGGAGGTAAGGTATTCGTAAAGAATATGTTGGGAATCTATTTTACTTTCACATTCGGAAGAACTATCTTCACATTCATAAGAGGTATCCTTGAACTCGAGGGGTAAGACCCATATGGTAGAATGCCTATACCATTTTTAGACACCTTATGATGAGGTATTAGAAGAGCATCCCTCATGCCTTGTTAATTGATTCTCGCGTCCATGTCCTTTGTATCCCATGGCATACTTCATTTTGTTGGGATAACATACGTGGTTATTGATAGTATGAAGCCATTTCATCATCCAAAGGATAGGATACCAAATCTTTGAGAAGATTTTCATCTATTAATAATCCACAGAGTGAAAGCATCAAACCTACGAGTTTTCCTGGATCTTTGAAACTTGTAACACGGCCTACCACGTGCTTTGGGTGTTATGGGGATGTTATGAACTAGAAGAGCCTGTCAAGATCATATTCTCCATGCCGCTTTCTTCAATCTTCATCTCCCACGCAACAAAAGGAGACTCTGATGTAGATGCACCATTATTGTTGGGAGACAAGGTATTTGAATCCACTTGTGAAGCGAGCACCTATGATTGAACTTGGGCAACTATCTCTATGGAAGGACATTTGTATATTATGGGGAAATATCCCAAAAATGTTATGCAATGAGAAAAATGATGGGGATCTCCCTGAATGGTGAGGGTATACCCTTCATAATGTAACTTTAAGTATGAGTGATATGTTGAAGGTACAAATTACATGGCATGGATCCATGGGTGGCCGAGCAATATGTTATATGGGATCTCCAAGTCTAACACATGGAATTTCATATCGTGATTTATAGGACCTACTTTTAGTGAAAAGTGCTCATCTTGGCTAACTACCATACTTCATTGTCATATGGCTTGATGGTGATCACTTTTGTCTCTAAATTAGCTTTAGTACACCCCGATTTCCGAGCTATTTTTAGAGTACAAATATTTAAACCTGATCTCGCCATCCACAAGCACTCTTTTTACCTTCTTACGTTTGATTATGACTTCAATATGCAAGGGTAAATTATGAGAGGGATTTTCTTCTAGGATTTATGTTAGACTAAAGGTTATATGCTTTGTAGGAGAAATATACGATACCATTTACTAGAGACACATTGAATCAATATCAATAGATGCTCTTGATCCCTATAATGTCTTACAAAGGATTTCTTTATGAACGTTAGAAATTTTAAGAATGTCTAAGATCAAAATCTTAGTCATAGTTTTCTCTAATTGGTCTAACATGTCATAATGATTGTCTTGAGGAGTAGGGGAGGAGGTTCTGAAATAACAAGGCAAGCCCATTGCGTTGCCATAACTCACTCCCTTGATTTAATTTTTATCGTGTTGACATGCTCAGTGAAGTGGATTGACATAATATATTGGGTCATCAAAATGGGTTGTCTTTAAAATGTAATTGGCATTCTTGGCTTGAGACGACATTGTCCCTAATCCAAATTTTCCTTTCCTTTGTTGTGCTTAGGGAAAGGTTCTTTAAATATCCCCATGTTTCCATTGGGAGATTTGGTAGGGGTGGAAGAATCCATTTCTACATTACCATTGTCGATTAAGTCCTGAATATAGTGTTTTAATTTCAAACACTTATCGTTTTATGACCTTTAATGCGGTGAAATCCACAATATTCATTTTCCCTAAACCATGATGGCTTAGGTGCATCATCCCCATAAGGTGTAGTTTCAGGATATCTAACCATATTAACCACCTCTAACTATTTTAATATTGATGATATAGAGTCAGATAGAGGGGTGAAGGCACGATGTTTGTACTCCATGGGCGGAGTTCCCTTTGAAAGTTTTAAAGGAGCATGGTTTTGAACCACTTGCACTCGTTTAGAGTCTTTTATTCCATCACCTACGAGATTTTTTTCTTATTGGGAACAAAATTTTTCTTTTCACTAGGTTTGGAATTATTATGATTATGATCACACGATGAGGGTTTTAGAGTCCCTCTAGCTAGCAACACTTTCTCTATTTGACTACCCTTTTCTATCACCTCTTCAAATGTGTTACCACAATGCATTTATAGATGGAATGTAATTTATAGGTGAAGGTTGGGTACAAATATACTGATCAATTGTTTCTCTGGGATAGAACAAGGGAAGTGGCTAGCTAACCCTCACCATCGTTGTAGGAAACTAGCAAAGTTTTCATTATTCTGTTGCTTTGTGTTACATAAATCCAACATGGTTAAATCATTTTTTATATTGAAAAGTGGCGTACAAAGTTTTCGACTATCTCTAGCCATGTGGTGATAGATCCCTTAGGGATGTGTAAAAACCATTCCAATGCTTGACCTCCTAAACTTCGTGAGAAGAGGAAAATGAGATAGTTATCACTATACGAAACTCTTGATGCAATATATAAAAGTACTTAATATGGTCTCTGGGGTCACCTTTTCCCTTGTATTTGTTGAACTTTGGATAATCAAAATGACGTGGGAAAGGTACCTGTAACATATCCCTATCAAAGGGATATGGGCATAACTCTTCAAATTGGTACTTTTTTATTACCTGTATTGCCTTCTTGTAAATATATAAGGTAATTATTCATGGTTGACCATTCTTGGATAAAAAGTTGGTCTTGTATGGGTGACATTTATTTATACAAATGGTTGGGTCGAGTGATATTACCACCCTTATTTTGTATATAAAATTCCTCATAAGGTTCTTTAAATGCCTCCTGATGAGGAGTACTATTATGGAATTCATCGTACAAATCTTTTGGTTTAGCTTTTGGTATAACTTGTTTTAAAGGCTTCACTTGTTCCTTGTTTATATGCGAATTCACACTTGCCAATCGCAAGTTAGAGCTTGCACTTCACTACTCTAAAGTTACCTCTGAGTGGGTATTTCATTATGATTTATTTGAGGAGGAGGTTTTCCACGATGAAAATGATCTTCATGGTTCTCATAATGAACTCTAACAATAGAAATATGATAGTTTCAATCATTTTCAAAAGGCATCTCCTCATCATTCCGTCTGCCTAGAAGTAGAGGCGCGACCCGTGTTTAATATGTCATTAACACTTCTACAAGGACACTCTGTTTCTTCTTCTCCATGAACCATAGTGGAAATGAGAGAAGGGTCAGCCATGGATGGTAATATGGATCCTAGCTCTATGACACGTATAAGAACCTTATGTTTGTTTTGGAACAACTAATCATCAAAGTGGGGTGGGTGACCTTCTAAATTCGCATGAGGAGAATTCTCCTCACCACCACTATGATCAACCATGAAATTATCCACAAAAAGGGGGTTATCACTTTCAAATGGATCTTCTCCCCTCTTTCAGTACCCCATTCTTGTAATAGGGGGCATAACGTGAAAGACTTACTAAGGTTGACTAAAATGGACCCTAGGTAGATTTACGCAGCGTAACGATATTAAGTCGTCACGAAGAATGTTGAATATAAAATGGTCATGAATCTAAAGGTGAATTATGACACTAAGGATGTAAAACAATAAATAATGAACTATTCTAACACTATAATATATAATTATCTAGGACAAGACGATTAAGTACAAGACTAAAATCCAGTCACAACAATAGTTTACTCCCTACATTTTTCTAAGATAGGTTCAAAGAAAATAGTGACAACAAAATATCACCACTTAGGTCAAGTTTAAAATAAATAAGACCTAAATTCTAAGAGAGTGTTGATATGATCCTCCAAAAAATTATAGTAAAACTAGTTTTGGACACAAACAAAGTCCAAGTCTTGGAAAATGAAAGTTACAAATGTGGGCAATGTAACAACACTATTTCGACACGTGAATCAAGCTTTGTGATAAAGAAATATTTTTACTATCAAAATGATGTTGATCATGATGTGAACTATGTAACCTCAACACTCTCAAAAACTCAAGGCAATGTTAGGATAAAAAACTAAGCCTAAGTATACCAAGAAGTTGTTATGCGTCTAACAACGTAACAATACAATGTAGAGACTTAGACCAAGTTTCAAAATGGAAACAAGACTTATGTATCAAAATTGTATGGCTATAATGCAGAATGCATAACACCTCAAAGGAGAAAAAGTGATAAGATAACCTAGCTACAATGAGAATCGGTCTCAATATGGGTTTTGAGACAAAAGGGCCTACTAGGACATGAAGACATACCACTCACACTTTAAACACTCGCATTCCCGATACTACATGGTCATGCAAGTAGACTACAAAAGTTGTGGACATGATTATTTCAGTGGTATCCATGTATGTTGTTTTCTTTTGTCCCAAATGGGCAACAAGAAAAAAAAAGAGTAATCCAAGTGGTGATGAAACAAACTAAGTGTAACTTTGACAAAGTTTTGCCTTGTCTTAAGACAAGTGAAAAACTAAGACAAAGTAACACGTTGCAAGTTTTGTGATGAATGTCACTAGGCTCCAACTTCAATGGACTCTCCCTTGTTCAAATAACAAGGTTTTGAATCCAAAAGAAGTTAGTGATTAGTGAGGGATCTTTGAAACACGTTGGATTTGAGTTGGTTAAGTTGGCTCAAAGAAATAACGGCTTCCTATTTGTTTCTCTCAACTAGGTGTCACAAATTACCTCTACGAGCTTGGTTTTCCAAGGAAGTTGCATTAACTAAACCTTGGAGTATCCCGGATTTACTTTACCCCCTTCAATATAATGAGAAATAAATGTGTTCACGTGTATTTTCACTAGGGTTGTAATGGAGATAACTTTGACGCTAAATTTTACAAGTGTATACTAGTCAAGTGGTAAGTGGAGCACTTCCCGTTTCATCCACAAGGTCCCCTCTTATGTCAAGTATTTTGGGGTTCCTAGGAAATCCCTCTTGTTATCTTAAGGCTTATGCCAAAGGAATTTTCCTAGTTCAAATCGGACGAGTCATAGCTCTTAACCGAAACCTGCATATACATTGTGTTGAATATATGTTGGTGTGTTTTCTTATCTTTTGGATTAAGAAATTTGGTTTAGACCACCATTGGCAACCTACAACACACATGTAATTAGAATTTGTTTAGATTCTCCTTTCTTTGGAAATTGTTAGGTCCTACACACAAATAGTTAGTAGTTATCAAAAATATCTACAATATCATAAAAAGAGGATTAAATGTTGTTTTTGGTTCTCAAGATTGTCCAAGGATGCAAGAGAAGAGCATACACAACAAACAATCCAACTAGATAACAATGAAAAGTTGTAAATCAAATAACCATCATAATTATTTGTAAACCTAGGTTCATTCTCAATTAATCCAGGTGCTTTTTAATGAAGGAGTAAATTTGTTTTTGATTCTCAAGATCACACCATGGTGCAAGAGAAGAGCATACACAAGCTTTAGCCTTAGTTGTTTATCAAATGAAAAGATCTTAAATCAAAGTATCATACAAATTCCAAATGAAAAGTTCATTCCATTAAGCATATACATGAATAATTTTTTTCCCACTTACTCTATTGTTAGCAAAAGAAGGTTTAAAGCTACTTTTGATTCTCAAGATCACACAAGGTGCAAGAGAAGAGCATACACAAATTTATCCCAAACTCATAAAAAGCATGGAAATCAAAGAATTCACTAAAGCTTAAGTAAATGTGTCAGAAAATATAATTTAAATGTTGAAAAACCTACAGAAAATAGTTAAAGAAACCCCGCCACACATAGAAAACACCAAAAATTATAACTTACAACTTTGAAAATATTGTAAAATTCACACAGTCAAGCCAACACACCATTTTGAATAGTAGCATGCCTCTGATAGCACTAGTGTGTACTAGATAACACCAGCATTGCCTTGAATACAATAACATGCCTATGTCAGAAAAACACGAGTTATTTGAAAGCCGACATGTCAGAGAGTCACCACCATGCACTTTGAAGCACCAACGTGGCCTGAACATAGAGGTAAAAAACTCAATAGAACACAGGTGTGTCCAGTGAAGTGTGAGCATGGCCCTATGAGAATGAGTGCAACCCTGAGAATGTGAGTTCACACCTTGCAACGTTAGTTTGGCATTGAAAATGTGAGGGTACACTTTACTATATGCAAGAGTTATATTTTCATAGGTGTAATTGGAAAAATTTTCTACAGGGGATTTACATTCCTTAGGGTACTCCCATATCTTATCATTGGGTCCATCCGACACCCAATCTCAGAGAATACTATAAGAAAAAACTATTCCCAAAAGTGATTTTGTCCACTGCGTGGGCCTCTTCAATAATATCTTCAATTATAAATCCCGCGAGGTTATAGACTGTTCCTGCATAATTTTCCTGGTAATGTACAACCATCGTTTGTTCACTTTCTCCCAATGCTCCTATCCATTCAACTTAATAAGCATGTGTCTGCTATTTCGATTATGGTTTCATCCAGTTTTGGAATGTCCATTGCATGACTCCCTCACTGATAGTTGAACTCCTTGGTAGTCTTCTTTACTTCATCAACATCATCCAAGTCTAAGGGGAGTTCTACACTGTGCTCCAAAGTCTAGTAAAATTGTAAATCAATGTTGCAATTAAGTGCATCCTCCTTCCAACAAAGTAGTAAAAGTCTTAATAAACATGTGACATTAACCATTGGTATAGCTGCTCAGGTTTACCAAAATACGGGAGCTCATACTGTTGTAGAAACCTTGCATTCTACAAAATGTACTCCCTCTCATCATCATATATGGGCTTTCCTCTAGAGTTCTTTCTCTAGTCTTTCGTGAAATCTCTTTCAATCTGGTATGCATTGGCATCTATGCGATGGTTGTAGTCACTTACAACCCTTTTTGGATATGGGATACCCATTCCTTCCCCATTAGTACTCCATCAGGGTACTACATCTCTTGAGTACCACTCTTCTTGCAAGTCTTCCACAATGGTATTTTCCTTGCCCTTTCATTTTCCCTTTCTTTTTCCCTTCGGAGAAGTGGTTTCCACCTTCTTGGGTTCCATTTCAACACATAAATTCAAACTTACTATTAGAGTAGGTATTTACCTTACCTCATGTTCACCTAGGTACTTTATTTACCTTTATTGTATTTATCCTCACCCAATTATGTGTGTGGATATTTCTTTTATCTTATTTAGATATTAGGAAGATATTATCTAGTTGTTAGGTATAGTTCTTTCCTTGATCTATGGTATTGACTAGATCTTTGATGACTAGTTCTTTCCTTGATCTATGGTCTTGACTAGTTATTTGATGACTAGTTCTTTCCTTGATTTATGACTTGATCTATGGCCTTGTCTAGTTCTTAGATTGATCTTCCTTGCCTATATCACCCATTGAAATCCTAAGCCCCTAGTCATATGGTATGGTCATATGAGGGCTTAAGCTTGTGATTCCTACTAGCGGGTTCTTAACTCCATTACTGTCATTTTATTTGTGTGGTGAAGGAAAGAGCATTTTATTTTGTTTTAGTGGCAACTAAAATAAATAGCAGAGCATAAACTTGTAAACCTTGTATCTTTTGATCGACAACTTGGTTTTGAGTGCCATTTTTACAAAAGTGCTTGTTTTTTTGTGCTCTTTCCATTAGAAATATTTATTTTGAGAATCAATCGCACTATAATTTTAAAGTTCCATATTGTAACACACACTCATTATAAAGTGCCAAATATGGAGGGGTGTTGTAATCACTTGTGGATGCAATTTCAGTTGAATTCCTAAACTTTTGGGAGTTGCATTCTTGTATCTATCATGGACTCGAGAACAATATGCTTTTCTCTAAATTGTGCAACACTCATGCATGATAAGGATACACTAATACACTCCGTGCAACAAAAATTTCTAGTTTGCAACATCACCATCATATTGTGGACAATCATATCCATGATCCTAGTCCACTTGTAGTTATTTCTCTTGTACCCATTGACCTTGATCTGTTAGTTTTTGAGCCTGCTCCTGCTCCTGATGCTCCTAATCCTATTAGGATTGTTACTGCATGTTCTTCTACATCTATGCCTATTGCAGTTACACATGCTGTGTATCCTAATTTTTCTCACATGCATGGCTCTTTTGAGAAGCATACCATTGCATTTGGTTCTCACATGCTCCATTCTATGGGTTTGGTGGAGGTATTGGCAGATATTCATAGGGTATTATTTCCCGGTTCCACATGTAAAGTGGAATTCTTGCCATGGCATTGGTTTTCAAGAAGGTAATTCATTGGGATCACACATTGACAAAGCTCTTTTTTTGTTTGCTCAAATCTTTCGAGAATCATGAACAACACATGAGTTCGCACCTTCACTCGAGGCTTGAGAAACCCGAGATTTCATCTGTCTCGACATGATCAACTTGACACAAATTTTGATGTCCTTTTACATGCACCCATTGTGCATTTTACACCAAGTCTTATGCAGGAATCTTCTTCTTCCATCCGTGTTGATTTGGGGTGGATATCTGATCACTCGTGGTTATAAAATAGGCATTCATTGAGACAACTCTGTAGGTGTGGCTCCTCCACCATTTGGCCTCTTGCTCCACTTTATATACCTTCTCGCATTGTAATGCTCTTTATTTTGAGCATTTTTATTATTAGGTGTAGTGTATCTCTCTTGTTTGTTGAGATATTTTATATCTGTGTTTTCGACATTTTTGACATATCGACAACCTCTCTTGTGGGGGATCTATTCTAGTGAATCCCAGTGTTAGTTTGTCAGTGTTCGAGTAGTTGTTTTGACAACTCATATATATTTGTAGCATCATTCCACCCATTCGACAATATGAGAGAGGGTGTGGTGTTGATCATGCTTCTTCGAGTTTAATGTCCTTACCTTATTAACTTGGCTTTTGTTGTCGCATGACACTCCAATTTCTTTGGATCTCGTGTCCTTGCCTTATTGACTTGGTTGTTCTTGGATCGTGAAACACCTATTTGTAGGAGTTGATCAAATTATTTTTCATGTTTTTTTGCACTTTCGACATCACTCCATTGACAGTATCCTTGTATGGAGCTATTCTGGTGAAGCCCAATGTCAGTTGTTTTTGAGTTTTGTGATAGAGTAGTGGATTTAGACCATAGTGCACACCAAACTTTTTCAACATTGTATGAGTTTTTTAGATAATATTCTTGGGATGACTTGCAATGGGTTTTTTCTCTATGTAATTTGTTGTTACTGGTTTTGGGTACCTTGCGATGTCCCTTTTTCCTAGTTATTGTACATGAGGACTTTATCAGGCCTAGTTTCGAGAATCATCCTGTGGATATTCGACTTTTATTTTTGGCAATTTTTTAGGTATTTACCTTAGCTCATGTTCACCTAGGTGCTTTATTTACCTTTATTGTATTTATCCTCACCCACTTATGTGTGTGGATATTTCTTTTATATTATTTAGATATTAGGAAGATATTATCTAGTTGTTAGGTATAGTTCTTTCCTTGATCTATGGTATTGACTAGATCTTTGATGACTAGTTTTTTCCTTGATCCGTGGTCTTGATTTGGTTATTTGGTGACTAGTTCTTTCCTTGATTTATGGCTTGATCTATGGCCTTGACTAGTTCTTAGATTGATCTTCCTTGCCTATATAAGCAAGGTCCATTCTCATTATACTCATACAATTGAGTTCCATAATAATATATGATATTGCTAATCATTTGTTTGCAAAGGTTTATGTAAAGTTATTTTGGCAAATTTCTTTCATCTTATTGATCGTGGTGTTTGATTAGCATATGAGTTCTTGGCTTGGTATAATCTAGTTATCGTTCCTTTTAATTACACCTTAACCCCTTGTTGTGTTTCAATTATCCTAAACTTCTTATTACTGATTGTTCGCGCATTGAGATTTTTTCACCAATTTCTTTCCTTCAAATCGTGTCCTAATCCCCGCAAGCCCTAATCAAAGCCTTCAAAGCTTCGAATATGCTTCCACATCACCCCAAGATCCAATTCCTCTTCCAAAATATAATTTTCACTCGGTTGTGTCTGTAATTCAATCTGGTTCACAAATTCTCTAGCTTTGCACTCGATTTCACAAGATCTCGCACAATAATCTCTCTAGAAAATGCACAAGTTCTTCACAAGGTAAGGTAAAAATGAATTTACCTCGATGCCTTTTTATAGTTTTTCAAAATTTTACCACATTAAATGCTCACCACCTACCACCATATAAACACTTGAAATATGCTTTCCTATATTTTCTCACACCTTTTCCATTGTTTTCCTATGCACGCTATAGTCGTAACATTATGGCAAACTTTACTACTTCACATGCCACATACCTCCTTATGCACATTTCCCGATTGTGCCAAAGTACATAACCCATTATGCCTCTCACTAAGTATTTCACCATGCCTAACTCGTGTTACACCGCACATCCATTCTTCATACGTGGTTTTTCTTTTGAGCATCATCCTTATTATCACCATCCTTCTTATGACACCTTTTTCTTCTCTTACCACTCACCCTACAACCTATACACCTTTCCTCTAGCCTTGCGCACACATATTTATCCACTTTTTCTTGGCTTCAAGAATTCTAAGGTTTCTAAGTTACACATTTTCATGTGGTTTACCACACACTAAAAGTATGTAGGTCCTCTACACATGAACTCAATAGATAGTATTTAGCTTCCTGTGCACAAGCACACTTATTACAATAAAACAAATAACTGAAATAAAAAAGCATAACAATGATGAAAGGAAGCAAATGAAAGGGAAATCTAATCTAAGTGGAAATATTTCCTTATTACAAACTCCAAGAAGTTTTATTTATAGTAGGGCTTCAACCTCCCATTGAAGTAACCGAGAAACATGATGGCATATAGTGCCCGATAACACCCAATTTTTTTCAATGTAACTACTAAAGAATAACACCATGATAGCCTAAATCCAATCCTAAATTTAATAATGAAACATCATGCTCAAAGCTTAAAAGCATGCATTAATAAAGACTAAACATGTAATCTACAAGCACCCTTACTATGTTAGATGATTTACTAATTAAAATGAACCTAATTAGATTAATGGGAAATCAAATCATGGTTTCTGCTACTCCACAAATGGTGAGAGGATCTCTCCAACAATGGCTATAAGGCCATATTGGATATCCCTATAATAACCAACATGAAGATTGTATGCAAAGATTGAACAAGCTAATCCTAGAAGGAAGCAAGGCACTTGATCATATGTTTTATATGATTAATGTTATTCAAAACATGGTGTGAGTTAGAAGTAGTACTTAGTCCTTTTTATAGTTTTCTATTTGGGTAAAAATTTCATCTTGGTGCATGTGGGACTAAAAGTACAAAGTAGATTAAGGCTTGTTAACCATGATTAGTGAATTAACAAGTGATTAACATGTGAGGATCCTTAATTAACCACTTAGGGTCAATTAAGAGGATTGGATAAGATTTTGAAGCTTTCTGATATGTCTTGGAGGTAAATGGGGTGATTTTGAATGGTTGAAAGAGGGGTTTTAGCCAATAATAGGGTTTATTGGGTAAAACAAGGGTAAATATGCTTAATTATCTAATAAACACTAATTGTCACGAAAGAGGATTATAACTAATGATTTGTCGTCAATTGGCATCCGGAATGTGATAGAGGTTAGTTAATCAACAAAGCGTCGTTAATTAACCAAAATGGTAAGAATGAGGGTTGTTAGTGTGCTTTTAGCAATACAAATGTGTAAACAGAATTTAGGTGTCTACAACGCCTTTGTAACTAACAAGTGCGTGATTCGAGTGTCTAGGTTACTATAAAAGGTCTCAACTAATGCACCCAAAATTTCCCTAGATAGCACACAAACTTGGAGTCGTAGAGAAGGACCATCTTTCCAACCTCAAAATCTTATTCTTGATGTCTATCATGCCATGCTTTGTGTCTGTCCTTCTCGGTCATTTGAATCCAACGCACAATGATGCGCCACTCATCTAACTACATCAGTTTGTTAATGTTCTCTTCCACAACTTGCTCATCATCAAGTCCACATGTGCATGTAATATGCATGGAGGGTAGCATAAAATCCAATGGTAATATAACCTTTATGCCAAATACCAACTGAAAAGGTTTGGCCTTATGCAACCTTTTATAAGTGGTCTTGCATGCCCAAAGTACAATGATACTTTATCATCCCAATATTTTCTTCCAACATCACATATTTTTTTAATGTCTACCCCAAGATTTTATTAAAATATTCTGCACTACCATTGGCATGTGGGTGATAAAGAGAAATTTTATGGTGTGCCACCATAAACTCTACCAATAAAATTATGATTGTCTCATTGAGGAAATGAGTTCCCTTATCACTTGTCAAGATCACTCGAAAACCATACATGTTAATGATGTTTTACCATAAAAATCTTGTTGTTGTAGTGATAGTATAGTCCTTTGTAGCCATTGCCTCTGCACACCTTGTAAGATAGCCCGTATAATTTATTATGTAGCGTGCGCTAGTCTTATGCGTGGGTGGGGAAATAAGGCATACAAAGTTGATATCCAGTTCTCAAAAGGTTATACACTTGCGGTTGGCGCTACATCATCTCATCTTTATGTCCAGCTTACAAAGGTGTTGACAATGGTCACACGCCTTCACATATTCTTTAGTACCCTTGCACAAAGTATCCCGCCAAATTCCAGCAATTAGAATCTTGTATGTGGTATCGTCAAGTAGTGTAATTTCTCCTACTATTCCACCATAAGCCTCTTCCACAATACCCTCACACTCATGCTCTAGAACACAATGACGTAAAACTTCGTCACGACCAATTTTTACAAGTCTCCACCTATCAAATGATAAGGTGTCGTATGTATTGTAAGTTGTTTCTTCTCCAATGTCTTCATTCCTTCATGTGTCTACCCAGTGCACAAAAAGATTATAATGTCCTCCAGTTCTATGGGTGCACATTTTAATATGAACAACTATGCATCTAGAATTATGTCCTTAATTCTTTGCACATCCTAACCAGAATTGATCCTTGATAAATGGTCAGGCCTTGAATTGATCTTTCCATGTTTCATAAAGCAACTGTGAAATCAAATTCTTGAAATAGAAGTATCCATATACATACGCACCCTTGTAAAATAGGATTGTTGACCAAATACTTGGGCGCCATATGATCGAGTGTAGAAAATAAACAGGGTCACCAAAAAGTACTATATGAACTTATGTAGTGTGTAGATAATAGACAAAGCTTTGTGCTCAATAGTTGTGTAATTCTTCTCTGCGGGTGTCAACTTCCTACTCACAAATCAAATAGGATGATCTACAATTCCTTCCCCTGGTTGTGCTAATTCTTGTACCACAAGCATCAACATGAACATGAAAGGGCTTATTATATGAATTAAAATGTAGAATAGGTGCAATAGTAAGCCTTTCCTTCAGGGTCTCAAATGTTTGTTCTTTGTGTGTCACCCAAATAAAACTTCCCTTTAGCTTTCAACAATTCTTCCAAGGGCACGCCAATATTTTCATAGCCTTTGTTGAATTTCCTCTAATAGCATGTGTGACCTAAGAATCCACACACCTCACTTGATTATTAGGTTCTTCCATACCTAAGATCACAACTATCTTGGCTAGATCTACCAACAACCCTTCCTTGCAAATTATATGCCCAAGTAAAGTGTCAAATGGTGTTGTAAAGATGCACTTCTTAATGTTGAGGGATATGTTTAACTTCCTGTATCTCTCAAACATGAGCCTTAGATTATCACAGTGATCCTTGACTAACCCATAGGCTGTCCAATCATCCAAATACACCTATAAGAACTTGTGAATAAAATCCTAGAAATCCCGCACTATTATGCATGAAAAAAACTGCTAATACATTTCTCGGTCCAAAGGGCATAATTGTATATGCAAAGCTACCCCACTCAAAGGTGAATGTTAGAGTAGGTAGTTACCTTAGCTCAGTTCACCTAGGTTATTTATTTACCTCATGTATTTTATCCCCACCCACTTATGTGTGTGGATAATTCTTTTTTATTATTTAGATTTTAGGAAGATATTATCTAGTTGTTAGGTACAGTTCTTTCCTTGACCTATGGTATTCATTATATCTTTTATGACTAGTTCTTTCCTAAATATATGGTCTTGACTAGTTCTTTCCTTAATTTATGGCTTGGTCTACGACCTTGATTGGTTCTTAGATTGATATTCCTTTCCTATATAAGCAAGGCCCATTCTCATTGTATTTCATTGAGTTCCATAATAATATATGATATTGTTGCTCATTTGTTTACAAAGGTTTATGTAAAGTTATTCTGGTGAATTACTTTCATCTTATTGAGCGTGGTATTTAATTAGCATATGAGTTCTTCGTGGCTTGGTATGATCTGTTTATCGTTCCTTTTATGGTATCAGAGAAGGAGATTGCTGTTGGCATCTGTTTGTAAGTTTTATTTTGCAAATAAGGTGTTTGTATATTCATATATTCAGGATTTGTTAATATTTTGTTGTTGCGTATATTTTAATACAAAACAGAGGCTTCTATTGGATTCGTAAGATGTCAAAACCTAAGATTGTAAACTCGACCATTTTTGGAGGTAATTAATTTTTCAATTTTTTTGTTGTTGCGAAAGGCACGTCATGGATCCACTTTAGAATCTGTGTCGGGAAAAAACAAACAAAAAAATGGTTTATGGGTTTTTCGAGATCCAGACTTGGTATTTTTCTTTGTCTTTGCAAAGCATTTTGATCGGCGTGGAGGAGGCTATTTTCAGAGGGACATAATTTCCTTTTTAGTAGGTCACGCGGGTTTCTATGTAGTTTTGTCATTATGAGAAAATCCAATCATTTCTATTTTGGGCGGTGAAGGTCATTTTCGACACACTCTAAAAATAGCAAGTTTTACCAGAAGAAGCAATTGGATGTGAATTTCTAGAAAACAACCACCCATTAAAATCTTTAGCCCCTGGTCATATGATCATATGAGGGCTTAAGCTTGTGATCCCTACTAGTAGGTGCTTAACTTCAGTCCCCTTTGATTTTATTTATGTGGTCAAGGAAAGAGCATTTTATTTTGTTTTAATGGCAACTAAAATAAATAGTAGAGCATAAAATTGAAAAGTTTGTATCTTTTGATCAAGAACTCGATTTGAGTGTCGTTTTTGCAAAATTGTTTGTTTTTTCGTGCTTATTCAATTAGAACTATTTATTTTGAGAAAAACACTATAATTATAAAGTGCCAAAATTTGGGGGTCTTGTTGCATTATTTGGTCATTATATTTTTTAGTTATTTTTGAGAATAACGTCTTTATCTACTTTTTCATTAGATCATGTTGAGCCATTAACAACACATAATTACCACATATGGAAACCAAAAATAGATTAAAAGGAAAGGATTATGGGTTTTAACTTCTTTAGAACAACTAGTGTTCACTAGAGAATATGAGAAATTTTATTACTAGTGCAAATTTGATGAGTGTATAGGTTTGATAGGAGCTTATGTAAGTGACGGTCTTTTGTTTCATTTGGAAAAATGTGACTCTCCTTTCAAAATATGGGAGAAATTGGAGGGTTTATTTAGTAAGGTGGATCATATGAGAGCCATGCAACTTGAAATTGAGATTACCTCTCTTAATCCTGAAGATTTTCCATCAAGTATAGACTATCTTACCAAGTTCAAGCGTTTGTTGACACGGATTGAAGGGTAGTGAAGAAGATCATAAAGATGAAGAGTGTGTTTACTTAATTCTATCCAATTTGAGAGGACCATTCCAAATATTTGCTTCTACCTTTTTCTCTAGCATGGATTCCTTAGGTGACACATTCAAAATGCCTAACTTAGAAACATTTTGTGAAAGACTTACTAGGGAAGAATCCAAATTGTCTAACCTTGAGTCTTCTACCTCTCAAAAGGCATTAGTAGCATCTAATCCTAAGGGCAAGGGAAAACCAAAAGGTAAATCCAAGTTCACCCCTTATCCATCTCAAAGTGCTCCTAAACCCAAAGAAAATAACTCTAAACCCAAGGAGTCTTCTAAATCCAAGAATAATTCTAGCCTTTCATGTTCTTTTTGTGGGGCTATTGGTCATGAAGAACATAGGTGTTATAAGCAAATGCAAGCCTTAGAGGATGTTATAAGCTAAGTATGCACTTACGATTATTGATAATTTCTCGAGGAGTACTTGGGTTTATTTTCTCAAGTACAAAAGTGATGTTTTTCATGCTTCAAAGTCTTCAAGGCTTTGGTAGAGAAAAAAATCTTCTAGTTGCATAAACAACCTTTACACTGATAATGGGGGGTACTTCAACAACGAGTTTTCTAAAATTTTGGCAACTCATGGCATTATTCACCAACATTCTCGCTCCTCATCTCCACAACAAAATGGCTTAGTAGAATGTAAGAATAAATTTTTGAAGGAAATGGTTAATTGCATGATGCATTCTAGAGATTTACCTCCTACATATTGGGAAGAAGCAGTTAATTGTGCAAACTACATTCAAAATCACACACCACATATAGAACTTGAGCATTTTACTCCAGAAGAAGCTTGGTCCAATACTAAGCCCAATGTCTCATTTTTTGAGTCTTTGGGAGCCATGCTTGGGCCTTTGTGCCTAAGAAGAAAAGGAAATCCTTGGATAAGAAGAGCAAACCCTTGATCTTTGTAGGGTATTGTGAGGACATGAGAGCTTATCAACTTTTAGATCCTGATACTCATGAGGTTCTTTTTCAAACACATGTTCAATTTGATGAGCACTTCACACCTCATGATTATTCATCTTCTTTCATGCCTACTTATTCTTCTTTATCTCATCTTGAGGATCATTTCTTTGAGGAGGTTGATGAGGAGGTTATAGATGCCGACGAGGATCCTATTCCCACTGATGTTGTCACTATGCCTAAGTGGGATCATACTACAGTTTCTGAAGCATCATCTTTCATACACGATCTTCCTCCTACTAGGCATCATCACACACATTCTACAAGTTTTAGAATTTTATGTCGGGAAGTTTCGTGGATCCACAAAGTATTTTGCAAAGGCTCATGGGATACAAGAGTTGGATGATGCGATGACAGGTTGAGTATTCTTATTTGATGAAGAATCATACTTAGGATTTTATATCTCTTCCTAAAGGAAGAAATATGGTTAGGTGTAAGTGGGTATACTGAACCAAATATATAGCTGATGGGTCCATTGACAAGTATAAGGCTAATCTTGTTGCAAAGGGTTTTTCACAAGTTGAAGGTATTGATTACTCGAGAAAATTTTACACCCATTGTCAAGATAGATTTTGTTGGCCTTGTATTTGCTATTGTTGCATCACATGGGTGGCTTGTATACCATATAGACATGAAGAGTGGCTTCGACATAGATATTTACAAGAGGAAATATACATGGAGCAACCTATTGGATTTCATCAGGATTCTTTTCTTGTTTGTATAATTCAAAGGTCTCTCTCTAGGTTTCAAACAATCCCCTTGGGCTTGGTATGAGAAGATGGATTATTTTCTTCTATATACTGATTTTGTTCGCATTGTTACTCCAATCATACGGTATATCTCTAGCATGTTGGTGGGGATATTGTGATAGTTTTATTGTATGTTGATGATCTTTTACTTTCTGGTAGCTCTTATTCCCACATTCAAAGTATTCAAAGGGATCTTTCTACATAGTTTGACATGATAGATCTTTAGTTATTACATTATTTCATTGGATTTCATATTTCTCAAATGATTCAAATATTTATCGAGTCAAAAAAATTACACCCATGATCTTCTTTAGAGCTTTGATATGGCTAATTTCAAGCCAAGTCCATCTCCTTTTAGTGCGGGTTTACTCTTACTTCCGCATTTTCACTCCACTTTGTGATCCTACATTGTATAGGTAGTTGGTTGGAAGTCTCATGTACTTGACCCATACTCACCCTGATATTTCATTTGCATTAGGGCCTATATCTCAGTTTGCACATTCTCCTTGTAGTACTCACTAGAGAATTTGTTAAAAGGATTTTGCGCTATCTACTGGGCACTTCCCACTTTATAATACACTATAATAGGGGTTCTACTCAGTTGGTTGGCTATACAGATTCAGATTGGGTAGGTTCTATTGATGACATGCGCTCCACTTCTATCTATATTTTTGTCTTGGTTCTTTTCTAGTTGTTTGGGCATGCAAAAAGCAACAGGTTATTGCACTTTCATCTTCAGAGGCAAAGTATAAGGCAACCATTACAATGAGTCAGTAGATTCTTTGGATTTAAAAGTTATTGACAGAGTTTGGATTCCCACAAGATTCATCGACTGTACTTTGGTGTGATAACCAAAGTGCAATTCACATTTCTCGCAACCCTGATGAGCACCAGCGGACCAAACATATTGAGATACACATACACTTTATTCATCAACACATTTAGGATGGAATTATTTTCTTAGAGTACATTCGACTTAGCACTAGGTTGTGGACATATTTATGAATCCTTTTACATCACCTCGCTACATTAAGTTTCCTAGAATGCTTTGGTTTTCAAATGTTGTTCTAGGGGTGTTCGTGAGAACATATTCCTTCTTATTATTCTCTCTCTTTCTTTCTATGTGATTCTTTCTTACTTTTGGTTCAAGATTTCTTCATGGATATATTATACATGAGTACCTGATTAGGCCCAGTTTCCAAGACTCATATTGTGGATATGCCACTTCTATTTTGGGCCCCTAGCTTCACTTGGGGGGTGTTATAGTAGGTAGTTACATTAGCTCATGTTCACCTAGGTTATTTATTTACCTCATGTATTTTATCCTCACCTACTTATGCGTGTGGATATTTATTTTTATTATTTAGATATTAGGAAGATATTATCTAGTTGTTAGGTATAGTTCTTTCCTTGATCTATAATATTGACTAGATATTTTATGACTAGTTCTTTCCTAAATCTATGGTCTTGACTAGTTCTTTGATGACTAGTTCTTTCCTTTATTTATGGTTTGACCTACGACCTTGGTGGTTCTTAGATTGATATTCCTTTCCTATATAAACAAGGCCCATTCTCATTGTATTTCATTGAGTTCCATAATAATATATGATATTGTTGCTCATTTTTTTGCAAAGGTTTATGTAAAGTTATTTTGGCGAATTACTTTCATCTTATTGAGCATAGCGTTTAATTAGCATCTGATTTCTTTGTGGCTTGAGTACGATTTGTTTGTCATTCCTTTTAGTGAAAGTATCCTTCTCTTGATCTTCCTTTATAATGCATACCTAGTGATAACCTAAACATATGTTTGTAAAAGAATATATCTTGTGCCCAACAACTCCTTTAAGGATTTCTTATGTGAACGGGGTGGGAAAAGGATCTATAAGACATGAAGCTTTGAGTTCCCTATATTTAACACAAATCATTATCTGGACATCCTTCTTGATGCTTATAACCATGGGGTTAACCCATTCAAATTCTTCAATAGGCTCAATTATTCCAGATTTGAGCATCTTATCAATTTATTCTTCACCTTGACGTAAAAATTAGGATTCATCATATAGGGAATCTTCCTAACAGTGTGCACCTTCTTTCAGTTTGATCTTCATCTCACCTAACGAAGGATGCACACCTTTTAACTCATGATATCCACATAGAAATAAGTCTTGAAAGTCACACAATAATTCAATAATATTATCTACTATATGCTCGACCAAAGTAATAACCAATGATTTATTCTTTGGGATCATCCTCTATTCTAATGTTAACCTTCTTTTCCTCATAAGAGCATGGTACATGCACGCGCCTTCTCATCTATAGTATCCATAACTTTCAGAGGTACCTTCAATGTGGTCAACATCCAGGTTATCAACCTCATCATCATCTATCATGTATACCAGTTTACCCTTTTCTTTTTCCTTCTAGGCGTGAACCATTTCTTCCTCATTTGTTTCCTCCAGATCAAGGCACACCTCAAGATCAGGTTCTCCAAATATTTCTAACATAATCTCTTTAGCCTTCGTACTATCTCCCAAAGTGATGCGCTTCATTATCTATAATGTTTCATGGACTAGAGTCATAGTAGAAAAGTAATAAAAGGTTTGAATCATACATGAGGTCATCTATTTCTAGTTTGTTGTTACCCTTTTCAACTCTCCATGGACATACCATGCACACGTGTAGTCGCATAAGGTGGAGTAGAACTTATGCACCCAGAGTGATGGTAGTAATGCCTCCTTACCCTATGCCCAAGATATCTCACACTCCTAGATGTGATGAGAGGAAAGAGACTTCCCATGAAATTCACATGTTTGTGTAGGTACATTGCTCCGAGTAAACCTGGTGGAGAAATTGATTCTCACTTCTCGCCACTCCAAAAGGCCATATCTATGTGTTTCCCACCAATGTACTACTGTGTCATACAAGGTATAGACTAACATATTTCTTCTATCCCCTTCATTCTACCATTGAGTCTCCATGGCACACAAAAATGTATCAGGATTCCCTTCACCAGTATACCTTGGTACCCTATTAAATCCCAACCACCTCACCATGCATGGTCTAATCATCTTGGTGACTCATCCTGTAACTTTGTGCCCAACCATTTTATACATTTCATGAGCCCATTTATCACAAGTAACACTTGTAGTGTCACTTACAAACTGTGTGTCTTCCCAATGAAGCACACCTTCCTTGGATGGTTCCAAATTCTCTGGATCACACATTGATTGAACATAAATTCTATTAATCTCTTCTTCACTCAAGGGATCAACATAGGGCTCTACCTTCTTATTCAACAAGGGTATAATCACGTGCTCTTCCTCATTCTCAAAGTTGATGTACCTTTTATTAAAGCACAGATCTACCTTATTCACATAACACCAATCCAAGTAAAGTTAAAAAGTTTGCTTTAGTAAGCTCCAATACCTCAAAATCCCCAGTAAACTTGACTCCCTAAATTGTAATAGTTGCATCCTTCAGTACCCCAATTGACATGGCCCTAGTCTTGTTTGACATATACACACATTCGTTGATGGCTGCAAGGTTGGTCTACCCATATGATTCCAAGCATCTAGAGTCAACACATTCACTTATGCGTTAGTGTCAATCAAAATGTTGTGTAATAACCAACCATCAATTACTGCATCAAGTGTAATTTATTTGTCAAATTCATGATTATGAGGTGGTAGATTTACATGAAGTATTTTTCTTTCACTCTCAGATCCAACATTTAGTACCTTTTCTCATAGCCATTCCCTAGCAGAGGAATGATGTTCTCTTAGCGCAACATCCTACACACCTCTTTCAAGTCATCAACATCCTTTAACGGGAGTTAAAATTTCCTTACATGATCCCTGTCACGTGCCTGTTCCTTTAAACATTATATCTCTCCCTGCAATGCCCTAATAACTTCCATAGTATCCTTATAAACTTCCTTCTGGTGTGCAACATCTAGATACTTAACATGTATCACATATTCCCTTTAAATGAGTGGCTTAGTCTTGGAAGGTTCACTTGCACATGCAACCCCGCACATGTGGTAACCATTACGATCTATAATTCGGGATCGTGTGTCTTCTTTGGCATCCATTGATCAACCACAACGCATTATACCTTAATCCCCACACCTTTTCCTACTTCTTATTCTTACTTATGTGATCATATAAATCTGGTCATTTTTCTAACTTATGTGGCTTTCCGCACCATGAGAAAGTAATGTTCTGAGGGAACTCAAGCTGATAATGATCATTGGATCCACAAGGATAGCAAGTTCCTCGAGAAAATATGCCTCTACCACCACTACGACTCGGCCTCTATATCCTCCTTTGAAACCACCATTCCTGTTATTTCCGTTACCATGCCCTTCATGGTTATCACGTTTGTGCTCCTTAGATCCACTAGCCACACGAGTCTAGAAAACTCCTGTCTCAATGGCCTTGTGAATGTGATCCATCAACTTGCAGTCAGTGGTGTCATGAGTGTGGGACTTGCAAATATTACAATACATGGACACCTTATTTGTAAGTGCACACTACAACAACGAGCAATCTCAAACATCATGATTCACATGACAGAATTCACAATCTAGTAATAATGCTCACACTGATCTACATTGGAAACTGTCCTTGGTATGTCCTTTAAACTCACAATTTATGCACCATATTTTGTTGCGTGTCTTATGGGCTAAATTAGCAAAAATATTCTCTAGCTACTTCATCGTGGATGTAATTTTTTCCTCCAAAAATGGGCTTACCACAATATCAACACTTCTAATAGTCTCACACATAGATCAAATTCTAAAACCTCATGTGGATCCACATATGTCTTATGAGCGAGTGCTATACAAAATGGAGTCAACACTCCTCCAAAAAACCACTGTGCATGTTGACTTGGATGAATGTCATAAGATAATTTAGATAACATGGTCTTGAAATACATGTCATACACTCTCACACTTTCATCTTATCCTTGCTTGATGTACTTGAGTGCGTTGATACTCTTTTTCTCAAACTCCAAAATATGGAACTCAACGAGAAACATAGAGTGCAAAATATCATAATCTATTGTAGTCTGGGGTGTGGATCATACTTTCTATACCACCAATGCCATGTCATTGAAGCATAGTAAAAAAATGAATAGCCTTCCTATATGAAGTATCTTGTAAAATCTTCTTCATAATGACCTAAAACGTGTCGTGAAGTGTCATGACAACATCCTCTAATATTCCATACTCGCTTGAGATAGCCCAAATAGGTCTCGAAACTCTCCAAACAATCTCATTTTCCAGTGCTTACTATCTTGTTTCTACTTATTTGCTTCCCAAAGATCATGAAACACCACCAAACCTTTGATCACTAACATAAAACTCATCATACACCTTATGTATCATGTCACAACACCTTTCTCATGCTTGGATAATATTAATCATGATGCAAAAACATCAACTCTAGTGTGTATATAAGGATGGAAATATCCAATTTTGGTTTAATAGGTGCATTCATATGACTTAGGGTCACTAGGATTCATTTAGATATGATAGTTGGAGTCTAAGCTTTTCAAAATTTGAATACTTTTCTTTCCCTCCAAAAGTGTAGGTTGATTCTTGGAGGCCTATTTTGGCTTGTTTAAGTAGTTTAGTTTGATTTGGTGTTGTATGTTGAAGCTTACGAGCTATCTCATGCTTATAATAGTACTAGGAAGAGTCTTAGGTTACAATGAAGGGTTTAAAACTCATGGTCATGTGTCCTTATACAAGGATAAAGCAAAATCAACTTCTAAAAGTGACCACAAAGGGTAGATGAAATGGATATTTGGTGAGTAACTGAATGTAAGGCTATAAAAGCCAATTTGTAATTGTTTTGATACATTCCCATTCAAATGATAATTTTAGTGAAGCTTCAAGGAAGATTTTTGTGTGATATTTTGTTGTACATATTCTTGTAACTATGAATGAGGGAGGTAACTTTGTGTATGTAATGGTAGAAAATCTTTAAGACTACTAAGAAGTTACCCTTATATATATTTGTATAGTTTTAGTAATATATTATTTGAAAGAGAGATAGGTGTGTAAGAATGATATCTTACAGTCTTGTGACAAAATTTTTGAAGTATTTTTCCCTTTGATTTTGGTTATTGAGAAAAGGCTTGACCATGAGAATGGTGCATGCAAGTGAGAAGAAGTTGTGTAACTCGTACAAGTCTTAAAATACCTCCACAAGCTATGGTAGGATAAATTTGATCATATTTGTTAAGCTCTTAGAGTACTTTCATGAGTAAATCCTAGACATGTAATAGGGAGGAGTGAATTTATAGGTAAATATATGAGTTCTAGTGAACAAGGAGAGTGGTGGTATGTTTAGCCTTCGTGGAGGATCCTCAAAAGTGAAAGAAAGGGTAAAGAATTAATGAATCCTTGAAGAGTAAATCACTTTGTCTTGAATATTATTTTATGTTTGTGTACTATAGAATGTAACCACAATGGAATTTTAGAGTTTGATAATGAGTTGTCGTGCATCTAGATAGTTATTCAAGGTTACCATAGTCTTCACAGAGTCTGCAAATTTGAGAATAGGAGAAAAATAATGAAGGAAACCTAAAAAGTGATTTCTCAATCAGTAGTAGGGACCAAAACCCTCTTGATAGGGTTTATGAGCAAAGAAATCATTTTTTTGAAAAAAACCTGTGAAATCCCCTAATTTTTTAAAGAAACTTCTATTGAATGGTCGTCAAGACATTGGTGAAAGAATTAGACCAAAAGAATCTTCTCCTTCGAGTTATAACACAAAATTGTTGTGCATGTGTAATAGACTTAAGGGAGGTAGAGTAAAATTAAAAAAGGTGACTAGAGTGGGAATTAGAGATTCAAATTAGCAATAACTCATCTTGAAGGTTCCTTGAAGGATATCCAAGAAGGATCGGTGAAAAAGATGATCTTAACTAAAAAATATTTGTGACGGTAGGAACTAGACACTGTAGAAGGTGGTGGGGGACCTAGGAGAAAGGAAAATTAGTTGAGGTACAATCTATACAAGTGAGAAAAACCCTCATAATGGAAGGATATCATCTTGAAAGTGTCATGAAGAATATTTCTAAAATGTTTGTAACCAACAAGTTCTCTATGCTCTAGAGTTTTGTTGACAATCACAAAGAATCGCCAAAGAAAGCCCTTAGGATTCTTATTAAAGTATGAATTAATGAAATTGAAGTTATTTCCCTAAAGAAGAGAGTCTTAAAGGTTTATGATCTTAGAAAAGACCCAAAGGGGTATTACAAAATATCAATAGTGGATTGGATAAGTGAGTAAAATGGAAGCTATAAGGGAGAATCAACCCAGTAAGGGTTAGAAAAGACCTAGGCACATTTACTAAAAAAGTGCACTTCCTCAAGGAATTCAATCACTAAATTTGGTACACATTACTTATGAGGTAAATGGATCCTAAAGATGACTTGAGTTTACATGAAGGACTTCTACATCAATCCAATCATGAATTGAAAAAGGATTTTGTACTTGAGCATTGAAATTAATAGTTTTAGTGGATGTTGGTGAAAATTAGAGCTCTTGAAGATTTGTGGTAAAATTGATGACCAAGACAAGTTGGTTAGAATACCAAAGGCATGGGGAAATAATGAATCAATCCATTAAGGCCTAATCACATATTGTCTCTCATTTTGGTGAAATTCTCCTTGAGAGGAGAAAAGCTAGTAAGGAACTTCTAGAACAATTTTGATAGTAAAACAAGGTAGGTAAGCCTCTTAACAAGGTGTAGGAGTATTATGAAGAGGGAATTGAATTTTAGAGAATAATTTTCAAAGGAGTAGGACAGGTGATAAAAATCATGCTTGAAAGTATTAAGTTTGTTCCATACTATAATCTAGCCACTCTAAGACAAATCGGGGTAACTTCCAAATAAGGTAAGAGCTCTTGTATTTACTATGGTTGACGATCACTTTATTTTTATGTCATATCATGACTTTGAGATAACTAAATCAAGATATTTTGTTGACAAGTTGGATTGCAAGACGAAAGGCCTAGCAAATAAGTGTCAAGGTGGAGTAATGAGTTGATTTAGGTCTTTTAAAGCAGGGTTGATTTTGTTTATAGTTAAGATTGTATTGAATGAATGAAATAACACCTATATTTGCATCATATCAGCTCCAAAATGCATGTCATAGTACCATTTTGTATGCTATAGGGATAAGAATAGGCCTAAAATGACCTAACTCAACCACGACGACTCATGAACGGACCATGTTGACCCCATACGGACTCTTAGAAACCTCTAGGACTATGTATGACATCATGAAAACCTTTAACCAACTCTAGAAAGATCATATCATGACTATGCAGGCTAAAACCATGCCAAGACAACATGATAACTCACCAAAAATTAACACTAGCATTCAACCTTCGTGTTTGACCATTGATTGACACCTCAATGGACTTGACATCAATGAAAACAATAACACACAATGTCCAACAATTATGAATTGAAAGATATTTTTATTCAAAGTCTCTTACCTCCATGTCAAGAGAGTGTTATCTTTATACTTCCACTCCTTTGATCAATTATGCCATATAGTCAAATTGCATGAAAGATAACTTTTACCTATGGGTAAATTGAAATATTATGACGCTTTTTCATCCTCATCCTAAAACATGTTTCAAGATAAATCTACCTTCAAACCATCTCCTAATCCCACTCAAGATAAGGCCATTGTTAACATTATTTCTACACATGACGAGATTCAATTGTAACCCATGAGGTGTACTTTCACTATACTTACCTTGCACACCTCAACTCCTATTACCACATCTTATCAAAAGTAATTGTATTACTCTTCCACCAGCACTCCACCTCAATCCTTCTCACCCATGTGGCAATAACTACAACGAACATGCATGTTGTGAATACCACCAATGCATTGGGCATTCTCGATCATTGCTTTGAACTTTAAACATATTATTCAGGATCTTATTGATAACAATACAATAGAACTCCATGAGCCATCTACTTCCAAACCGATCAATGATAATAAAAAGCTAAAAATATTTAATGACTCTTTACTAAAGCATGAAAAGTAAGATTCGAGTCTTTTGCAATCATACATATCATGTTGTGCCTCCTCCTTCATCAAGGCCTCTTGACTTTCTTATTGCTACTGGCTAACGTACCACCACTAGTCATCACATTCTTAGATCATGATTATCACACTACATTTTCTTCTAATTCATTGCATATCAATGCTTCTATTGGTACTTATATTGTCAACAATACTATGGTCTATCCATTGGCACTTACTAATGCATGCTTTGTGGCACTTCTTTTAGCTATCAAATGTCCCACCTCTCTAATCACATTTCTAGTTCCTAATTTTTATAGTTGTGTCATTCTTCCCATCGTAATTGGTTCTCTTACTATATTTACACCATTCTTGGTTACCTCTGGAAATCATAAGATATGACATGCTCTTAGGTCTTCCTTGGCTCCATGCTACCCATACCATCCATTCCATGCATCACTTATGTCTTAAGTACATCCATAACAAACAAGTTATCTCCATAAAATGTATCCCACAATGTACACCATTACCTTGGCCCACTCTTGATGATATATTTACATCAATCTTGATATATAGGCCTCATATGCCTCTCAAGTCTAAAGCTACTTCGTGCCTAGTTTCCTTATTCGCACGTGACCTACATCATGAAATTGTCATCCTCATTGGTCCATTAGTCCACTCCACAAGCCTAAGTCCCCTACTTGGGTAGCCCATTCTCTCAGGTTTTCTCCACCTTCGCTTTACGTTGGTCTCATTCACATGCACATATTTATTCTCCTACACCACTTTGATCATAGATCATGATCACATGCCTTTGTATCCTCGGATATTAGGTGGGGGACATGTCATCAACAATACAGAACTATGATAATATTTCACCAAGAACTCCTTGTGCTATGATTATTTTAGTAATGCATAATTTTGGTTTGGTGGTAGTAATATAGAAACACAATAGCAGACATAACACAAGAATACCACAAACTATGATATACATAAATGATGAAAAATATGAAATACAACTATAAAACATATTATTAACATGAAATTGTTACAATCTCACCCATGAATTACTCCAAGTGCTACCAAATCCACTTGTTTCTAACAATAATTATGGGAGAAACTTCACAATTACTCCTCTTGATGGATTCCTTCACACACCCTTATAATGACTCATTTTTACATATATTGACTCTCACACTTTTTCTATGCTAAATGAGGGGGTGGCCTCTCTATTTATAGCACTTTCAAGATTATCCACCCTATCTCTAAGATAGGATAGGAAATCTCTTCCAGCTAATCATATTCCATGCCTTAACTCTTATCTTTACATGTAGGCTTATCTTTTAAGATAAGATAAACCTTATCATTTCACATGGGTTCCACCTTTTTAGACTTTATACAAATAAAATATACAAAATATTTATGACATCACTCCTTGTCCTTATTACAAATATAATATTTTTAATTCCTAATCATGTAGACCTTAATGTCTTTTGACCCTTTTAACATTACCTAGACCACTTACGACAACTATTTACTTTTTACCATTGGATTATTACTACAAAATTCCTATTGTACTTTGATTGTTATTATCTTTGTACTTTATCGACGGTGGCGTATTGGTAGAGTCATTATATTCTATTAGATGCTACTACTAAGTATACTTAATAACACCCTATTCATAATGCATGCATTAATGAAATAGAAATCATGGAGAAAAATTATAGTGTTGACATATTCCCCCTCCTAAAGCTTCTACTCCATCCTATTCCTCTAGTCAATATGTACCATTCTCATGCACAACTACTATTCTGTAGGGTCCCATCCATTTTGGAAGAATTTTTCTATGCCTTCTCTTTTTGTATCGGGAATCATATACTAGAACCAAGTCATTCACTTGAAATGGAGACCAAAGGATATTTTGATCAAAGTACTCCTACTTCATCTTCTTCTTATAACTTGTATCCTTCGTTGTTTCCCTCATTTCCTCTAACAAATGAAGATGTACCAACCTTTCTCTTACTGAATCAATTTCATCCATCCTTTCATTTTTCATAACTCTCACAATGGGAATATCAAACTCAATAGGAAGAACCAGATCAATTTGATAAGCCAACCTGAAACGAGGAGTATCTTGTTGCTAACTTTGATATAGCCTTATATGCCCACAATGCTGCATGAATCCTTATCCCACTTATGCATTTGTAAAGCTGCATATTTTGCTAGGATTTGGCATAATACACAATTTGTTCACTCCACCTATCCATTTGTGCTTGGCTTGTAAGTTGTTTCCTTCTTGTGTTTAATAGAAAACTTTTTTAACGGGGTTTCTACCACCTCACTAATAAAGTGGTTTCCTTGATCTGTTACAATTTCTAAGGGAAAACCAAATCTAGTGATAATATGTTGATACATGAACCTTACCACTTCATCCATGGAAGTTGTTTTCAAGGGTCTAGCTTCAACCCACTTGGTTAAATAATCAATGGCAACTACAATATACTTATTTTGGCATGGGGTAGTTAGAAGTGGACCTATAATATCTATTCCCCACTTTTCAAAGGGATCAAGTAGAAGAATAAGACATAATAGAGCTGATGAAGTCTTATGATTCCCATGTGATTGAAAAATATCACATGTCTTACAATAATTATAACAATCTTTAAAAATAGTTGGCCAATGATAACCTGCATCCAAGATCCTTCTTGTTGTAAGTTGTCTAGAGAAGTTTCCTCCACATGTACCATTGTGGAATTCTTCAATTATCTTCTTTCCTTGATCACATCCAACTTCCCTCTTATCTTGTCCAAAACAGGTCCTATATGAAATAATACTCCATGCGAGAATAGAATATGGACGATCGCCTTGAGTAGTCTTCCTCTTAGTCTTTGCATTGACACCATTAGGAAACTTGAAATCATTCAAATAATTCCAAATATCTAGGTATTCATTATGGATTGTGTCAAGGGATAATAATGTTGCATCTAGGAAATCGTCATCATCACAAGATGAACCCAAACCATCATCGGCTCGAGAGAGTATATACGTATTGACATGATTCTTTCCTAGCCTATCTATAATATAAAATTCAAATTTTTGTAGTAAAATTATCCACCTTGCTATCCTTCTTGATGGGTTATTTAGAGCTTGAGGATCTATTACAACTGTAAATTTCTACCCTAGAAAGTAATTTCTAAACTTCTTTCTAGCAAAAATGATAGCTAGAGCCTCTTTTTCAGTTACAGTATAATTTACCTTAGCACTGCTCATTTGTCTGCTCCCAAAGTAAACTAGATGATTATTCCCATTTTCATCCTTTTGGCTCAGATTACTCCCTAGTGTTGCATATAAAGCATCAATATACACAACAAATGGCTTACTCTAGTCTCAATTCTTTAAAACAGGTGAAGACACCAAAGCTTCCTTTAGTTGTTCAAAAGCTTCATGCACCTTCTTTCTTGGTTCATAAGTAACATCCTTCTTCAAGAACTGGGTTAGTGGTTGTGCAATCTTTGAGAAATTCTTGATGAACCTTCTATAGTAACCCACATGGCCTAAAAATGATCTCAACTTAATTTTATTCATAGGAAATGGTAATTGTTTAATTTTTGAAACTTCATCGGATCCGTACTAATACCATTTTTGGATACAACATGACCTAACAAAACACCTTTAGAACATCCGGATACACACTTTGTAGTGTTTAATGAGGCTTGTGCTTCATCTAACCTTTGAAATGTCACCTCCATCTGATGCAGGTGGTCCACTCCCGCTCCCATAGATGCAAAAATCATCTAGGAATACTTTGGTGAAGTTTCTAATGTAGGGTTCAAACACCTTATTCATTAGGCGCTAGAATGTTGTTGGAGCATTACACAACCCAAATGGTATAACCCTATATGCAAAAATTTCCCAAGGAGTGGTGAACATAGTCTTGAGATGATCTTTCTCTACTATACGAACTTGGTTGTATCCGTTATCGCCATCTGCAAAACTATAACACTCCTAGCTAGCTACTTCATCTAAGATCTGGTTTGAAAATGGAAGAAGGTAATGATCCTTCTTTGTTTCCTTGTTTAGCTTCCTGTAATCAACACAAATGCGTAGCTTCCCATTCTTTTTTATTGAGATTACAATGGGAGAAACCCATTCGAATTCTCAACAACAAATATGAATCTTGCATCAAGCAAGTTATCTATTTCTTCTTTTACGGTCTTGGAAAAATTAGGATTCATTCTATATGGCATTTGGGTAAGTGCACCAAGTTTGGGGGCCAAAAAGTGGATAAAAATCCAAAAATGAACGAAACGCGATCGCGTTTTGCAATAACATGATCACGTTATGTTTTCCTAGGTTCAGGAATTCACAAACCTAAAATGCGTACGTAGTATAACGTCTTTAGCATTATAACGCTAACACATTTCTATGAACACAAAATGCGTACGCATTTTTCTCTATATGAAGTTTGTAGGGGTTGGAAGGAGCCATATTTAGTAAAATAAATGTTAAATTTATTTATAAATCTTATACTTTAAATTTATTTTACTAAATATAATAAATTAGGGTCACTCTGCACCTGATGGAAGTGGTCCCGTAGTTTTGACAGTGATAATCTAGAAGATAGTTTTTCAAAATCTAATCTGGTCAGTACTTACTCATTTTCAGAATTTCAGCAATGACCTAAAACTTTCAAGCCATATATATTGTAGTCGGTCTTTGTTTTGTGAAAACATATAGTCATTTTGTAGGTTTTTGACCTTCTAGATTGGATTTTGGCCCTACCACTGCTTGAATTGGTACTAATTTTGAAATTTGGTCCATAATTCACTTTAGTGACCACAAATCAACTCTATGATGTTTGTCTACTTCTTACTAAAATGAGATCCTTACTAAAATGATGTTTAGGGTTTAGTGTTTAGAATTTAAGGTTTAGGTTTTAGGGATTTGGTGTTTAGGGTTTAAAGTTTAGGTTTTAGGGTTTAGGGCTTAGGGTTTAGGGAATACGGTTTAGGGCTCGGGGTTGAGCGTTTGGGGTTTAGGGCTAAGGTTTTAGGGTTTAGGATTTAGTGTTTAAGGTTTAGGGTCTATGCTTTTGGGCTCATAGTTTGGGGCTTATGGTTTAGGGTTCAGAGCTCATGGTTTAGAGTTTATGGTTTAGGGCTCAGGGTTTAGGGTTTAGGGCTCATGGTTAAGGGTTTAGGGGTTAGGGTTGAGGGTTACGGGATTAGGGTTTAGGGTTTAGGATTTAAGGTTTAGGGTTTCGGGATCAAGGTTTAGGTTTTATGTTTCATAGTTTAGGGTTTATAGTTTAGGGATTTGGTGTTTAAGGTTTAAGTTTTAAGGTTTAGGTTTTAGGGCTTAGTATTTAGGGTGGTTTTAGTGTTTAAGGTTTAGAGTTTAGGGCTATGGGTGAAGGGTTTATGGCTAAGGGTTTATGGTTTAGGATTTAGAGTTTTGGGTTTCGGGTTTTGGGTTTAGGGTTTAGGGTTTAGGCCTCAAGGTTTAGGGTTTAGGGTTTAGGGCTCAAGGTTAAGGGTTTAAGGATGAGGGTTGAGGGTTCATGGTTTAGGGCTCATGGTTTAGAGTTTAGTGTTTAGGGTTTAGGGTTAAGGGTTAATGTTTAAGGGTTAAAGGTTTAGGGATTTGGATTAGGGCTTAGGGCTCAAGGTTTAGGGTTTAGGGATCAAGGTTTAGGGTTTACAACATAGGGTTTAGGGTTTAGGGTTGAGGGATGAGAGTTTAGGGTTTAGGGCTTAGGGTTTAGAGTTTATGGCTCGATTTTATGGTTTATGGTTTATGGTTTAGTGCTTAAGGTTTAGGGTTTAAGGTTTATATTTTAGGGCTTAAGGTTTAGGGTTTAGGGTTTAGGGTAGTAAAAAATAGGTGTTAGGGTTTAGAGTTTAGGGTTAAGGGTTCAAGGTTTAGGGTTTAGGGTGTACAGTTTAGGGTTGATGGTCGAGGTTAGGGATTTAGGGTTTACGGTTTAAGGCTCAAGGTTTAAGGTTTAGGGTTCAAGGTTTATGGTTTAGGTTTTAGGGTTCAAGGTTTAGGATTAAGGGTTTAGGGTTTAGGGTTTAGGGTTTAGGGTTTAGGGTTTAGGGTTTATGGTTTGAGGGTCAGGGTTTAGGGTTTAAGGTTTAAGGATCGTGTTTTAGTTTTTAGTGTTTAGGGTTTAGGGGTTAGGGTTTAGGGCTCAAGGTTTATAGCTCGGGGTTAAGGCTTAGGGTTTAGGGCTTATGGTTTAGGTTCACCCATTCACTCATTGTAATGTTTTGTGTCTTACCCATTCTTATTAGTATTGATAGAGTATTTGACTAAAAAGTGTTCAATTGCTTAGTAAGAAGAAAATTTAAAGGGAATTATCACAATTTGATGCCTTTCATTTGTTGATATTTTAGAGGAAAATTCTAGATATCCAAGAACAATTTGAGTGGTACAAAGAAATATTACCTAATACAACTATCTTATTTTTCCCGTCACATGGAAAATATTTCACTCACTGTAATGTTTTGTGTCTTACCCATTCTTATTAGTATTGATAGAGAGTATTCAACTGAAAAGTGTTTAGGGTTTAGGTTTTAGGTTTTAGGGTTTAGGGTTTAAGGTTTAGGGTTTAGGATTTAATGTTTAGGGCTTAAAGTTTAGGGTTTATGGTTTAGGGCTCAAGGTTAAGGGTTAAGGGTTTAGGGTTGATGGTTTAGGGTTTAGGGTTCATGATTTAGGGCTCATGGTTTAGGGTTGAGGGTTTAGGGCTTAGGTTTTAAGGTTTAGGGTTGAGAGTTTAGGGTTTAGAGCTCATGGTTTAAGGTTGACGGTTTAGGGATTAGGATTTAAGGTTTAAGGGTCGGGGTTCGGAGGCACAATGTTTAGGATTTAGGGTTTATGGAAAAGGGTTCATCTGCTTCATGGGAAAAAATTCAAAGGGATTCATCACAATTTGATGCCTTTCATCTACTGATGTTTTGAAGGAGGGAAATTATAGATATCTAAGAATAATTCAGTACAAATAAATGTTACCCAATACATCTATCTTCTTTTTCCCATCACATGGGAACTATTTCACTCACTGTAATGTTTTGTGTCTTACCCATTCTTATTAGTATTAACAAAGAGTATTCAACTGAAAAGGATTCATCTATTTCCTAGGTAGAACATTCAAAGAGAGTCATCACTCTTTCATATGTTGATATTTTAGTTTTAGGGTTTAGATTTTATAATTTAGGGTTTAGGTCTCGGGGTTAAGGGTTTAAGTCACGAGTTCAAGGTTTAGGGTTTAGTGTATAGGATTTAGGGTTTAGGATTTAATTTTTAGGGTTTAGGGTTTAACATTTAGGGCTCATGGTTCATGGTTTAGGGTTTAGGGTTTAGGGATGAGGGCTCAGGGTTTAGGGCTTAAGGCTCGGGGTTTAGGGTTTAGGGCTCACAAGTAAAAATTTGAATGTTTAAGGTTTAGGGTTTAGGATTTAGGTTTAGGGCCTCGGGTTTAGGTTTTAAGGTTTAGGGTTTCAATTATAGAATTTAAATGCTAAAATATTTAGGCTGAATGCTAAAATCCTAAAAATTACCTATGTACTGACCAGATTATACTATAAAAACTATCTCCTAAACCGTGACTAATGGAGCTGTGAGACTAGTTCCATAAGGTGCAAAGTGACCCTAATTTCTTATATTTACTAAAATAAATTTAAAGTATAAGAAATAATAAAATATAAATAATAATAAATGAAAAACATTTATTTTTGTAAATAGAAGCATGCCAAAAGCACATATAATGTTCATACTATGAAGAACACGTACGCGTTTTATGTTTTTAAATTTTCCAATCCATGCCTCAAGGCTTGGATCTAGTTTGGATCCCAAGCATGAGGTATGGACCTACACAAACACAAAAACAACGTGTTTTTGCAGGAAAATGCAAAAATGCCACTTCCTCCATGATAAATCAACATAAAACGATCGATTCATTTAAAAAAATTATACCACGACGTAGAGAAGAGTTTCTTCTTACTAAAAATACAAATTTTCAAATTTTCTTGACTAATATAAGGTTTCCATATTATTTATTTTCTAATTGTGCCTTTTTATAGATAGTTTTTGAAGTTTAAATATGTCTATCTTTTGTCATGTATCTTTTTTTGGCTCATCGAAATTGAATTTTTTTATACTAGCACAAACTAGGCCTAATTCTATACATATTAAAAAAAAAATCTAATTTTCGATATTTTTTGAGGTAGTTATGGGGGGGACATGGTCAAAGCTCCGTTATTTTTCAAAACTTAAAATTTATGTACTAGAAAAATCATTAAAAAATTAATACTTGCTAAAAATTCTAAAAAAAATTCTAGCACAAACTAGATGCTCCTAGCTATCTTTTTGCCAAAGGGTTTTCAAAAATACTAAATGGTGGGGGCACAAAAGTCACTATGTTATGTTTTTTTAACAAAAATAGGAGAACCTATTGGTATTTTAGTTATTTGACCCACTTAAACTTATCTGTTTTCAATAAAATTTAGTAGCTTAGAAACTAGACTCAAAATGCTACGATTCATGTTTATACAACATCTTCCAGTTTTGAGTATTTCAAAAAAATCATACAAGTTGAAGTTTTTATTTTTCAGAAAAATGCGTCCACTTAAGACCCCCTTTTGGCCCTCCAACTTGGTGCACTTAACCATTTGCCTTATTGGCTTAAGCACCATCTACCAGCCTCAATACTGATGTTCTACTCAATTTAGTTGGTGGAGTTCCTTGTAATCAAAAGTGAATAAGTGCATGTACCTTCTAAAGAGTTAGAGGAAGGACTCCTTAGTTTCCATCACAACATCACCAATTTTTATTTATTGAAGACGATCATCAATTTCTTCTTCAGATAATTTTATGGGTTCATGAGTCGGTGTGTCTGGAAGGATATCCATGACCGACACATCAACCTCACTTTCTTCATCTTTTGTGTCCACTTCACTGGTACTAGAGTAATCAAAGGATGTCTAATCATCAGTTTCATCACTTGAATCCACAAGTTTTTCCTTATGATGTCGAGGGATCATGTTTATCTTCAACCTCTCTCTGCCACGTCCAAGTGTCATGAAGCCTTCATTCTAGTAGTTTCTTACATGAAATTTCCTTAGTCATGGCCTTCCCAACAACATTGGGTATGCAATAATACCATTCTTCATCACCTGAAAGTATACCACACATACAACACCCATGATAGATATTGTCATATTTGAAACAACACCTTTTGGTTTAGGTTTTCAATTATTTGATAACCTTAACATAAGTGTCGAGGGTGATCAATTTTTAAACCCAACATATATTACAAACTCTATCATTACATTAATTATAGCACCTCCATCTACTAAGACATCATGAATTAAAATATCATTACACAATACCTTATTTTTTTGGAGCGTAGGGATCTGTCTCTACTTCAAATCGGGGACCTCAACCTCCTTCCTTCATTAAACGTTGAGTCCACTTCGCATCTCCCGACTCTTCTCGAGAAGACATAGCAAGAATTTATCCATATGTAATATTTGCAGGCATTTTGGAAAGATCTTCTAAGATGGAGTTTGGTCCTTGCCTCTGTGAAATCAAAAAATCCTACACACCCAACTTTCTTCTCCTATGTTTCTTACTAGTCTCTCCTTTCATCTTTTTAGGATCATTTCCATCTTGGTTATATTTCTTTTTTAAATTTTTTTACAAGCACATCTACTTCATTATTTACCTATCTACTACATCAAAATAATTCACGGTGTTTTTCCTTTATCATTATCTCTTGTACCGGATGTAGAAGCTCTACCTGGACAATTATACTTATAATGACCCTTTTTATAACAACCATAACATACAACTTTAGATATATTTATTTTTGGACCTCTCTCTCCCTGGGAGTTTTGGGAACTAAATTCCTTTCCTTGAAGAAGATTAATAGTTAACTGACCCATCTTCCTAAGGAGATCTTCATACTCAGTGGAGGTATTAGAGGGAAGAGTTTTCTCGCCAAAATTGGTTGTGGTGTTTGGACCAAAGGTGTTGGTGTAGGCTCCGCCTTAATAACAACTTATTTGGGCTCCTCTTCCATGCTTTCTTCTTTCCTTCTAGCAATCTCCTTTTCTTGTTTGAGGGTTATTGGACGGGCATACTTCACTCATTTTTGATATCTGGATTCATCCTAAGAATGAATTGATTACAAAGGAGATTATCCACACCATTCATCAACCCATCTGCTAATCTTTCCTTTCAGATATGGGCATTGAGGTTTCTCCTTAACTCCAGAACATGAGCATGATAATCTCCGATCTTCTCCTTCTCTCCTTGGGCTATCTTTGAGATCTCGATCATGAGATCTACATACTTTTTGTTCACCAAATTCTTCAAGAAAATTTCAGTTGATAAATCCCATGAGTTTTTAACATTATCACCTAGTGTTTCAAACCACCTAAGGGTTGAACCATCCAAAAAGGTAGGAAAAATTTAGTCCATTGTTCCCTTCTTATGAGGCCATTACAAATGCAAGATCGTTTAAACTCTTGAATGAAATAGGGAGCATCTTCATTAGATTGGGCTGAAAAAACAAGAATCTTTCCCATTTTCAAAAGTAACCATAGTGAAATACCAACCCACAAGTACAATCAGTAAGACTTATGTGCACAAATAATTGGAATCACTACAATAGAAAGTGACTTTACACCTTTCTACGGTAAAATAGGAATGACCACGGTAAACTTACATTTACTATGGTAAAACTTGACTTACTGCAGGTAAATACTATTCATGGTAAAAAGTGAATTTACTATGGTAAATACTATGCATAGTAAAAAGTGACTTTATTGTGGTAAATACTATGCATGGTAAAAAGTGACTTTACTAGTGGTAAATACTATACATGGTAAAAAGTGACTTTACCATGATAAATACTATGCACATGATAAAACAAGGTTACCCTCCAAATGATTTTTGACTAAGTGGGAATATCTCTCCAAAAAATACACCAACGAGGAATGGTCCTGACAATGGAACCAAAATTTCATCACCAATTTGGCACTATGATAATATTTCACCGGGAACTCCTTGTACTATGAATATTTCAGTAATGTACAACTTTTGGTTTTGTGGTAGTAATCTAGAAATACAATAGTATACATAACACAAGAATACCACAAACTATGATATACATGAATGATGAAAAATTTGAAATACAACTTTAAAATATATTATTAACATGAAATTGTTACAATCTCACCCATGAATTACTCCAAGTGTTACCAAATCCCCTTTCTTTCAACAATAATTATGGGAGAAACTTCACAATTACTCCTCTTGATGGCTTCATTCACCCACCTTACAATGACTCCTTTTTACATGTAATAAATCTCACACTTTTTATATGTTAAATGAGGGGGCTGGCCTCTCTATTTATAGCACTTTCAGGCTTATCCACCCTATCTCTAAGATAAGATAGGAAATCTCTTAAAGCTAAGCATATTCCATGCCTTAACTTTTATCTTTACTGTAGGCTTATTTTTAAGATAATATAAAACTTATCATTTCACATGGGTTGCACCTTTTTAGAATTTACACAAATTGAATATACAAAATATTTATGACATCACTCCTTTTCCTTATTACAAATATAATATTTCTAATTCTTAATCATGTAGACCCTATTGACTTTTGACCCTTTTAACATTACCAGGACCACTTACGACAAATATTTACTTTTTACCATTGACTATTACTACAACATTCTTATTGTACTTTATTGGCGACACCATATTGGCAAAGTGTCGTTATCTTCTATCAAACGCTACTACTAAGTATACTTAATAACACCCTATTCATAATACATACATTAATGAAATAGAAATCATGGAGGAAAATTCTAGTGCTGACAAACCCTCGCCCTTCACTATCGTCAAATAAACTTCTATCCATCACACACTTGGGGGCATCACACTTTTTCCCCCTTTCATCACTATTAGTTTTATCTAGTGTCTACTACTTCACTTCATGCTCCGTGGTTCATGTTTAATATTTTCAAGCATTCACACGTCTTTAGTACACACATTATATCGTAATTACTTGATAATGTACTCTAGTGCTATGGCTCACACTTGACTATTGAGGGCACACTTCATTAATGAACCTCACTCCTTCTACACTTCACAATCAATGCTTCATGATACACTTTTTTTGACATCTACTCTCAATCACACACATAACACTCATTTCTTGATGGCGTACTCTTGTTTTATGGTTCACACTTGACTATTGAGGGCACACTTCATCAATGAACCTCACGATTTCTACACTTCAAACTCGGTGCTTCATGATACATCTTTTATGGCATCTACTCAATCAAACACATAACACTAGTTTCTCGATGATGTACTCTTATTCTCTGGTTCATTTTGACTATTGAGGGAGCATTTCTAAATGAGCTACATCTCATACACATCCACTAGGGGGAAACTTGGATCCTCCTCTCTTCATATCTTACACATCAGAGCACACCATCACACTCACACAAAATTTGTATATCTTAATTGCATTTACTCTTGTTATTCTATACTACTTACATGTTGCACTTTGCTTACTATGCTAGATGAACTCTTAGTATGTCATTATCTTTTTCTTTATACACATGCACATTCACTTGGTATCTTGAGGTGAATGTATGAAATTTCAAAGATTCTTACACGATGGATGATGCTTGACACAACTCTTTATCAATCTCACCGAGGCTCTTAGGGGAACCTAATTTTGATAATATCACACTCTACGTCACATGTTCTATCACTTTAGTATTTACTCCTTCTATTCACTATTACTCATTTTTCATTGATTTATACATGCTTTGACATAGTATTTATCTTTATAACATGTTAATGGGTACATCACGTGTACCATTTTCCTTGCAAGATCAATGTAGGCATGGTTATCTTACTCTTTGTATGACATTACTTTCTATTATTTACAAAGGCTATGCCTTGTGTCTTAATTGATCATTGTATGTTTTCACCGCTTCGGCCTTGATTTTCTTGTAACATTGTGAGTGATGTCCCATGTATGAAACATGATTTTCGTGGTCCATCTTATCTTCATAGTTTCTTATTACATTGTCTTATATTACATGCTAGCTCATTTTTACTAACTCTTGTTACTAGCCTACTTTGTTTGCATGTGCCTTGGTTTCTACCATGCACATCCCCTACCCCCTGCAAGTATCCACTTTAGATATGCATATCAGTATCAATTCCTCTCCTTTATACCACATTATCTTACGGTTATTGCATGTACCCCAAAATAGGGGAATCTATTGGGTGCACAAGTCACCCGTCTGATAGCTCAGATCTCTAGTATAACATAGTACACTACTGAGAAAAAGGCATAGGAACACAATTACAAATTGGATAAGAATCAAACTTGGGTCCAAAATATAGAGTAGATACTAGCACCCAATCCTAGAAAGTAACCTTGGGGGTTTGTGTCCCCCTAGGCACTAGTGTCCCGGGGAAAAAAATAACCAATTTCTTAGTTTAGCACAATTTACAACAATTTTCATATTAGCTCTCTAGTAGCAAGCACTTGCCTCCAGTTATAGAATTTAGTCTATCAGTTACAATTGGAACAAAAGGAACAAATCAGGGATGTGCCATCTGTAGTGATGGTTATTTGGGAAGTTTCATAGAAGGAGAGAAATCTTATAACTCTCTCCCCAACACTTTTCTATTAACGTGAGATCACCCAAAAACTCACTCTTAGCATGATATCTATAAAAAAATCACTCTTGGCGTGAGATCGCCTAAATTCTCACTCTTAGTGTGATATATCCCATAAAATTCACTCTTGGTGTGAGATCACCCAAAAGTCTCATCATCGGCATTCAAATCCAGCAACTCCAAGCAAATAGGATAATTTTCTATCTCATAATCTCTTACATATTAGGTGCACACTTTCCTTTTACACACTTTTACACTCTTTACTTACTTATACATACATTACTCTAATTTTTCATATACGGAATTTTGACTAATTTCTCACTCTTATTTTTGTTGGTTTGTCCTTAATGCGTAACAAGAAGTAGCTCACATCAGCAAAGAATAATCTCCAACAAGACGCTACTACACATACGCTTCACCCTTATAGTCCACTTCCCTTTCCTAGTTTCCACGCTTCATACTATTATCACTTCACGTTTCAATTGTCCACTCAGAATTCTATTTGCTGCAATCTTCTCCATGGGATCACAAGGTACACATATTCTATCTAATTTATAATATTGATTATTCACTCAATAGTATAAAGTGGGGGAAAAATGCAAACACAGAATCTATGCACTTGGGTACACTTCTAGGTCCTAAAGCATACTAATACATACATGATTACTAAACAAGAAAACTAGTAATTGAAAATGTCTTTTGGGCCTTTTTCTTTGTCTCTTTTACTTTTATTGACCTTACACACCATACAACCCCACAAGATTTGCTGATTTATGTTTTATGGCCTCAAATACTAGTGCCCATTTAGGATGAAGTGCCCGAGGGCACTCTTGTCCCTTCTCCAGGCACTCCTAGCCCTCTTTATCCCTTTCTCACTCTTTTTGGGTCTCTTTTACTTTTTGGGCACACTTTTTGGTTGTCCTTGCAGTTTTCAGTTAAAAAATTCATACAAGGGAATCATATATATACATAGTTATAGCTCTAAAATAATGGGCCAAACACTAGCATTATCAGTTATCACCTAAGCTTGCATCCAAAGGCACAAAGATCACTTCAAAGGAATCCATCTAGCATATTCAATCAAAGGACAAGCTTGCATTACTCTACATACACAATATAAGAGGGGAATTTCATTCTATTCTATCTCACACATTTGTTATATTCTATATGTAGCTTTGTTATCGTATGTAACCTACATAAGGGAATCTTAGGATATCATTCATTACATACACATTCACAAAAAACTACATGGATTATGAGATGAAGTGTAGTGCTCGTTCATACAATTACTCTTTGGGTGATCTTAGGAGTTAGTCGACTCCCCATTCTATATTATGTTTAGTAGGTTTGATGTGGTTTGTGGGTATGATTATCTAGGTATTTATTTTCTAGGTTACATGTGCGAACAATGACATTAGAACAAATCTATAGCCAAAAAATAGAGATCAACAACGAAGCTCCACCTACACGAGAAAAGATCAAATCCCGATCATCGGGTGGACACTAGCACCCATATTTAGTCACTAGCTCCTGGGCGCTTGTGTCCTCCCATGGGTGCTTTTTTCATGTTCAGGTTTTAGAACCTCTAGTGAGCCTTAACGACACAACTTGCAATCTATTTTAGCTATTCACTTTCCTAGATCATCTCTATATTGCACAAAATTAGCTAAGTCACCCTCTCTCTCTTGCTTAGAGTTTCATATTATTGCATGCTTGTTGCTTATCCATTTATTGTATTTTATCACTTGTATATTATACATTACAATAGTTACTTTGAAATATAGATTTAATACAATTTATATTAAATCAATTTTGATCTTCCTTTATCAACAAATCTAGTTTGTTTGATGTGTTTTTCTTCCCAACATATATCACTGCTTGGGTAAGTTTCATGGTGAAAATTTATTTTCATGGGACTTCTATGCCCTCCATCTACTCCCTTGCATGTATCCTTGCTTGGGGCATCGTATTAACCCTTGTCGTATAACCTGAGCAATTGGGAACTGAAGTTAGATAAAAAAAACATTGGTACAACTCTCTTGAACATTATTTGTTTGAGTATGTTTATTTTTTCTTGTTTGTTTTCTTTCCTAGTTGTTTACTTTCTCGTAGTGCATTGCTTATGTATTTTTTTGAGTCAATCCTTTAAAGAATGAACAAAAATCAATATTATGGCTCTTTATGTCATTTTACCCTTTTGTTGTATGATTATATTAAATAAAAGGTACTTCCGAGCTAAGATGGTACGTATGCTATGTCACGATCTTTCTAGTCATCATCTATCTTATCTTCCATTCTAACCAACTTTCTACCTATCATTTTCCAATTCATTTCCCCATTCATCCAAGACATGGTTATCACAGTGACTCGTTTCTTCCATCCCCCTCCCTTTCTTCTCCCACTTGAGAAAAGGGCTCGATTCAATATTTTTGATTCAAACAATGGCCAATAAGCCAAGTTTGAATCCCTTATGCCACTATGAGTTTTTATTCCACAAAATTGGTTAAGACATGCATATTTTGTTGTCACGATCAACTTGTCTTCTCGTATGATCATTTCTTATCTTCTTTTTTAACTTCATTCAAACTCTTTTATCACCCCATCGATACTCGAGGGGGCATTGTTCAACCTACTAATTTTTCTTGCACTCCTTCAAATTGATTAATATCTTTGAAATGGTGTAAACTTGCGCTACATCACATCAAAGAGGAGAAAATGTAGACACCTAACTCTGAGTACGTAATTTTAACACTAAAATTACACTATTTATCCTGTTTCTTATCTTTTTGTTATAATTAATGGTTTCCCACTAATTTCCCATTCATCTCGGTCAATTAGCGATGCTTTTTTAATTAACTAGTTTTCCACTTCATCCGGATGCCAATTAACGTCGCTTCGCTAGTTATAATCCTCTTTTAATTAATTAATTAAACATTATTAATTAATTAAGCCTTTTGATATTATATTTAATTAATAAACCCTCTTCTTCTTGGTTAAACCTCCCTTTCAAACCCTTAAAATTATAATAATATCCCCTTAAATTATCTCCAAATGGCTTCTATAAGATTAACTTGGTCTATTAATTAATCCTAGTTGACTAACTAAATCACCCCCAACTCCCATGAGTTGCTAATATCTAATTAATCTCTTCTAATTATACTTATCCATTTCAAATTATGCATTCCTTTTATCCCACATTCACTAGGTTGCAATATTATCCCAGAATGGAAAGCTATATAAGAAAACTAGTATCTTCATACAATTTTTACACCTTATTACACTTTGTAAGAAATTTACACTTGATAAGAGAATTTTCATGTTATTGGAAAGATATTTTCAAACCCCACTTTTGTACTTGGCCAAGAGTAGTAAGAGAAGAACCAAAAATGGTAATCAAACCATATTGCTGAGATATCTTCCTCTTCCTTGAAGAAATTCCTTGATCATGCATGGTTGTATTTAGTTCACAAAGGAAGTATCTACAATCAAAAGCACATCCAAAAATCAAAAGAGGTTTGCATTTGATGTTTTATGTATAATTAGTTAAACTTTCCTTTATGATTTATCATGATGTTTTTGTCTATATTAGACTAAGCTAGAATCTACTTAGTGTTAGGTTCATTCCATAGCTTAGTTTAAATTTAATCATAACATACACCCCCTAAAATGTAGTTGAATTTTTAAAGAATTTTGTTAGGTTTTAACAGTGATACTTTTTTAAACATGGAACCATGTTTCCCATGTAAATATTCCCATGGGACCAAAATCTTACATGAAAACATACGGGTCTTCAATTTTAATACACCCAAATGTGTCCTCACTAAAAACTCGCATAGATATACGATGGATACATACCCTTGGATAATATTCATCCACGTGGATTAGAACATATGAAATGAAAGATTTTAATGACATCCACAAGACCAAATAATATATGGGACCAAAGCCACAACCTTAAGATATTTTCATATTTCTTTCAATATCAGACCTCCTACAATGGATCTTGATAAAAAAACCAGCAGTCTTGTTAAGCCTTGCTTCTTCAAATAACTCGCTTAGGTTGTCCACTTTCAGGTTGCTTTCGTATTGGATATGAATATCTTCATAAGTCGTACATTCCATGATGAAGTGTCATTCCGTCTCCACCACCCCCTTACTACAAAAAAGATAGGTTCTCCTCTCCCAATCCTCCTTGGGAATAGTCCATCTATCGGTCTCACATCAAAGATGATGTGATCCAGTCCTCAGCTGTGTAACTAACATCCTTGTTTTTACCTTGATGGTCACACCTAGATATATTTTTTCATCATGTTCCTAGGAGGAATTGAATTATTTGATGTAATGAGATTTATTTCAGTCAATTTTCCCCATCCACATTAGTGTCCTAATTGTTTCCATCACAAAAGATTTTATTTCTTCATTGGTGTTAGGACACTCTTGCAAGTCGATGCCCCATTTGTTCATCCACTTGTTGTTCTGCTTCATCCAAGTTTTCTTCCTACATCCTAATTTCTCCTCCACAACCATTTTGGGCCAGCGATGGTTATCCATGCTTTCAACCTTTTTCACATAGCTTAGCATCTAAGTTATTGTCAATGCCTCCATTGGAAACATCCCTACTTCAGCTAGTAAAATCTCGTATGGGACCGTTGTTTTGACTTTGAGGGTGTTTGTGATTAGATGCTTTTGGATTCTTTCTAACTGCCTCCATCCATGATTAGACACGCTACTTCCCCAAACCTCACAACCATATAGGGAAACTAGTGTGACCAATAAGCCAAAAAGGGTTTTCTTAGTTTCTAATGCCATAGCTCAACTTTCCTGCATTTGTTTTAAAGTAAGTAAGATGTTTTCTAACCTCCCTATATCCATTTCACTCTACATTATTTCACTATTTCCAATGGGCTCCCTTCAAAGAGAAAGTTATCTTGAGTCTCTTTCCTTTTTGCAAAAATTATTACTTTGGTCTTGCCAACGTTCACTTGCATCGACTTCTTGGAAAAATAGTTCTAAGACTTTCAACTATTCCATCAACCCATGAGCTTTTTTTGAGATTAGGATAAGATTTTTGGCATATAAGAGTAATTTTAGCATGTATCTTGCTAGATGGATTACCCCCATCAGTTTTACTTAACCATTCTTCAAGTTTGTCAATGTATAAACCAAAAAAAGTGGGGAAAGAGGGTAGCCTTTCTTGACACCAATGTCACTACCAAAACATTTGGACATACCCTCTTTAGTTCTGATTTTAGCTTTGACATGCTCATATAATCTATGCATTGTTGCTCTATACTCATCTAGAATACCAAGTTCTTCCATCCTTTTCCAAAGTTTGTCTCTGGGCACCATGTCAAAGGATTTTTAAAATCCACAAAGCAACAAAAATCTTCCTCTCCATGAGTGTCCCATATATTTTCAATTAAGTGTCTAAGGGTGATACAATGGTCGATGGTCGAGTGCCTTGGCCTAAAGCCTACCTACCCTTTTTCTCTTTTACCCTCTCTTTTGGCCCAATTGCTGATTTTGTGTTCTATCATGCTCCCAAAAAGTTTACTTAGAAGAGGATTTACCATAATAGTGTGGTAATTAGATGGATTATTGATATCACCACTTTTATAGAGAGGAATAACTACATTAGTCATCAATCTACAAGGAAGTCACCCTGGTTGATGTTATTGAACATTCTTTTGATGTGTGGAGCAAGGGCCTCAGCTCCCCATTTTAAAAATTCAGCATGCAGACCCATCTATGTCTTGTGCTTTACCACTTTCCAAGTTCTTTATGTCATGCTTGATATCTTCCACCGAGAAGAGTTGGATGATGTCCTGATTATGGAAGGGTTGTATTTGTTGGATTCACTCATAGAGGAGCCTCACATATTCTAACCAATGGGCATCCGTGATATTATTCTTTATGTGTTTTTTCTTTTGTTGTAACTCCTTCCAAAAACCTTTGGGATTGTGTTTTCTCGGGAAAATTAATTCTTTCCTTCTAGTGTTCACATAACTTTCTTTTTTGGATTGCACCAATTTCTCATAGTTCTTCTTGTTTTCTTTGTTCCTCCCACTTTCTTTCAAGAGTCTTTTGGTAGCCTTACACTCTTTTTCATACCATGGGTTCATCAGGAAAGTATTTGCTTCTCCTTCCTAGACTAATATCTTTTGCAAGCACTTAATGCCTTGTGGATTAAAGGGATCAAAAATTACTGGAAACACAACCACTTTCCTCCTTGGTTACCTTGTTTCCTGTGTTATTCCTTATCACTGGAGGTGTTGTTCAAGGGCTGCGGTAAAGATTTCCTGATTTTTCTAGTTCAAGATGATTTTACCTTGAGGTTGAGCCTTCTTTTGCATGTGGTAGACCTGCTTGCTTTGTTGTTTATTTGATATAGTGCCAAGTTTGACGAGGAGAGGTTTATGATCAGATTTTAGCCCAATAGGGCAGTCCCCAATTTCAAACTCCAATATCCTAGAGATAGATCCTTGGGAGCAGATTACATAGTCCACTACACTTTGACCATTATATGTTTTGCAAGTAATACTTCCTGAATTTGGCCATGCTCTCATGCCATTACAAATAACCATGTTGTATAAGCTACATAATCCTAATAGCTCTACCCCAAAGTGTGTCACCCCTCCATTTCCATCTTGGGATGTTCTTTCCCAAAGTTAACCCTCTCCTTCTTCTAGCCATAATGGATTGTCATCTTCTCCTTCCTCATTACCCAACTGGAGAGATTGATTGTTTGTTGTCCTCACATTAAAGTCACCCATCAAAACTATTTCTCTTGACATGCTGAATATAGAAATGTCTTTTTAAATTAAGCATACTGGGTCTTTGACATCTAATTTTCTCCTCTTGTAGGTCTTTGAGCTCTTCGGTGCAAAGTAGCAAGCAACCAATCTAATTGTTACCTCATTATCAAATATTTTCAGCCATATGTATTGCTTATTTGGATCTTCTTTTTCAACTTTCATGGTTTCATGCCATATTTCCTTGATTAGCACTATGACTCCCCCATGCCCTTTTCCTGTTTCAGTCCCCTCATACCAAACATATTTTCCTATATCCTTCAAATTTTGGGACTTTGCAGCCCTCATGATGTAGGAGCATATATGATGAGACCTTCATTTGCAAAATTCAAGCTTCTTAGAGTCAATGTGTCGTTGTGCGAAGCTCTAGAGGTCTTAATGGGTCATACAAGTCAATCCAAACAAGCAGTGGAGTTAGGAAATTGGGCTGTTCTCTTTTGTGTTTTCCCTCCAAAGGGAATTTGAAAATTCAAATGAATGTATTGTGTGTGTGGTATTGTAAGGAGTATTCTAAGCGTATTATATGTTTTGAGTCTTATAGGTATCATGTTAGCATGAAGGACATGTTTTGAGTCCTTGTGTGTGTTTTTGCATCATTAAGATGCTTGAAATAATGTGTAAGGGGTAGTTATAAGCCTCATTGAGAGAAGTTGAAGAGTCACTAGAGAAGTCAATCGAAGGAAGTTAGTTATAATGTAGAGAGAAAGTACATGCAATTTGGAGGAGCTTGAGTTTTAGAGGGATTTAGTGGATTTGAAACAAACTCCTCACACTAGGAGGAAAGAGGAGCAAGGAAAGACATAAGATTTGTATGAAACCTGAGAAATATGAATATGGAGATTGATATGGGTATGCAACTCTTTTTTTTGGATAATTTTGAGTTTAAAATTGTGAATGATGAATCCTCTCCTTAATACATGTGTGAGCCATCTGTGGAGTGTTCATGAATCCTTATTGGTGTTTATTTTTAGTGGATATGAAAGCTTGATCCCTATTCTGTTTATATGAAGAAATCTAACTTACATGATCGGGATTGTGTCCAATTTTGCAAGTAAATCTTGAGGATATCAACTTCTTATTCACGCGTAGAGAGGTATGGGAGTAATTTTCAAGACTTGAACAGATGTTTTAGCATGAGGATTAATTGTATGTTTAAACCTCTTCGTAATGATGGTGTGAATGAGGACTGTATGCTTGGTTTAGTTGTAACTTTACTTGATTAGTGGATATTGTGATTCCCAATGAAAGTGATAACTATAAATTTTTGGTTAAAGATTGTGGGGAATAATGCATTGAGATCCTAGAAGGAAACTCCATTGACAATTTTGTGATTTATTTTGTTAAGCAAGAGGGTTTAGAGGTTTGTGAATTGGGTGTTTCTACGGGCATGACAATGAATGAGTGATTAGAAGGATATTTTCACGTGCTCATAAACCCCCACTAGTAATCCCAATCCTTGTACCACTTAAAAACATACTTTGTACAAAAAAATTGGTTTGAATACTTGATTGAAGAAAGTTGTTCAAGAATTACCCTTCTCGAGTTCTTAGAGAGGGTTTACATAGTCTAAGCTAGGGTTTGATTTTTAAAGCACTTAATCACCAAATTTTAATCTGAAACTTCTAAGATAGTATGTTAAGGGACCTAACTAATATATTTTGAAAGAAAATTGGGAAACCAAGGGTATAATCTCCTTATTTTCTTGACAGTTTAAGCGAGAAGCGTGCCTGATCATTGAAGCTCAATATGATGGGTGGATTAATAAAGGAACTATATTGTATCTTTTGAAGAGAGGTTTGAAAATTTCTAAAAACTTGATACCCTTAATGGGTGCTTAGATATATATGACATTTTGTCTTGATACTCCCTAAATATGAAAATATGCATGCATGACGGTCTCTATAGAGCAGGACCTAGTCGAGCAAGAAGATAAAATTACAAAAAGAGAGTTAATAGGAGTTGTATGTTGAATTGAGCCCCTGAATTTTTGGGAGTATGTTGGTATTGAAAAAGGTGAAAAAATGGATCTAGTTAGATATTTTGGGTATCCTTACAACCCTAGGTGCATGGTTGTTCAAGAAATCTTGTCTTAAGGAGCTTATAGAGGCGACCTTGTAAAGAGGATAGTAGTGGGGAGTTTTTGAACTTGTGAATTCATTTATTTATTGAATAAATAATGTTGTGAATGTATGAATAGAGAAGGGACTTAGATGCATTAAGAGGCAAAAAGACCAGAAGTTAAATTTTAAGCGAGCTAGTCAAGCTAGAAGTTGACCAAATTGGTGAGATTGGGTAAAGTGTTAGTTTCTTCCATTTTGAATCATTATGAGGAAGTTATTAATAGTGGGTTGAGGATGATAGGACATAATCTGATGAAATAATTACATTCCAAATCATAGTTGTTAATTTACAATCTTCTTAAGGCATTATAACTAGTGAATTGATCCTCTTATGCGAGAGAAAATGAGAAGTTCTTCTTTAAAATCGCTTTAAAGTTAGATATATATTTGATATTTTATTTTCTCTACATCACCTCATGATCATGCATTTCCATAAGAATGATAATATATTTCCCCTCTGCTATGGGCCCCAATCTGGGTCCTCTTCTCCACGGGTAACCCCTACAATTCCAACTTACAATGTGTATGAACTCCGTGGGGCCCCGATTCCCTATTTCTTGTTTGTCCGTTGATCACTGATTTGGGATTTCCCATTCTTCAACCATGCCCACTTTCCTGCAGCTCTTGCCTCTATCACTTTCTCCCATTCCTTATTTCTCTCTTCTTGTTGGGAAAATGTCAAGTCATCATCTAGGTAAATGTGTGTGCCTCTAAGAAACCCCTATTCTTTAGAACTGCATTCTTGTCTTCTACACTTCTCATGACAACCCTCACATGTTAGTCCCTTCCTCCATCTATTCTCTTTCCAATCCTATTTTCCTAGTGAATATAACTTATCCATTTCATCTCGTCTTTAAGGAAATCTCTTGCTAAAATGTTGGTTCTCTCCTTTTCGCCGAAGTCCTTCAAGCCTTTGATAATGAAGTTTACCACTTTGTCTTGTTTGTCTCTTTCTTCTTTGATTTGCATTTTAATGTGTTTCTCAATTATCTGCTTCTGCTCGTTTGATGATCCACTTACCACTTGTGACCAAGATTTGGATTCTTTTATCCGATCTCTTAGTTGGTTTTATTTTATTTCCATGTTCTCAATTGCTAATTGAATCTCATATACTTGTGTTGTGTCACTTCCTTTTACCATTTTTGGGTTTTTTGTTCTAACTATTTTCAGATGTTCTAATTCTTGTTTTAAAGTGACTAGCTCTTGTTGCCCTCTTTCTATGTTGTTTTGTAGGTTTAGTACTTGCTCTTTTAGTATTTTTTTCCCTTTCCAACTTGTAACTAGATTCTAGAAATATTTTTCTCTCATTGTCTTCTTGCTGCCCCTTTGATTCTAAAGTTTCAATCCTCTTCTTCATGCTCATGAGTTCATTTACATATAACCCTAATGACCACAACAATGGTGTAGACATGGGGCTATATAAATCTTTAGTGTCTTGAAAGACTTCCTCTATTGTGTCCATGTTTGATGTGATCAAATCTGTTTTGCTCATTTTTTACTCAAATTTACCTAGAAATGAAAAGGCCATTTTCTTATTTGTTATAGCCTCATCCTCTGTTGTTTGAAATCCTTTCATCTTATATTTTTGATAAAGATGTTTACCTTGTTAGCTATTTTCGACAAAATCATAGTGAACTTTTTTTCTTTTGAGTCTGTCTTAACTTTATGGTTTATCGGCATTTAGGATCTCCTATATTGTTTTGCATTCACAAAGACCATTTTTTTATCTGTGCCCATTTTGTTGGCGTGGGAGTCTCCTTCCATGATGGATCCCAATGAATTCATTTAATTTTTAAAAAGTGGATTGAGATATGAAGCTAGAAATTCATTCGGGAATTAGATAATGTGAAACTAGGGGGAACTCAAACCTTCTCGATAGCATTACACATCAGTCAAGCGAGCATGCACTACCTATGTAGTTCCGTCTTTTTGTTTTTGTATTTTATTATTTTGACAAGGTTATGACGTGTATACATTACTCAATTGTTTATTATCCTACTGAAGATAGGTATATAGTCTTCACTAGAACTATCAATCAATTTCATATATCCCAATTAAAATATGCCATGTGTAATTTGATGGTTTTTGTTTAAACTTTGTTGATACAAAATTGTATTTTTATTTTTAAACACATTTTTTTCTTTAATTTCATTGGTTAAGCCTTTGATCTTCACTTGACAAGATTTCTTTTCTAATAACCAAAAAAAAATTATCCAATAAAACTACAACTACAAAATATTTAGAAATACATTATAATTATAATCTTTAGAGACAAGTATTTCTATTTTAATTCACGGTTTTCAAGTCCCTCTTCTTTGATTTCTACTTTTTGTTTTTGTTATTTCACAATACAATGATAATTATAAATCTTTATCGACATTTGCAGAGTGCAATCTTTATCTTTATGAGCATTTTTCAAAAATTCTTGCCAAGCGATAACATAATAGGAATTTTTTTCATAAAACTAAAATTGGAGAGCAAAGAAATAATAATTGGTGCATGGATATTGGGAATGAAAGTTAAAGGGTGTCTTACAAATCCCAAAATAAAGTTCCATATGGTGATGATTTTTATAGGTTCCTTCTATTCCTTTGAAATGAAAGAGAAAAATTTCTTGGTACAAACAACCAATTTTTTGAATACAAGCAACAATGCATCACAAAATTTGATACCTATACATTTGCATTTCTATGAAGTGATCCAATGTGTAAATTTCTATTAAAAATGTAGAAATAGTTGTTAGTTAATGTTGGTGTGTGTGACTTTCCTCGTCATCACTCAAGGTCTTTTCCACCTCACATGGTGAGTCATCTCACTTAGGTGAGATCATAGGTCTTAGGAGTTATATGACACATGACAGATTCTATCATAGAATATGTCATTATCATATATGTCAATGGCGTCATAGGAGTTACATTCCATTTTGGAATCGTAACTCATATTTCCCTCATGGAGGGAATGATTGTTTAGGCATGAGAGTTACACAACACTCCCATATGTACCCTCTTATTTCAATCTATGAGAATGAGTAGACCTGTTTATTCTATGCATGATTTTCCTTTGTTATTCGATTACTCTTGCTAATTACTTGGAGCGTTCACGTTATCGTTAGAGGACAACCTTTCCGATGTGCATGGGGTTCCATATTGATCCTTGTAGAACAATATCATATGGTACTAAAGCGGTTGTTTGGTAAATGTGTACTCATTTTTATTTGGTTGCTAATTACTTTTAGTTTTGTTATTCATGCTTCTCATGAAATTTTTCTATTGTTTTTGGAATCTTGCTAAACAGTTTTAATAGTTTATGTTTTGGAGTTTGTGCATTTTTGGGGGTTTATGTATGTGCACTTTTTAGTACTTTCTTTGCCAAATTTAGCTAGTTGCAGCTAGATTTGGAGGGAAAGATAATTTGGAGGTAGGTTCCTTTTTTGGTTTTATCGGTTTATTTTTCATTAAAAGATCAAATTTTCTTGAAAAAAATTATTTATGGATTGCCATGCCTCCTCCCTGCTATTTTTCTTACCCTTGTTTCCTCTCCTCCTACTCGGCTGGGTGAGCTCCACAAAGCTCGGTGATCTTCCCAAATGAGATGCTTGTCCCTAACTCGTGTTGATTGTCCTCTCGGCTTGGTGAGTTGATGTATTTTCCTTGGCGAGTTACATCCGAGTTAGATTTTCTCTAATCTTCATGTTGTGGGTTGATCGGTGAGTTCCCTTGTTTGCCCCCTTGATTTTTCTTTGTCTTGTTTGAGCTCAAGTTGGCTTCCCACGCTTGGTTCTTCTTTTTCTTTCTCATGTTGCGATGGTGTGAAACCCTGGCCTTTTTGCTTATTATCCTCATCATGCCAAGTTGGACTCAACCTTCTTGCTCTATAGAATCACCTCTTGAGTCATGTCTTTAGTCACCAACCTTTCTTTATTAGTCATCTGTCAAACTACGTGCATGAATCCTCCATGCTCGAGTCACGACCCGTGTTTTCTCGTTTCCTACTATCGGGCTCCACTCCCCTAAGAACAACCTATATTCAACTATCATTCTACATGGACCTATGCTCTGCGTAGACCATTGAACCTCCTTCATCTGTTGTGACCCTAGATCTCCTGTAACTTGCTCGACTTTGGATCCCTGTCATTTGGTCCCTTGCCTGCTGAGCCGTTACATTGCTTATCCAATTGCTTCTTCGAGCCCCCGCTCCAAGCTCGACCACTTGTTCAACCTCCTCACGAGATAACCTACCCCTCCTTTGACTCGGCCTCCCAAGTTGGCCACCTACCCTTACCTTCCCACTTTAATGAGAATGTATTTTCATTTTTAGAAAGCTTAATTTCAAAATCTAAGTCTTTTTAATTAAGGGCTCTTTTTATTAAAAATAAGGTTAGTTTTAAAGTTAGGTCTTAGTTTTAAAATTAAGATCTAGAATTTAATTAAAAGGTAGGTCAATCTAGCTAATTTAGGAGCTTTAATTAATAATTTTAAACATTTTTTTGTATTATTTTAACCCCTTTAAATTTTTAAAATTAAATTAATTGGGAAAATTAAAAGTGTGAAAACTAGCATTATTAGACATTTTTATTGTTAATCATTTGTGCGGTGTGTAGTAGCTTTTTGGAGATCTTTTTGCCTTCAAGGGCCTTTTTGTGTTTTGGAGGTGCTCTAGAGTCATTTTGAGTCCTTTGCATTGTATCACCCTTTTTATCACTTACATGCTAGTGAGCATGTCTGTCATAGCCTTGTGATAAGGGGTTTTTGCTACAACATGAGATGTTATTTCTCACATAGGACTTATTTTCTCCCCCTTCTCTTGTTTTTAGCATCATTTTGTACTTGTTAACGGTGTCAAACTGTCACGATCGCTGAAAATTGATTGTTGACTCTACACTTGCATGTTATTACACGCTGATTGCAAGGTGAGTGGTGACATTCACACCTAATTATAATCAATGCAATAAACTATAAAGTGCTGCAAACATGGGGCTGATAATATTTTTCTACGGTGGTTCTACTTCTTTTTCCTTGTACATTCTTTCTTTCTCTCTCTTCATGATAGATGCTCTTTGAAGTCCTTTGATCACGACATTTAACTATTTTTAATGGAGATTGAAAGTGGTAATGGAACTAAGGGGTAAAGTGTTATTTCACACCACCATAGGAGTAAATCTTGGACTTGATGATGAGCCTAAAAATATAAGTGGTTGAACCAATGTGAAAAATCCTTGGGTCTTCTCTATATGTTTTTTTCTCTGAATTTCTCTTCCACATTGAGTCTTCTAAAACACTTGATGAAGCATGAAAAAATTTAAATGGTATGTTTAGACATCAAGATGACATGAGAGTGCATGAGTTGGAAAATGAACTACTAGGATTAAATCCTAGTGAATTTGAAAACCTACAGGAATTCTTCTCAAATTTCATCCACACTAGATTGATTTTAAAGGAATGTAAAGTGGAGAAAAAATATTCCCAGTTGATCTTGTCGATTCTTTCTAAGTTAGGCCCCTAATACTTTGTCTTCATTTTGACTTTCCATGCTATGAAATTCACTTTGGGTAGTACTTGGAAATGCCCTCATTTGATAGTTTTTCATCCCAACTCATTCGAGAATAGGAAAAATCATTCAAATGGGGACTCTCAAATCCAAGTCACATGCCCTTGTAGCAAGTAATGGTAAGGGAAAGAAAATTGAAAAGAAGAAAGAGAAAAAGGACCAACCGAAGAAGGAAACCAAGACCAACCAAACCCAAACCAAACCTAACATGAACACTTCTACTTCTAAGCCCAAAGTGAAGAAGGAAAAGTGTAAGTGTTCCTATTACAATAAGATTGGCCATGAAGAGCATCAATGTATGAGAAAACAAATCGATCACTTAACTCATTTACTTAAGAAGAATAAAATAAGTTTTCTGAGTCAATCAAACAAAATGCTCTAAAGGTCGAGTCTTCCAAATCAAAGGATTCTAAACCTCGAGAAGAAGAAGTAAAGTCCCTTGTAGCTGGAGCAGCTCCTTCATCAACATGGATTATTGATTTCGGTGCCTCGATCTACATGGTCTCTTCACGTGTTGATTTCTCCAACATGGAGCCATGTGGTATGTCCCAATTCATGTTGGGTGATGATACTATGGTATCAATTTCTGATAAGGGATTGATAGAGATGAGCATTGGAACACTTAAACAAGTGTTGAGTGCTCCTAAAGTCTCTACCAATCTCTTGTCAATTTACTAAATAATTCATCTTGGTGAAGGAATGCGAGTAGAATTTGGTTCTAACTTTGTGATTATTTGTGACCTTCATTACGGCTCCATCCGTGGCTAAGGGAAAGGTGGATCACCATTTATGGTTATATACCTTCCCCCACTTTACTTCTAATTTTATGCCCACTACATTGCTCACTCATGTATAGATGAGGTTGACAAGCTATGCCATGAGCATTTTGGCCATCTTAACTATCGTTACCTTGAGTAGTTGAGCCAAAAAAAATGGTCAACCAGTTACCCCGTGTCAAATTTTATAAGGGTCTTTGTGAGGTTGTGCCCTCGGGAAGCACCCTGAAGAATTTTTTGGCAAAGGAAAATCCTGTGGAGCTACTCATATTTTAGATCTTGTTCATAGTGACATTTTGGCCCTTTCCCATCTCCTTCGTTAACTAGAACTCTTTATCTACTTACCTTCATTTATGAATTTTTGTGTTACACTTGTGTGTATTTTCTTAAGCAAAATTCTAATTTTTTCGATCACTTTTGGGACTTTAAGTATCTTCTTTGAGAAATAAGATGAAATATCTATCAAGGTTATTTGAACCGATAATGGTGGTAAGTATGTGAGCAATAGATTTGAATATTTCTGTACCTTCGAAGGGATTGCTTTGCAGCGTATAGTTTCTTACATCCCTTCACATAATGGAGTTGCAGAAAGAAAGAACCAAATGCTTAAGGAGATGACCACTTGTATGGCTCACTCGAAATCCTTTCTTACATAGTATTGGTGCAAGCGGTGAATTATGCTTGCTACATTCAAAACCATGTTCTAGACAAGTCAGTAAGAGAGATGACACCCTTTGAAGCTTGGTTTGGATGAAAACTTGATGTCAAGAACTTTAACATCTTCAGATCTAATGTTATGTCCCAAATTCCTAAAAATAAATGCAAGGCCTTAGAACCATAGTCCAGACCTTGTATTTTTAGGGTATCCTAATGGTGTGAAGGGTATAATTTTTTAAACCCTACTACTCATCAACTTTATATTGAGAGAAGTGTTAAGTTCAATGAGTCATCTTTGAATTCCACTTCTCCACCCTCTGGAGTCCTTCTACTCTCTGACATTGACTTTGACTCTTCAGATGATGATCATGTCATAGAGCGTCCTCCTCCTCCTCTTGATCCTTTTGGTCCTTCTAATCGTCCCTCTTCTCATGCTTCTAAGTCTTACGATTATCATAGTAGTGATGATGAGAACTTTGTCCCATTTCACTCAAGTGAAGAATATAGAAATTTTGAGCTTGAATCCCCTCCTTGTCTTCATTGGGATAGGTAGAATTTGTAGAGTGTTGGAGAGTGGATTGGGGATCCATTGGATGAGAGACGGACTCATTCAAAGTTCCCCACTCCTTTACATTTGCTTCTAACCCTCAATATTTCCAAGATGCTACGGGATTTTGATTTAATTAATTCTGAAATTAAATCTAATATTGCATATTCACTAATGTATAAATGCTAAAATATAGTAAATGACACAAACAAACAAGCATGTAAAGTATAAAACCCTAATAAAGAGATGTAGAAAACAAGATGTAGCTGATTTATTCTCGATTTAAGACTAGTCTGGATTAGGAAAAGTGTTGAATAGGCTAGGTAGAGTGTTATAAATATTTATTATAAATTTCATAACTCCAAACAAATCTAGACATAGGCACCTAGGATAGGGCAAGAGTGCTGCAGCACTAGAGACTACTACTGGGCACCTGTGACTACGCAAATAATTAGAATTTTTTTATTATGTCGTAAGGGTGACGATGTTACTTTCTATTAATCCTCTAAGAGTCACTCCTTGACCATTGAAGGTACGTGTAACCTCAAAACAAAGATTCACCTACAAAAGCCCACAAACCACATTAAACCTAAAAATAAAGATGCAAAATGAAGAGTTTACTTGACCCCCAGTCACCACGAGATTGAACTTTTGATCGAGCATTGCACTACATCTCAAAATCCATGCGGTTTTTTGTGTATGTGTAAGAATGATGCCCTAGGATGCCCTTGTGCAAGTTGTACTTAATAACGGGCTGCAACTAGAATGTAAAAATGTATAGCATGTGTGAATGAAATAGAATGAACTTCCCCTTCATATAGAGTGTATGCAGAGTTGATGTGTCCCTTTTCCCTTAAATGGATGCTAGATGGAGTCCTTTAGTTCTCTTTAGTGCCTTTGGATGCAAGCTTAGGTGATGATAGTATATGTTTAGTGTTTGGTCCTTGATTTTAAACACATAATTATGTATTTAAATGAATCCCTTGTTTGAATTTCAGTAATTGACAAATGGACGGTCGGGCCATAAGAAAAAAGATTTCAAAAAGATAAAAGAGACCCAAAATGAGCGAGTAAGATTAAAAAAGGTCAGAGTCCCTAGAGGGGACATGAGATTTTGGGCACTTCTTTCATGGCTAGGAACTAGTGTTTGAAGCCATAAAAGATAAATCAATAAAGTTATGACTGGGTTGTAGGGTGTGTAAGATAAAATAGGAAATAAGAAACAAAGAAAAGAGGCCAAATATAGTTTTCAACCACTAGTTTTCTTGCTTAGAAAGCATATAAATGTTAGTATGCTTTTAAGACCTAGAAACGTACCCAAGTGTGTGATTTTTGTCTCTGATTCCTAAGTAGGATTTTTCCATGGATGAGGAGTATTTCTTACTCGTAAAGAGAAATACTTGAGATCTCACCCTCTTCCGAAAGGAATAAAAATTGTTCAATGTAAGTGGGTGTACCGAACAAAGTATGGTGCCAATAGAGAAGTCGATAAGTATAAAGCGTTACTTGTAGCCAAGGGTTTCTACTAGGTATTTAGGGTTGATTAATCGAAACCTTTGATTTGATTGTGAAGATGACTTATATATGATTGAACCTCACCATCATTGCCAAAAGCAGATGGGAATTCCACTAGATGGATGTTAAGAGTGCCTTCCTTCATGGGGACCTAGAGGAGGAGATCTATATGGAACAACCCCGGGTTATGTCCATGATCCCTCCCTCATTTTCAAGTTAAATAAGTCTCTCTACGACCTTAAACAAGCCCCCGGGCTTGGTATTCCAAGATGGACTCCTTTCTACTTACATCAGGGTTCACTCGGTGTCACTTTGACCCTAATGTTTACATTCTGCGACAAGATGACTCCATTTTCATCCTTGTTTTATATGTTGATGACTTGTTGATCATGGGAAAATCTTCCTTTATCATTGATTTTATGAATATTTCCTTGGCTAAAAATTTATCCACATCTGACTTAGGCTAGCTTCATTACTTTCTTGGGATTCATATCTCACAATCTGACTTGGGAATTATAATTTTGCAACCTAAGTACTCTATTGATTTGGTACCTCAATTTCACATGTCCGATTGTAAGCCTTATCCTACTCCTTTACTTTCTAGGTTAATTTGGTTTTGATTTCTCTACTCCTATGGTTGATGGTACCCTTTATTGAAAATTGGTGGGGAGCTTGATTTACCTAACTCACACTTGTCTGGATCTTTTGTATATTGTTGGGATCATGTCCAAATTTATGTAGGATCCTCATGAGTTGTGTTGGAAAGCTGCAAAGTGAATCCTTCACTATGTTTGTGGCAATCATACCGATGGCCTTCATTATCTAGGAGGGACAAAGATTGACTTGATTGGATATATAGACTCTTATTGGGCGTTGATCTAGATAATAAAAAATCTACCTTATTCCACAATTTCTCTCTTGGTTTAGGTCCTTTCAGTTGGTCTAGCAAAAAGTAGAATGCAATTTTCATATCATCTATAGAGCCATAGTATAGATGAGTAATTTACACTTGTCATGAAATTTGTTTGGCTATAGGGAATATTGACATAGTTTGGTATTCACTTTTGGTGGCCTACTATCATCTATTGTGATAACATGAGCACCATATCGATTTGTCAAAATCTAATTTAACATTAGTGAACGAAGCACATTGAGATCCACATGCATTTCATTTGGGAGTTGATACATAAAGACATCATCGACTTACAATATTGTCAGACTTCTGATCAAGTTGCATACATTTTCACCAAGCCCTTTACTAAGGTGATTTTTATTCACTTGCTGAGTTTCTTTTTGGGCGAGGTCTTCTGCAACCGTCCATCTTCTTTAGAATTTTTAGTCCTCTTATCCTCTTCTTCTTTTATGGAAATATGTTATTTATACATGGGTACCTTATCAAGCATTTAGTTTTTAGGACCCATTGGCACATCTTTCTTAATTGTCTAGGGGAGTTCTCTCTGTTTTTTGACTTGCCATGACCTCTACCTCAGCTTCAATGAAAGAGGTGTGGGTGTGTGTGACTTACCTTGTCATCACTCATAATCTTGTCCACCTCACATGGTGAGTCATATCGCTTAGGTTAGATCATAGGTCTTAGGAGTTATATGCCACATGAAAAATTCCATCATAGAATGTATCATTGTCATATGTGTCAGTGGCATCATAGGAGTTACATTCCATTTTGGAATCATAACTCTTCTTTCCCTCATGGAGGGAATGATTTTCTAGGCATGGGAGTTACACAACACTTCCATATGTACCCTCTTATTTTGACCTATGAAAATGAATAGAGCTGTTTATTATATGCATGATTTTTCTTTGTTGTTTGATTACACTTGTTGATTAGTTGAGTGTTCATTTGATAATTAGAGTGCAACCTCTTTTATGTGTATGGGGTTCCATATTCATCCCTGTAGAACAATCTCACGAGTTACACATTTTTTGAACATCGTAAGAGATTAAATATTTTGGGAGGATTTTAATTATTTTTATTGGTGAAAATAGTGAGGTTTTTATCTCATTGTTCTAGATATGTTCTTGTTTTATAGGTTTTCTAACATCGAAATGCTAATATCATTTCTAAAGCGAGTAACGTTTGTAAAATTGATATGAAAAAGATCGGTTGTCTTTTAGGGAAAGTGATACAAGTAATGTTGTTGTTGACTCTACTCTTAGGATATGTTTTGACGATCTATTTTCTTATTCAAATACATCTATAAGCTTCAAATACATTGACGTTGTACCTAACTTTTATTCAGCTTACAACTTCGATGGATTCAATTCTGAAACTTAGATAAGAACCTAACAAGTTTAAAATGTAGTTGAATGTTTGAATTTTAATTAAGCCTGTGTGCACGTGTAAAAACTGTTTAAGGGAAAACATGTTGGAATCAAATGATTTACAATTACTTTATATGAGTAATAAGCATAAAAACCGAGGGATTTAAAGATCCAATGGATAAAGGAAGGTCTACAAAGTAGACCGGAAAAAATTAAGAATAGGTTGCTTAAATGAGCATTTTGTTGAGTTGGGAAGCACAATTGGTAAGATAATATATATGCTTTCTTAATAGTGACATGATTGTTTGAGTTGATTGCCAAGATGCAAATACAGATTGACAACAATGAAAAATGCATTAAATCTGTTTGACTATTATCAAAGTTTTGTACTAAAGAAATAGATGACAAAATATAAAAAATGTTAGATTGTGTTCCTAGCTGTAGAATTTTCTAACTTTGGTGTAGCAAGGTGCTCATAGAGGGTGTATTCCCTATGCATGGATTAATTTTATTTGTCAGGACACTGTTTTAGATTGAACTAGAATATGTATATATTTTTCTCTGTAATTAAAAAATATGTCCATGATTTTTATGCACGAGGGTCGTGGCATTTGATAGTTGGCTTACACATAGTTGGCTCATAGGTTTGAATCACCCTAGAAAGTACCTTAATATATATGCCCAAGATTTTTATGCCCGAGGTTCATGGCAATAGGTGATTAACTAAAATATATTTATTCTAGTGTAATCTAATGTTATAGGAGCAATAAAATAACTAAATAAATGAAGTAATAAAATACTAAAATAGTACCCAAGAAATCTAAGTAATGAAATGTAAAACCCTAATGTGCAAAGAGGGTTGAGAAAGCCTTAGTTGATTTGATGATGTCATAGGACTATGTCGCATGATGGAGGCTGGATGAACGGAGGAGGAAACCTTCGCACTTGAGCTTGGAAAAGTGTAGATCATGATTGTCTAGCTAGGACTGGGTACTGGAGAGGGATAGGGGTGCTCGTGGGAACCTTGGTATGAGATTTGGGTCCCTAGTATGAAGAAATGGCCAAGAAACCTCCTCAGAGTGTCATTGGATGTTTGTTTGTGTTCGCTTCTGTCACGTGAATCTTTGTTGTATGATCGCCAATGTTACTTATAGTTCTAGGTGTGTGTGTGTGTATAATTGTGCACTAGGTGATCTTGCACAGTCACACTTTGTGAAGTAATGAGAAAATAACTAGATGTAGAATGTAGTAAAGGTGTGCATGGAAATAATAAAATCCCCTCATGTGAAGTATGATGTAGTTGAACCATCCTTGTGTGCTTTGTGATGGAGCTAGATTGATGAAAATGTAGTTATAGATGCCTTTGATGGATGCAACCTTATATGGTGATAGTAAGTGCTTGGTCCCTCATTATGGTCACATAACTTTATATTTATATGGGTATCTTACCTTCATTTTGTAATTAACCTAGAAAAGGCTGACCACCAAAAATATAATAAGCATAAATGGCTAGAAAGTGCCCAAAAAGTTAGATGAAAGTACAAAGAGGATCAAGGCACCTAGAGGGGACCACGACACTTAGGGCACCCTAGTGAGAGATAAAAACACAAAGTATAAAAGTATAGACTAGGAAAGTATGGGTGTAAGATCGAAAAAAATGACAAGTAATGCAAAATGGCCAAATACATGGGTTAATTATGACTCTTTCCACTTGAGAACCATATGAATAGTAGTATGAGACCGGAACTAAATCATGACTCAAAGTGCGTGATTTAGTGTCTACATTTTCACTACTTTATATTGGTGAGTAGAATGCTTGGTAACAAAAAGTAGATAGAGATGCATACTTGATATCCATGTAGAGTGATGTAGAATACGTCCCAAAAGACTAGAAAAAGTGTGCGATGATAAAAATATGGTGTGTGGAGACTAAAGATGCAAAAGTGTGAAAAAAAAGTGAATACTGTATGGTTATTATCATGTGTGTGGTGTACCCACTATGTGCAGGTTGTTATCGCTTGCTTCCCATACGGAAAAATCTACAAAACAAAATATGATCAAGTAGTAAAATATGCTTGTATATGTGTAATGTGTAAAAACGCATGTATATATGTATAAAGGATGTAAAGAAAGTATGAAAATGGAAAAGGAATGTGTGCACTGATACGTGATGAGAAAAAGGGTGTAGAAAGTATCCTGTCGATGTCGTGCGATATTTTGGGTGATCTCACGCCACTAGATGAAGAAGTGTTGGGAGGAAAGATTGATTTATCCTCCAACTTGTAACTTCTTCCCAAGAGTGAAGAGATCTTTGTATTATCCAGTTTTTGGGAGATTTGACATCATGACAGTGTAGAGAGGAAGGTCTAGTTTATCATCTATCCTTTAACTAATCTTGAATATGATAAGGACACCTTGTCCTGTAAAAGCCACTACGTATGGAGCTTGTAGACTATTTTGAACCCACTCACTTTGTGTAACCCATTATGTCATGGGAAAAAATTGAACTATATCGACCTTCATTGTGTGTAAACCCAAATGATGCCCCCTCTTTGGGAGCACATACAACATCACAGATAGGAGAATGTGGCCCTAAAAGAGGACTGACCGTGGATATTGAAATTGTGCCCTACAGGGGGGAGGGGATGTGCTTGGTAAAAACCAAGGCACAACCAAACAAGATATCTAGAAAATTAGTATTAGTACAAACATGCATGTAGAAGATAAGTGTAAACCAAATACGAAATTTGTAAGATCAAAGTTAAGATAATATAAACACCTAAGAAGATAATGTAGACCTGTACAAAGTGGGTTACAAACATAGGGCACCACTCACAATGCCGCAATACACTCAAGGTTGTAGTGGTCACAAACAAATAAGTGTGCATACAAGACAAAGGAAAAACCCATAAATAAGAGCAAAAATAAAAGACAATGTGACAAACAAGTATGGAAATAAATATCCTGCGCATAACAAATGTTGCATGTGAAACACCCATTAGCATGTTAGAATGATAAAACATATGTCAAAGCGTGTATAAACTAAAGTAGTGTGTTATGAACAAAAATGAAACAATAACACCCTTAGCATATGAATGTGGATGCCCCCAAGAGCCGTTGTGGAAATGTTAGTCAAGCATCCATGTTGCATGTAGTGTCCTTATATAACATTTGATCACAACTAGAAATCAAGTGAACATGCATGTGTGTATGATAATGACATACAATATATCTATCTAGCATGTGTAATAAAGCGAACATGTAAAAGCAAGTGTAAGCAAGAGTAAATGCAACCATAAAATGTAGCATGATGTGGATGGATGGAATGGAATGTAGAGTGAATGATAGGAGCTATGTGCTCTCAAGTGAATGGAATTTTATGCAGTAAGGTTCATTTAGTATGCCCCCTCAATAGTCAAGAATGAACCATAAATGAGAGTGCGTCATCGGGAAATGGTCAAAGTATGTGTTGTGTGCTACGTGTTATGATGAGTGTGAATTCATGATATACGACTTAAAGATGAATTGTGCATGAAGGTGTAGCCTAAGCGTATATCACGACAAGATGAATAAGAAAGAGTGGTGATTTAGCCTAAAGTGTATACCACTAAATGATGCAAGCGAAAGTGATGATGTAGCCTATCACGAGATGATGGTAGAAGAAGTGACCTTGTAGCCTAAAGTGTATATCACTTAATCTAGGTATGTCACATGAGAAAAGATTGAATGATGAATGTGTAAGGGTGATGAGGTCCATTTGTGATGTATACCCTCAACAATCTAGTATGGACTGTGAGACTAGAGTGCATCATTGGGTAGTGAGTGCAACATGTAGAAGAGAATGTGAAAAATGTGTAATGTACTTAGTAGGGTGTATGGTATGTAATGCAATATGCGTAGATGACCTAAGATGCATAGTAGATGTAAGATACAAGATGTAATATGTAAGGTGTAGGATGTAAAATGTAAGAGGACGTGTATGATGTGTGAAGCTGTGCAATATGCAATGGTTATAGTGTAGTATGTGAGGCATGAGTAGAATGTGTATGATGTATGTAGGACAATATGTAGGATGCAAAGTGTAGAATATACGAAGATGCGCAATGTGTAGAGTCTATAGTCTAGTGTGTGGGGTTCATGTGTGTAGGATGCCCTCAACAGTCAAGTGTGAACCGAAGCATAAGAGTGTGTCATCGGGTAATGATGATATGAGTGTATGTCAAAGTATGAGTGTAATGAGTGGATGTTGGATTGTTATGTGATGAAGATGTAATACACATGTTTTTTGTTTAGAAGAGGGAAGGGGATGATAAGCGTCATGCCCCCAAAGTATGTAAGTGATGGATATTTAGTCAAAAGATGCTAAGTGGATCAATGTAAGGAGTAGTTTCTTTGACAAAAGTGATTGGATGCTAAGGTGAGGATTGGATAGGGTCCTTAAATTGTGAGAGTCAAAAATGTCAACTAGAGTGTGCTTGTCTTGTGTAATGATTGGTTGTTTGTTGACCAGATGACTTGAGTGCGAGCCATTTGAGTTGAACTGATCTTTAGAGAAGGTTACTTAGATTGACTTAATAATGTTGTAGATAACTTAAGTGGAGGAGTAGGACTATCCATAAGTAGAGGTGGAGTGGATTGAATAGGAAACACTTGAGTGGCCAAAGAAGGCATAGTGGAACTGATAGCATGATGTTCATTAGATATAGACGAATCAGATTTAGTAACCCATTGAGATGTAGCATTTGTAGATGGGCATGCAACAAAATTTTATGCAGTGAATGAGATAAAGCCTTGACGTTCAAGATGTTTAATTCTTCATTGTACAATGTAGCAATCATTGTCATTATGTCCACTAATTCGATGATAATTGCAATATGGATGACTTTGATATTTTGATATCCGATTAAGAAGGATAATAATGAGTAGGTGGAAAAGTGATCAATTGATAACCTAGGAGCTCATTAAGTATGCCATTATGCTTAGTATTACAATCAAAGGTGAGAGGCTCTAGTAAAGGTATGACTTGAGGATCATTTATATGAGAACATGTAGTAGATATATAGAAGGAGAACAAACACGAGCTCGAGAAGCATCCTTAAGATGTTGGATTTAAGGTTTAAGGGATGTAATAGTGGATTCCATAACATAAAATTTGTCTTGAAATAAAGAATGCAAAGCTTGAATTGAGTCTATCAGGATCACGAGGACTAAGGTCATCAGATAAACGATCGAAAATAACACTCACTTGATGTGGCAACATATCTTTAGGGAGATACATGGTGTTTAGGGTTTTTTGCAGAATAGCTTGGTAATTGGGAGGCATCTTAAGTAAATAAGACAAAGAAATTTGAGTAATTTGACAACCCATGATAGAGGAAAAAATGAGGATCCTAAGCATAAAAGCAGTTGGGTTCACCAAAATGATTAACTAAAATATATTTATTCTAGTGTAATCTAATGTTATAGGAGCAACAAAATGACTGAATAGATGAAGTAATAAAATAATGAAATAATACCCAAGCAATCTAAGAAATGAAATGTGAAAACCCTAATGTGGAAATAGGGTTGAGAAATCCTTAGATGATTCAATTATGTCGCAGGACTATGTCACAGTGGAGACCAAATGAACAGGAGGAGGAAACCTTCGCACATGAGCACTGGAAAAGTGTAGATCTGGGACTGTTTGGTTAGATTGGGGGGCACTGGAGAGGATAGGGGCACTCGTGGGCACCTTGGTTTGAGATCTGGGTGCCATGGTCTATGGAAATGGCTAGAAAACCTCCTCTGGAGTGTCATTGGATGTTCACCTATGTTCGCTTCTTGTCGCGTGAATGTCGCTATATGATTGCCATGTTGTTGTAGAGACTGTAATGAATAATCACATGAAAAAACCAAAATAAAACATCAAAACCCTAAAAAATAAAGATACATATGAAGGAGTCGGACTGTCCTTAGATACCAAGTTTATGGACTCGGCACCTTTGAGTACTACACTACATATCAAACCCAATATAGTTCTAGGTGTGTGTGTGTAATGTGCCCTAGGTGTTCTTGTGTCAGTCACACTGTGAAGTAGCAAGAAAATAACTAGATGTAGAGTGTAGTAAATGTGTGCATGGAAACAATAGACTCCCCTCTTATGAATTGTGATGTAGATGAACCAACCTTGTGTGCTTTGTGATGGAGCTAGATGGATGCAAATGTAGCTATAGATGCCTTTGATAGATGCAACCTTATGTGGTGATAGTAAGTGCTTGGTCCCTCATTATGGTCACATAACTTTATATTTATATGGTTCTCTTGCTTTAATTTCATAATTAACCATGAAAAGGCTAACCACCAAAAATATAAGAAGCCCAAATGGCTATAAAGTGCCCATGCAAAGTGAGAGGAAAGTACAAAAAGGATCGGGGCACCTGAGGGGACCATGATGCCCCAATCTCGGCTAGGTGTTCAAGTCAAAGATAGGAAAACATAGTATGAAAATACAGATGGGGTAAGTACAATTTTAAGATTAAAAAAATGATATAAAACAATGCAAAATGGCCAAAGACATGGGTTAATTATTACTCTTTCCACTTGAGAACCACATGAATAGTAGTATGAGACCGGGACTAAATAATGACTAAAAGTGCGTGATTTAGTGTCTACAAAGTAGGTAGTTGGATTACATATAAGCGGCTCATAGGTTCGAGTCACCTTGGAAAGTCCTTGATAAATGTGATGAGACATGGGCCATATCCATTTGTTTACTAAGCAAAAAAAGAAATATATTTTTCATTTCTACTACAATCTACTATTGTTTTTTATTCTTTGTATTCAAATCTATTCTACAATATTTCTATATATAACCTTCATCTAATAAAAGGGTTGTAACCTAGAAATTACCTTAAACAAAATTAAATTAAATCAAATTTATGTTCATCTTCCATATGAATAGCAAAGGTACTACTTGATGTTATTCCAATAAAATTTAGATATAATAAGTATCGGAAAAAACAATATAAAAACTTAGAAGGACATAGTAATGATTTTCTCAACAAACAAATAGAAATAAATTCTAAAGGTTCAATTACCCCACATAAATTTAGGATATGACAAAAATCCTATGAATAATGTGATTGTTGAAATGTTGACTAGTCATGATCACAACAATCTACTTTATTTCCATCCAAGATCTACTACCAGGTTTCTCTTCCTTGTTTTTAGACTTACCACATATGAGTGACACACTTACAAGACCTTTGATGAAATGCACCAATTTGTGGTTGATGAAGCCATGCAACGAGCATCAATTTGTTAATTTGATTGAATTTGTATGCATGTGATTAAACCAAGCTAAGTTACTTAATGAAAACTAACACCACATAGTCTCCATAACTAAGCTAATCTATCAAATCATCATGATAAAGCCATGGAAGGGAAAAACTAACTAATGCATCCAATTAAACATGAAATACTAAGCCATCCCTTGTTGTTTTTGATGGGATTTTTAAAATGTAGTTGCTCCTTTTATTGAGTTGATCATGATTATGAGTGATCAAAGGAAGGATATCTCCATGAAGAGGAAGGGATCTCACCAATATGGCTTGATTGCCATGTATGGTTCTTCCCTTACTACTCTTTGCAAGTAGAGGATAGAATGGATGCTAGATCAATAAGCTTTTCAAATTTGAATTGCTCTTATCATATGCATATAGTGTAAAGATGTAACATTGGTGTAAGTTTGGAAGGAAGGTACTAGGTTATTTACATAGCTTTCTAATTTAGGAGAAGCTAGAAACCTAGAGAATGTGGGATAAAGATAAAGTAGAATTAGAAAGGGATAAACATGATTATAAGGAATTAATTAATCATTAGTAACTTATGGGAGTTTGAGAGGATTTAATTAATCAAATGGGATTGATTAATAGGCCAAGATAAGCTCAAGAAGCCATTTTGGATGTGATTTAGAAGGAAATTAGTAGAATTCGAAGGGTTTGAGAGAGGTATTTAACTAATAAGAAGATTTATTAGTTAAATATGATATTAAAAGGGTTTAATTAACTAATAAATAGTTAATTAAAAGAGGATTATAACTAACGAAGTGTCATTAATTGGCATCCAGAATTAAAGAAAGGCTTAGTTAATTAACAATAGGTCTTTGATTGACCAAAATGGAGGGGAATGTTAGCTAATTAGTGAGAAATCACTAAGTATAATGAAATGACAGGAAAGATGATAAGTAGTGTAATTTTAGTGATAAAACTACGTAGTCAGATTTAGGTGTCTATATTTCCCCCTTTTGTGTGGTGTAGCGTAGGCGCGCCACTTCAAAGTTGGTAAACAATTACAAAAAATTAAATTTTGAAGGAGTATAAGCAAAATTAGTAGAATGAAGGATGCCCCCTCGAGTGTCGATGGGGTGATAGAAGAGGTCAATGGACGCTCAAAAATAAGAAGGAAATAATCACAACAAAAACATACTACAACAATGAAGAGTTGAACTAGACTCGGTTGGTCATTGTTCAATTTGATTGATTGGAAAAGAAATATCGTGTTTCAACGGATGAAAGAAACAAGGGAGGGAGGGGGATAAATATGATCCCTATTGCCCTAGATGTATGGAAGAAAATGTTGATAACAATGGAAGGGATTCAAAATGGGCCTAGTTGGCCATTGTTAGAATCGATAAAAATTGGAAAATGATTTGTAGAAAGTTAGGTAAAATGGAAACAAGCATATACATGGAGAATCGGGAAGATTCTAATGTAGCCGATGAACCATCTGGCTCGGGAGTAAATTTTTATTTGATATAAGCATACAAAAAAAGTGTAAAATGACATGAAGAGCCATAATATTGATTCTTATTCATTATTAAAGGACTGAATGAAACAAAATACATAAAGCAATGTAGTACAAGAAAGTAAACAAGCATACCAACAAACAAATAAACACAAACAAACAACGTTCAAGAGGGTTGCACCAATGTTTTTGTTATCTAGCTTAGTTCCCACATGTTTGAGTTATACAAAAGGGTTAAAAATGGAACCCAAAGCACAAATACATACAAGGTGAATAAACTAAGGACATAAAAGTCCCATGAAAAAACAACATGCACTATGAAACTACCCCAAGCAACGATATATGCAAGAGAAGACAAACATAGCAAAAATCTAGCTTTGTTAATGAGGGAAGATCAAAATGATCTGCATGTCATGCATGAGAACAAGTGAGGACTTAAAGGAAGATGTTTTGTAGGATAATTTTGAATTTTGAGGACATTATGTCTGTGAATGTGTAGGATGTGTGAATGTTGTATTTACCAATTTTTTGTTTTTGATTTTTTTACTAATTTTTTTGGATTTTTGAAGTTTTACCAATTTTTGGGATTTTTAATAGATTTTGTGAATTTTTTTGTGTTTTAAATTTTTGGGAAGAATGGTGAAGAGAATGATAACGGTGTGTGTGGTACACCAAAAATCGTTGGGAAGCAAGGATATGCCCCGATGGGAAGAAAATGTTAGCTCAAAATGACTATTTAAATAAATAAATCATCGTGACGGAATGCCAATATGTGGCGGGAGGAAAATAGAGGAAAATGTTAGTAATCATGCCCCTGTGAGGCAAGAAAAATGAAGAATTAGGGCTTTTAGGGTATAAATAGTAGGGGGATAGGTAAAATCCATCGTGACCCATTTGTGTTATTATACTTTTTGCCCTTGTGAGAGATTTAAGCTCTAATTTTTTTAGAAGGATGGTGCTTACAACACAGAGGAAACATCATTCTAACTGCATTCAAGAGTATGGGTGGAGTACAAACGATGATGATGTGGTAAGTAATGCAAAAAAATGAGTTTTGATCGCCTTTATGCATTGCATTTTTTAGCTAGTAGAAAATTGAATTTTAATGCTAGTGCACAATTATTGTGTGCACTACATATAACCTACAAACATGCTAGCATGAATCTCATGTTTTAGCATAAAACAAAGATCAAGGGCATTGTTAGTGTTTGTGCTTTAGCGCAGCATGCGCATGCGCGCTTATACTTAAACAAAGAGGATGAGCGTAGAAATGGATGCGCTAATGTGGAATGCGGTAGCATCACGAGACATGTGCTAGCATAAGAAGATGTGCGCTAGCGTGAGACTAGTGTGCCAAAGGTGCACTAAGACAGTTTAGATCTATAGAAGAATTTTAGAGAAGTTAGAAGAATGTAGAAATGAAGAAATGATGTTGATGTTTATTGTTGTGTTTTTTAGGTGATCGTCAAGAGAGAACATGGAGTTAGGACATACGAGAGAGCCATGGATGGCTACTGAGCCTATGAGATGACATTCACTCGACTTGAGTAGATAGGGCTAGTCACGCTACTAGATGTGACCAGATTAACCTACATTACTGAGTTACCACACATCAAATTGAATCACGCCCTAATGACAATATTAGTAGAGTGATGGTGTAGTGAGAGTTAGAATTTTTAATGTCATCCTGGAGAGATGATGATTGTCATACTAGAGGATGTCTATCGGATCCTGCGGAGTTCCAATACAGGGAAACTTGGTTGTATATGATGATGATGTTGCTTGGATTGAAGGAAACATATGGCATTTATTTCTCAGAGAGGATATACCCGAGAGGGGATGAAAGTGCACATGTACATATGTTTTGAGAGCATGAGGATAACACAACTTCCTGTGTACCTGATGGCTCTTATTAACATTTACCATTGTCTGATAAGATGGGGATGCACTTTCACTGGGATGATAGAGTGGTAGCCCGATTGATGGATGGGGGATATGTCTTTGCATAGGGTCAATGTATATTGGCTCATTTATATAAGGACTTACACTTGATTACATGTAGATAGATGAGGATCTTGAGCCCTATGACCTTGTTACAGATATGGGCATGGGATCACATTGCGATTAGACGTTCACTGGGTGTTCTATGAGATAGGCAATCTTATGAGCCTTCATGCCGAGGCTGGGAGATGGTGGGTGGAGGATCATAGGAAATTTAGAGATATCACCTTCTATAGGTGAGAATTTGATGATCTTCAGCTGTGTATGGTGACCTGGAGGCCATACTGACTATACCCGTGGTATAAAAAACAGATGCACCAAAGTTGAGTATGGCCAAGGTAGATCACTTCCTCATATGTTGTCACAACCACATTATGGAGTGGTACAAAGTGAGGGTACAATGCCAGTTGGGCGTAATACATGGTATTCCAAGTGATGAGAAATGGTACGTGTGCATTGCATGTGATACTTTTGATTTTGGACCCCAGATTAGATTAAGGATAACACTACATAGTTTACATAGAGTTGTCCCATAGGTATGGGATGTTTATGCATAGGCAATTGATCTAAGGATTACTAGAGATTACCCTACTTGGTATATGACAGTGTTGTTGAGATAGATTACTATTTTATAGGCAGGTATAGTGGTTGGTATAGGAGTAGTGGATAGGGGATAACTCCTAGAGAGATAGGGCTAGACTTAGCAAGAACAGGATGCCAAGGCACATGACCACCCTAGGGCCACAGGTACATATAAAGGTGCCACATGTACATCATGCGGGTTCCATAGGTATAGGTGACATAGGTACATGTACATGTGCCTCGATATAGATACCACAAGTACATGCACCAATTATTCAGAGTGCTTTACTCATAGGTATTATACATGTTAAATGCTAGTTATCCAAGTATGTTTTATTACTGGGTCCACCATCACCACCTAGAGCAGGTATTCCAGGTGTTTTAGTAGGATATGGAGGTGATGGAGATGAGATGGAGCGGAGGGCTGCACAAGGACCCCCGAGATAGTGGTGCCTAGTTTCAGAGTTATACTAGTAGCAGGTGGGCCATCGGTGGCCACCTTATAGTTAGAGAGGACATGGACCATGCTACGAGGAGACATACCACTTATTACAATACACACCCTATATAGTAGGTGTAAGAGATTTCCAGAGAGAATATTTATCTTGGGTAACATCTACAACAAGTGATTGTTGAGCGATATCATCTTGCTATAGAGTGAGATTAGATTGCCTTTAGAGAAGACTCTAAGGGTAGATGTGGGCATGATCATAGGAGAGCATGGTCCTCTACAAAATGCAATAGTGGTAGCCAAATCTAGAGATATTGTTTATTATTTTTAGCAAGCATCGGTGAGGACGAATACTACAAAGATTTATATCAATATGTGGTTCCAAAGTGCCAAAGGGAACCTCCCTACAACCAGACTTTGAGGTAGCATATCGACGAGGTCTCATAGACCATCCAAATCATCCAGATCAATACAAACACCCCCACTTGGTCATAGGTCGGGTAGTCCTGGCATGGGAGAGAGTCAGGGTTGACTCTTTTATTAGTTGATGGATTATGTACATGTATTTTTTTTGTATATGCCTCGAGATGAAGGCACATTTTTTGATTGATGCCATGATGGCATACCCATATGTATATGATTTTGTTGAGATACATTTGATATATGGACATTGATGATTTTTGACATGTATATGATGATGGACATTGATGTATATCACATTTTGATTTATGAGATATTGTGTTAGCCCATGTTTTTATTATGTTTATGATGAGGGGGGATAAAAATAATCCCTATTTCCCCATTGATGATATGATGTGATGTGATGTGTTAGCTTAGCATACATGTTGATTTTAATTTATGATGATGTAGCTTAGCATTTATTGATGATATGTGATGATGTTGTAGATATATGTGATGATATGAATGTGAATGATGAAATGATAACACACAAGGTACAAGAAAATAACACAAGTACAAGGAACATTTAACAAATCTAATATATACACATGCTAAACAACACAACAATCTAAAGCAAGAATTAATCTAATCAAGTAAAAACAACTAATCTAAAAGCATGCAAGACAACACACTATATGTACAAACAAAAGAATATGACTATGTGCAAACAAACAAACAAATAAGAAGCACCACTATTTTGTTTTGGGAACATTTTCAAAACATTTTGTATTGTTTTTGTATTTTCACGAGACAATGTTATATTATTTTTGGGTTGTTTTGGTAAAACCTATTTGAATGTTTGATATTTTTTAAAAAATTCCAAAGCCATGTACAGAAAGAGAAGATGTAAAGATGCCTCCGGTGATAGGTGAGAATATACAAGGGAAAACTCTTTGCATATATATAAGAATATGATCATTTGGATCATGGACATGAAGGATATGCTCAAAATGATTTGAGACACAAATGAAAACCGGCTTAGGATAAAGTGGTCATTCCCCGGTGTGAGATGCTTGTGAAAAATGAATCCTCTTATGGTACCGAGAGTTGGTTTTCACCAAAGGACTTGTCCAAAGTGCCACAATTGTGTGGTTTTCACAATTGGATGAATTCATTTCTCTCTTTTTAATTATTTTGATTTTTTTTGATAGGTCTCCATACTTAGACATAGAAACACTTGAGATGCATGGAATTCATGGGTTCTCGAAGTTCATCACCATCACCATTAGGATAGGTAAGCTTATAAGCACCTAAACCAAATTTAGCCACCACAATGTATGACCCTAACAGTTAGGTTCAAACTTTCCTTTCTTCTCACGCTCTTTGGTAGTGTTGAACTGATTTTCTTTAAGAACAAGGTCTCCTACCTCAAATTCATGAGGTATGATATATTGTTTTAGCTCCTATGCACTCAATTATGATACAATTTGAGGTGATCCAGTGCATGGAGGTGCCTTTCATCAAGTAGTTCCAGCTCTACTAGTCTAGCCATTTTATAGTCCTCATATTTATCTAGATAATCTCTCAAGGATATCCACATAGAAGGAAGCTTGATCTCAAGGGGTATAATGTCTCCAGTGCTAACTATAATGGAATATGGGGTTGTACCTATAGGTGTGCAAATAGATGTTCTATAATCCCATAGGGCATGATGGATTTGAAGATGTCAATTATGTTGGTTTTACCAACCATTTTCTCCATGATACAAATAAGATTCTTGTTTGAGGCTTCAACTCCATTCATTACCTTGAGGGTAATAAGGGGTATACCATTTATGGAGGATTTGAAAGTGTTGTCACAATTCCTTCACTTGTTTTTTCTTGAAGGATTTCCCATTGTCAAATATAATGGTAGAAAGTATATCATAGTTCAGAATTGATATGGCTCATGATGAACTTAGATATATGAGCAATAGTAATAAAGGTGAGAGGAACAACCTCCACCCATTTGGTAAAGTATTCAGTAGTAGTGATAATATGCTTACGACCATTAGAGGAAGTTGGTGTGAGCTTCCCTATGAGATCGAGTCCCCATTTTGAAAATGGCCATGGTGTCGTGATAGGTTACTGAAAGATTGCGATGGAGCATGTATTAGGTTGCCATGTTTTTGACATAACAGACATTTCTTCACATACTGACAACAATCTGTTTCCATAGTAGGCCAATAGTATCCTAACATTAGGAGTTTCTTAGCAAGAACCATTCCACTAGTATGAGCCCCACATATGCCTTCGTGCACCTCTTTGATTGCTAAGAAAGAATCTTCCAAATTTAGACAACATAATAGAGTCCCATCATAGCCTTGATGATAGAGAGTGCCCCCAAGTAGGGTATAACAGGATATTCATTGGATAAGGGTTCATTTTTGGAATGGGTGATGTTAGGAGGGAAGGTACCATCCTGTAAGTAATTAAATATATCAAGGTACCAGGGGGAAAAGGGACCAACAACTTCACATACCAAACATGATTCTGGCATGTCATATACAGGTACCGTCAGATGATCAATAAGGGCTGAAACTCCTTAGTGTTCGGACATATTCATAACAATTCATCCAACGGTATCCATGGAATCCACTAAACAATTTTGTGTTCTGGGTACTGTTGAAAGGTGATTTGCACAAAGTATTATTTTAAAGTATCTACCATTCATTTGTATGGGATGATCTTCTCATCCTTGACCTTATACTCATCATTCACCTGTTTAATGATCAGTTGGGAGTCTCTTATAAGCTTTAATTTTTGATATTCCATTGTATAGAAACTTTCAATCCTACAATGAGGGATTCATACTCAGCTATATTGTTGGTACATGGGAAACCAAGTCTAAAATCTTGAGGAATCAGATCACTGTAGGGGTGATAAGAACAACACCTGCTCCTAAGCCATTAAAGGTAAATGACCCATCAAATTATATCTTCCATGTGGAATATTCCTCAATATATAACATAGAAGCATCTGGAAGATCCAGACTCAATGGTCATTCATGTAAAGGAGCTTCAACTAGTTGATCAACAAACACTTGTCTTTTAACTGCATTATGGTTGACATACTCAATATCAAATTCATTAAGCAAGATGATCCAATTGGCCATCCTCCCAAAGAAGCATGAGTCTAAATAAAAGGTTCTTGAATGGGTTAACTTTGGATATTATCTTGGTTTTGTTATTCATAAGGTAGTGACGAAGTTTCGAGAGGAAAAATAATGGCCAAGCAAGCTTTTTCAATTTGTGGATAATTGATCTCATAGGAGATCAATGTATGGATAAGATAATAGAATTTTTTCTTTTTGATTTAAATAATATTGAGTTAAGAGTGTGGTAATAGCAAATTGAGTGGATGATTTATATAGAAAAATGGGTTCACTGGGGTAGGTGGTACAAGAACATGCGGGTTAGCCAAATACTCCTTGAGTAAGGCAAACACTTGTTGGAAATCAAGACCCTAATGAAAATCAACATCTTTCTTGAGAATATGGGTGAATGAATGGCATTTATCTACAAGTTGGGAGATGAATCTACGGATGGCTTGGATTTTACCTTGCAAGCTGCATAACTATTTGAGGTTCTTGGGAGGAGGAATTTTTGTAATAGTCATGACCTTTGTTGGGTCCACTTCAATTCCTCTTCTAGAAACGATGAAGCCTAGTAGCTTTCCTAAAATCACACCAAAGACACACTTATTTGGGTTGAGTCTAACCTTATAATCTCTTAGACGTTGAAAGATACGACATAGGATTTTCTGGATGTTATGCTCTAGTCTTGGACTTACCCAAGATATCATCAACATAGTCTTCCATAATATCATTCAACATGTCATGGAAGATGACAATCATGGCTCTTTGATAAGTTGCACCTGCATTCTTGAGGCTGAAAGGCATGACTTGGTAACAGAATGTACCCCAAGGGGTAGTAAAGGAGTTTTGTGTTGGTCCTCTTCCACAATATTTATTTGATTATAGCCTAAGAATCCATCCATGAGGGATAGCATTTCATAGCCTACAGTGGAATCGATAATCATGTCAATGTTTGGAAGAGGAAAGTCATATTTTGGACATGCTTTGTTGATGTCCTTGAAATCTATGCAAATTCTTATACCAATAGGCTTCTTCTAAACATGCACTATGTTGGAGATCCATTCTAAGTAGTCTATAGGCCTCATGAATCCTACTACTAACAAATTTTCTAGCTCTTCTTTGACCAAAAGAGCCACACAGGATGCATCTTTTGTAATTTATGTTTGATTGGCTTTGCAAATTTGTGCACAACTAAGTTATGCACTACCAAAGAAGGATCCAAGCTTGACATGTCTACATAGGACCAAACAAATACATCTAAAAATTATCGAAGGAGCATAGAAAAAAAAATTGTTCATGCGGCGAGAGAGAAGCTCTCGTTTAACCATTTTAGGCTCATCTTTTGTTCCAATGTTAATATCAATAGTATCCTCCACCAAAAATTTGGATCCATCCTCCATACGCGTAGGATCAGGGGGAGATTAAGATCTTTCTCTAAGGGCGTCTCAATGAGATTTTCACCCATAAATTGGTCACTTTTTATATCCTTTGATTTTTCAATTTGTTTGTCGATAGTGCCTCAAAGAGGTTTTCACTATGGGACTTGGATTTCTTCTTTTGACAAGGCTTTTAGAAGATATTTTTCCCTTGTTTTCTTTTTTATTTTACTAACCACATAACTCATCCTCCTCCCCGAAATACATGTATGCATCAAGGTGATAGAGAATCCCTTTTGTGATCACCGATAGGAATGTCATCACGTAGACCCATGAATTCACTAATTGCTTCATCATTCTGAAATAAATCAATTGGTATGTGTTGTTGTTGGTCCTAGTTTACAAGGGATGGGTGAACAAGATTTAATTTAGGAGTGGAAGGGGACAAGGTTAAAATAGCTATTCGAGAAACAAGGGATGGGTGAACAAGATTTAATTTAGGAGTAGAAGGGGACAAGGTTAAAATAGCCAATCGAGAAATAGGTTCATGGAGGCAAGGTCTTCGTAAAGACTACATAGGGAATCTGTTTCACTATCATAACCGAAAGAACTATCATCACATTTAGAAGAGGTGGCTTCAATTTTGGAGGATGTGACCCATAAGATCGAATACCAATACCATATCTTTCCATATTTTCATGTGGTGTCAGAAGAGGTTCCCACACACCTTGTTCATCTTTCGCCACATCCATATCCTTGGTACCCCATGACATACATCATCTTGTTAGGGATGACATACTTAGGAGCTTGATAGCATGAAGCCATCCTTTCATCAGGGGATTAGGATGTAGAAGTTTTAAGCATTTTCTCATCCCAAGAGGCCACTAGGAAGGAAGGTGTCAATATTACAATGTTCTAGGACCGTTGAGAGGAAAACCTGGGTTTGCCATGTGTTTTAGGTTATAGAGGGAGATTTGAAATTAGTGGGGCATGTTGGAGCTTGTATTCCCCATAGTTAGTAAGAAGGACTTTCATTTCCCATGTAGAAAATGAAGATAAAGACGTAGAAGCACCAATTTTACGTGGGCACAATGTATTAGGATTAATGCGGGAAGCGAGAGCCTGATTGAATCTGAACAACTATTTCAATATAAGGACATTCATATGTAGTAGGGTAAGAACCAAATAACACTTTACAATGTGCAAAGGGTTATGGGTCCCCAAGAATGGTGAGTGTTTTTCCTTCATGGTAAAGTTTGATACATTGATGGAAAGTTGATGGCGTGGCTGCATGGCATGAATCCATGGGCGACCGAGGAGCATATTGTAAGGTAGTTCAAATTCCAGGAAATGGAAGTGAGTAGAATGAATAGTGGGACCAACTTCTATATGTAAATTTATTGTTCTGTTGATTTCCGCTCTACATTATCATAAGCCTTAATGGTGATAACATTAGGCTCAATTTTGTATCAGTGTGTCCCAATTGTCTGATGAGCTTTAAGGTACATATGTTCATGCCGATCCATTGTCCACAAGCACCCTTTTTATCTTCTTACGAGTAATGATCACTTCAATGTAAAAAGGGAGATTGTGTGTATGATCATCCATTGGAATCTCATGCTAGCTAAAGGTAATATGTTCAGATGAAACAAGTTGCGCAACCAAATCTTGGAAGCGTAATGGATCAATATATATATGGAAACTCTTGACCCTGAAGATTTTTATAAATAATTTCTTTATGAACATTGGATATCTTGATAAGATCCAATATATAAATCTTGGTAGTATTCTTCTCAAGCTGTTGAGGATATCATAATTGATGCGGGAGCATCATGAGCATTTAATTATTTTTCATATTCTTCTAAAAAATAAACATTTTAAATTTATGCGTATGTAAAAGTTTAAAAAAAAAATGACGTTTTCGGAATCTAGATGTCTTCTTAGAGTCAATAAGTCATATGAGGGCATGTGTGAATTCCCCTCCAAAACTTTATTCAAATTGTAATTTTTCATGGTAAACGTAACAAGACTAGTAAGAGGTTATTTAGGTGAATAAGATGCATAAGCGAGTTGTTTATATTAAAATAAGGCTAAATTAATTGTGCCTACAAATGGGATCTATCCTATACAAGTTGTTAAGATGTGTGTAGATGAGATTTATCTCGTTTTCCTTCATTAGAGTATTGTTGAGTTTTTATAGGGAAGTTAGAGTTTCCTAGGAGTTGACGTAGGAGAATAAAATTAGTCAAGATCCAATTTTGGATCGAATACTAAAAAAATAATACTAGCAAAAACATCCATAGGTGCTTGTGAGAAGTCGATAGGCATATACAAAGATTTATAATAAGTATTACATTGGGAATAATTGTACTTTATATGCACTTTATTAAATCAAAATCTAAATTCAGTTTCATTGTAAATAATTAGTAGTAGCTACTATGGATTTATTCATTCATTTGTGAGAATGAATTTGCATGTAGAAAAATAATTATTTATTCATAGCAACATCATTCTTGAGTGCTCATTGTTGTAGACCCACCACGAAGGCAAGATCAAGACTGGTCTATGCTCGGATGTGCATCAATGTGCCTCTAGGAGCTAAGGTGCCAAATAGAATTTCCTTGAACATCCCAAACCACAAATGTGAACAAGACATTGTTTTGGAGAAGTCGAAGATTATCAATGAAAAATGTAGGAAAGACAGTTATGATGCCACTTTGTCCTGCCGAGGTACTCAGTCTACTTTAATAGCATTTATAAGTCTTTGGAAGTCCAGTCTAATTTATGCATTTACTTAAAAGAATTCAATGTCTTATGAACTAAACATTTTGTGCATATCATGCAATTATCGACAAGTCCACATCTCTTGGAAGCATTTATTTCAAAATATTTAAAGCCTTTTCAAAAACACCATTTTCTACATATCCGACAATCATCAAATTCTATGAGATTAAATTTATTCTAGGTTATTTGCTACATGGTTTATGCATATAAGTCTTTGGAAGTCCAGTCTAATTGTTGAATGGATGTGCAGACTATGTACTCTCACCAAGATTCACAATTACAATTGGTTTTATTTAACAAAAATTATAGAGAACTAAAAGAGCATTCAAAATAAATATTTTGATCAATTTCAATACAAATATCAAACACTAAGTTGTCACATGCATGCTTGCGTAAGATATTTCTTTGAAAACCCATGAATTTGATTTTCTATTTAATATATGCTATCATTCGTCTTTGAAATTTAGGCTTCTACTAAAATGACATATTAATAACTTAAAGAGTGCATTCAATAATTAACCATATATTGTGTGTCCTTTTTAAAATTTTTTTACAAAATGTATAAAATATGCATTTTAGAAATTCATTCAAAGCAAATGGGATGTGTGATACACCACAATACAATATGAATGTTGTATGTTTTAATGTTCTTTCATGGTTATTAAAAATATTATAGGAAGAAAATATTAAATGGATTGTGTTGAAAAATGAGGGCACCTTTGGTCAGGGGTAAGAAGAAATTCACTTAATTCTACATTGCCAATACAAATTTCCTATTTACAACATTGAGACCACCTCTTTGATATCAAAGGATGAAACTTGGATCAAAGTTTCCATACATTAATTATATTTTGTAAAAAAATAAAACTATTATAATTATTTGTACACACTAGATGTTGTATATCAAATTCAATATATATATGGAAGTGAAAAACTTAACAAAAATATAATTAAAAGGTAGTTAGATACTCAATTTTAAAGCAATATAAATATTAGGAAAAAAAAAAAAAAAAGATAAAAAGTTAAAATCTAGACAAGGATAAAAATTGCATGTGGCATTTTCCATGCCCTTGGCATATCCTATATGCCAAATACACCTCAATAATAAACTTTACTATAAATAACAAACATTTCCCCTAATCCGAATTTATAATAAAATGAATTAGATTTTCATGATTTAAGGCATTAAATAGAATACGATATTATTATAATTAATAGTAAAATCCCCTATGATGTAGCCTAGCACATGACCTTCTATGGATAATGTAGTGTCTTGTCCATATAAAAGTATTTTTTTTGGTTGAAATGTTTTCTTACTTGACATCCAATTTTTGAATGTTTGGGATATGCCCTAGTGTAAATATTTGTACTTTCTTACAATTTCTTCAAAAAAATAAATGTATTTCATGGACAAAATACTAATTTCAGTGATTTAATTGTGGAATGAAATACCTCAATTGAAAATTTATCATATAAAAACAATTGATTCTATAGTTAAAATGTGGCCTCCATGTAGTTTCTTTAAAGATTCATCTATTTTTTCTTAAACACCCTTCATATTTTTGGTATTGTTAAAATAATTCATCAAATCTTCGGAAACAATTGAACTTGTAAAAGGATGGATAGATTTATGCATTTACCTAAGACCTTCCACCTTGACAAGATCTACTAAGCAAAACTTCAAAAACTGAAGGAAATGAACTAAACCATTGTTCTTATATTTCTTCCATGGCTAATATTAGGCTCAATATAAATCAACAATCAAGGAAATACGACAATATGGAATTTGTTCTTACTTTGAAACCCCGATATGAAACATGAAGAATTTCCAAAGATAGCAGTTGAAACATTTAATATTTCGGCCATACATGAAAGAGAGGAACATAAAGAAAATATACCCTGATATGTTACCTGTAGTAATTTCATCATACATTTTGCATGCAGTCATTTTGTCAAATAATGGACAGACCTCCCCGGTCATATGGCACTGGATTTGTAAGAAATCAACATAAAAATAGGATCCACACACACCCTTGCCCTTTTCAACCACAAACTCCCCTATACCCGCACATGTAAAGATACTTATGCTATTACTCACAAACCCTTTCCCAGTTATAATACAAGTGTCATTAGAGTCGTGGGATCCCCTATACCCTGGAAGATTAAGACTCGGCTTAGCATTCAAAATTTGCAGAGATATTTGCTGTGTGATCAACATCCCATGTTATTTGAGTGATCTCCCACTTCAAAGATGTCAAGCCTCATTTTATTATATACAAATTGATTGATCTGGATCTGTATCTTTATCTGAAGCAGGTTCAATTGTTTATGAGAGAAACTACTACCTGTGCTTTCCTGCTATCCCACTTATGTCTCCGCAAGATTTGTATCTTTCACTTTCCCTCTGCGTGAAACTGTCTGTTTATCCATTCTCAGCCCAATTTTTTAATTTAACAAATTTTGTGCTGCTCGACTTCCGCAAAAATTAAGCGTTGCCTCTTTTTTTTTGTGACGTTGGGAAAAATGCAGTATTGGAGATGAAAAGACGGAATATTGGGTTAGAAAAATAAAAATTAAACGACTATGACGATGCAAACAACAGTTATTTTTCATGCAGAGGCAGTTACTTTTCTTTTATTATAGCAAAATGTCAGTCATGATGGATTTTAAATTTTTGATTATGAAACATGATTTTTTATTTATTTTTAAAGTAAAGGACAACTACCAAAAAAAATTCAGTTATAAAGAAAGTTGTCTCTAAGAAACCTATGCGCAATTATGTAATGTAGTTTTGAAGATAATAAAGAGGTGTAATGTTTTGAAGGAAACAAAAAAATTTAAGCCTGGTACGTGATTCTTCACGTTTGAGCCTGAATGTGTACAATTTTGAATCAGGGGCAGCAATTACAAAACCTCCATACATTTTAAATCAGTTTCTGTTGCCTTGACTGAAATATTGGGAATGAAGGCGACCTATTGAGGATCTAATTATAATTTAAATCAGGTTAAAAGAATGTATATTGAAAGAGTTATACGCATTTCTTGCCTACATTGACATGAACTAGGGCATCCAATTTCTCCAATTCGTGGGAGCTAAAACAAGGCTGTAAATTGTATATTTTCTTGCTTTTCTTTGATGAGTCCGATTCTCAGGTCCTTACCTAGATGAATGGAATCCACTCCTAAGGATAATAAGGAGACGATTATGATTATTTTTTGGCTGAAATAAATTCAATTAATAATTGTTGTTATAAATAATTCGCTGATTTTGATCTAGTAAGAGTGTTTGGGCAGTTTTCGGTTAAATTGTAAAGAAATCTCAATTACACCTTGCAAATAATATTTAATGAGAGAAGGGGGAATCTATTTGGTGATGGGAAGTTAATAGAAATCATGGCACAAGGGAATTGCAGTAGTTGAATGTGGGCTAGAATAAGAAAATAAGAAAATAAGAACAAGGATTAGAAAGGCTGAATGAGAATGAATTGAACTAGTACTACCTCCATTTTTTTTTTTGGTATTAGAGCTAGATAGGGCATCAATAATGATTATATGGAGGGCTAGGTAGAGAAGGTTACGGAATGATAAGGCGCGCGCGCATCATGTTGCCACGACACACTCCTATGTCTTTATCTTAATGGTATTCACATGCTCAGTAGGAGGATGAACACAACCAATGAGGGAATCAAAAGGATGAGTTGTTTCAAAGCAACAACATGATTGACATTTTTATTCTAGGAAGATTGGCCTTGATCCAAATTTTTATCTGCTCTGTTTATGCTTAGGGAATGGCTCTTTATAGATTCCCAACTATTTGTTAGAGGTTTTGTTGGGTTCGGGAAATCCATTTCAACATCTCCACTATCTATGAGGTCTGAATGAAGTGTTTCAACTTCAAACATTTATCTATGGTATGGCCTTTGACGCAATGATATTCATAATATTCATAATATTCATAATATTCATGGTCTTTGTACCATGATGGTTTTGGTGCATCGTTGGCAAAGGGTGTAGTATTAGGGAACTTAACCATGTTCACTGCATCCAACTATTTCAAGATTGATGACAAAGAATTTGTAAGTGGAGTGAACACTCGATGTTTAATCTCAGGTGTAACGGTCCTTTGGAAAGTTTCAAAAAGAACTAACTGGATTTGCTTGAACACATTTGGAATATGTGATTCCATCACCTACGACATTCTTATTTTTGTTAAATAATTTGGGTTTGTCTACAGGTTTGGACTCATGGTTATCTCTTTGAAAGGGTTTTAAAGTCCCTTTAGCAAGTAAAGCCTTTTTAATCGACTTCCTTTCTCAATAACTTCTTCAAAGGTGCTTACACAATGCATTTACAAGTGAAAGGCTATTTCAAGATGCAAGTTAGGTACAAAGATACTTGACAAGTTGTTTCTCTAAAATAGAGCAAGGGAAGCGACTAGCTAACCCTCACCATCATTATAAGAAACCAATGAAGTTTTCATTGTTGTGTTGTTTGGCATTACAAAGGTCTATCATAGTGATATCACTTTCCATGTTAAATGAAAGTGTGAACAAACTTTTCAAACTAATTCGACAAACATGAAAACAAGACGTTTGGGAATATGGAGAAACCATTCAAGTGTCGCCTCTAAGACTTCATGGGAATAAGTGAATAAGATAATTATCACTATAAGCAACTTCCTAACAAGCCATGAAGAAGTATTTGACATGATCATGTGGATCACCTTTACCCCTATATTTGTCAAATTTAGGGCAATCAAAACTAGGAGGAAAGGGCATATGCAACATTTCCCAATTGAAAGGGTATGGACACAATTATTCAAATTGATATTTCTTATTGTGTCCAACATTATTTTCTTGAAGACTTGTAAGGGAATTTTTCATGGATTGCCACTCTTGGTCGAAGATCTGGCCACATGAAGGTGTGGTAGGTATGTACACGTGGTTAGACTTTGACATTTCACCACCACAATTTTTCAGTGTAATGTTCATTATATGTGACCTTAGGTTTCTCATTACGTGTAGCTCTACCGTGTCTCTGTGGACATGGGAAGCTAAGTTTGCCAATTGACGACTAAGGGTTTGTAATTTTAAACAAGAACCTTGTAGTTTTGGGGTTTCGTGTGAGTTTCTTGTGGAGGGTTTGTTCATGATATTCACCTTCAAAAATTACAACACTTGTGCGACACTCCAGAAATCAAGTTCTGACCATTTTTGCAATCACATGTGCCTAGTAGAGGTCGTCGGTGCCCAAGCATCCTTGTCCGGTCATGGGCGTCCATGTCCATATATATCCATGCAACCTATAATTTATTTGGAGCAATAATGACACGAGATCACTCCTGTTCAGAGTTCTCCCGATTCGCATCAATTCCGAGATCGAGCGAAAATCGGCGAGGTCATTCCTCCTCTCTCTTGCACTTAGGGTTTCATATTTTATTAGTTTATTGCTTGTGTCAAATATGTATTTTAGCATTTATTTATCATACGTGACTCTAAAATTAAGATTTAACTTATAAATTCCATTTTTGTTGAATCAAGGTGCAATTTGCTATTGAAATAACCCGTTCCATTTAATTCACCTAGATAATTTATTTTTCTTTAGTTGGTTTAAAATCCATAAAAAATTAGGGAAAACTAGAACATTAAAAACATAGGATAAAGTAAGATGATTGTGCCTATTCAGAAATCGAAGCACTCGGAGGTACCCCAATCTGTCTACATTCATGATTCGCGAGACCATGCCAATAAAAAGATTTTCATCAAATGGTTCATGTGTCTTATCTAAGAGTCCACACTTTTACATCTGACCCAAAATTCCGTTTTCAACAATGTTGATGGATGCCCGTAGACTGATCCAAAGCCCCTTTTCAACATTTTGAGTCTCTTGAACAATCTTATATCATAAGAGACCATGTTCTCTCTGAGGAATTTTGTCGAACAGTTCACAGGCCTCCACATTTGCATACCTCACACTGGAGATCAACAAAGAGCATGCAAAAGCTAATGCACTCCCCATTGACCAACACTTGTTTCTACTACTAATTTCTTGACACCTGACTTAGCATTGGACCAAGCCAATGGAATAGTTGTGTTTGGCTTTTGTGAACCTGCAGGCTAATACCCTCGTAGTTATAGTAAATTCTTGTGGGTGTTCCAAGCATCTTCTCCAATCGCACTGCCCTGAAAAGAGGTGGTTTGCCAGTACTCATACACTTGAAGGACCTCTTGTGGGATGTCAATATATCTCATTTGAGAAGATTCTTGTATGATGAATTCTTCTGGAAAGAGAGAGATCAATTCTTCAGGTTTAAGTGGTTCATGAGTTTTTGGATTAAATGCAGGTGGAGGTGGCTTGGAAAGGTTATGAATCAAATTGTACCACTTCTGAGGCATATCTTCATCATCCAAGATTATCTTAAGTCGTGAGTTGGGAGATGTTGCATTCAGACTTAATTGAACAGTGAGCTTCTGAAATATTTTCTTTTTAATGGGCACTCTCCTTCGAAATGCTGCAAACTGGACATATGAAATCGGTCCACTGGAGCAGTTGAAAAGGAAGGATGTAATAGCACCATGAATATGAATACTGATACAGTCGGTCATCCTCGGAAACGGGTAAATAACAGAAAAGAGTGAAGCTTTTCTATTTGGCACGAGCTAGGCAAGGGTGAACCGGTCATTTAAACACATGTTGGGCGCATTTTGGCAAGATTATTTTTGGGAGAAATTGTAAACCACCAAGGCAATTATGAGGCTCCTTCTTTTGAGGAATTTTCAAAAAATACTCCCAAGGGCCAATACGCCTCAGAGACAATCATTTCCTCAAAGGCATTCAATGTTATAAAACAAACAACTAAACTTCATTGATATCCTTTTATTATACAAATCCCCTTTTCTATTAATCATTTTATTTGTAATTCATGCCATTATTATGAATTGAATACTTGTGAGAGTAATCATATAGATCTTGAAAATGGACTTTAAATACCTTTAATTGGAGACAATGAGAGTTATCCATATTTCCACTCGGCACACGAGGATAACAAACATTACAACATGTTGGGAAAGAATCATATTCAAATGAGACTTATAGAATGATGGGATCTTTGGAATGGATCTCTCCCTTAAAAGATGTGTCCCTGAAGTCTCTCCCAAAAGTCATGGTATTTAATACAACCAAGAGGGTTGCCCATGCAACCAACCTCATGTACAAAGGACACTTGGTGGAAGTGGTCTCCTCTTACACCTATCTTGGAGTGACTTTCATGGGTCCTCCTTTGAACATGCTTCATGCAGCAGAAGAGAGATTATGTAAAGGTTATGCAACCCTCAATACACTTGAGAGACAATGTTTCCAGCTTCAATTTCAAGATGCCAACGCAAAATTGCGTATTTTCCAAACTCTAGTGACACCAACAGTGTTGTATGGTTGTGAGATTTGGGGCCTTGATCTTCGACACAGTAGTTGGGCTCGTGTTGATAGAGTACTCGTCTCCATGCTATCCAGGACTCTTCGGGCAAAACGCTCAGTTCCACATGCAATCATCTTGGCTGAGTTTGGCACGCACCCTCTCCGAATCTCAACTATGTTCCATCTTGTGATGTTACTCCATAGACTAAGATGTATGGCAGATACACCAATTGGGTAGAATAGATACCCCTTCAAGGCTCTCCAATCATCCATGAGGCTACGTGAATTGGGGATCCAAACCACTTGGTATGCACATTGTACAACTTTCTTCCAAAGCATCGGATTGGATATTGATCGCCTTCCTCCTCTCACATTCTCTATTAATTCTCCCCACATGCCTAAAAGGGAAATTCATAGAGGAATTAGAGAGGAGATCTACAAAGCTTACATAAAATCAACGTGGATTGAACCATTAGAACCATTGCCAACAAAAATGCACCACTATTTGGAGCATTATCTCCAAATTGAAGAGGGACGTGTCATTCCCCCCAAATACATCAAGTTCCCACTTGGTTTGAGATTCCCCTTGGGTCAACTACGAGTTTGCTCTCATCAGCTTCGCATGGAGACAGAGCACTACATTCCTAGAGACCAACGCACTTGCACACTTTGCAACAATGAACCTGAATCAGAGGAGCACTTTATATTTCGTTGTCCTGTGTACTATGAGATCCGTGGCAGGTACTATTGTCTCTTTCGAGAAACTCAAGGCTCATTACGTGCCCTTATTCATTATGATGACCAGAGGTGTGTAGCTTTATTTATCAGGGAGATGACCCAACATAGATATGGCCTCCTCAAACATCATCATGGCAGCCTTGGGTCCCAGAATATTGGTGCATTCCTTCAGCCTTCTACACAACACCGGAGGCATAAACGGGCACATGACTTCACACATCAGTCACGATCTACCAGGCGTAGAACCTCTTAAGCATGGCACTTGTTGCATCCTTGTGTCTTTCCTACTGTTTCTTGTATTTTGTTTTGTTTTTGTTTTTGTTTTGTTTTTGTTTTTGTTTTTGTTTTCTTCCTTCGTACATCGTCTTATTCTCTGTGCACCTCTTGTAGTCCCTTTAACCTTTTTTGTTACTTCGGACATTAATTTTTAAATTAAATTAAATTAAATTCTCAATGTGGCAAAAGATGGTAGCCCCCACTCCCCCTCTTCCACTTTGAGTTGGCTTGCTTGGTCAATCATGATCTCCATGAATTGATATGTAATTGGTGGTCTTTGGAAATTAAAGGCTCCACTATGTTCCACTTCACCAATAAGCATTTTGATGTTAAAAGACAATTCAAGAGATGGAAAGTAGCCTCTTTTGGAAACATCAAGGAAAGAAAAATGGTATCATCCAGGAACTCTTAGAGGTGGCTAGGGAGATTGAAGCCAAGAGTAGATTGTCGGACTTACACTCTGTGGAATTAAACTCTCTAGCAAATCTCCATAACACAGTCAAAGAGGAAGAGACTTCCGGAGATAAAGATCCGGAGCCCTTTGGCTCAAAGAGGGAGATAGGAACATGAAGTTCTTCCACTTGATTGCCTGAAAAACACAAAACTCGAAATAAGATTTATGAAATGATTCAAGAAAATGGGACAATCATCACCAAGGAAAAGGACATCATTGAGGAAGTCACCCTTTTCTACCCCTCACTTCTCGGCCCGTGGAAGATGGCTCCTGGATAAAATGGATGATATTATGGCTTTTATTTCAAAGGTTGTCATTATCAGAGAAATCAATAGCTCCTCACCCGTCCCTTTGAGATGGAGGAGATGACTAAAGTTGTCTTCGATATGAATGGGGAGAAATCCTCGTGCCCCGACGGTTTTCTGTTACTTTTTTTCAACACTTTTGGGATATTATAAAATAGGATCTTCTTTTAGTTAGAGAATTCCAAAGCAAAGATGTCCTTCTCAAAGAATGGAACTCCACCTTTGTCGCCTCGCCCCAAATTTTGTTCAAGCGAAATATTATCCGACCTCGAGACCCTTAAGTCTATGTAATACCTCTTACAAAATCATCACCAAAATGATGGTTAATAGATTAAAACCCTTCATTTCTGGTTGGTCTAATATGATTAGCAATACGGCTTCATCCAAGGTTGGTTGATTCCAATTCCAAGTGGTATCATCACCATCCATGAACCTATCCTCTCAACTCACCTCACCAACTTAGATGGTTATGTGCTTAAACTTGATATGTAGAAAGCCTTCGATAGGGTCAGTTGGAGATTTCTTATCAAAGTTCTCAGGAAATTTGGCTTCAATGAAAATGGATAAGGTGGATTCATTGTTATATCTCCACCCCCATTTTTCCATTCTTGTCAATGGTTTTCCAGAAGGTTACTTCCCGAGCAAGAGAGGACTTTGTTAAGGGGACCACCTCTCACCTTTCTTGTTCATCCTCATGGCGGACTCCCTCAATAGAGCTCTCATTGCGGCTGTGACTTCCTCCTCTATTTCTAGCCTCTTCATCACCGTTAGGCTCCGCTACTAATCATAATCAATCTATTGACGACATGATCCTCCTTGGATCTCGCCTCGGTTATTAAAGTGAGAACTAGAACGTGCATCCTTGATTCATATCAAGAAGGCTCTAGTCAAAAGATCAATTCGGAAAAGTGTTGCATCTCCTTGTTCAATACTCCCCCATGAGGCAGAGAAATATTGCGGATATCTTTGAATGCAGAATCATGGATCTTCCTTCCTCGTACCTTGGTCTCCCTCTCTTCAAAGGTAAACAGTCAGAGGATCTCTAGATTCAAAGAAAAAAGGAAACTTGCAGGTTGGAAGGGTTCCCTCCTAAGCCAAGTAGACAAAATCCAACTTGTCAAATCCACTCTTCAAAGTATGCCAATCTACTTCCTCTCTCTCTTAAAAATCCCCTCAGTGGTGGCTTCAAAATTGAACAGATCCAAAAATGCTTCCTCCGAGTCCGGTTGGAAGAGAAGAAGAGAACCCACCTTGTGGCACGGGACTTAGTTTGCGAAGCCAAAAATATTGTGAGGCCTTGGTCTGAGAAGAATCGGAGATATGAGTATAGTCATGCTCGCAAAATTGGGTTGGGCCTTGGTTACGGGTTCCCATGCTCCTAGGCTACTCTCCTTCGAGATAAGTACTTGAGATTCAACCGTCTTTCTCTCACGATAACCCACTCCCCTTAGTTCGAGTATATGGAATTCTATTATCAAGCTGTAGGGATCTTATTCGCAAAGGTTCCAAATGGGCCGGGAGATGGCAATAATATTGATTTTTGGAATGATTGGTGGATTTTAGATCAACCGCTTTCAAGGACCTTGTTCTCCATCATGCCACATTTGATTCGCCTGGTGGGCCTCCCAATTGTAAATTACATTGACATATCTTCCTATCTTCCCCAATGGTTGCTTCCCAAATGACAGGGATGCAAGCACAATCAAGTGTTGTTAGTTGACTCTCTAGAGTAACTCCTCTCTACTCTACATATTGGCTCATACCCTTTTGTTGACTCGGTGATCTGGCCTTGGACCTCATCTAGATCCTTTTGTTTTGTCAACTCGGCGTATAATTCCCTTTTTTCCATCATGGATGAATTCCCCCTCAAGCACTTCTGGCCAACCCATGTTACTCCAAAGATTGGTATGTTTGCTTGGCTCGTTTGGAAGGATCTTATTCTTACTCATTCGAATATGCAACAAAGGCGCTACTCCCTCCCTTCTAGATGCAACTTTTGTTTAAAAATGTCGAAGACTCCTACCATATTTTTTGTTATGTGCCCCTTCTCTTCTAGAATATGGTCCTACATCTTAAATTCCTTTGGGATGCTATGGAATTTTTGGGTTCTATAAAAGACACTCTTGAACAATGGTTCTCTCCCTTTCAGAACTTGGGCCTCTCTTTGGCCTGGAAAGCTATTCTTCCCCATGTTATCTGGGGCCTATGGAAAGAACGAAACAGGCGCATCTTCCAAGATTCTTCTCAAAAAGAGGATGTTGTTGCTAACTCTATTATTATCTCCCTTTAGGAAAACCTCAACTCTTCCCTAGCAGATTAAATAGGAAACTCAAGATAGATCTCCTCGCGAGTGCAAATTGGCGAAAAGATCTCTTGTTTGTTCCTGCTCCTAGCCAGTATATTGTTGCCAAAGTGGCTACGTGATGGAAAGCTCCACTTGTTGGGTGGTGGAAATTAAATGTGGATGGTGTTTCAAGAGGCAATATTTTCCCCTCCTAGTTGTGGTGGTGCACTAAGAGACCACAAAGGAAATCTTATAGCGGCTTTTTTTAATACCCTGGGTTTCGGCAATAACCATAGAGTGGAAGCTTTAGCCATCCTCAAAGGCATGGAACTAGATAGAAATGTGGATCCGCCAAGATCATCATTGAGAGTGACTCCCTAAATCTCATCAAAATTATGAAAGATATTAGCCTCCCCCCTGGAACATTAGCATCATCCAAAATACCATACCCTTTAAGCAAAATGTCATTGAAGTCTCCTTTAGCACGTCTATTAGGAAGGGAATGTTCTTATAGATGCTCTAGCCAAAAAGGTGTTGAATGCTCTAGCCACACTTCCTAGTTCGATTCTTTTCCAAAAGATATCTCCACTATTGTCAAAAATGAAGTAGCCTTGGAAAATGGTTACCCCTCTCTCGCATGTTGAGATACAACATTCTTGAATGTTTTTCCCTTTTAAAAGATCTTTTCCTTGCTTCATCAGATTTGTGTCCCTTTCTACAAAGTTGTGTTGTATCTTCTCTCATCTCGGTGGGCCCGAACTTAGAGGTCTCATCCGCTCTATTAATCATTTTTGTGTCACTCTAGATCCCTCGTATCTCTACATGAGCTACCCTTTTAGGCATTATTTTTGTTTTAGATCCTCCCACGCTTGTGCGTACATAGAGGTTGGTCCCTCCCCGTTCATATCTCCCCTCCGTTTTTAGAAACGTTCGTCTCTTAATTATCCTTTGCTTTTTAGATCAAACTCGCATTGATCTTTTTGTATCAACATTCCCTCCTTCTCTGGTTCTGAAATCATGGGCAAAAATATCGTGTGCGTTGAACTAGTTGACAATTTCGACATTAAGGAGGATAGAGAAATATGGAATATCCTTGTCACGGGTGGGGTCTCGGGTTTCATGGAATCTCTGCATGGCCACTCCCTCATGATTTCTAGTTGCATTCTCAACTCATGGAATGGGGCAAAGTCAGAGTTGGGGATTTAGTTTTCTCCATATCTCTAGCAACCCAGATTGTTGTTGTTACTAGCCTTTTGAGATTGTGGAGCCACTTATATCAAAAGGTCGCTTGCCAACGAAATCGTTGCATGTGTGGAAGATCTCGACTAAATCCAAAAGTATTAGTTTGGCTTTGAGAGGGTGCCCTGAAACATCCCCTGGAATAAGGTAATGCGTTGCTTAATGTGTTTCTTTACTATTGATGACCACTACAAAGTAATTCATGGAGTTCACTTGTTCCTTCTTGCCCACTTCCGCCACAGAAGATTGGTTAACTTCCCCCAATTCCTCTTGAATTCTCTAGCTAGCTCCATTGCTTTGACAAGGAAAGGCACATGACATATTCTCCATCAAGGTCTGCTTTTATCTTCTGTTTACCAAAGTTGCCCCTGCCTCTCTCATTCCCGCTACCCGATTATTTCTCCTAAAGGAAAACACAAATTGTCTCCCCCCTCTCCTCTCCAAAGCATCCACTCTTGCTATGCCCCGTGGTGCTATCCTTTGTTCCCTCGGTTTCTACCCCACATAAGTTTTGTTGCCTCCATCGTTTTATCCATTATAGCTCGAGATGACTCCCTCGAGATCCTTTCGCCTCCTCTTTCTCCCTCTTTGTCTCCTCTAAGCATTCGTTGTCCCCATCGCCTTCTTCACCTCCTCTTGCTCCCTTTGTTCCACTTTCTCCGTTGAACCCTCTTCGACCTCCCCTGCCCTTTCTTCCCCGCCTTTGTCTATCCCTGTGCAAGTTCTTGCTTTTGTTTTTGCTCTTGTGGTTGCTTTTTCTCCTCAGTTTGCCGAAGTTGGGGCTTAATTCCCTTGATGTTTTAGTGATACCTACGACCATTCGAACTCGGATGATCCAGATGTTCCCCAAACCTCGGATAAATAGACACCTACTTCAAATCTGCCCTCACCAAGCTCGCTAGCGATGGTTAAAGCCATTGGTGTAAATGATCCCTACACTCGGGCTGTCAACCACATCCTTTACAAAATCCAACGTGTGTTTATTGTCATCAAGAACTGGAAGGACTATAGTGACATTCTGAAAGATGTAATTGATAATGCTTGTGAGGAGATCAAAATCTCCATTGACATTGTGGTTAATTTTGCTCGTTATAATTGAGAATGATATGGAAGCAACCAATATTCTCAATGAGATTCGTAATATGTAATTGGTTTCTTTCCTCATCTTCTTTTTGGGATCCTCTTGTTGGATCTTTTTGTACAAGGATTAGGATCCTTTCAAAATCCTAACTTTTACCCAATGTCAAAAAAACATGACACAAAATGCATTCCCAAATAAGCGAAAAATCTCATAAAGGAAAATAAAATTTTCTTGAAGCTCTCGATAATGCCACAAATCACAAATACTTTGACAACATGAAAATTCTACTTGTAATTGTTTTTGGTTGATGCAAGATGACTTGTGAACCCGAATACCCCTACATCACTTGGTTTGCAATAGTGTATGTTTATGAATTTAATATACCATGATGCTTATGCCAATGGAAGTGGCCCTCTCCTATTATTATAATGGTTCATTGGTTATAGGATGAGTGTATTCCCTTACCGGATCCTACTAACATAATGGTTCATTGGTTGTGGGATGAGTAAATTGCCTCCCCTCCTCTAGTTCTTGCCTCTTCAATACATTTTGGAATTGCTTCTACAACTCTAAGATGTCTAGTGCGAAGTTCATGTTGGGATTGTTCATGATGGAATTAATATGGATGTTAGATAACACTCTCTTTTAACAAATCAGTTTTTTCTGATTCTAGTGTGCATGTACATAGTTTGGATTATTATGTAATTGGATGTTACTTGGAATAGATCTTTTATTTATAGTGTATTTACTAACTTCCATTTAATCCATGTTCTTGCTTTCATTTGGTTAATCTGATTTTAGTGTGCATGGACATAGTTTGGAATATTATGTAATTGGATGTTACTTGGAACAGATCTCTGATCTATAGTGTATGTACCAAATTCTGTTTAATCCATGTTCTAGGTTCATGATGGGATTAATATAGATGTTAGATAATGCACTCTTTTAACAAATCAGCTAATCTGATTTTAGTTTGCATGAACATAGTTTGGACTATTGTATAATTGGATGTTATTTGGAACAGATCTCTGATTTATAGTGTACATACCAACTTCCATTTAATCGATGTTCCAGCTTTCATTATAACCATGCATCATCTTCATCTTATATTGTAAACATGACATATAGTTGATTGGTTTCAGGATGAATATGTTTATTTACTCATCTTCCCTTCTTTTAGGTGGCTTCATGAACATTCTCTTATCTGAATTCTAATCCTAAGAATACAAGTACAATGTATTACTCTATTTTATTTGAGGCTTATAATTAAAAGCATAAATTTTCATTTTACTAATAGGTGTGTTGATAGGAAATATTTACATTATTGAAACAAAAACATTCAAGTGGTCTATTTTTTTCTGCAATTAAAAACAGGCAAGATTTTTGTTGAGCATCTTACAGAACAATGGAATATTAATTAAGAAAACATAGTGTATGACAAATGAATGAGGCAATTACGATGCCACGGAGGAGAGGAAGGCCGAGTAAAACACTCATCCTGCTACCACAAGATTACAATGTATAGCTAGGTCAAAAGTTAAAACATTGATTAAATAGAACTTGGCATTGACACTGTAAATCAGCAATCAGTCCAAGGTAACATTCAATTACATGATAGTCCAAACCATGTCCATGTACATTAAAATCAAATTGACAGATTTGTTTAAGAGCATGTTATCTAACATTCATATTAATCGCAGCATGAACCTTGCACATATTTAGATATCATCAAAGCTTGATTTCAACAACCATAAACATGATTAGCCGGTCTAAAAATTACAGATAAAATTGGCAATGCTATGAATACAGATAATCCTGCCATTCACCAGGGTAAACTTAAAAAGCATCCAGGTTACAGTTTTTACAACATCAAAGTTACAAAATTTAATACTGATATTTGTTTTGGCAACTATCTATTGCAAAAACATATAATCCTACAATAACCTACAAATATACTTTCCTATGCACAGTTTTCTGGTGAAAAGAACACTGTAACACAAAGCTCAGACAGCAATTTCAAACACACTTGTAAACTTGCGATCAGAGTATAACACGGGACGATCTTATTTTAATCCTCAAAATATTTCCACCTAATGGTAAGATAAATGTTGATCACTGTGAGTTGTAGATGACGTATCACTTGTGGGGTTGTCCAAGGTCTGTGATTCAGCATGCTGAGAAAAAGAATTCTGAGAGTCAAATATACTTGGGTACGTATAGTAATAATCATCCTCCATAGAATTCCATCTTTGGGGCTGGATAGTTGACTGATGGTCAAGTGCAGTATCGTGAATTGGAGATGGAATCTGACTGGGAGAGTCATAAAATGGTTTGCCTGATGTTTTTGGGCTAATGCTCGTATTCCGTTCAGGATGACCAGGAGGTGGAGGAATAGTACCAGTCTGAACGTTGTTATTGTAAATTGGATGAAATGCATCCAAATCCAACTCACCTTCTCCCCTCCTTTCAGATCTTTCTAAATTTAGATCAAAAATATCAGTTTGTCTTTGTCCAGTTTCTGAAATCTGCTCAGATTGAGGTTGAATTGGAGATGGAATTTGACTGGGAGAATCATAAAGTGGTTTGCCTGATGTTTTTGGGTTGAGGCCTATATCCCGTTCAGGATGACCTGTAGGTGGAGGAATACTACCAGCCTGAATGTTGCTGCTATTATTGTAAATTGGATGAGATGCATCTAGACCCAACTCACCTTCTCCCCTCCTTTCAGATTTTTCTAAATTCAGATCAAAAATATCAGTTTGTCTTTGTCCAGTTTCTGAAATCTGCTCAGATTGAGAGTCTAGTGGCAGGCTCGAGTCACTGGTTGCATGCTTGCCAGAATAAAAGGTCTTCTTTCGGTCATCCGCTAGAATAAGATCTTTATCATCACTTGCAAAGCTTCCAGAACCTAATCTTATGCTCAACTCAGAAATCTTAAATTTTGCAAGGTCAGCTGCAGCACGAGCAGCAGCTGCTGCTTGATCAGCAGATTCTGCAGCTGCTTGGGCAGCTGCCAAAACATCTTGAAAGTCCATGCTGGTTTCACTTCTTTTCCTTGAAACTGACTCTGTATTCGTCATTAATTTCTCAGAAGATCTAGTGGGGAGGGAGGTGATAAATGGAACAAACTGCTTCAGCTGGAATGTATCTTCAGACCTACTGGGAGGAGTAGTAGGTGATCCAACTGGAGATTCTAGATTCACAACCGGAACATCTGATCCAAGGGGTGATAAGTGCAGAACAGAGTCATGACCATCCCTGTTAAAAGTCGTTTCTGATTCAGATGGAGTAGGAGAGGATTCCACAGGAGGCACTGTTCCTCTGGCTAGTTCTGCATCTGAACTTTGCACCACTGACTGCTTAGGAACTTCTGGTAGATCTAAATCATCAGAAACTGTATCTGAGTCGGAACCATTGCTTGATTGTTTTACTGAAAAATGAGATTTATCCTTTTCATCTGGTAGTGGCATTTTAGACCCACTAACAAAATGAGTTGGTCCATCCTACCAAAAAAAAAAACTTACATCAGATTCACAAATCTATAAGTATGAAACAACAAAAGATTATGAATATGCAGTATTTTTCTATCAGACTTTCAAATAAAAATCTTACCAGTAAATCTTCATGCAACTTGAAGAATTCAGCTTCTGTGTTAGATGAATCCCATTCTACTTCATGTTCTTCAGCTATTTCCTTCATTAACTTCAATTTCACCTCAGCAAGAGGAGCACGTACTGAAAGCTTTTCAATAATCTGCAAATTATTATACAGTACATAATTATTGGTAGTTGCATAAAAGAAAAAGAATCCTAAGGTTCATTTCAGTAATGCATAAACTAAAGAGGAAATTTCACAATCCCGATTCAATCCAATATGAGCAGTCAGTCAGGACAGACCAATAAGCCAATGAAATGCATTAGTAGCCAGATCCCACCAAGGACTACCATGAAAAAATCTTGGTCTCAAAGAGCTAAGTTATATATGTCCATCCTTTACATAATTAAAGATCTTTAGCGGTGGTAGCAGAAGCACAAGAAATCCCCATATCTTTGAAGGCACTACCCTCAAAGATCACAGTAAAAAGGTGGGATATTCACTTTCTCACTCACCGGCATCTGGAGTGTCATAATGCAAATGAAGCCCCGTTCCCCTTATTTAAAACTCCTGCATTAAATTTTTCCTCGGAAGCTTTCGTAGTTTTGGTGATTTCATTTTAGCCTCACACTTATTTGGTTCCTAGGAATCTTTTAACCCTACTACTTTACTATTGTAATTGGATGTACTTACAAGTCCCTTACTTTAGTCACTCACAGACATTTCTTTATTTATTTCACAATGTGTATAACAGTTTCTGCAAACAACAGTCAATGCACAGTGAAGCATGTAAAGCATGGGTTCTTGTATATGACTGACTGGTGACGGCCCTATTGATTAACTTGCCCATTCAAGCATCCCCATTATCTTGTGGGTCCAAGAAACTCTATTTGCAAATTTTTGCAGGCATTGTATTAGCTAGACAATAATTGGTATAGGGGAACTAATCACAGTCATCATGTAAAAGCTCCTAGACAAGTTAGGCACAGCCAAACCTGTAGTGCTGTTTTGCCCTAAATCAAGAAAAAGTTTGGCCTTGGCTGAAGGTGGATCTGGCCTTCAAATTGACGTGTACAAATAACAAATCAAGGAGGTCATGCCAAACAAAATCGCCAAATAATTTGAACCCACAACGCATTTACAGCTTTACAGCAGCTCTTCACAATGGCTCACTAAGTTCATGTAATATCCCCTTTTGGGATATTAATTAAATTTTACTAAATTACTTGCAATGGAAGTAAACTTAGAAGAGAAACTCTTCTAGGTTCACCTCAACTAACTCAGTGTCGGCTTCAATACAACCAAAATGGGGTTGGAGTGAGCCAAAGTAATGGTTTAGATGGGCTAATTAGTCGGAATTAACACTTCTTTAACCAAATAAATTGCAGCAGTAGTAAAATATGTTAGAAATGACTGCAAACTTCAAAAATTAATCTCCTTCAATATTTGCTCTTTTTATATGAAATAAATTGCAGATGGAAGATAAAATTATAAATTTTCAAATGAACTAACAATCTGAATTTTTAACCCACTGAAACCCACTCAAATCTGCAAAACAAGTCACTAGGGTTAAGGGAGAAATATTAAATTGATTCCAACCTTATTTTTGACTTCCCAACACTCAAAATCACCACTTTTAGATCTGCAATAATTAATTTATGACAGCAGATTGGAAACCCTTCCAAATAATGGTGAAAAACTCTCCAAACCAGTCGCTTTACTAAGAATAAATTCCAGCAAGATTAGCAACCCAAAATATCATGAAATAAAGTGCATTTGCAATAGAATAATGAGCAAGAACAGTTCAAATTTTATCCTTGCCAAAAACCATTCAAAAACACCATAAACCTCCTCCAAACAAGTTGATTTATACCATGAAAAACCAGCAGCAATATCCAGATTTTTATTGATCAAAAGATAGCTCAAAAACCCTCCAAACAAGCTCTCACACTCTCTCAACAATGGCGACTTCACATATGCAAATAAACTCAAGCAAAACTTATCATTTCATAGCTCAAGAAGAAACACACACTTCACAATGGGTGGTGTTAATGAACACCTTTTATTTTTTTATCACTAGTGGGCATTCATCCCTCTTCAAACATGAAGATAAGTTATAATAATCTGTCAACATGCGAAAAAGGGTGCCCCTCATCTTCTTTTATAGATATTCCTTGCTCATTCTCCAAAGTTTTCTTCCTTTTGAACCACCTTCTAGGAGAGAATCTTTATTTTAAAAATTGCCTGGAAGTCACACTCAAAAGCAAATATTAAATGCATGGGAAAATTAAATATATCAAATGATGCCCATATGAATCGACCCATGCCAAAATAAGTCGATTTATTCTAAATAATAATAATTAAATAATCCCAAGGAATTCGACTTGCCTCTATTTAATTAATTTACCTTCAAAGATCATTAATTGGCCCAAGGTAAATCGATTTCTTCTTTCTATTTTAATTTTTGACTTGCACAATAAAAGAAAATATATTTTAATTTTTAAATCCACATGTGCAAATCGAATTTCCCCTATTTTAATTTATTTTAATCCAAGGGGAATGGATTAAAAGGTACCAACCATTATCAATTAATTTTTGTTTGACAAAGGGGACATTACGGTTCACCAAGGAGGACAAAGGGACTTTCACCAAAGGATATACTTGTTCACAAAGACTTGACTTGGAGATACAGAGTAGAAGAGTGCAAATGACCACATCGAGACCTTAGCATATGCACCTTCCTAATTTTCTAGGGATCTCCCGCCCTTCTATATTTCACATATAGGCTATAACCATCAAACCTCACAACACAGTTGCTCTAGTCAAGGGGTGAGATCTTTGCACCAACAAGTTCCCCGAAGCAATTATCCCTTTGCCCTCTCTTTATGTTATTTGTCTACATTGGTCTTATTAGTTCATTTACTTTATTACATGCTTTGGTCAATCTTAGCTACCAACACTTTTTGACCACATATTACCCCTACTTATTGTCCTTTAGAGTATATATTAAGTGAGGTCTATTCCTTTATAAAACTCAAAGGCTTACTTAGGAGGTTCTTCTCTATGTATACACCAATTGCCCACAAGGTTGACCGATTGTAATCTTACTTGTCAACAGAGGCCAGGACCAGTATTGTTACATCAATTCTCTCTTCTAACTCCAATAAAACCATGTTGCATAAAGTCCTAACTCTGACCCTCAGGTCAGATAAAAGTCCATAAAATTCAATGTGCAAGAGATATACAAATCGGGATTAATGATATCTAACAAAACTCCTGAAGGATGTAAAAAAGCATAACCAAATCATTATAGATGATAAATCTCGATTTTGAGAGTGAAAAGTCTGTTATATTATGGAACCAAGAAAATATGTAGTTACAAAATCAACTCAAGGAAGTTGTAGCAAAGAACATCAAAGAAAATACTAAGTAAATAGTCCCTTGCAACTACCTAACATGAAGAAATAATGTGCCATTACATATACCATCAACAAACAAAGCACCATCTATAGCCAAAACTATTGTGCAATAGATACTACAATAACTGCAATTGGACCAAAAACAGGCAATATCATATCCTCGGGAAAGCCTTCTCTCAATTGGTGTGAGCAAAGTTGGAAGTAACCTCTTTGATAGTTTCATTTTCCCCATTTGCAATGGATTCGTTCTCATTCGTTCAAAACTGGAGGATTTGCAGTATTTGTCCCATTCTATGCAAGTTCTTGATGGACTTTGTCAACTGTGCTAGCAGAGGCTTCTGAGACACAAATTTGCACAACATTGGGAATGAACTGAGGAAGAGTGACTGGACTGGTAGCGAGAGTTGGAGTGAGATACAGAAATACAGAGAGTTTTGTGGTGAATGGCTTATATATCAAGGCTGGTACAACTTAACAAATGAGATTGTCAACATTGTAGTTGGAAAGGACTACCTGTTGGAGGAAGTACTCTATTCTGTAAGTGATATTACTTGCATAGCCTAGTGGTTAATTCCCGTGTAACCAAAATTCATTCTAGGCGTTCACACTCCAAAATCACTTTACTAACATTTTGATAAGTCAACGCACTAATCTCCCAATTCGGGGATAGGGTGGGCTTGCTTGAAAATTCTTTTCAAGAGATGTCATAAGTCTTTGTTCCATGTCTTACCTTCCTCTTATTAGTTATTTTCCCTCTATATACCATCTATTAGGCCTTCTATCTACACACATGATGCCTATCTGCCTATTTGACTTCTTTACTCCTAGACCCTTCACCGGAGGCTATTCTCCACACAAAATGCACCACTATTACACTACACATAAAAAGACCCCTTTGTGATAGTGGTGCATTTTGTGTGGGGCATAGCCTCCGCCGACCCTTCTAGCCCATCCATCTCTCCTAGGCTGTATTGAGCCAAAGCCACCATCCATATTTGTTGTACAATCCATATTGTTGTTTTTACCTTGAGCCATAGCCGACCACATCACCCATGGACCGTGATGTTGACTATCCAGAATTAGGATCTGAGATTTTGCACCCATATATGTAGGTTTAGTCTTAGTCCACTCTAGAACACAAAATTGCAATATCCTTTGTTTTGCTTGCAAATCAAAATATTCCTCCTTGGGATCTTGAAGGATCCGAAGGTAAAGGAGCTTCACCAAAGGGATATAAGTCACAATTACATGTCTTGGAGATTCAAGAATATAGAACTCACAGCCAGTGAAGTACAGCAAGTCTTAGGATACCCTACTATGGTCTACTAGTGTTTTCTCTTACACAGTCTCAGAAAGTCCCCTACTATGGGTTACTAATCTTTTCTCTATCATTCTTGAGTCCACTTACAACTCCTTTCTCCACAAGAGTACTCAAGCCAAGGGAGGGATTAATTCGCCAACAAGTTGACCACAAGTAAGAACCCTTTTACCCTACTCCTTTTCCTGGTATTTACTTTGTTACCTTGCATATTGCCTTGTATATTACCCTACCTATCACCCTTGCATATTGCCATGTTCACTTTTTGCGTTGCATATTGTCCTTTGAGTGTAGGCTCTAGAAAAGCCTTCTACCTTCACCTGTTTTAGAGGTTTGTCTAGTACAAACATCTTTTTAGGCATATACACAAGGTCAGGTGTGGAAGAGGGGGTAGAGTATGCAGTCATAAATCTCAATGAATGAGTTGATAAAATAGAGAATCGAGGAGTGGCTAAAAGCTAAATATGGAGGGCACAATAGTTACCCTATATATCTTTTTATCTGCATAAACATAATTCATGCAATTCAAACCAGTGTTACAAATATCAGTGATTTATCACGATAAATAGCCAACCATCCTAGAAACTCATTTTTTCAATAAATCACAAACCATTCTAGAAACCGATTTTTTCATCACTAAGAACCATGATTTTTTATTGTGGTATGGTCTATGCAGGTCAGGTTACCATAAAATGCGATTTTAACCTTAAAATTTATTACACCCTAACCCTAAATGTCATTTTTTAGGTGCTAGGGTTATGTTTTTTGAAAACAATCAAAATGTTTATAAATTATAAGACTTTAGGTTATACAAATATTGAATACAACATAACCATAACCCTAAACAGTGTTTTTCAACATTTAAGGTTAGGGTTTTTTAAATCAAAATGTTTACATATTTAGAAGCCTTTAAGATTGTCTACTAAAAACAGTTCAGATAAAGAACAAAACCTAGACATTCAAGGAAACTACTTGAGATAACATGGAGTATGTAAACCACACAGGACTGATAGGCAATGCGCTAATCAATTCCATAAAAGTGGAACCATATACATAAAATTCAACCAACTCGAGCACATCAGAATTTTTCTTAGTTGAGGCCAGATGTTTGCGAGAGATGGAAAAGCCTGCGAGAATTGTTCACCACATCACAGACTGTTCTTTCTGCAAGAAACAGTAAATTGCTGATTACAATGTCATCAAGGGCCTCCATGCTCTCCCTACGCTTCTACTTCAGTTTATCAGCTTGATTCATAAGCTCCTCATAGAAGGCAAAGTTCCTTCAAGCCATGTATTTGACAAACTAAGCAACGAACAGTTCCTACCTGCTGAGCTTGCTCTTTAATGCAGCAAGCTTAACCTCCATGGTGAAACCTCTCTTTACAAAAGACTTCACATTCAATTTCACCCCAGTTTTCCAATTCACAGTCCAAATTGACTACATATTTGGAACCACTAGGCCTTGTTGAAGGAAAAGAAGCACATGCTCCTCTCACCAAGGATGGATGACATTTACGTCTGGGGACTGAGGATTACGACCAGCAAGGGACTAACTACCAACATAATTCTTTCTACGACTTCCAAAGAGAATCCCACCTGCAGTAAAGTGATGCAGGAGCATCATGTAAATAAGCATTTTTGGCTTTCTTAGGTACTTTAGGTATGCCTTGGGTCCATTTGTGATGGTCATAGTTAGTACTTGTCCATTTGGACTCCATGGGCAAAATAAGGAGTTTTCCCTCCATTTGTAAATTTTGAATATTTGAATTTTAGTCATAGGTGTTATAGTGTTAGATGTTAATACAAGAGTCATGAATGATGTAATGAGGGTTATAAGACACCTTTTACCACCTTGGCTTGACTCTCTTAACTCACCTAGGCTTTAACTCATCATGAGTTAGCTTAATCAAAGTGGGGATAGTTGTATGGAAGCCCTAACTACCTTGTTCTATCTCATTTTGTAAAGAAAATCAGGATGTATTCGAATTAGAGTAAGAGAAGGGTGGTGTAGAAAGTTGGTACTGGTGGAAGCTGATCTGTAAACCTCTTACCTTTTGGAAATTTACAAACCACACAAATTCTATTGTTCTACTTTCAACTTTGAAAATGACAGATTGTTTGAAGTTAGTGAAAAGTTCTTTGTGCTTAGAATTATTTGCAGCGAAGGGAAAGAAATTAAACAAACAAGACAACCAGATTTCATATGTAATGCCCACTTCCCTTTGACACCTTTTGGATACCTATTTTGATATTGTGATTACATTATAGACATTATTATGTTTTGATTTAGTATGCTGTTAGACATTGATCATGGATTATTGTTGATCTTGATTTGATTATGATGCATGATGATTATTAGAGACACCTTATATGTGGATGATGATATATTATTTGACATGGATGTTTTATGGATGTTGTTCAAACATGTGATTTGGATATTATGAGTTGATCTAGAAAATGGATATTATTTGATGATGATATAGTTGTTGATTAAAAATGCAATTGATGTAGTTGTTACTTCGATGTTGTTGTGATTCATTTATATAGTTGGTTTTGTGATTTCATTTATATCATGTTGGATGTTCTGATATGGCCACAAGGCCGAAGGAGGTATTTATATTTTGCAGGTTAAAAATATCACAACAAAAACATCGAGGATCGAAGACCAACCACAATGGAATTCTAGGTGAATTCGACAAGGTCACCATGGCAACTCATTTTAATGTGTTGTGTGTTGTATTTTGTTAGGGATTCACATGGGGGATTACCTTTACATGTGACCATGGGTATTATGTATTTTATTGATGTGGTTATTTTTATCATTGTTGTATGTATTTTATTAGTGATGTGTTCCTTTCTTTTAATTAATTAAAATTGTGATAGATTAATGTGAGGAAACATATGATTAAAATTTAAATAAATTAAATTGGGATATGGGAAAGTAATAATGGAAGTTGTTGGCTATTGTATTAAATATGTAAGGTGTGTGTAAGATTGTGTAAGTCAGATTTTGGAGTATGAAATACTCCACCTCCATGACAAATTCAAATTTGTCCTTGGGGCTGTTTTTGGAGGCTTGTGGGACAAGTAAAACTTGTCCCATGCCTCTAAATTTAATTTACCAACCATACTTATGGTTGGAGAAGTGATTTGTGACATTTATAATGAATTTTATTAGTCGTGTTGCTTGTTTTGGGCAGTACTTTCTTACGTTTTATTTTTTGTTGTCCCTTGAGGTGTGGGCTTTTGGAGTGTGCAAGTAACTTGTCATATTTTCACCCACCTCTTTATTGTGCTTGGGAGAATGGATTTTGTCTTTTGTGTTTGAATTGGAGGATGTGTGATGTGGCATCCTACATGGATCCACATCATCCTCTTCTCTCCCTCTTCTATATAATTCAAACTCCTTGCTTGTTTTGGGTTGTTGAACCTTTTTGCATTCTTCCTTGGGGGCGCATTTTTGTTGTTTTGGAGCTCTTGTGGATTGTGGAGGAATTTGGAGATAACTTCATACTTGGCATTGTTGTTTTGAACTGTGTTTTTGGCATTTGAGAGCTTGTTGTTGGAAACAAAAGCTACCATGGAAAGGTAGGTGTTTATTCCTTCCTTATTGCTGTTATTTTCTTGTTGAGTTGTGTGTATGGAGAATGTTTTATTTTAATTGTTGGCTGGTTGGGTAGACTGCCTTAGGGAAGGTGTAGGAGAAGGCTATGGGGAATCCATGTGGGGGCATAAGGAATGCCATTGGCATCAGAATTTTGTGGAGGGAGTTTGGGTTTGGGATCCACCATGGAAAAGAAATAGCTTGCATTTCTTACTTTGTGGGGGCATAAGGAAATTTGTGGGGGCATAAGGAGGGATTTGTGGGGGCATAAGGATGTGTGGTGAAATTTATTGGCGGTTTGTTCTGGTGGATGCCTAATTCCCAATTGGGAGGCATAAGTAGCTTCCCCCATAGACCTTGTTCCTTTGGCTTGCATGATCAAGCCTGAGTTTTGATTGGAATGTTTTTAAATTGCAGTTGTGAACTGCTGTTTTGTGTTGAACTATGTTTTATATTGCATTGTGCATGTTTGAAAGAATGTTGTGTGTTGTGGAAGCTAGATTGTTGCCATGGGTTGAATTGCATCTTTTATTGTATTTTGGTTGGGGCTCGGGGCCAATGATGAAGGAAGGCTTCTCCTTTCATTGGATGTCTTGGTTGGGTGGAGAGCGTTGTCTTTCCCCCTCTTTTGTTGTGATCAACTTGGAGAAAGAGAAAATGTGCATGTTGCTGTCCTGGAGCAAAGGAAAAATGCAGTTTGACAGTCCCTTGTGAAAACATATTTATTTGTAATCCTTTCCCACTTGTTGTGGATGAAATTGTAATATGTATTTTGTGAAGAAAGATGTATGTAATTGATTATGAAAGTGGATATTTGAAGTGTGAAAGACATTCACATTCTGCTCTATACATGGAAAAGAAAGAAATAGAATTTATGTTAATTGCATTCAAAAAAAAATGTAAAGATGTTTCTCTTTTTGAATTAATGAAGAATTGCAAGTTCATCTCTCTTTTACATTGTTGTGTTGAGTTGGGAAATCAAATTGTGATTGGAATCTCTATTTAATTGTAAAGGAAAGAAAATACGTATGAAGTTTATTGCTTGTTTCTTTTGGAAATATATGAAATTGGAAATTAGACTTTACCATCTAGCTTTGAAATGAATTGCTTACATACAACTAAATGTATTAGACCAGATTAGAAATAAGATATTACACTTAAATGATAAATTGGATATACAGAATTTTCCTTGAAGTGAATCTCTGCTGCAAATTTTAAAACTGGTAAATTTAAATAAAATGCACAGTTTGGACCTGCACTTAACAATCAACTTGGAATTGATATAATTTAGCATGCTAAGATATTAAGGAACTCAAATTGACAAAGAACACTTAAGAAGACAAGTTAAATTAATGCAAAATCGAATCCAATCCCTCTAATAGTCGTTTTTCTATCAATTGTTGGAAAAATGCAACTTGAAATAAATTGAGCAAATTTACTTCCTAAAACACTTTAAATCCTCCCTAGAACAATCCTCCATGTTTGATTGGCATGTTGAGTGAAGGAGGAGATCCAATTTAATCAAATTTGAAAGTTGGAAATTACCAGTTGGCATTTTAAAAGCCTGCAGATCGTTTTTGTAAAATTGACCCTTTAAACTTTATCAAAAAGTAAAATTTATGTTTCTGTGCAAAGAGGGCATCGAGAGCTTTCCAGAAAGTCCTCGTTTGCCCAAAACCGAGCTTTCTAGCTCAAGTTATGACACTTTGAAGTTTTTTTGCCTTGGCGGGAAAATTTGGAAAAAAATTCCCTGGTGGGCCCGCGGCCCGAAAATTTCCCATTTAAAAATCCTTAGATAAATTTTTTTGAAAAAAAAATTGGTTCGGGAAAATTTTCATCTTTTCCTCCACCGGCCCATAGACTAATCGGAGGGCACCACGTGTCCTCATAGGGCAACGGCGAAGGCGCGGCATTTTCTTTTGCTCTTAGACCTTTTGAAAATTTTGGAAAAAAATTCATTTCGCCCCCACCTTTGCTTGCCTATCACAGTCGCCACGTGGCACTTTGGGTGCTAGCGGGGGAGGACCCTTTATTTTTTTAGATTTTTTGGTCTTTGGAAATTTTTGATAAATTTCCCGCGGCGAATCGTGGAGCGCCACATGCCCTGGCGGACCCGTGGGCACGTGGGCGTTGTTTTGTTTTCTTCCCCTTTGGGCAAAATGCCACAAACTCTCCCGCCGCCCGCCCTTCCTTTCCTTGTTGTCGGCGACGACTCAGAGGCCGCCACGTGTCCTTGGAGGACCCCGCGGCGCGGGCGCAATTGGGAAATTTCTCCCACGCAAGGAAAAATCTCAAATGCCGCCCCGCGACCCGTCGACCGAAATTTTCCCTTCACCCCTGCTTGACACATGTCCCCTTGGGGAAAATTTGACCCCTAAGCTCCGCCTGTCCATATCTTGAGTTCTTGAAGGAGTTAGGAGGACTTCTTTATATCACCGGAAAGGTGAGAAAAATTCCTATCCAATGGGAATGATTTAGGGAGATTTTGAATATGTTAAGTATGAAGAAAAACAAGTTGAAACTCTGAGCTGTTAAAGAGTGGGTATGGGGGTAAATTACTCCCTGAACCTAACTGAAACTTCTAGCCCTAAAAATTTTAACCATGTGAACTTGTTATTTGTTAATGAAGGAAAAATATGTTCTAGTAATTTAGAATTGTTCTGGAACCTAACAGGGCCAACTGTTGTCTTACAACTTGGTTGTGGACACTTCTAATAAAAAAAAAAAAAAATTATTCCTTAATTTTCTAACTAACCCTAGGTTGTTTCTTGGGTCTCAAGTGGGTTGTTTTAACAGGCATCACATCATATCCTAGAAATCCCGGTTTGAGGGAAAACCAGTCGGGAAGGGCAATTGCTCTTTCTTCCCACTTGTATGTATTGGCCAATTCAAAAGATATAGATTACAATAAGATGAAGGAAAGTAAACAATGTAAACACTTCCCCTCTATACTTGTTTGCTCTGTTCTCACACTCCTTGCTCCTATAATTCAACTCTAGCACTGAATTCTTCTTGCTTACTTCTCTCATGAATCGATGATCCATTCCACTTGCTCCCCCTTGTATTTATAGTTGTTCTCATGTCCTCCCATGCACTAGAGAATGAGAAAGGACGCACAGAGGAAGAGAAGCATCTTGGACGCTTCAAATCCACGACTATTCGTGGAGTTCTTTTATTTTTCGTCCATAAGTGACAAGACCGCCGGTGTATGCAGACCGGCAGATTCTTGTAACCGTCGTTTCTACGCAAGGGGCGGTTACGCAACCGCCTCTTTGCACAGAGGGGCAATTCTCAGTAACTCTGATCTGCTCTACATTTTTTTGATTCTTCCTTTCGGTATTGGTTGATTTTGATGAAGTGGCTTTTGGTCTCACAAAAGCTTAGTGGGGGAGTAGATGAGGAAACAATTCCCTCACTTGCTCCTTCGAGTACCATCAAGCCTGCCTTGGCGTCTTCCCCTTTAATCTAACCTGCCAAGACTCCTGTGGACCTTTCCTTGTCTCTCTAATCTTCCGATGTAGTACTACGTCCTCCTTCAACTCGCCTCATGAGCCCAAGACGCAATTTTCTATGGAAGGTAAAGAACGGACATCCTTCTTCTTCATCAAGCATGGATGGCTCATATAGGTGCAAGTTCTCACAATTTACTATTGAGTACATCCGCATGAATGGTGGCAAATCAAGCCTGAAAGCGTTTTCTCCAACCTGCTCAAGTATGGTGAAGGGTCCATACCGTAGTGGCTTGAGTTTTCTTGCTTGACCTTGAAGTCTCTCCTTGCTCAAGTAAGCCAAACTTTGTCTCCAACATGAAGCTTGTGTTCCCTTCGATGTTGATCGTGCCTAACTTTGTACTTGGCCTAAGATTTCTCAATTGTTCTTCCACCTTGAGATGGATTTGTCGGATCCTCTTAATGAATTTTGTTGCTCTGGTCACCTCCGAATTATGTATCTCTTTTTCTTCCTGTTGCCCAACTGTTATGTCCAGTGGATTAGTCGGTAGATATCCCAAGCATGCTTCAAATGGTGACTCTAAAGTGGATGTGTGTACTGCCCGGTTGTAGGAATGTTGAATGTAGGCTAAGGACTCATCCCAAGTCCATGAATATTTGTTATAATACCCTCTAATCCGCTGCACCAAAGTCCTATTCACCACCTCTATTTGCCCATCTTGTCTGTGGATGGAAGGTTGTGCTCCTTTGTAACTTGGTGTCCATCTTGTCCCACAAAGTAGTCCAAAACTTCCCAAGAACCTGGAATCTCTATCAAAACAATAGACTTTGGCAAGCCAAAATACACCCATACATTAGGAAAGAAAAGTTCAGCTGCCTCATGTGCTTTTATTGTCTTTTTACATGTCATAAGAACACACATCTTACTGAATCTATCTACAACAACATATAGATAATCATGACCATGTTTAGACATAGGTAGTCCTACAAAATCCATAGAAATATCCTCTCACTGGATGAGTAGGGACCGGTAAAGGCATATACAAACCTTCTTTCTGATTTTAGGCTTGCTTGTACAACAAAGTTTACATCCTCTTATGAATTTAGATACTTCTTCCATATTGGGCCAATACACGTACCTTTGCAAGTGGGCTAAGGTCTTACCAACACCGAAATGTCCCGCTACTTTCGAGGTATGTGCTTCCCTCATCAACAGAAGTCTTTCTTCCTTTGGCACACAAAGCTTCCCCCATCGGTAGAGTAGCCCATCTTTGAGATAAAAGTCTTCAATACCCGTCCTTTCAGCCCCTTGAGACTGCAACTGCTGATATGTCACCCCAAAGTCTTTGTCTTGAGCATATGCCTCCCGTAAGCTTCCTTCATGAAGGGCTCAATCTGAGAGATAGTGGCCAAATAAGAGATTTTCTCTTGTGTGGGCGGCCTAGACAACATGTCTGCCACCAAATTTGTGCTACCTTTCTTGTATTTGATCACCAAATGGAACTATTGAAGGAACCCCATCCACTTGTAGTGCCTTGCCTGCTACAATTTAGACTATGCTTGCAAATATAGAGAGGTTTTGGTCAGTGTGCACAATAGTTTCTTTACCCAACAAATAATGTTTCCATTTCTTTATTGCCTGAACTAGTGCATACATCTCTTTATCATAAACAGAATATCCTCTAACTGCTGAAGTGAAAGTTTTTGAATGATAACATACTAGCTTACCTCCCTATAGCAACATTGCTCCCATAGCATAATCATTGGCATCTGTCTCTACTTCAAAGGGCTACTACAAATTAGGAAGAGCAAGTATTGGAGCATGACTAATCTTGTATTTCAACAACTCAAAAGCCTTATCTTGTTCCTTACCCTAGTCAAAACCCTTACTCTTTGTGGCCGTTGTGTGTAGAGGTGTTGCAATAGTGGAGAAGCCCGGAATGAACTTCCTCATGTATTGTATTGCTCCCACAAAACTTCTAGTCTTTGTGGCTCCTATTGGTGTTGGCCAGTTGGTGATGGCTTCCACCTTCTTTAGATCCACTTGTAGCTCTCCTCCTCCAACCACGTGCCCAAGATAGACAAGTGATTGTTTGGAAAATTCACACTTCTTCATATTGCATAGCATAGTTGTTTCTCCTTGAGAACTTGCAAGACTTGTTGTAAATGTGTTAGATGTTCCTCCCATGTGGCACTAAAAATCAAAATATCATCAAATATACAATGACACATGAATCTATGAATTCCACAATACATCATTCATCAATCTCATAAATGTAGCGGGTGCATTACATAAACCAAATGGAAGTACTAACCACTCATACAAACCCTATTTTTTGTTTTGAAGGAAGTCTTCCATATATCCTCCTCCTTCATTGACGACTTGATGATACCGACTTGAGATTCAACTTCGTGAAGAATGCATGTTGAAGTTGGTTCAGAAGGTCATCTATGTGGGAGTGGATATTTGTTCTTTATGGTGATCTTATTCAAGGCATGGTAGTCGATGCACATTCTCCAAGAACCATCCTTCTTTGGCACCATCACAATAGGTGAACCACATGGTGAGGTGCTCGGGCGTATCACCCCTTGGTCCAATAGCTCCGGAGTTGTTTCTTTACCTCTGTACTCTCAGTAAGGATTGCCTATACAACCCGATGTTTGGTAGAGGGGACTCGGCAACAACCTGAATCTCATGCTCTACCTCCCATTTGGTGGTAACCCGTTGGGAGTCTGAAATACTTCTGAAAGACTGAATAATACTATCCAAATCCTTCATCCCTTGGTTAGAAACATCTGAAATTTCTACCCCATCTTTTTTATCTTTCAACAAAAGTAAACAAAATTGATTATGATTTGCCTGAATAAGTCTTTTTGCTTGGTTAGCACTTACCATAGCAATTTTTGTCTTACGTTGGTGTGCCCGAATGTTGTAATTGATTCCATCCTTGACCCATCTATATCGGTTCTCCCTTCTCGTGAATATGGCATCCCTGATATACAAGTAAGGACTCCCAAAAACAACATCAAATGCATCAAGTGGAATTACATCAACTTCAATACATCTATATACTGAGAATTTATCCCAAACTTGAACCTACATCTTCTTGTTACCTAAATCTCTACACCCTTCTTCACCCATCCCAAAGGATATGGATGTGGATGCTCGTAAGTTTCAAGACCAAGCTTCTTTACAACCACATCAGAAATCAAATTAGATTGAGAACCAAGTATCAACCAAAGCATTTACCTTAGTTCTCTTGATTTGGATTTTGATCTAGAATAGTCTACTCATCTCTTCTTCCTGTTCTTGGTTGTTCATGTTGGTGGCCGTGCATCCAAGCCTCTCGTCTACATCAGAATCATCCTCTATTTCCACCTCCCCATCTGTCTTTACAGTTGTCATGGATTTCTTTGAATCCTTGGTTCGGTTCTTTGGATGTAACTCGGATGTAACTTCCAACATGTAGCGTCAAGTATGACCATTGATATCACAATTCTTACAAAAATTCTTGGGATCTTTACAAGTATTCAAAGTAGTGGCAATTTGTTTACCTTTCCCCTTCCATTTACCTTTGTTACTTGTTTGTCCCTACTCTTTCTTTGCTTGATTTGTTGACTGTTTCAGCTTTGACTCTGCTTCTCCTTGCTTCCTTTCATCATCTATGTAGTATGCTTGCACGCAAGCTTCATTGAGATCCTTGGGCTTCGTGGAGATGACCTTCCTTCGAAGGTGAGTGTGAAGTCCTCCCAAATACTTGGTCAGAATATCCTCATCCTCCAAGTCCATATTAAGCAACATGGCTTGTCTCTCGAAACTTCATAGTATAGTCCTGCACACTTTGACCACTGCCTTGTCTAAAATATTGTCATTTAATCATCTGGTCAGTCTTATGGCCAATAGGATAAAAGTTAGCTCTAAGCAATTCTTTAAAACCCTCCCAAGTACTGACGATAGGACGTTTCTTCTTTTCACAAGTGGCTAGATGGGTTTAGATGCATGACCTTCCATTTTGAGACGTGCAAAGGTAATCCTTTGTGCCTCCATGACATTATGCACACTAAAGTAAACTTCCAGTTGCTTTAACCATTTATCTAATAACTTTGCATCTACTTGTCCTTCAAAGCTCTTAATTTCAACCTTTAAAAGGAGCATGATCAGATTTTACCTTCTCTTTTACAACTGGAGTTTCTTCTTAACACTCTTCTACATCTTCCCCATCGTGGCTCTTGTCTATGCCAAAATTTTCGGCGAGCTCGAACCACAAAGTCCATGTTATCTAGTTTGACTGAAGCCGTTTTTTGTAGATCTGAGAGTTCTTGTTGATGTCTATACATCCTATCCATCATGGTCTCCAACATCTCAATTCTATGGACCAAGTTCTCTTCCTCCATTTGATCCCGAATTCTTTGTTTCCACTTCTTCGTAGATATGTCTAGGATCGCAAGGTAAAACTTCTTCGCCTTTAGACCTTGTCACTATCATACAAATCACAAGAACGAAAACCACAGTCCTGGGTACTTATTAACTCGATACCAAAATGATCTATAAACCTCTACCTTTTTGTAAATTTACAAACCACACAAATTCTATTGTTCTACTTTCAACTTTGAAAATGACAGATTGTTTGAAGTTAGTGAAAAGTTCTTTGTGCTTAGAATTATTTGCAATGAAGGGAAAGAAATTAAACCAACAAGACAACCAGATTTTTATCCTGGAAACCCCCAGTTTGAGGGAAAACCAATCGGGAAGGGCAATTGCTCTTTCTTCCCACTTGTATGTATTGGCCAATTCAAAAGATACAGATTACAATAAGATGAAGGAAAGTAAACAATGTAAACACTTCCCCTCTATACTTGCTCTGTTCTCACACTCCTTGCTCCTACAATTCAACTCCAGCACTAAATTCTTCTTGCTTACTTCTCTCATGAATCGATGATCCATTCCACTTGCCCCCTTGTATTTATAGTTGTTCTCATGTCCTCCCGTGCACTGGAGAATGAGAAAGGACACAGAGGAAGAGACACAATCTAGACACTTCACTGCAACTGTTTGTGGAGTTCTTTCATTTTTTGTCCATAAGTGACAGGACCACCGGTGTATGGAGACCAGCGGTTACGCAACCGCCGTTCTGCGTGGGGGGTGGTTACACAACCGTCGCAGCGGTTACGCAACCACCTCTCTGCACAGAGGGGCGATTCTGTAACTCTACAGTCTGCTCTACATTTTTCTGATTTTTCCTTCTAGTACTGGTTCATTTTGATGAAGTGGAGTTCTTTCCAGATCCTTATGGATCAGAAGCACTTTTCATAAACCCTTTTGGCTCATGAAGCCCTTGTAAAATCCATGAATTATCAGTGAAAGAGCTTCTTTTGGTTTCAAATCTGTAGATGTTGGTTTATAATGATCTTGTAGAGTGAATGTTTGGATCTTGTGTTTGAAACTCATTTAAGAATGTCATATGAATGATGGTTACAGGTATAGAGGTTTTGTTCAGTCCCTAAGAGGACATGCAAGAACAATGTGGACACTAGTTTGTCTAGGAAGACAGTCAAGAAGGGAAACTGAGGAATCTGTGCATTTGAGGTAAGAATATCAGTGTTTGCAAGTTTGAACCATTTTTGGTTATTCAAGGACTCGTTAAAAGATTAAGGAGTAGTATTCTCCTTAGAAGGTGGCTAGGGTTTTAGAAGACTATGTGCAATGTTTAAAACCCTTGTAAACGTGTAAAGAATCAAGAAACCCACTACCAACAGTGACACCCTGTTTCAGGGTTTATCAACTAATAAAGGAAGTCTGTTAAATGCTAAGATGGAGTCTTAAGTCGTGTTTGTAATTGCCTACAGGGGTTTCAATGTGGTGAAGCAGTGTCAAAACAGTTGGAAGAAGATTTAAACCCAAGTCTTGCAAATTCAGTCTTGACAGAGAACATGTACAGTTTTGAAGGCCTAGGAGGACAAAAATCCTTGTGAAAGACATTAATGCATGATTGAAGGTCTGTGTTAAGGTGTCAAGGTAGTACTAGTGAGAAGTCATTAATACCTTTGTTTTAATTCAAAATGTTGATTGATTGAAGGATAAACAGAGATAAAGTTCAAAACACAGTAGAGGACTGTAGGAACCCTGAATTGAAGATTTAGATGAGGTGCCTTTGTATGGAAGTTCAAGCATCTTTGAAGTTTGGGGTCTATAGCCTCGTTTAGATGGTTTGTTTAGGGGAAGAGGTGTTTAACCAAAAGCTCAGAAAGTTTGAAAGAGTCGAAGTGGTATAAAATGAGCATACACAGGCCTCACTGTGTCTCTATACAGTTTTGAAGGTTGAAGAACTAAAACCTCTAATGTGAAAGCTATAACTCATGTCCAGTAAATTTTGTGGAGTTGTGATAGTTTTAGGAAGGATTGAAAAGAATGAGAACACTCACTAGAAGGAAACAAATATAAAGAAAGTGTTTAAAACTTAAAGGAACATGTACAGTGTATCACTTGAAACTCTGTGACAGTCATGTATAGCTTGTGCAATAGTGATCATGAAGAGAAGGAGGTAATAGTTAAGAAAGTTGAGGGATGGATTATTGAGTATGTTTAAGCCTGATGAGGTATTAATAGGTTTGTGAAACCATCAAACAGAGAAAAAAATATACAACCCTGCTCTGGGACAGTCAAGTTAGTGAGAGAAGCCTAAAAGGAGTAAGCAAGTAATTGTGTGACAGAGTTTTGAAGGGGAGAGTGGAGTGTTTGAGTAAGATGAGGGAGGTGTAAGAACAGAGTAGTAATGGGTGACAAGAGGCATTGAAGAAATAAGGAGTAAAACAAGAAGCTTTAAGGACTGAAATAAGCTTAAGATCTAGTGAACCTTAAGAAGGCAAAGCTAACAAAATAGCAAGATAAAGGTTGAAGAGTGTTGATAACCTTGGGAAAGCATGAACAAAGTGGATGTGAGTGAGAGAAAGGTGTGTCAATGGATGGAAAACAGTGAGGAATAACAAAACCCTGAGTAAGCAATAAAACCCTAAGCTAACCTATTACAGGCCAAGAAGGCCGAAGGAAGGAAACTGAGTAAGATAGAGTGAGAGAAGTGGGAGAGTGTTGATAATAGCTTGAACAATAGTAATAAAAGGGGATTGAGGTGTTTAGGAAGACGAAACAGATGGAAAATTAATAAAACCCTAGTAATTGCTTAGAAACCCTAGCAAGACGTTAAATGGCCTAATTGAGAGAAGAAACTTGGTGTTAAGAAAGTTGTGAAAGAGGTTAGATCATGAAATTTTGCATGAAGTGGGAGGAGAATAATGGGTATCCATATCACTAAAGAGTTTTGCTTGAAAGTTGACAGATTCTTCCAAACATAGAGACTTGTGTGCAAATAGGGCTAGTTGGGAAACCTAGTCAAAAATGGTAAAAGAGCAAATTAGCATGGAATTAGAGCATGAAAATTTGCAAGCACCTAGAAGGGGATAATGGGTGCCTAAAAGCCTACCAATGAAGAAAGATTCCTTGTATTTTGAGTTTTATGTCAGGAAAAGTCATTTAGGACGGCTACAAGAAGGAATTGAGGTCTACAAAGAAAATAGTGAAAATTGATGATATGAAAGTTGATGATGTTACTAATATATTGTGTAACATTATTAATAAATTGTATTGTGTGTATTATTATTTAAATGAGATGTGAAACTCATTTAATAATAGTATAGTGTGAGTGAAGTTGTTGAATAAACAACTCATGTAGCTATTTTGGAGTGTGAGGGATCCTAGGGATAAGCTTGAGAGATTTATGGAGAGAGATATGAAGAAGACTAAGTGATGAGACTTGACTCCTAGATTATAGGATCAAGCATTTGTATAAGAAGCTATCTCTAGATGAATACAATATCCCGAATGATTTCTAAATTGAATATAATTATATTCGGTGTTTTTTATATAATTGTGCAAGTGTTTAACAGTGGTATCAAAGCAGGGATTCCAGGATGAGAGTCTTTGAATAAAACTTTCTCATCGCAATGTCCACGGCCTGGTAAGGTGGATATATTGATTGCATCATCCTGCGTATTGGAGCATTCTGCCCGCGAATTGAATCGTTTTGTCTGCGCATTGCATAGTTGTTCGTACGTATTGCATCGTCTTCTGCGCACATTCTATCGATCGTCCTATGTATTGCATCGCCATTCTGGTAACTTTGATCGACCTATGTATTGTATCGTCGTTTTGGTAACTCTGCGTTTTTATTTTATTTTTGCCATTTTTGGACATATTGAAAAAACGCAAAGAAAAAAAAATTGCCATTTTTGGAAAGGGTCCGGAAAGAAGTTGAATTTAGAACTTGTAAGCACGATAACTTTCAGCTGATAACTCGGATTGAGGTATCGCTTTTTTTTTTTTAAATGTGTATTTTTTCAAGTTCTACGCATTGATCCTATTCTTTTTGTTGTTGGATAAAAAAATATTATTTTTCCATTTTTGGCAAATTTAAAAAAAAATTAATAAAAAATTGTCTCACTTTTGTTTGGACACACTTTCGCTTGTACGCGACATCCATAGTGAGGGGGTGCATTATCGGTTGAAACCGACACCCGAGAGAATTGTAATATGAGCCTAAAAGATATATTTGCTAACTAAGTAGCAAACTGATGGAGGCTGGAGGCAACAAAGGAAGGAGGTTGATCGAGACCTCTCGTCAGGCACCATCGACAAGGCCGCAGAAGTGATTTGGTGGCCAAGTATTTTCAGTTGTGTGGTAGATAATAAAAACAGATGATACATTCCTGTTATTGTAATGTGTGACAAATTCCTATATGTAACCTTCTGATGAAAAATATAGTGGGGAAGTTAAAAAAACACATGCAGACATGGATCTTGAAATGGTTCGTGGAGATCCAGAAAACCACATGAGGTGAACAATAGAGTGGAGAATTGTTCATGTCCAGGTTGGTGGTAAACCTGTTGTAAAACCATAGAAGGTTGAGCGTTGCTCCCTTCATTTATATCAAGGTCATGAGCTACAGGCGTGCTGCAGGGGTTGGCATTCTGCTGAGATGTGAAAATGTTTTTCTACCTTGTTCACATTAGGGGAGTGTATATTAGGAATTAATAATGTTAACAATAGGGGAGTGAATGTTACGAATATATTGTGTAACATTATTAATAAATTGTATTGTGTGTATTATTATTTAAATGAGATGTGAAACTCATTTAATAATAATATAGTGTGAGTGAAGTTGTTGAATAAACAACTCACGTAGCTATTTTGGAGTGTGAGTGATCCTAGGGATAAGCTTGAGAGATTTATGGAGAGAGATATGAGGAAGACTAAGTGATAAGACTTGACTCCTAGATTATAGGATCAAGCATTTGTATAAGAAGCTATCTCTAGATGAATACAATATCCCGAATGATTTCTAAATTGAATATAATTATATTCGGTGTTTTTATATAATTGTGCAGTGTTTAATGAAGATGAAGTGTCCTAACATGATGAGTTGGTGATGTCTAACAGGTTTGATGAAGTTTTAGCCCATGGTTCATTGATTGGTTGCATTTTAAGCGTTGACCACAGTTTTGGCTACTTAAGATTGAAAGGAAAAGTTTGATTTTTTTTAGTATTTTGTTAAAGTGATTGCTCTAAATACTGATTTTAGTTGAATGTGTTGATTGTCTCTGCATCATTAAGGTAATAGTCTGCCTGCAAAATCTGTTGGGGACAGTATCAAACAGCGGAATGGGAATGGGAGGACATGGAAAATTCTTCTAAGTCCTTGAGCAACATCAGGGAAGAGTTCTATAGAACTATCAAGCAGATTGAAAGGGCTAAGAAAAGAAGGAATTGAATAATAGGCAATTAGAGAGTTAAGGTAATAGTCTGCCTAAGAAATCTGTAAGGGACAGTATCAAAGCGGAATGTAAAGGGGAGGCCATGGAAAATACTTACAAGTCCTTGAGCAACATCAGGGAAGAGTTCTAAAGAACTATCAAGCGGACCGAACAGGCTAAGAAGAGCAGGAATTGAATGATAGGCAATTAAAGAGTACCACCCTTGGATCTTGATTATAGTCACTCTCATGAGTATAGGCGATCTCCAAAGCATCCCAATTATGATGACATTAAAGGGGCAAGCTTGATTAAACTAGTCAAGATCTTATAGAACCTTGAAAGGATAAGGCCCCAAATGACCTTAGTTAAAATGATGAATTCAACTACCTCCTCCTTCATAGATGTTAAGAACCTTGTGAAGCTGATGGATGTAATCTTCATGAATCTTTTGTAACAGGAGGTAATTATTACATTGATTAGTCTCCAAGATCACTCCAAGGTTTGCTAACCAGTCATCAAATCTGTTGACTTCCCGAAACTTGAAAGCAGTGTGAAGCAAACAATATTTCAAAATTTGACATGAGTTTCGGTGCTCACCAGCCACAGGTTGCTCCTAAATGTCCTATAAAATTTTATAGCTTGAACAGCTCTAATTGGAGGGGGCAGTGGGACAAACAACCATGGTCTCCCACCCTCTGTTTATGACACTTCTCAACAGCTTGTGTTAAGGACTTCAATAATCAGATGTTCATCTAACAGTTGCTTCTCTTTGACCTAGGGACTGTCTGCTTGAAAAAAATTACATTTGAAAATTCTTGATTTTTGCTCTAACTGTATGAACGAGGGATTAAGTTCAAACCAATGATCATCTCTTAACACTGTCTTCAGAATTTGAGGTACAATCACAGAAGCTGCAAGGAAATTTCTGGTATAAGCACAAGTGACCCAGAAAACTGGAAGCCACTGAAGAAGAACAGCCATATTCTCCATGACAACACATGATATCAGCAAGTGATTATTATCTTCATCAGCTATCTAGCACAAAACACATTTAGGACCTTGAAAACCCCGTCTCCTCAAATGATCTGCAATAACAAATCTACTTTTTTTTCTGCTGGCCAAAAATATGGCTCCATTGGGCAACCTATCTTTATATCATTCTTTTTCAATTATCAGATGGATGCCCTTCATCTCTGCCTTAGAGTACTGGTAGGGCTAGCTTTCACACTATAATTTGTCCTCATAGCCCTCCCGTGTCAAGATATCATTCCCTTCCATGACTTGGATACATAAATCGGCTACCATAGACTTAAGTTCTATTGAATTTTCTTGAAGACGCTGATCTCCAGATGCCAACTGTCTCCAGAAATATTTTTAAACAAACTTGAAACTAGTAATTCTTGACTGCATAGCCAAATTAAGAATAAAGAGTTCCTCAAACCTTTCATAGCATCCCTGGTTGTGATGGGAGGAGGAAAGCCAAGGGTCTTCTAAAAATCAGAAGATTATCATTATCCAAATCCAGCACTGCTCTGTGGATTTTTAAAAGTTTTTTAAAATTATTATGTATGTTTTTTTAATTTTTAAAATCATCTGGGCTTAAATATCGGTATTTTAGGTATTCTGCCTCCAATTACAGGTTCAGCAATTATTATATTTCGTGTATAGCACCATTGGCGTGCAGGTTTCCAAAAATGTCTGTTTGCTGTTTGAAATCCAGTATTGGAAATGGTTTACTATTGGACAGAGTCTTGTAAATGCAAATAAATGTAATGTTTTCCTATATAATACAAACACAGTTCATGTGAGGACAAAAACTGCACTAACAAGGTTTCAAATTATAATAGCTTTCAATTAAATAGACAAGAAATACAGACGTGGGAGCCCATGGCAATGTCACTATTATTTGCAACCCTAAAACTTGTGTTGGATATATGCCATAGCTTGTAGGTGAAGTAACAATTAGATTACGAACCAAAAATATAACAAGAGCATGTGTTATTTTCACGTCTGGGGTTCTTTTTGTTTTGTATGTCAATTGGTAGGGAACAGTGTTCTTGAACAAAATATGGCTTTGTCTAATGTTGGAGATTCATATATACCTTTGAATGGATATAAAGTATAAAGCATTTCAGTAATTGGACTGTGTCAAAACAAAGGCAAAACCTATCCCTCCACCAGGTTTTCTATTTTTCCGTAGTATTGACTCTTTAATAAACTGGAACAATATCAAATAAATAACTTTGATCATCACTAGTACTAACAATAATGGGAAAAAGACAATCTTAAAATGAGAAATCCAGTTTGCAATTACAATTAACATGCATACCTAACTAAGTCTCAGGGAGGAGGGGACAGGTTTCCAAGCCGGCAAAAACACCCATAATTTGGGGACAGTGGGGGACTTCTATTACAACAATATATAAAAATATATATATTTAAATATTTTTGCTTTATTTAAATTTTTTTATTAGATAAGGTAAGAACATGGATTATGGCTCCAAGGGGCCTTACAACAGATGCATCGTGAACAAGAACAAAAAGAACAAAACAGAAACAGGGCCCAAAAAAGGTTAAACAAGCTTAACCCAAACCATAGCCCATTACAAGATACAAAACGATCATTCCACGGGAAGAGAACGAACAGGCCAAGCCGGCAAAAGACAGAGAGAGAAGCCCTCCCAAGAAAAAATGAAAAAGTCCCCAACAATCTGCCAAAAGCTCATAAATCCTTAAACTGTTTATCCTTCAAGTGCTTGGTCAAGCCAGTGTGGTGAACATAAACTTTGGATGGTAAACGCTTTTATTATACCAAAGTTATGAACTAGAGTGGTGGAGGAACACTTTCTCAAAGTGGGACATGGGGGTGGGCTTGGGTCCTTAATGTCCGCCGAACGATCCACATTCGAAGCGCCTCACTATGTTCTGCTTGGTCCATATGGAGAAGTTTGACCCCTACCTCAAGGTGTCCCCATGGCCACTTATTGAAAGCATCCAATGAACTCAATGGGAATGGAACTTGGGTTGATGATTACAAACTACTTGTAACTCACCAAAAGCCCAAGATCTTGAGTTCGAACTTTGGATGGTAAACACTTTAATTATACTAGAGCTATGAACTAGAGTGGTGAAGGAACACTTTCTCAAAGAGGGATATAGGGGTGGGCTTAGGTTTTTAATGTCATCGAGCAATCCGCATTTGAAGCGCCCGCTATGTTCCACTTGGTCCATATGGAGAAGTTCGACCCCTACCTCAAGGTGTTCCCATGGCCACTTATTGAAAGCATCCAATGAACTCAATGGGAATGGAACTTGGGTTGATGATTGCAAACTACTTGTAACTCACCAATAGCCCAAGACAAACTACTTATAGGAGTTTAACTTTATTTAATATTTTTTAGGGTGCTTTCAAGATTAGGGTTCAATGTTTTTGGTAAAAATATTTCTTATCATAAAAGCATCAAATAACATTTAATTTTTTACAAATTAATATTTAGATATTTTAATTTTATTCAATGAATTTAGGATTTTATACTTCATTTAATGTTTGTGGGGTACTTTTAAGATTAACTTTTATTCAATAAATTTAGGACTTTATGCTTCATTTAATGTTTTTAGGGTACTTTCGAGACTAGAGATCAATGTTATTGGTAAAAATAACAGCTTCTTTATAGTAAAACCGTCAAATAAATTTTAAAAAATATATTGGGATGTCCCCTCCAAGTCCCCGAAACATTTGGGATGTCACCAAAATCTAGGGGCCGCGTCCACAGTAACACTGTTAACATTTGAAAGCTTCAAATTTTTCCCATACATCAAGGTAGTTTTTTGTAAAACATAAGAATAAAATATGGCAACAACCAAGACAAATGGACCTTGCTTGTATGCTTTCTTCCTTTAAATTTATCACTTGAAATAATATCATTTCAGAAACAATTCGTGATCCTTTGAATCCCAAATAGTTTGAAGAAAGCGATTTGAGTAATATATGGGTTGTTCTCAAACAAACAGTAATGACATTTTGAATGTCCATAAAAGGACAAAGTATGATGCAGGGTATCATGGTATTAAATAATTTACTTACCTGGCGATTAACACCACAATCGGGCCTGAGTTCAGATGCAGCCATGACAAATTCCCTCCCATACTTGGCAGCAAACATTTGTTGTACTTGTTGCAGTTCTGGCAAGTCTGAACATCGGGAGCAGCAAAACACAAACTAGATACAGCTTCCCGCAAGTCCAACGGGCATTCTCTGCAATCATTCAGACATCCTTGGTAAGATAAGGAACTCTTGAACCACGCAGAGTAAAACAAGCTACATGTATAATAGATTAAAAACATTAGTGTATCAAAGATATGTTGTTAAATCTTTCTATGTAACATACACTATCATGCCAATCCAAGACAAGTTAGTAGATATAATCAGTGAAGCATCATGCATACCTATGTGTAGGATTGGGCTTCAATGAATATATATTAGCTGCTTTTGTCCAAGACTCGAGGAATTAAACTTTCTTAGCTTGGCAACTCTCTCCTCATTATTGGCCAAATAAGATATAAAAGAATAAGCAGAAACTAGCAGATTCAAGACCTACTGGCAGACAAGATGGAAATCTAAAGGGTTTTGTTGAATCTAAGAATCTTAACCAAAATCAAATAAGAATCCTTTGTAAGGGAACTAGAGAGGTTAATTTACTGTCACTAATGATATGACTAAACGCGTTTCTGCTCATTTGATTTGAGGGTGTTTCGAGGCTCTTTGAAGGCAATGGTGCCATAGGACAGCATAATGCTGTCTGTGTGTGTATAGAAAACAGATGCACATTTATGATTACCTTTACCAAGCTCAGCATGAGAAGAATTAGCAGAAGGTGGGAATGGGAAAAGAGAAGCAACTAAAGCTTTGTCACATTGGATGGCTCTAGGAAATTATGACTACAAATTGGAGCAACAACCTAGTCCTCAATATAAAATTGGGGATGACTAGGATTGAACCTCGTCAATTCTGAAATTGATGCAAGGAAAAGTAAAGGGGATGTGAGTGGTTTCTAGCCAGCAAGCAATGGAAGCAAAGGATGGAAGAGGGAAGAGCAGGAAGGGAATGAATGAAGGTGAATGATGAGATGGTGGACCTTGAAAGCTCAAGGATGAGGTATAATGTCTTTGCTTTAACTCGTCAATCAGAGAATTCAAGGGAATGCTTAAGGAAGGTTAGAGAAGATATTGCAAGGGTAAAGGAATGAATGAAAGAGAAAAAAATGCTAGTGACACTGGGTGCAGCTAGAGAGCAACAATGTGGAAGCAAACTCATTTCCACCATGCGGGGATCAGACAGAATCAGAACGAACACAGGGAGAGGAGAGATAACTTCCACCTACTGATGCCTTGTACTTCAAAAGGAAGTCCATTGCTGTAGCCTTGGATTTTTCAACATGCATGCCTGGCTCCATCGGAGATATTGCTAGAAAGGCATTATTCTAGTACTTGTTTTAGATAATATATACTGGATATCATCCTTTAATCATTCTCTTGAAGCTCGTCTTCACTAATATCCTCCTATGGGAATTCAATACCGAACTTTCATGGCCCTGATTGACTGAGCAGAATGACCAATAACTGGCATCACATCCAAAAATTCCCATTTATTATAAGCATCTCTCTTTATTTTTCTGTGGTATCTGTATTGTATGGTTTAAAAAAACATAAAACGAGCAGATTTTAGATCCTTTGACACATCCAAATCTACAAGACATTGTTCACCAAGCACAACATAATAACCTCATCTGACCAACACAACTCTGTAGAAGACACCAGAAACAAACATCACAAATCCTCCAGTTACTCTTTTGCATCGCTTAAGGAATTGTTAGAAATTAGAATAACATAATCAAAGAACAAGGTTTTGTTATGATTTACTAATTATAAAACGCATATCTATAAGTAGGTTCCAGGATATTTTATGGTCACGGATGAAGATTGACAGACCTATTCAGTATTCGCCAGTGCATGCAACACAGATCTGCTTATCAATGCCGCCAGATCCATACTGATAAAAGTTTTACCACAGTTTCTCACATGTTGTTTCTGTAATAAACTTTAACCATTTTTGTAATATAAAAGTCTTAAACATTCCCAAATTACGGCAAATGTGAGGCGAAACCTGCATAGTTAACTTCATGATGTTCTGTCAATGATTTGATGAGTAAAACTATAAATTGGGATGCAACTGCTGCAATATTTCTATATAAAGTAGCTTTTAGAATTATGATTTGTGAATTTCTGCTACTTGTTAAGTAACCCCTTAGTTTCAAATCTATTTTTAGGAAGCTCTGTCAGTTGAAAGGGGAGTATAAGAGTCAGATGTCAACTAAAACCAGAAATAATTGCATAGTTTTAGAAGGGCTAATGTGGTGAAAGGTCGGTAGCAGAGCCTTTGCACTGGCACAAGAAACTGGTGCAACAGTACAGCTTGCATTTAAAACTCTTCACTTAAGATAGAACTTATTCCAGCAAAGCTACGACATATATTAAGAATTGGAAAGCTCTCAAATTCTCAAAATGGATGAACACTTGCAAATAGGAGTCAACCAAAACTTAAATTCCTCATGAATGCTGACAGACTGGCACATGTAACAGATGTTGTGATACAAGATAGAGTTAACACATAGAGCTGGTATGCAGACTGCAGTACCAATGCCTGACCTCTGGGTTTCGATAATAGGGAGGCGAACAACCACAAGTTCGCAGAAGAGTTCAATAACTTCATATGCAGCCATGATGTTTTCCTCCCGTATTATATGCTCCACCTGAGAGAAAGCAAAAAATTCAAATTACTGCATGGAAGAAAAAGGCATTCCACCTGATAATCAATACCCTTGTGGTTCATTTAATCTAGAACATTTTCATTTTGTGGAATTAAGTTTGAAATCTTTCATGGCATCAAAGATGAACATCAATGAAAAAATATGAAATGACTCAAGACTTCTGCACATACCCTGATTCGAGCAGTTGCTTCTTGTCCAGTCTGAATAAGCTGAGCAATATCCCTTCGCATCTGCTTCAACTGGACCTCCTTCTTATTTCTTAGCAATTTTATACGTGGAATAGTCAGCTTCAAGGCAGTTTTGCTGTTCGCCAAAGGAACCACTAATTATAATCACATACGATGGCCAAAATGAAAAAAATCAGAAGGACATTATCCTAGCTCCCCATAGTTTCATATTTCTGAAATAAAAATAATGAAAATGAGAAAATAACCATTTCCTGATCGTCAAGAAATACCCTAAATCCCTTAAAATGACTAATATTAGCAAATTTCATGCTAGAAGTTTGTTCTTGCATATAGCACGGAAATACCCTAAATCCCTTAAAATGACTAATATTAGCAAATTTCATGTTAGAAGTTTGTTCTTGCATATAGCACATACTGGGAAAAACTTTAGAAGCGACTAGATGTACATAAGGTTGGATGCTACATTGCAAACATGTAATATTTTTACTTGCTACAACTACAATGCAACCATTTCTTGTGCAAAACCAAAAGGTAAAAACTGATAATTGTATTTTCCACTACTAAAATCAAATTTTCCCATAAAAATGTGCATAAATATCAGCAAGAAATCAATAACAAGAAGAAATTCTATTGCTAGACTAATGTTTTATCTTATAAACTGAAAAGGATTGTGACCAACTTACAAGTATATTATATCAATTCCTGGTAATTCTTAGAGCGCTTTGTTAGCATTCATCAGACAAAGAAAATATGATATTTTTCTGCCACTAGTATGATCAGGGTTCATGCTAATGTTCATAAACAGGCATATCCTGCAATATTTCTCATTCAATGACTATTAAATTGATAACTAGGATTATAAATGCCGTTGTCATGACAACATCAATCAAAATTGTTTCCTGCATGAAATCATTATCACAATCCCATACAGAAACAACAAAATTATTGCCAAGGTTCCTGTAGAAGAATGGAGTAGTATAGCTTGGTATCACCAAAGTCGCTGCACCATATGAATTACATGGCACCTGTAAGATACACAACAAAGATGACTGCGAGCAGTTTCCAATGTCATTTATAGATATGGTTATCGCAGAAAATCGCATATTATTATAGGGAATTGGGTATAGGCCTCAAAGACATCTGCCCATTTCTAGGATGTAAAATTCAGGTCCATATCAGTTGTATTGTAAGTGTAGAGTCTAGACACCCTAAAAACAGTAGGTTCAAATATAGTAAAGTGGATGGTTTGGGAAAAACAAGTAGTGATTCGGAAATTTTGATAATAGACAGTATACAATTTCCATTGGGCTTTGATCTAGTGGCGAGATATAGCACTTAATTGCTAGAATGAGCCGGACTGAAGTCCCCAATCACAATGGATGGACATGAATGAATCAATCAAATAACTTATGGGTTATGGATTGGTATTAGATTAAAGATTACGCTTAGGGGACTGATATCATTTTCGTAACACCGTGTTGGACATTGTAGATGGCTTGTCTCACATATTGGGAAATATTCTGGAATCCGTCCTTAAGGATTATTGTATACTGTATGTCTAGATCTTCTGAGTATACGAAATATATGGGCACATCCGTACCCTCCATCTTTATGTTTTTGTAGCATATCAGATATCTAGATCATTATATAATTGGATGTTTATTTCACTATATAATTGGATGTTTATTTCACTATATAATTGGATGTTTGGATCACCACATGATTTCAGAGGGGAAAAGAAAACACGGCTAAGTTTACAGGGTTACTTGGTATTACTAAATCGATAGGATTGTCTTCATGCCACCTCTGGAATTGTTATTTAAAGAGAGATTAAAATAAATAAAAAAGAAAAAGACCCAATAAGCACATCATCCTTAAAAACACTTCAAATTATTCAGGGACATCACGACTTTGAAATATGAAATCCATTAGGACTAGAATGGAGTATGATACTCACCATTTTGTGCCTTTGAAAGTTGGTCTGTTGAAAAATGAATCCAACATCGACATCTTGTCTCAATCTGCTTCAAATATCCGAAGGAGATGATGGTTTTTCTCTCTACTTCTCTACAGATGCCGCAATTGAAAAATGGGAGATTGACAAAGCCGCGAATTTCCCACTTTTGTCCTTCCCCGCCTTCAAAATTCCTCCATCCAATTTACAAGGCCCTAAGTAAGTAAATTACAGGTTTTGGGCCTCTGTGTAGACTAGGAGAAAGCCGTACTGCAGAATATACCGTGGGGAGCCTTTGTATATATTCACCTGCTATTCAAATCCTCCGGAATTATAACTAATGGGTAGTCCTCCTTGTTAAGTATCGGCTTGCCCTTCCTCGTGCTTGGATATAATTCACTAAGTGCCAATTTTACGTTTGGATGGGGCAACGTCTTTTGTGTCATTCAATTTTCATACGAACTCTTTCCTAGCGACTAACACATTCATTCTCAACATTATATGCTCGCTCCACCTTCCCCTTTTACTCTATGATTTCACATTCTAAAAACTAACAATCGCATGTACAATGCAATGTGAACGCCGAAAGGTATAATTTATTTGTTTTAGAGGGATAGCTATGACGTTCTTTAGTTGATGTTGATAAGGGTGTGATTGATTTTGGTTGTATAGAAATATAGATGAACCACTTCATTTAAATAGCGCAAACATGAGATCTAACCTTTAAAATAATTCAATATGAAAAAAGTAATATAATTTACAAAGCTTTGGATGGATACAAGAGTGCAAGACAGACTAATCCTAAGCCTAGCACATAGTCGTAAATTAGTGACAACCCTTTGAATTCAAGTATAGCTTAAAATCAAAGGAAAACACCATACCCTCGTGAATCAATGTTTCTAAACAAAATTCAGACAAAACTAACCTTGTGATGTATCTAAACCCTTTTAATATTATAAAACCACAGACTCGTCTACATCGATAAAGTCAAAAGTAGTTCCCAGGAGGTGTGATGGTTATACAATGACCTCAAAACTTACCTTATGTTGAAAGTGAAACACCTATCTAAACACCAAAAATTGCATCCATTAAAATAGACTTTCATGGAAAATAATGAAATTCCTATAGAGATTGCAGTAGGTTTATGAACAAATTCTCAGCTACTAGACATATGATCAATTTGTTCACTACATTGGTTTATACTTGTTTGTAAGCGTACTAGTTTAGTTGTAAGAGAACTGGAGTCTGTATTCCTCCATTCAATCACAAGCAGAAAGGAAAAGACAATCAAAACAAAAAAATTCCTTTCTTCATATTTATCTTTGCATCATAATCATGTATTTATTCATAAAAAGTGTATTATTGCTTGTCATGAAGTAGAGCATGCAATGGTATACCTTAGCCACGAGAGCACTCCAATGTCAAATCATTGATCGCAAATGATCACATTCATAGAAGTATGAGTTGTAAGAAGAGGCTATTGAAAGCATTCACAAAACTGTGACACCGGTGAACAAGAAACCAAGTTCAAGCTTCTCCAGCCTCCCCATATAGATGGCTGAGATCAAGAAAACTTTATTGGCTTTGCTAACTGGTAAAAATAACATATTAAATTTAAAAATCACCTAAATTTACTATATTTTCCAATCTTACTATATTTCCCAAAATCTACCAGTACTAATTGTAAATGTTATACATTAGAATATATTTTGAAATACATTTGACTACTCTATACTTATTAAGAAAAATCCCACCCGTAAACCTTGGCTGAGAACTGAGGATGAATTTGGGGAATTGAAGGATGTCATTGCAATTACAATAGCACAGAGTTTCTGTTGTTTCCATTATGTTCACATTAGGGGGTGCATACTGTGGAAACTCTATTGAATTTCAAACTTAGGATTTCTTCACAAACTCTTTTATAGAGGAGATAACTCTTATAAGTGGGCTAAAGATGGTGAATCTGGGACCAGTAACTTTCAAGTCAAGGATTAGATTCGTAGCTTCTTTTACTTCCCTTCCGTTTACTTTCAAAGAGCAGCAAGAGGGTGTTAAGGTTTTATTATGAACCCCAGATTAGTGATTCTCGTGCCCTTTGGAACTCTAGATAGAGATTTTACTGTCTTAATTAGTGATTGGTATACCCAGAGTCACAAGGTGAGACTGGTTCCTATGGACTCCAATTTTCTCAAAGGGAATAGCAAAAGAACCTCTTCCTGATGCTCCCAATAATTTCTATGATAAATATTTCTCACTGTTTATGAACAATGATGTGAACTAGGTGGAAAGATTGAATAAACTTCTTTTGTTGGTGGTTTGCAATGCAGATAAGTTTTTAAGTAAAAGACAGGAAGTTTTTCTAACTCATATGATGGATTCCACATTGCTATTGTAGAACTAGATGATTTATATGGTAGGCAATCAATCAAATTTCAAAAATGAAAGCAGAGGTCCAGTGTTATTACTACTATAGGTAGTTTGCCAGGAAGCCATTAATGAATTACAGGGTTCTTTGAGGGACGAAATTACAAACAATGATGTGATTTGAGTGGAGAGACTAAGAAAACTATCTTTAGACTTTTGCAGGTTGTCGTTATACATAATCTTTTTTTATTAAAGACAAGAAACTTTTTAAACTCAAACGATGGATTCTGCATTACTCTTGCAGTAACTAGGCTATTTCCACAATAGAAAATCGACAAATTGAAAAAATGAATGCGGAAACTCAATGTTATTACAACTAATGGTAGTTTTCTAGGAAGCCAATAATGGATTATAGAGGCCTTTGAGGGATCAGATGCTGACAAATCATGTGCTCGCTATAGTTAGAGAATTACAGAGAAAATTTGCAGAGATGGGAACTCTGTTGCAAAAAGCTTGAATAGAAATATATAATTACAAAACCCTTGATTGTAACTTACAGAAGAAATCCTCATAGGAAATCTAGAGGCTTATCATAGACTCTGCAACCTCTACTACGTTGCTCAACGGTTATTTACAGTGCATACCAATGCACTGTGATCTTCTCCAACCTCCATGGAACACCATTAACAGCTACTGCAATTGAAGAACATGTGTTAAACGAACCTCCAATCCTAATGCACCTATAAAAAATTATCCCGATGCTAGAAGGTCACATTGAAATCAAAGAGCCATAGCTATCTATTCAATTTTTGGCAAGAACACAAGTTAGGATTTCTACACAAACATTGGAGTCTAAATTTTTTTATACAGAGGCAACAACAAGTCAAAAAAATCTTATGCATGATGCAGAAGAAATGCCCTCAGAGCCCAAATTGTATGGTACAGGAAAAAATCAAATAGATTGCAATAATACAAAACAAGTGCATCTCCCATACACATCCTAATGTACCTGCACCTAATTCATCATTGCAATTATATCGATCAATGCCTAATTCACATAGCAACAATCTTGGAGATAAACTTGGTTGCAGTGTGGCAGTCACTACACACATGAAGGTTCTTGACAACTCTAATAGTCGTTCAGGGGACATGTTTAACAACCCAAATGCAATTTCCAATTTCTCACTATGGTGGTAGACAAGTAATTCCTTCTCTCCACCTCTACATCATTAAATGCAGGTGCTCTATCTGTATCATACCCTTCTACCTTCATCTCCCACAATAATTTCTCCAACTTTGCATAGATCTCTTGTGTTTGTGGGTGTGATGTCTCCTACACAAAAAACATGTACCATTTCATGCACTTCAATCCAACTACATCCAGGTGGAAACTCAATGTTATTACAACTAATGACAGTTTTCCAGGAAGCCAATAATGGATTATAGAGGCCTTTGAGGGATCAAATGCTAACAAATCATGTGCTCACTATAGTTAGAGAATTACAAAGAAACTTTGTTGCAAAAATCTTGTATAGAAATATATAATTACAAAACCCTTGATTGTAACTTACAGAAGAAATCCTCATAGGAAATCCAGAGGCTTATCACAGACTCTGCAACCTCTACAATTCATTCTGGTCATTTGCAGTTGCATACCGGTGCATTGTGATCTTCTCCACCTCCATGGAACACCATTGACAACTACTGCAACTGAAGAACATGTGTTAAATGAACCTCCAATCCTAATGCACCTGCAAAAATTATCCTGATGCTAGAAGGTCACATTGAAATCGAAGAGCCACCGCTATCTATTCAATTTTTGGCAAGAACACAATTTAGGATTTCTGCACAAACATTGGAGTCTAACCTTTTTTATACAGAGGAAACAACAAGTCAAAAAAATCTTATGCATGATGCAGAAGAAATGCCCTCAGAGCCCAAATTGTATGGTACAAGAAAAAATCAAATAGATTGCAATAATACCAAACAAGTGCATCTCCCATACACATCCTAATGCACCTGCACCTAATTCACCATAGCAATTATATCGAGCAATACCTAATTCACATAACAACAATCTTGGAGATAAACTTGGTTGCAGTGTGGCAATCACTACACACACGAAGGTTCTTGACAACTCTAATAATCATTCCAGGGGACGTGTTTAACAACCCAAATGCAATTTCCAATTTCTCACTATGGTGGTAGACAAGTAATTCCTTCTCTCCACCTCTCTGCATCATTAAATGCAGGAGCTGTATCTATATCATACCCTTTTGCCTTCATCTCCCACAATAATTTATCCAACTTTGCATAGATCTCTTGTGTTTGTGGGTGTGATGTCTCCTACACAAAAATCATGTATTGTTTCATGCACTTCAATCCAACTACATCCAGGTACCTTCTTAATTACTCTATCTTTCATCAATTTCCTTACCTTTTGCATGTCACTCCTCCTACCCACTTCTGCATAAATGTTTGACATAAGAACATAAGGTGCATTATTATTAGGATCCAATTCAAAAAGGATTAGCAAACCCATTTATGTGCACAATTGTCACAGGGAATGGAGGATGTTCTTACTCAATATGTCTGCTCTAAGCACGCCCTCGTCAATATATCTGCGTGTTTAGTGATTGGGACAAAAGACCTTCATGAAGCCTAAAACAAAAATAGGTGTTCTTCATGTGCCAACGCAACCAACTCGCAAGAGAATTAAAAAGAAACTTGTCATGCACTGCGAATTTGATGGACAAAGTCATCTCATACATTCCACGTTCAAAAATTTGTAATAATTTAAAATCATGTTAAGGATGTTGAAAACCCTGGGCAAACCTTGCTTCCCATGCAATTTTCTTCTTGTTCTAATGGTCTCCAACTTCCATGTTGTCTTGATGAAATGCAAACTTTCTAGAACAACGAAATTTCTTCTGTCTAAGCAATGCACAATTTCTAATTACATTTCAATGTCTCCTATAATGGATTGGTGATACATCTCTATGAAACAAATTGTATCACCGATAATGGTCTTGTCTGCCTCAGGATGCGAAAACAACACGCACTCCATTACATTGACTTTGTTGATATAAAACCCCGACAATGCAGCATGTGTATAATAACTCTACACATTCCCAGTCTTTCCATTATTCACCACCCTATCCCTTTCTCCATTCCTGAACTCACTCTGCCCTATCGGTGTGTATTAAGCAGATAAACAGTGCCTCCTTCATTCGACCATGTTTATCACCCGTATCCTCCTCGGCCACACCGACAACGCCATCAAAAACCATTGAAATTCCACCCGAAAATGTGAAAACATCCAAACGGCTGTCAAACCATCAAATTTAAGACAATCATAGAAACATCCGAAAGGGCCTTTCCCATAGGGGGAACGCCTTCAACATAATAACTTCGAATTGCACAAGTTACAAACTACATAGAGAGGAAGAAGAAGAAGAACAACTCATTACTTTTAATGTCCACGAGGCTACCAAAAATAGCTTTTGGGATAATAGATCTTGTTAAAAATATTTCGGCATTCGGATCTCATGTTAGTGAGTTTGATAATCAGCTCCCCTATTTTTTCAACCATATTCTCACTGAAAATATCTTGTAAGGATGCAACAACCACCGTACTAGCAAACTGGGCCCTAATGTCATTGTAAGCATTACACTCCAACATGAAATGTTTATTTGACTCCACCACACCACGGACGTGCGTAAGACGTAGACTCTCTCTTCCCATACCTCACCAAAGATGATGTGAATTAGTACTCAATTGAGCTATGAAGATATTTTCTTTCCACTGGATATTAGCCCTTATGAAAGCCTTTTGTTGATGATCACAGTAGAGTTAAATTCCTCCAAATAGTACATCTTCTTTCTTCCTAACGGCTTCCCCACATAACTTGGCATAATTTATCTATAACAACAGTCTTTATCTATTGGTTATTAGTATGGCATGCATCAAGTAAACGTTCCATTTTTAAGTCATTTGTCATTTTATGATTAAGCTAAAATATAAATAAGAGCATAATCGATGTTATTGTAGTAGTAAAATAAATAAGCAATAAAGTACAATAATTAACCAAAGTAAACTAAGCAATAAAATGCAAAACCCTAAGTGCAAAGAGAGGGTGAGAAGCCTTAGTTGATTCACTGACTGGAGAATTCGCAGAGTTGTGGCTGGGAAGCATAAAGCACTTGGTTGTTGCACCAAAGCTCGAAAAATGTAGAACTTAAGGAACATGTTGGACTGGAGCATCCGGAGAGGGACAGGGTGCCCTGCCAGCACCGTAGGCCTATTTACGGGTGCCTAGGTTTGCGAAAATGCTCGAAAACCTCTTTTGAGGTGTTGCAAGTTGTTCACCTTTAGTCACCTTTGATCATTCCGAGGTCGCACAAAGATCACCGAGGTCGCTGTAAACCTGCAATGAAATATGAACTTGTAAAACCCTCAAATAGACATCAAATTTTAAAATAGAAAGATACAAAATGAGGGGTTGGATAATCCTCAGTTGTCACAATGGTGAACTTATGATTGAGTGTTGCACTACATCTCAGACCCAATGTAGTTCTATGTGTGTGTGCGCAATTGTTCCGTAGGTTGTTCTTGTGTCACCACACTTAGATAACGAGCAAGTAGCTAGATGTATAATATAGTAAATGTGTGCATGAAATAGAATGAACTTCCCTCCTATGAAGTGTGATGCGAAAACCATCCCTTGTGTCCCTTGTGATGGAGCTAGATGGATGCAATGAAGCTCTTAGATGCCTTGATGGATGTAACCTTAGGTGGTGATAGCTAATGCTTAGGGATTGGTTCTTTATTACGATCGCATAACTTTATATTTATATGATTCCCTTGCTTGAATTTTGTAATTAACCCCGAAAAGGCCAACTACTAAAAAGATAAGATGCTCAAATGGCTAGAAAGGACCCAAAAAGTGTGAGTAAAGTAAAAAGGGGTTAGGGGCACCCAAAGGGGAAAATGGCGCCCGACGCTAGTGTATTGGTTGGGCGATGGATTCCATGATGTAAAATTCAGGGTATAAAAAGATAAACTGAGTAAGTAAGGGTGTAAGACTAAAAGGAGTAACAGAAGACAAAGAAAGGTGGCCAATGACATGGGTTAATTAGTACTTTTCTTACTTATGAATCATATGAATAGTATGTAATCAGGACTATATAATTACCCAAAGTGTGTGATTTTGTGTCTACATTTTCCCCCACTTTATGTTAGTGAGCAAAAATCTTGGTAACATAGAGTAGATAGATACGCGTACCTAGAAACTATGTAGATCGATGATGTAAGTGTGCCAATGGACTAGAAAAAGTGTGGAGTGATAAAAATGTGAAGCGTGGATGCTAATAAGGAGAAAGTGCAAAAAGTGATGATGAATATGAACCTAGGGTGGAAACACATATGCGAGATGTTGTGATATACCCGTTGTCGATGTCGATGTTGTTGTTGTTAAGGTAAATGATGTGGATGATGTTGACTACCACTTCCCATACGGATGGACCTGCAAAAGAGAAGTCGAAAAGGTACTCAAACATGCATGTATATGTGTAAAAAGTATGTAAAAACAAATTTTGAAAATGTGAAAAAGGAACATGTGCACCTGATCCATGATGAGGAAAAGGTGTAGAAAAGGATCTTATAGATGATATCGATGTGCAAGTTTTTGGGAGATCTCACGCCAATAAAATGGAAGAAGTGTATGGAGAATAGTTTGGTGTCATCCTCCAACCTTTAACTACTTCCCAAGTTAAACACTTTTGCTAAGGGTTGTATGCCATGTAAAAGCTGGTGTGTGTGGAGTTTTGTAGACTGTGTTGAACTACTAATCATTGTGTTTTTGCCCCTTGGTTTTAGGCATCCAAGAAAAGTCGTTATGCTAAGGACCCAAGTCTACTTTTGAGCCTTGTCCAAAACTAAAAATTATGTTGTACTGGTATTGTATTGTGTTGTGTATAATGATGTATGGGGTGAATGGTTCACCCATATGATGCCCCCTTGTTTGGGGTCCATGTGACATCGCTAAAGGAGTATGCGACCCAAAAGTGGACCGATCGATGTGTTGAAATTGTGTCCTACGGGGAAGGGAATGTGCTTGGTAGAAACCAAGGAACACATAAATAAAGTGTCTAGGAGACAAGTGTTAGTACAAGTAAAGACAAACACACATGTATAAGATGAAATGTAAGTTAAGTAGACAATGTGTAAACACGCAAGAAGATAATATAGACTACGAAAAGTGGGTTACAAACATGGGACATCACTCATGATGTTGCAATACAATCAAGGCCGTAATGGCCACTAGCAATCAAAGAATAAGCAAGGCATAGGAAAAGCCCATAAACAATTATAAACAAAGACAAACGAGTATCGTATCGGACAACCATGGAAGCAAATAGTCTTGCATAACAAATGTTGCACATGAAGCACTCGTTAGCACATTAGAAAGATAAAAATTATGTCAAAGCATGTATAAGCTAGATAAAGTAGTGTGTTATGAACAAAAATGAAACAATAGCACTTGTAATTTACGAAAGTGGATGCCCCTAGGAGCCTCTGTGGTGGGACTGGTAATAGGTATTGTGTCAAGCATCCATGTTGCATGTAATAGATCTATATAGTCTATGATCATAACTAGAAAGGCAATTGAACGTGCATGTGTGTATGATAAAGATAATGACATACAAGATATTTATCTAGCATGTGTAATAAAGTGAACATGTAAGCATACGTAAGCAACAATGAATATAACCAAGATATGTAGTATGTTGTCAATGAAATGAAATGGAATGCAAGTGAATGATAGGAGCAACGTGCCCCTTGAGTAGATGTTTATGTATGTAATGAGGTTCATTTATTTCCCCTAAGAATGAACTATAAATGAGAGTGTGTCATCAGGAAATGGTTTGAGTGATGTGTCGTTGTGTGTTAAAAAGAGTTGATGAATAAAGTGTGGAGTGTTGATTATAGAATGATGATGTGTAGATGATATTGAATGCAACATATGGATGAGTAATCATGAGGTTGTAGAATGAGGTGATGATTTATCCTAAAGCGTATATCATGAGGTGCATGAGTAGGATGTCAAAAAGTGCATGATGATGTAGCATAAAGCATATATCACGAGATGAATGAATAAGAAAGCTAGAAAGGGGTGATGATTTAACATAAAGTGTATATCATGATATGAATGAATAGGAAAGCTAGAAATGTTGTATGGTAAGAGGGTTGAATGATTGAATGTATGAGTTTGATGAGGTCCATTTGATATGTATACCCTCTCGGTCCAAGTATGGACAAAGTGGGACTAGAGTGTGTCATAGGGTAATGATAGTAGCATGTAGGAGTAGATGTAAGAGAGATGTAGTGTAAATGTGTAGAGTGAATAAGATGCAAAAGTGTGTAGAAGATGTTGTGAGAGAGGATGTCCTAAGTGTATGATGCGCGATGTGTGAAGTGTGTAGTAGATGCTATGATATGGAGGTGTAAATAACACATGATATGTGAAGAGTATAATGTGTAGTGTGTAGTGTATTGTGTGAGGTTCATGTCTATAGTATGCCCTCAACAATAAATTATGAACTAAAGCACAAGAGTGTGTCATCAGGAAATGGCGATGCTTAGTGTATGTTGTGTGTAAAGGCATATACGTGACGAAATGAGAGTGTAAAGCACATGTTGATGCTAGAGAGGGGAGAGAATAAACATGATAGCCCCCAAGAGTATGATGATAAGTGCACCATCCAATAAAAGTGAAAGATGAAGTCCCTCCACCTGGTGCTAGAGGAGATGAAGGTGTGTAAACATGCTCGAAGACCGATGGTGTATGAAATAGACACTATGTAGGTGAATGAATCTTATATGCATGCGAACAATGAGTATATGGTGGGAATCCTTGTGTAACAAAATGTGGAGGCGATGGAGACCCATGTGAAGCAGAACGTGACGGTGATGGACACCTACGCGGAATAAAACAAGGTGGCAAAGTGCGTCTAGATGTAGAGGTTGTCTTAGCGATGGACCTAAACTAATGTACTAGACTAGAAGAGCGATGAGATCATGTAGGTTGTGTATGAGCATGTGAGCTAGGAGTAGATTGTACTTTAGGTTCTAGATATCGTGGCACACTAGATGGACTAGGTGATGCATTGACAACCGTGAGAGGAGATTGTGACCATGGAGTAGATGGAGGCACACCATTAATAGAAATGACTTGATTATTGTGAATGAATTTTAGACACAAATGATTCATGGAGATGATAGACTTAGACCTATGAATCTAATTGAGGCCTAAGAGCATGTCACACCCTTCGACTGTTTGTCCCACAAGGAAGGGCACTAACATAGTAAGAGGACCAACTATAACATGAAGCTTGACAACACCATAGGAATTGTTCATCGGATATGAAATTTGTGAAAGTGGATAACCAATAGCAGTAAGAAGTGGAATAGAACACGCGCTGATGGGCCATGATGGATCAACCTTGGTGTTATTGATAGGGATAGATCCGATAGAGGCACTAATGTGTAAGTGATTAGAAGAGAATGCCACATGATAATCATGGTCAGAGAAAGAAATGATTAGAGGAGACATCTCTGTATTAGCAACTAAGAAATCAAGAGCCCCCGATGCAAGAGGAGGCACTATGTGATATGTATGATTAGCGAGGAGTCAGCCGGTTTCTTGTCATGTTTTGGAAGTGGATTGTTAAAGATCTTGAGCTTATGATTGTCATTGATAGGTGCAGAATTTGTAGGCTCTGGAAGCTCAATTTTATTATTGTCGATCAGATCTTGAATGAGATTTCAAAGTTTGAAACAACAATCTGTAGAATGTCCTACGCATTGATGATAGTCACAATGGAATTTTTCATCATAATTATGACCTTTTGGACAAGATGGATCTAATTGAAGAGGAGGGGAAGTGTGATGAGATTACTTTCGACAAGTTGTGGAAGAAAAATATGTGGAAGGAAAGTTAACTTCGTGTATATGTTGAGGTAGTTGCTTAATTGAAGCACTTTGGTCATGGATACCGCTTATATTGCTTTAATAGTGACTTTAGCTTTAGCGGTTTTCACGGTTGGTTTGAAGGGTGTTTTTCTTTGAAAGTGTGTAGAAGATGAGGTTTGTTCTGATACTTAATTTTTCGTATAGATAAGAGTTTAGTTTCGCAAAGCTTAAGAGTATGACATAATTGATCGAATGAGGGAGATGTCTCAAAGAGAACACTCTCCTGGAGAGGTGATAATAGACTCTGAATGAATAAGTCCCTGAAGCTCAGAGTCTATAAGCACATTTGACATCTTAGCTAAGTTATTTTTGTATCACAAGACATAATCTACTAGATGTTCATTAGATCCTTATTTAAGTTGTGCAAGTTGTGCATATGAAATCTTAAAGCTGATATTAATAGAGAAGTGAGTGAGAAAATCATCAACTAAATGTGTAAAATATGTTACCGAGTGGATAGGTAGGTCATAAACCAATGCATCGCATACTCTTGGAGACTGTGAGGAAAGAGCTTTGCTATAATAGTGTGATTATCTCGCATAGTCAAGACATGCCACGTGAAAGGCTTGGAGATGCTCTTGCGGGTCGTCATGGCCTTTGAAGATTGAAAACTTAGGAGAGTTGAAGTTTGGTGGTAGTGGATACATGGAAATGGTGGGTGTAAAAGGAGTATGAAGGAGTGAAGTGGAGTCAAGAGATGGAGATACATGAGAAAGCAATGAGTTGTAGTGGTGAATTTACATTTGCAAATCCTAATATAAAGAAGTTAAATTAGGAGTATTCGAAGAAGAGCCAAGTTTTGCATTGGGAGTATTGGGTGGAATGATAGGAGTGGTAGTGGTAGGAATGGAAACTGGAGCAAGAGGTTGAGTGGAGACCATGGGATCTCGAAGAATTAGAAATAGAAGGAGTCGAGGCAAAATCATGACTATCTTTAACAAAAGATGTAGCCAAAGCATGCATAATATGTAGAAGATGAGCAAGATTATTCCATAAAGCTTGTCAAAAATCAGTAAGTGCGTTTGATTGGTCTTGATCGACATTAATATCCTCATCGTATTAATTTTTACTATCAGATGTTTCTATTTCATTAAGGGGAACATTACAAGAGTTAGCAAAGGGATTTTTAGTTATAGCCATTGATGTAGAGACTTCAGCCATTGATTTAGAAACCCTATAGGAGGATGGAGGAAGCTCAAGATGCTCAAAAGACCCAAATCGACCACTATAGGTGACAGGCATAAGAAGAAAACCCTAGAAAGAAAGTGGATTTGAGCGAGTGATTCACCAAAATGATTAATCTAAAATGAAAACAAGAGCCTAATCGATGTTATTGTCGCAAAGAAATAAATATGCAATGAAGTACAATAATTAACTAAAGAAAAATAAGCAATAGAATGTAAAACCCTAAGTGCAAGGAGAGGGTGAGAAGCCTTAAGCGATTTGTAGAGTTCTATAGAATGCATGAGTTGTGAAAGCTGGAGAATGCATTTAAGCACTAGTCATCGTACCTAAGTTGAGAAAAATGTAGAAATGGAGGAACAAGTTGGATTAGTGTGCTTGGAGAAGGATAGGGGTGCCCAAGGGCACCCTAAGCCTATTTATGGGTACCTAAGTCTGTAGAAATGCTCAAGAAACCACCTCCAAGGTGTCACGAGGTGGTCACATTTAGTCACCTTTGATTGCTCTGAGGTTGCTATAAACCTGCAATAAAATATGAACTTGTAAAACCCTCAAATAGACATCAAATCCTAAAAAGAAAGATGCAAAATGAGGGGTCGAATTGTCCTCAATTTCCAGAATGGTGAACTTACGACTTAACATTGAACTACATCTCGGACTCCAATTTAGTTCTATGTGTGATATCAGAATTGTGCCCTAGGTTGCTCTTGTGTCAGTCACACTTGGATAACGAGTAAGTAGTTAGATGTAGAATGTAATAAATGTGTGCATGGAATAGAATGAACTTCCCTCCTATGAAGTGTGATGCATAAAACCATCCCTTATGTCCCTGATGATGGAACTAGATGGATACGATGGATCTCTTAAATACCTTGATGGATGAAACCTTCGATGGTGATAACTAATCCTTAGTTCTTGGTCTTCTATTATGATCACATAACTTTATATTTATATGATTCCCTTACTTGAATTTCATAATTAACCCCGAAAAGGCTGGATACCAAAAATATAAGATGCTCAAATGGATAAAAAGGACCCAAAAAGTGTGAGTAAAGTACAAAGGGGTCAGGGGCACCTGTCGCTGGCATCCTGGTTGGGCACTAGTGTCCAGGATGTAAAAGTTGGGGTATAAAAAGACATATTGATCAAGGGTGTAAGACTGAAAGGAGTAATATAAAACTCGAGAAAGGTGGCCAAGGACATGGGTTAATTAGTACTTTTCTTACTTAGGAATCATATGAATAATAATATGTAATCAAAACTAGATAATGACCCAAAGTGTGTGATTTTGTGTCTACATTTTCATTCATCCATGAATTCTTTCTTTTCTCTAAAAACTCGTTGTGGACTACCTTAGGCCATCTACTACCATCCATTTGCTCAAACCTTTTTAATATGTTATGAGATGAACAATAACAATAGCTTCACAGAGGTACAACAATCATTTCAACTAGAAGAATCTCATATGGGAATGAGATATTTAATTTGAACTTGCTAGTAATTATGTTTTTTTAAATCCTCTCAAATTATTTCCACCTTGAGTTTAAAACTTTACTAGCCCAAACCTCACATTTGTAAAACACCATTGGGGTAACTAAAATCCCAAACAAAGTCTGCATAGTTTCCCAATCCCATAATTATGCCTATCTACATTTGTTTTGGAAAGCATTAAAATATCTCCACCCCCTAAAGCTCATTTTGCTACAAATATCCCAATTGAGCGTATTATTAAAGTCAAATCCAATATATTTATACTTTATTACTTCCTCTAAAATTCTTCCATTGAAATAGAAATCATATTGAGTTATTTTCTTTCTATTGGAGAAGATCATGATCTTGGTCTTATTGGTGTTGACTTGCATCCCCACTTCTTTACAAAAGTTCTCAAGCACACATAAATGCTTTTGTAGTCCTTGAGCAGACCTAGCAATCAAGATAAGGTCATCAACATAAAGGAGAAGTCTTACAACATACTCTCCTAGGTGAACACCATCTTCACTCTGCAAATTTAGCCATTCCTCAAGTTTGTCGATATATAGGCCAAATAAAGTAGGTGATAATGGGCATCCTTGTTTAACCCCAATATCACTCTTGAAACTTTATGAGATACTAGTTTGAGTTCTAATTTTGACTCGCACCTTTTTGTAAAGCCTATGAACAATTGCTTTGTGATGCATTGGGATACCAAGCTCCTTCATTCTATCCCATAACTTGTTCCTAGGAATTGTGTCAAAAGCCTTCTTGAAGTCAACAAAATAGCAGTAAGCTTCCTCTTTATCATTCCAAACTTTTTCAATAATGTTTCTCAAAGTGATACCACGATCTATTGTTGAATACGTACGCTTGAACCCTACTTGACCTTTTGATCTCTTATCTTTTTATTTTGTCCACTTGTTGATTCTGCATTCCACCATGCTACCAAACAACTTTACAAACAATGGGTTGATCATGATGATTCTATAATTATAATTATTGTTAACATATCCACTCTTAAAAAGAGGTATTGTAAGATTGGTAGCCCAATCTCCAGGAAAACCCTACTAAATGATGTTGTTGAATATGTTGACAATGTGAGGAGCGAGAAATTATTTCCCCCATTTTAAATATCTTCTGAAACTCATCCAAGTCTTTGGATTTTCCAACCCTCAATTCCATAATGCCCTCCTGAACTCAATAAATTTTTTTTTGTCATATTGACCAAAGGGTGGCCTTCAACTTTTGAATCATGCTCATAATTTTTTTTGCAAACTCAAACCACTAATTGATTGTGATATTATTATTTTTTGTATGTTTTTCTTTTATTAAAGTTCCTTCCAAAATACTTTTGGGTTATATTTTTCTAAGTAGCTAAGCTCTTCCCTCCTTATGGTCATGAACTCACCTTTTTTTCTTTATGATATGTTTGTACAACTTTGGTTTCAACTTCTCTCTACTTGTTTCTTTGATAGCTCTCCTTGTCGCTTTACAATCCTCATTAAACCATCTATTTACCTGAAAACAATTTATTTGCTTTTTCTTATTTTTTGTTCTTTTGAAAATTATAAGGGCCCTCTTAATTCTGATTTTTAAATCATGACTTTTAAGGCCTTGTGATCTTGTTTTCCCCTCTTTTAATAAGTGTCTCAATGCCACTTTGAATATATCACATCTTTTTATGTTACAATAATAATTCCTTTTTTGGAAGATGTTGTTGAGATTGTTCTTTCCTTGTGAGCTAATTCTTTCTCATCTAAGCTACCACTATGGAAATTATATTATGATCCAACTTTAGGTCCCTAATAGAATCATCAATCTCCACTTCTCTTATCTTGTCGATTAAACTTTGCGAGCAAATTACATAATCAACAACACTTGCCCCATTGTAAGTTTTACAAGTAAAATTTCTAAATTTATGCCATCTTTCCATGCCATTGCAGATAATCAAATCAAACATGTCACAAAGAGTTAATAATTCTTCACTAAAATGATTAATGTCCACATTGTCTTTTGACCATCTTGCTCATTTATGATTATCTTCTTCCATGAGCCATATCGGATTATGGCTTGTAATGAAATTACTAGTGTAATTCAGATTATGAGCAGTAATAGAGCACCAAATAACACAATATTTCAAAATAATGATCTCAATATGCAATTATAATAGCTTCGCCACTTCGAGGGGCAACCTCCAAACCATATAATAAGACTCAAATGCTCAAATGATAATGAAATACTACCTACAATCCCCTATATATACTATTCATATGTTATGGACATCACCAAGGCCGACCTATTAAGCATGAGAAAGTATAAATGATATAATAAAATGATATGGTAAGCCACAAATTGGCTACTCATATCCTAATACAAGCAATAGGTTAAGGGCGTAGCATGCCCTTCCCCTTCAAACCAACATTGTCCTCAACGTTGAATAATATTGGATGTTGCTGCAGAAAACCTTCATCCTCCTAGGTTACATCTTCTATGCTCAGATTCTTCCACTTGATCAGATATTCCTTAATGTCTCTAGTTCTCAGCCTCTTGAAGTACGTGTTTGCGAGAATCTTCTCGGCTCCAAAATGATTCTTCCTTACTCGTCAAGTTAAGTAACTTTGTCTCTGGGCTTCAAATTTCAGTCCAATAACCTTCTTTGGTATGAAACATGGAATATTGGGTGTATGTGTGAAGATGGAGGCAACTCTAGTTTATAAGCAACACTGCCAATTTTCTATAGAACCTGATAAGGGCCATAATATTTAGGAGCAAGTTTGTTGTCCTTTTTCTGTTGCTTTAGAGACATCTGTTTGTAAGGCTAGAGACGTACAAAAACCCAGTCACCAATTTCAAAATGTCTTTCACTACGGTGTTGATTTGTATTTTGTTTCATCTTGTTTTGTGCTTAATGCTAAATTCTCCTTGAACTAGCCAAAACCTGTTGTTGATGTTGAATGTGTTCCTCAACATCTCGACCTTAGTTTGTACCCTTAAGGAGGAAGTGATAGAAGGTGGATGGTAACCATATAATGCTAAAAATGGGGTCATTTGAGAAGAGGTATGAAAAGATGTGTTATACGACCATTCTACAAGTGGTAGCCATTTAATCCACCTTTCCTACTTATCTGATACAAAACAACGTAGATACCCCTCTAAGCATTTGTTGACCACTTCTATTTTCCCATCAGTTTGAGGATGATAAGATGAACTGTGAGCTATCTGAGTACCCAAACATGAAAATAATTCCGTCCAAAAATTACTTGTGAAAATAGGATCACGATCACTTACAATTATCTTTGGGGTTCCATGTAGCCTTTAACTGTCTCTCAAAAAATAGTGTGATCAGATTTAGCTGCAAATGGATGTGGTAGGGCACAAAAATGGGCATATTTTGTGAGCCTGTCCACAATCATGAAAATAACATTCTTACCCTCGAACAAGGCAATCTAGTGATGAAATCCATGGAGACCTCCTCCCATCTCTCGGCTAGGAATTGGTTAGGGTTGCAACAAACTTGGTGTCTTAATTGTTTCGCATTTGTTCTGTTGGCACACTAAACACTCGATACAAACATTTGTACATCCCCCTCGAGTCATTCCTAAAAGAATTCTCTTTTTATTCTATGATATGTCTTCAAAAACCCAAAGTGTCCTCCAACAAAGCGAGGCATGTAGCTCTGCAAGAAACTTATGCTTCAACTCAGAATCTTTTCTCAAGTATAACTGTCATTATACCATAGGGCATTACCTTTCCACTCAAATTTGTTATATGTCATAGATCCTTTTTGATATTTTGTATTAGAGATTGTGTATCCTTTTCTTGATCCCATTCCAATCTTGCTTCATCCACCCAATCGCCATCAACATGGACATTCCACATATTAAGGCATCTGCGGATGTATCCCTTCCTACGACAATGCATCAACTACTACATTTTCTTTACCCTTTTTGTATATGATTTCAAAATCATAACCCACCATTTTTGTTACCCACTTTTTTATTCCTCAAATGATAACCTTTGCTCCAAAAAGTATTTGAGACTATCATGATCGATTTTACCTTTAAGTGTCTACCCATGAGATAAGGCCTCCATTCTTGACCGCATGAAGAATAGCCATCATTTCTTTCTCATAGACTAGGTTTGAGCATATCTTTTCCTTTGAATTGGTGACTCTCAAATGCAATTGGTCTTCCTTCTTACATTATAACTGCTCCCAATCTTGATCCTGAAGTGTCACATTCAACAATGAAGGTTTTTGAGAAGTTGGGAGTAGCCAAAACTGGGGTGCTACACAAGGCTTCCTTCAGTTGCTCAAAGGATTTAGTGGCTAAGTCTTTCCAATGGAAGGCATCCTTCTTTAGCAATGTAGTGAGTGGGGTTGCTATTCTACCATATCCTCGCACAAATCTTCTGTAGTACCATGTTAGTCCTAGGAACCAAAAATATTTTTGAGAGTTTTTGGCCTTGGCCATTCCACCATAGCTTTGATCTTTTGAGGATCAACTTTGATGCCTTCATGGGATATAATGTGACCCAAGTACTCTACCTCTTGTACACCAAAAGAACATTTGGATGGCTTTGCATAGAGAGTATGTTTCTCCAAAACTTCCAACACTTTATTTACATGTTGTAAGTGTTCTTCCCATGTCTTATTGTAAATCAATATGTCATTAAAGAAAACTAATACAAATTTCCTTTAAAATGGCTTGAAAACAGTGTTCATCAAGCTTTGAAAGGTTGAAGGTGCATTTTTAAGACCAAAAGGCATTACCAAAAACTCATAATGGCCCTCATGAGTCCTGAAAGCTGTTTACGAACATATTCCTCTTTTATTCTAATTTAATGGTACCTCGAACGAAGATCTAATTTTGTGAAATAAATAGCACCATGCAATTCATCAAGTAAATCATCAATTATTGGAATATGAAACTTATCTTTGATGGTGTACTTGTTGAGTTCTCGGTAATCTAGACACATCCTCCATGTTTCATCCTTCTTACGTACCATGACCACTAGTGAAGAATATGCACTTTGGCTAGGCCTGATGATACCTACCTTCAACATTTCCTGAACCATTTTCTCGATCTCACTTTTCTAGGAATATGGGTATCTATATGGTCTGATGTTAAGTGTTTGGCTCTCTGGAATCAACTGAATGGCATGATCATGATCCCTAATGGTTGTAGTCCCTTTGGGATTGCATAAAAACAAATGAGTGAACATCAACAATCTTCAAGATCGGGTGGCATTCAAGACTCGTATTTTTTACTTCTATGGAAAATAACTTTGCTATAAATCCATCTACTCCTTTTATGAGAACCTTTTGCATCAGATGAGAGCTAATAATCTATGGAGACTTAGCTACCATCCCATTTAATTGTATTGTCCTTCCATCTGAATGAAATCACATGAACAATTCTTGGAAATTCATCTCTATAGTACCTAAGGTTGTGAGCCATTGGACACCCAAAATAATATTTGCCCCTCCCATAGAAATAGAAAACATAGGTGAGTCTAACATGTAGTCTCCCATGGAAAGCTTGATACTATGGCACTTTCTTGTGCACTTGACTGTCCCACCTTCCACAATCATAACTTGCATTTCTGAAGCTGGGTAAATAAAACAATTGAGGCGGGAAGCTAACTTACTATTTATGAAGTTATGAGAACTCTCCAAGTCAATCAACACTATCACCTTCTATTTTTGAGATAGCTAATAACCTCGAGTGTTCGAGGAGTACTAATACGACAATGCATGACAAGAAATTATAGGTTGGTGATCCTCCACTTCATCTTCTTCTAGTTCCTCAGCCTCTCCTAACACATTTGTGTCCCAGTCCATATTTGCTATCATCACGGTTAAAACATAATCCTTTTGCTCTCTTTTCTTCCATTTGTTGAGGAGTCATCTAATTGGCCTAGAAAATGAAGGGGAAGAGATACTATAGTCTCTAATGTTAATGAAAGGTGACCTCCTACTACAAAGAACTTTTTCCTCTAGTCGACGTGCCATGAATATAATATAATCGAAAGCTCAAGTGGATTAAACATACGTACCTCATGCTCGATGTGGTCCTTAAGACCCCCAAGAAATAGGTCATTCAGATTCTCTTCTGGTATATTCTCCACCCTTAAGGATAGGTTCTGGAATTGATGCACATAATCTTTGACTGATCCTATTTGTCGTAACTTTGCTAATTGACTAAAGTAGTTCTTTGAAACACTAGAACTATAGTGCAATTGCAACTCCTCGGTAAAAACTGTCCAAGTGACATCGAGACCATTCTTTTGCCTCTGAGCACATAACCATCAATACCAAAGGAATTGGTCTGGTTCAAGATACAGGGATGCCAATGTCACCTTTTTTCTGATGGTGTTTGATGTAGCTCAAAGAAGTTCTCCATTTGATTTATCCAATTCAGGGATCTTTACCATCAAATTTGCGCATATCCACTTTCGGCATCATGTTCCGTGGTTGCGAATAAGTTGGATTTTGATTGGGCTGGAAAAGTGATCCAACATGGTTATTTTGTCCATGAGTTTGAACTGAAGATCCTTCTTGGTTGATATGGGATGGATTTTGGCCATACTATTTACCCTTTACATGTTGCATGATATCATCCAACCGATGATTGATTTGGGCTATGTCTCCTTTAGAGGTCATCTCAGATTGTACATTTCACGTACTCATACTCAAGTTGGCTCACCTTATGATCAACTAAGGTAAACCCTAGTGCTGAGGAATCTGTATTTACCCCTTCTAACTCCATCTATTCAATCATTATCCCATCTTGATTTGGGGTTTTACCCAGAGTAACTAGGATTCTTTTTGCTCTTGTGGAAGGCCCCATTATGATATCAAACCTTAGGGTTTAGGGTTTTGATACAAATTCGGCCGAACAGGAAAAAACACAGAGAAGATACTAATACTATTTTTTTAGAGATTTCTGAAAATGTAAAGAACTTGAAAAAATTCCACAATTTGCACCCTAGGGAGTGATTTTATGAAAAACCCTAAATTTGTAATAAATTGTGCAAAATAAATCAAAAAAGTCTGAAATTTTTAGGGAACCTTACTTAAAATGTTTTACAACTCTAGTAAAAATATCTCCCACCAATTCACTCTGGTTCGAAATATATTGCAAAAACAAAAAATTAGGGTTTTTGCCCTAATTTTGGCCAGATCGCAGCTCTGATACCACTTGTAATGAAATTACTAGTATAATTCAGATTATGAGCAGAAATAGAACACCAAATAACACAATATTTCAAAATAATGATCTCAATATGCAATTATAATAGCTTTGCCACTTCGAGGGGGCAACCTCAAACCATATAATAAGACTCAAATGCTCAAATGATAATGAACTACTACCTACAATCCCCTATATATACTATTCATATGCTATGGCCATCACCAAGGCCAACCTATTAAGCATGAGAAAGTATAAATGATATAATAAAATGATATGGTAAGCCACAAATCGGCTACTCATATCCTAATAGAAGCAATAGGTTAAGGCGTAGCATGGCTCTCCTTACTACTCCAAATATTAGCTTGCTCATTCGAGGTCATCTCATTCAAATCACCTAAAATAATAACTTCCCCTTGCTAGGAAAACTCTAAAATATCTTTCTTTAGAGCTACATAAGGATCTTTCCCATCTAGCCCACCTTTTTGTATGTTTTTAAGACTGAGGTGCAAAGTAACATGTTGTTATTCTAATGTTACTCCCATTTTTTGATATTATGAACCAAATGAACTGTTTGTTTGTGTCCTCTCTTACCAGCTGAATCTTTCTACCCTTCACTTCTCTAACTAAAACCATTATACCTCCAAAACCTTTCCCATTGCAAACTACCTCATTCCAAATTGCAAACTTCCTATAACCTTCAAAAGAAGGAGTCTTGCAACCATTATGTTCATGAGTTTCCATGAGGCAAATTACATCTCCCTTTTGCTATAGGCTCCAACCCAAGTCCCCTTCTCCAAGAATAACCTCTATAATTCCAACATGCAAGTTTTAACAATACACTGGGAGGGCCCCAATTTCTATTTACTTTGGTGTTGAATCTTCAAAATTGAAAGCATGGTCCTCACAACTTTTCCTCGTTGACATCAATTTTGTTGTTCTCCCATTTTCATCATGTTATGAAGAATAATGTGACATTATCTTGCTAATAATAGCTTTTCCATTGTACAACCATGCTCTTTTGCCTTCGTTTCTTATTGTTATTACTTTAGTTAATTCTTCCTTTTATCCTCAATTGTATTGAAGTTAAATCACCATCTAAAAATAATTTTGAACCCCTATGTAGACAGAAAAATTAACTAATTAATTAATTCAATACCACCCCATCACCATGACCCCATGCATTTACCTTACTCTTAATTTGGGAAGGCAAAAAGGTAAGGGTAAGGTGGGTAAATGTGTAGTGAAATAGGTGTGGATAGGTTAGGAGTATGGGGAAAATAGAATTGGGTGAGGTTTAGGGTTATTGTATGTATGAATGGGTGGGTTAAGGAAAATTAAGTTAAAGTGGTAAAGAATGGAAAGTAGTGGATCGAATAGATGTGGCGGTGTAGGCTAGATAGAGTAAACGATAGGTGAGTGAATTGGGTAGAAGGTAAGTAGGCTAGTAAAGTCATAGGTGAGATTTGACTAGGTAGGATCAAATAGATGATCTAAAAGGGGAAATTGATTGACACGTTTAAATGGTAATGATGCAGGCACATCAGTAGTTGACTATGCAAGACAGGGTGCACCTCTTTTGGTACATATGTGGCCGAGTGCGACTGAGGATGAGTGGGACCATATGAGTATGTTGGGCTCGGTGCTATGAGGTGATATAGGTGCATTATATGAGATCACAGTTTGATGGTCGCTCTCATCAACAGATGGGACTTAGCGACCAACACCTTTCAAATACCAAACTGCTTTGAATCCTCCGATACACCCACAAATCTCTATACAATTATACCAAGTAGGAAATCACCCATGCAAAGCACACTCGCTCCTCTATCATATCCTCTAATACACCCATCAATGCCTCCCACCCTCCAAATTTGGGAGAGCATAGCATCCCATAGCTACCATCATCAGAATTGCCAATCTGGTCTCCTAAGGATGTGCAGTGTACATATCCCCATAATTGATACTAGCATTGTGATATCTCAAGTCACCCATCACCTCACCAAATATGGTCACCATAGGATCAAATGAATCATCTGAAGAAATATGATATAATGGTTCCCCAACAATCGACAACCGTAAAATCCTATAGACATCCTCTAACGTAATTATCATCTCGTAGGTAAATAAATGAAAGGTGTTGGTCGTTGAGTCCCATATGTCGATGAGAGCGACCATGTTGTGATCTCGTACAATGCACCTATATCGCCTCACAACACCGAGCGCAACATCTCGCATATGGTCTCGACTCATCCTCGGTCACACTTACATTTGCATCTCGTACCAAAAGAGGTGGCACCATGTCTCGCATAGTCAATTGTTGATGCACCTGCATCATTACCATTTAAATGTGTCAATCAATTTCCCCTTTTAGATCATCTATTTGATCCTACCTAGTCAAATCCCACCTATGAATTTACTAGCCTACCTACCTTCTACCCAATTCACTCGCCTATCATCTATTCTATCTAGCCTACACCACTACATCTATTCAGATTCACTACTTTCCCTTCTTCACCACTTTGACTTAATTTCCTTAACCCACCCATTCATACATACAATAACCATAAACCTCACCCAATTCTATTTTCCCAGGACTCCTAACCTATCCACACCTATTTCACTACATATTTACCCACCTTACTCTTACCTTTTTACCTTCCCAAATTAACTTTTTAAATACTTGGTCACTTTTAATAGTGACCGACATCGGTCACCCTGATTGATACCGATCACCCATTAGCTCCACCGACGCCAACTAGCCCACCGACGTTGGTGATTCTCGATCGGCTTAGGTCTTTGGTTTGGACCTAGGGCCGAACTCCAAGTCCCCATTGTTAAAAAATAAATAAAGAAAAACCTAAAAACTACCCCAAACTTCCCCCAAATTGCATCTAATTCATTTTACCACCTACTTACCCTACATTTGGCCCTCCCCATACCTAATTTTTCCCCAAATTTCCAATCAAAATTCAAAAACCAAATTCTTCATTTATCTACTTTAGTTTTAATCAAAAACACCAAATGGAGATCGAATCCTACCTCTACTCAACGTCATCTTCTTGGTGGGATGTTCGGTCTACGAAATAGAGGTCCTCCATTACCCTCTCCCGCCTCGCCATGACTAAATCGACCTCTCAGCTGTCAACTAATCGAATCCATCACCTAGATCTTGTGGACCCATCAACTACACTTCTCTAACCACTCAGCTCTCACCAAATCAGCTTAGCAGACAACTCTGTCATTTTCCTCAAGGTCACAAGCATGAAAACGTACCCTCTCTATTGTTTTCAACACGTAAAATGCACAAATGAGTCACTTTCCATGTGGCTTTTTTGTTTTAACCTAATTTTCTCCTTATAGATGTCAGTCTCATGCCCTAAGAAACTGAAATCAGTTACCCTAACCGGTGTCAGTCACCTTACCAATCCACTTATACCTAATTTACCCACAATTTTGATGCTAGATGCCATTTTCTTGCTACCCAAGCCTCACCCCCACCCTACAACCCTACTTCATTGCCTTATTACCTCATATGCGACCTCAATATCATTTGGGACACATTTTTCCTAAAGCTGCAACTTTACCCACGACCTTACCTATACACCCAAACCGAACCCGCATATTAGACACTCGAATTCACTTACTCGTTATACCTTGTGATGACGTTACTCATGTTATTTAGCCTACCGACCTTGCCTTGCCTTATGCCATAATGTTTATCTTAAGTAGACCAAACTTTTTGGTGCTTTGGGACTCACCTAATGCCCATTCCTACACCTAGCCTCGTTGTGTTTCCAGGACCATATCCTATACCTCGGATACCTGGACCACATTAACCTTGTTTGGATAAACTATCGACCTTTGATGACATAGATTTTGTGAGCTCTTCAGCCTAGTGCCTTGTCGCATTATATACATGTGTGTGCATTTGAATGCCCCACCTATTACCCACCCTGATATTACAGATTTGCCCATACCCACATTTACTCACTTCATCACCTACCACTTTATCAAACCCATCACCGAATCAACTTGCCACTTCATCAGTTCCTGGTTTGAGGGGGATCACCTCCACCCATACCTAGGACAACCTCATCTCTACCCTTACCTGGGGCAACCACCTCCTATTTTTTTCATTGTCACTTATCAATACAAGCTACATGACAAAAAGGGGCAAATGTAGACACCAAAATTGGGTCGCGATCCTCTAAACCCCCTTCAATTAATTAATTCAATATTACCCCATCACCATGACCCCTTGCACACATTCCTATTAATTTAATTAACCATAATTAAATTAATTATCCACCTCACCTAAGACCCATTCCAACCTCATTTATTACCCAAGACCAAGTCCCCATTCCCCTTAACCAACTGGGACTTAGTCTAACCCTAATCTTAATGACCTATTATCTCTCTAACTACTCTCCCACTCCATTTAGCGCAAATCAAAACTTAGGACCTAGAACCAAAATCAGAATCACGCCAAATTTAGCAAGAATCAGGCTATTTTTAGGAAGTTAGACTAATTCTCCTTAACCGACACCGTTATTCCTCGGCCGACACCGGTCACCTAACCACCGTCGGTTACCCTCAAATAGAATTTCCAAACTCTTAGCTCGGGTTTTAAATCTTCTCATCATCTGGATTTTGTGACCTAACATTCCTGTTTCATGAGTTCTGCAATGACTTTGCGACACACTAGAGATCCTCACTACATTCAGAGACCATACCAACCATCAGCGGGTATATCCAAAGCTCTAGTGCACTCTCCAGAAGCACCGTGTCTTCCAACTATCGCTGCATTTGTTTGACACGCACCTTCCGCTACAACCCTCACCATCACCAACATCTCATCTCTATTACATAAGTAAGTATTATTATTTCTTTTTCATTTGTGTTAGTAGATTAATCATTTACATGTTATATGTTTTCTCCTACACCTAATCATACCCGACTCTCTCCCACATCACCTTCACCCCGCTTTATCTTTTATACATTGCCCCAACCAATTATATTATCACCCGAGTCCTTATCAATACCCCCAACCTTAACTAAGTCAGCCTTACTCTCTGTGTAATCATAAGGAGGGCCAAAATAACTAGTTTTAACATTTCTAGCAAAATTGCCCTACTGACACCGGTCACCCAACCGACATCGGTCATTTATTAGTAACGACATTGGTCATTTATTAGTACCGACATTAGTTTCCTAACTAATACTAGTCTTTCTGATGGTAATATTTCCAAACTAGCAAGCTCATATCTCTTTCCAAACAACCCAAAACCTAACCAAATCTTCTCTAGACCTCTTTTACAACCTCTGTCACACATGCAGACCTTCAACCACCTACCACCCTTCCTAGATTTAGTCTTACATGCATTTACTAGACTAGATTTGAATTATTGTGCTTGTGTAGGATACCTAAACTATATAACTATAGTAGGCCTATTTATTTCATGTTCTTATCAACATTTAAATTGTTTTAAAAGTGGATTGAAAACCTTTTAGGAAGAACCTCGCTTCCCGGATCTAGATTTTTCTAGGCAATCCACCAACTATTGTTTTAATCTTATTTTTGGTCTTGTGTTCTATTTCAGGTCATTCCTCCTAGCCAGAAGGAAGCTCTCTAGAATCAGCTTGGTCAATATTCTACGCACGCACAACCCATCTTCGGCTATTATAGGTATTCCTCCTCGCCCTTCCTCTTATCTCTGTTTTATCTCTATTTTGTGGTGAAACACCCCAAGAGTCCTTCTTACTCAAAACTTGGTATTTGTCTTCTAATATCCTCATGTCAACTTTGATAGGTCTAGACCTTTCTTCATATACCTTTCCAATTCTCCTTGCTTGCATGATCATCCCTTGCCATTGTAGTTTGTCTCTTAAAAATTCACTTGTTAAAATGAACGTGTTTTCATTTTTGCCATACTCTTTTACCCCTTTGATAATTAAATTTTTATCCTCTCTTTCGTTTCTCTATGTTTTCTTTCTTACATTTTGCCAAAATTTGCACCTATCTCGATGTCCCGATACGATGGTCCCTTAACAACTTGAGACCATGACTTGGTTTCATTTGCATTTATTTCTTTAGCACATTCCTCAACCACAAAGCCCTAAGAGTTTGTTCCCTACTCCTTCTGAGTTCTTACTTATGTTGTTTTTAAGTTTGTTACACACATACCTAGTTTTGTCAATGCTAACATGTCTTGCCAAGTTGTTTTCACCTTTTCATTATCATTTTTCATTTTTTTGTCATTCATGCTTTCCTATTTGTAAGGCCTCTTGAAGCATTTCCACTTGCTCCTTTAAAACTTTGTTGTTTTTCAATGATCGGTTTTTTGCTTCAATCTCCTGGATCTTGCAATTTTTCTCTTGCTCCCAAGCTTCCATGCGTTCCATTCTAATTTTCACATTCAACAAATCTTGCACATATAACTCGGATGACCAAGTAAGAGGAGTGGAAATAGGGTTGTAGACTTCTTCCACCCCTCTGTCCTTATAGTCATGTGCCCCCTGTTTGTGTGCTCCACTTTTGATTTGAGTTTTTGACTTTTGTTTGAGTGGAGTAGTTTTCATCTTCTAATCTTGGTGTCTTTTTTGAAGTCCCCATTTAATGTGTGAAATCCTACATTTTATTATACCTTGATATTGCTTTGCATTTACCCACACCCATTTCCCACTTTTGTCTGCTAGTGCAATTTTGCCCAAGTTGTTTGACTCCTCAACACCCACATGCATTCTTTCCATTGCCAACATTTGACCACAAAAATTATCTCCTATCCTTCCTACGGCCATTCCCCTATGAAGTTGTGTTAAGAGGACCCACCTATACTAGGACCTACTACCATTGTTGGTTTGTAGTAGGACCCACTATCGTGTATGTTTATGCTTTGATTTAGGACAAACTACCCAAATCGAACAATTGGAAATTGATAGAGAAAAGAGATGGAAAGTGCATATCTTAAGAATGATGTTTGTGGGTTTGAGTGAAGAGGGATTTTGTTTTGGAAAATAAAGCCTAAAAATAAAGAAAGCGATTCGGATATCCTTCTAAAAATCTACTAGATTTTATTTTCTTGGGTTGCCCCGCCCTCCAAATCAACCCCGTGCTACATTGTTTTTCTGCATTTCCCTAGTCTAAATCAAGTATTTACAACCAACTTGAAAAAATATTAAAACACCAACCCAAGTATTTACATTGCCCACTGAATGAATGAGTTGTTTTATGAGCTTATATAGTTTGACTTGTCTAGCATATTGATGAATCCTGTTTGACATCTTTGTTCTATTGTTGAATCCATATTCGAATGCTTTTTTAAATTTGAGTGAATCCCAATACCTTAAAAAACATGATAACAATGTTAAGTTTTTACGGATTGTAATTTTTCAAAGTGAAATGTATGTTATCTTAAATTACTCTAAGTCTATGTGATGGGAAGGAACAAAAACTCAATAAAATGTGATAAAAATACTTCCTAGTATGCCTTGATGGATGTCCATACGTTGTTGCAAAGCTCTTATTTTTCATGACCTATGAGTATGTTGGAAAATGTTCCCAAGGCCTTTCCAACAACCCCATTTTGTGACAATCATTGCATTCCATGAGATGACATATCTTTGAGGAATTTTGTCAAACAATTTTCATGTCATGTGTATGTTTCCACATTTGACATGTATAACAAACAAGGCACACACAATTACAACATCTAGAAAAAACACTTCCTATCATGGCTTAATGGATGGTTGTTCATTTTATTTGGTGAAACCATTTCAATAGATCCTGTAGACACCAAAATCGGGTCACACTACCCTTGATCTCTAGTCAGATAACCAACGCAAACATATTCACCTAACCATGGCCCCTTTCACCCCACATTAATATTAATTTAATTAATTAAATTAAATTAATACCCATCCTCACAATATTCATCATTTAATTACATAAATTGACCTAATTACCACCTCACCTAGACACCTCATCCACCACCTCACCCTAGACATATTCTTGGCATGTTTCCATAACTAACAATAACTAAGTCTTACTTGCCTTAATGAGCTAAGATTTGGTCTAACCCTAAAATCAATCCCTAAAATCTCTCTAACCACATTCCCGCTCATTAGAAGGGAAGTTTCATTCTAATCCATGAGAATAAACTAATTGGGCCCAAGAAATTAGAAATATCTGCCCATTTTAGTAAACCTAGGGAATCTTGCCTTAACCGATGTCGGTCACCCCTAAACCGATGCTGGTTAACCGGAACCATCATCAATTACCATTTATTCACTCAAATAACCTTATTTTTGGGTTGGCACATTCTAAGAGCAAGGAAAGGAGATCAGAGATGCATGCAAGTGAAACCAACATCCTTTCACATATCCAGACATCCAAAGCCATCACCAGGATAGATTTTAGAGGCATTGCACTCATGGAATCATTCTAGAGCCATTGCTACGATATCTAACACTATTCTTCTAATCAACATCCACCTCCATTCAGCCATCTAAATCTACATCACAGTAAGTACATCTCTACCAGTATTGTCTATTTCAACATAGTTAACTTTTTTCATCCCTGTCATTAGTTCATACTTTGCATGTTCATTCCTCCATTGCTCAATAGCCTTGCAATCCCACCATTTCCCTTACCCACACCACCAAAACACCATTCTGACCTAATATTCATTTCTTAGTGTACCTGAGATCTCCACAGACCTTCTCATCCACTCTCCCAACCTCATTTGACCTCAGCTCAGCCCCTACCATTTGATCTATTCGAGTTTCTTTTATCTCGACCATACCGATGTCGGTTACCCATAACCATCGTCGGTTACCCATAACCATCGTCGAAGTTACACATAAACAGGCATCGGTCATACCTAACTAGTGTCGGTATCTTTGTTTTACACCTTGACCAAGAATAGACCCAACAATCATCTCACCAGTTGACCTAAACAACCCAGAATCTGACCCTGACCAGTTCCAACACCCTGCCAACTACCTACCTTTCTGATCTAACCATAGCCTAGCCTGTTATGTTAAGATTTTCTTATTGTACTTGAATGAGATACCTAAATCATATCAACTATAGTAGGAATTTACTTGTTTCTTGCATTAATTTGTTTTAAACAGTGGATTGATAACCATCTAGGAAGTATCACACTTCCCAGGAACTAGCATATGCTAGGCAGTCCACTGTCATATATCATTTAACTATCTTTTTGTGGTCTTGTTTTCTATTACAGGTAGTTCCTCCTAGCCAAAAGGAAGCTCTCACGATCGACACTGGATCAAGAAGTTAGAATGCACACAACAACCATTAACCGACCAACATTTAACATGTATTCCTCCTTGGCCTTTACCCTTATTTATTTTATCACTTCGAAAAAGTAAAGAAAATAGTGAAACATTTTGGCACTTTGGTGGGACCCATCAAGGGTTCTTTTGCATTTATTCATTCCTAGGTGAAATTTGTGTGTTTTTTTCCCTTTGAAAAGCTTCCACATTAATTTTCTTCTTTGGAATCATTCTCCTTCTTTCTATTGTCTAAAAACAATCGTATTTTTGGTGTTTTAAAAAGAACACATCTTCCTTTCTTTTGTATTGCATTAGTGAAAGATCATCCCTCTTCCTGTTCATCACTTGCTACATTGAATATCACACTTCAATTTGGGTTTAAAACACTTGCATTGCATTATGATTTGTTGCATTATTAGCTCACATTAAAATTGAGGGCAACCTATATGCTGGAAGTCATGCCCAACTGATGGTTAACACAAAGAATCATAGAAAGCACATTTTCTCTCTCGGTGTGTCTTACCAAAATTGTACAAAATCAAAATATACATATCTTTCTTAAATAACATCTTACCCAGGAACATTTGTCATTGATCACACGATCTGATTGGTAGGTACTCCCCAGCTCGTTGCCTCTGTCGAGTCATCATCTCAGAGGACGACCTGCCCCCACCATAACATACCTGAAACCTCTCCTTTTAGATATCCTTCTTTGTAGGACGCCTTCCTAACCAAAAAATTATGTTCTAAATACACACAATCAGTCCTAAATAGCATAAGCTAAACAAACATAAGAAAATCACTGTTAGGATCGTATTTTTCTTAGGCTTCTTCTTGACTTGTATTTTTGAGGTGTGATACTATGACTCTCCATTTTTCTTCTTCCTTACACACTCCACCATCGTAGTTGGAGTATTCTGAATTTGTCTGAGTGTGCCAGGGCCCCATCTCCTCATTCTCAGGTTTCTAAGTTTTATTCTTCACTTAATTTAATTCACAAAACCCATTTTCTTCATTTCTTTCTAATTTTTCACCAACGTCGGTCCAATGACCATCGCTTCGGTTCACATATGATCGTAAATCGGTTAAACCCTAACAAATGTAATAAACCTTCTTTCTAGTTACTTTACCTAGAATAGCCTTCATCACTATTTCTATTCTATTTCTAGCCCTCAGGGCATCATCATATTTCTCCCTATTGATACCCACTGTCATACCCAATTTTCTTAGTACACATCCAACATTCATGTTTCATTCTTTGAGACTGGTTTCTTTCACAGTGAGTAGTATCGGTTTTAGAAACTATCATTGGTGTTCCCTCAACCATCACCGGTCGGCGACCATCATCGCTTGCCCTCAACCGTCACCGTCACCGGTCCTGGCCATCATTGGTTTGCCCTCAACTATCACCGATCAACCCGACCGACATTAGTTTCGTGTTTGATTTTCAAAATCTATACATTGACCAAATTCACCTCTCAGACCCCACTATTCTTTGTTTCTATTGTTTTCTGTGTCATCTACAAAATACAATTTTACCAGGTCAACACTTGTTCACATGGTGCTAACTCGTAGCCAGACTAATGCCCTCATATTCCATGCTAGTCATCAACCACTCCCACCTATTCCCTCACCGCCTTCCATCCTGTCACCCATGGATCCAACCTTACCTACCACCATTGCTGTAGGTGATGAAGAGTTTGCATGACTCCTTATCTAGAATCATGTGGCCTTACAGTTCTAACTTTCCCACTCTGCCACTCGGGACTCCTTAGGTCAGTTGATATATGACATGCCTATATCCATCTATCCTACCCTTATTCCTGTTGTTGCATCAGCCCCTAATAATGTGGCATTTCCCTCACCTGCTTCACCTCCAATAGTTTCACATCTAGGCCCCATACCTGCCATGACATGACCATTGCATCTGCAGTCTCACTCGCGCTGTCATATCTATTGTCCCCTCATCAACCACCTAGACCATAACACATTCCACACCCATTGTCTCACAAATACCCATTGCAACATAACCACCCATGGTGTTGGTGACCCCTACTCCATTCCAGAATCTCATCCTCTCCATCCTGCAAACACCGCTTTAATCGCTGCAGAGTCACGACGACCATCCCACCTACATACACCTACTATCAATAACCCCTATCTCGCCTCGTCACCCATTCGGATATGTGCCTTCTAGATCGGTTCCTTATTCTCAACCTCCATATCAGGTTCAATACCCCCTTATGTCATAGGAGGTATCCCTCCATCACAACCTACCAATGACCTCATCAAGTTGATGATGGAAAAGATGCAGACACTAGAAGCATCGGTTTTTGTCTCGCGCAATTCCCTCACCTATGATGAAATTTGTAATGAGCCTATTCACCCGTCCATTCCTATTTGACCATATCCCATACATTGGGAAATGCCAAAGTTCAACCACTTCAATAGGAAAGAGGATCCACAACAACATTTGCGGTCCTTTAAACATGGGTGTTACCTAATTGCCCATGATGACGCTTTACTTTTGAGGATTTTCCCAATGTCCCTAACGGGACTGCATTAGGCTGTATGCAGTGGGCTACCAAGACACTCCATTTACTCGTTTAATCAAGTAGCCCAAGACTTCTTAGATCACTTCTCTACCAACATTGTCAAGAAATTTACAATGAATGATCTTTATTCCACTCGTTAGTACGACGATGAGTCTATCGCTGACTTTGTCACTTGTTAGCACAACCTAATCAATCAACTCACATTTCAACTGCATCAAACTGAACTCATAGAGTTGTTTACTCAGCTTGCGCTAGACACATCTCGCCAACCCTGAAGGTGTAGACCTTCCATACTTTTGATGAGGCATTCACCATGGCATGAAAAATTGGAAATTTGTTCTATCGAAGAAAAGAAGATTCAACTTCATAACAAGAACATCACATTCAAGTCAAATTATGCTTCTTCATCTTCGAAACCCCAAAAAAACTATTCAAAACCCAAAGGGTCTACCAATGCCATAGTTCTCAAGGCTGGTCCCCTCATCAATCAAACCCAGCCAAACCCCCTTCTAATCTCTCTCCTGTCTAAGCTTTCCAGTTCAGATGGGAACAACAAAAGTACACTTCCATAAGAGAATCTTATTCTTTTATGTTGGAAAATCTTGTGAAGGCTGGTGCCATTACCCTCCCACCTATAAAACCACATATTGGTTTTGAACTGAGTGACCCATGCCCTTATGGTATAAGGAACATGAATTTTGCAACTATCATCATGTCAAAGGTCATAGTGATAATAATTGCATCACCTTCAAGAATATTGTCCAAGAAATGTTAGAAAAGCAGAGATCTAGTCTTGGATAGCCCAAACGCACCTGCCAACCAAAACCTACACATCTTCAAGAAGCCATTCCCTAATCATGCCCCATCTTCCAATCAAGCTGGTGATACCTCAAACAATGATAGCAATGTCCATGAGGTCCACGCTATTTTCAATGACATACCAGTTTCTTCCCAATTGCCTCATGTTCCTTCCATAGATGAAATATTAGCCCGAGCTCCACTACCTACACAAGAACCAATTTCATCTACTCCCCCACCCACAGAGACACCCCCTTCATTTTCTTCTCCACCCATGGAAGAGCCTATAATTAGCACACCACCTTTGACCCCTCAAATTTCCAAGCAATTGCTAGTGGCACCTCTCCTACTCATAGACGATGCAGGTCCACCACCTACACCAACACAAGGAGAGTCCACTTCGGCTGGCCCGTCCTCTCCTCTACCCATGGAGGATACTATAGAAGTACCACTGCCTATAGATGACTATTCACCATCATAACTTCAAGATCCTATTGATCTACTTTCAGCTCTCTTACCCACAGAGTTCGAGGCTAGCCATTTCCTTGTATCTCAAACACATTTTGGGGATTTCCACTCAATCCACGTCAACCCCGCCTACGTCAGTACCATTCTCATGCTTGGATGATCACCTAGATTATGTCAATAGAGCCTTACTTTGGGGACACCTTCTACTTCTTGTTTCAACACAAATGTAGTTGTCCCCTGTTGACACCTCCACTATTTATCCAAAAGTGTTTTAGGAAACCAAACCAAACACAATCATGACTATTACAATGCCTTCCATGACACCACCCCTGGCCCAACTCACACCTCTGCCCATAACCCAACATACACCTACACCCAAACACCTACCCTTGCCTATATCACCACCCTTACCTAAACCTATCACTACCTTAGGGGTCATACCAACAGACTAGCCTTACTCACCCACCCATCAAATTAGATTTAGCTACATCTTCCAAAACTAACACCAAACTTAAACTAGCCCCTAAAACGAAGATCCAATCTCCTAAATCTCATACCCCAACTTCACCTACCACACCCTTATCACCTTCACCCTTTCGTCCATCCTAGGACATCACCCCTCGACTCTATCTAAGCAACCCCATCCACTTTGGTAAACCAAGAACATAGCAACCCATTTCCCCATCGTATACCTCTAATATACCCAAGTGACCCGCACAACCTCCGCCCTCACTTGTAACCTTCTTACCACCCATACCTCCAATACCGTCAATAACTTCTTCACTACCCATGACACTTCCTTCTCTTTCACTCATGCCTCCTGCCCAACCCGCACCAACTACCTCCATAACACCTCGGTTACCCCCGTGGGTAACCCACCCTCCTCCGCCATCTATTTTTCCCTCCACATCTCGTACACCCGTATCTCCTTTTCCTAAAAAGATGCAACCTAAAGCTAAAAATCCACTACCCTCTAATAAGGTAGTTAAACCAACCAAACCTTCCATTTCAGTTCATCTACCATGCCCCTACCCAAGCAAGATACGACCAACACCTAAGACCACACCACACACCAAACTAGTAGCCCAACCTACTCCCCTATTGTAAAACCTCTTCCTCCACAATCAGCCATACCTGTACCTAAACCCACATTCACCTCCCATTGTGATCCACTAGCGGGATCCTACGCCAAAATCTTAACCAATCTCCTCAAAATTCCATGATCACATTATTGCCCCTTAGACCTTATGTCCCACTCAAACCCAAACCAAAAGGGTTTAACGAAACCAAAATTTGCACCTACCATCGTGTGCCAGGACACGATGTAGAGAACCGTAAGGCTTTAAAAATTGCTCTTGTTCGACCGTGTCCTCTGAAGAAAACTTTGATGATGATGATCTTCTTGATGAGGACCCCATTTCACCTTCACCAATTTCCACATATCCTCTCTCATCACCTACTTAGCGACCAAGATCTCCACCCCCACAACTCTTGGATCCATCCCGAGATTCAAAATTAACATGGTTCACATAAGAGAATTGGCCAAACCACCACCAAAATGCCAATGCACCCTACTCATTTCACAAGGATCGTATCCCCCACTAGGGTTTTGTCCCTCATGCCGCTATACCTTCCATGACACACCCTCTTCATCCACCTCTCCTTAGATTAACATGATCAACATTGCCACCCATACTCAGAAATATAAGGGCAAGGAGAAAGCAAGTGGTCCATCAACCAACCCTGTACCCAATATACCATCCGTATCCACACCCAAAGTCATCATTTGAGGTCCTGTATATCCCATTTCTGACGAGGTCACACATCGCACAATGCTAAAACAACTACACCAATCCCCCTCAAAATGTCTTTATATGACCTTGTCCAAACCTTAGAGTCACATCGTCAAGCCCTCATGGAGGTCCTTCAATCTATTGAAGTCTTACCAAATGACCCCACACTTGTGGCCTCTATCATTACCCCTCACCATGTAGCCTCTCTCACTAGGTCTTCTCCTTCCTCTACACCTCCACCCACTTGCCACGTGGTCGCCTCGCCTTTTAGATGAAGAGATCACTCCCTTCCCGGTTGATGACCCCGACCCCACTATTTTCATCTCCATCTTCATCAATAATATATGCATACGATGCATTATGATCTATGGTGGTGATAGCATTAACATCATCTCCTCCCATGCATAGGACCAAATGCAAATACGTGCCAATTGCATACATGGTAACCCTGTTATATTGCATTCCTTCAATGACGCCATGACCTCTACACTAGGTACCATTGTTCTCCATGTCTCGCATAGGTCCCGAACTATCTCGAAACTCTTCTATGTCCTAGAAGGGGAGTTCCAAAGTATAACTTGCTACTTGGCCAACCTTGGATCCATGCTATGGGTTGTGTCCCTTCGATGTTACATCGATGCCTCAAATTTGAACACGAGGGACATAATTACACCATCCCTGCCAACCCCTCACCTTACAAGACATGTAACATGCTAGAGCGACCCAATGATGTTCTTGTACCAGTCAAGGCATTCGCCACCACAACTACTTCACCTTCACCCATGAGCCCATCCACCAAAATTGCCACTACTTCTGCTGCATCTAACCTTGTTATCCCCACTGCAGTTGTAGCCTCTACTGTTGGCACCCCTTCATCTAGCGAACCATCCATACCCACATACCAACTACTGATCCCTTAGAAGGTGTTTTTCAACACCTCACTCTGGTAGAATACCACCTATATAATATCGATACCTTCCTCACCCCACAAGAGTATTGGAATCCGTGTCAACACCCCAGTTATGACATCCGCATTGTGACATTTTCCCTTATGGCCCTCCCCACCTTCACACCAACCTAATGTATGGGGGCTTGATATGGCCACCTATAAACCCAAACCTCCATCCCAAACCCAACCATTTTCATCCGACCTACACTCCCTCACTAACCACCATTTCGCTCACACTTTCCTCCACTGGTGCGTGTGGAAGGATTTGGCTTCAGATTTTTATGAACAAGGCCACCACACTGTCATCTCATGTACCTCTTGTAAACATAATGACCGTAGTGGCATTGGTTTTGACACTTCATCCTCTAATAAGGTTCACATTGACCTTATCCAGGATGAGAAAACTCCCCCCTCTCATTCACCCGCATTACCATCTTCACCCACGGAGTCCATAGATCTTGAATCTATTCCTCCTTAAATTTTTTTCGTAAACATCATTTCCTTAGGACCGCTGACCTATCAACGCGATGGTGAGGCTCCCTCTTCTCTCCCATTCCTGTATCTTGACATGATCGATGATGATACTCCTTCAATTAACGTTGTTTAATGTCAAGACAATGAGTCTATCCTCACCTACCTTGTTACATAAGACTCTTATATTCATCGGTCATTACCCTATGAGACACAAACCATGTTGAATGAATAGACCATCGAAATCAACATTAATACTTTAGATAATCCGCACATTCTAAAGATCGGCCAATCCTTAAACACTACTAAACAGAAGCCTTCACCTCTTTCCTTCGGGACCATAGAAATGCATTTTCCTGGTCCTATGCCGATATGCCGGTATTGACCCAAAAATTATGGTTCACAATATCGTAACCATTCCTAATGCCAAACCCATCAAACAAAAGCTGTGGAAAATGCATCCTCACATTGCTCTTCTAGTCAAAGAAGAGCTTCAATGCCTTCTCTCAATTTCCTTCATTCTACCCATTGATTATCCCCAATGGATTTATAACATCGCATTCTGTCATGAAAGCGATAAGGGGACTCTACATTTACACGGATTTCCATGACCTCAACCTTGCCTATCCCAAAGACGATTTCCCACTACCAGACATTGACCAACTAGTTGATCTCACCACTGGCCATGAAATTATATCGCTCATGGATGGTTTCTTGGTCTATAATCAAATATTACTAGCCCCGGAGGATCAACACAAGATTGCCTTCATCACCCCTAGGGACTTTTCATTATCGAGTCATACCTTTTGGCCTAAAAATATTGGTGCTACATATTAACGAGCCATGACTTACATCTTCTGTGACATCATGCATTGCATATTAGAGGATTATGTAGATGATCTGCTTGCCAAATCCAAGCATCAAACCAAACACCTATCCATTCTTAAAGTCATCCATGATCCATCAAATATTGTGTTTTTCTTCAACTAAAAAGTGCATCTTTACGCTACTTTTCAAAAAACTCCTAGGTTTCATCATTTCTTTCGGGGTATAAAAGTTGATCCTGCTAAAGTCAAGGCTATTCTTGAAATTCCACCACCCACTAATCTTCATCAACTTCGCAGCCTACAATGAAAGTTGCAATCAATTCATCGTTTTATCTCACAGCTTTCCGACCGCTATCAACCATTCCATCATCTTCTCAAGAAAGACATTTCATTCAAATGGGATGATGAATGCCATAAAGCCTTCAAAGCATTGAAAAATACCTACTTCAACCACCAATGCTCATTCCTTGTAGGGATGACCAGCCCCCTCTACCTATATATTTCCGCCACTAACTATTCTCTAGGTGCCATGTTCGCTCATTGCAACGACCAACACCGAGAGCAAGCGGTTTATTACATAAGCCGTACCCTTCTTGACTATGAAACTAGATGTACCCACACCGAAAAATGTTGCCTAGCCTTAGTTTCATTGCCACCAAAATTTGCCATTACCTACTCAACCATAAAACCTTCGTCATTGCTAATATTGACCCATTACACTATATGTATGCCAAACCTTATCAAAATCAACGTGCCACATATTGGCTTATGCTTCGGCCGACCTCGACATCGAATTCATCCATCAAAAGTCCATCAAAGGCCAGGCTATCGCCAACCAATTGGATGATGCACCTATTTTCAGGAATCAACCCTCTAACTTCGACTTCTCCAGACGAGTCTATAGCTACCCTTTCCCTGGATGAACCCGCTTACCAAATGACACTCTTCTTGATGGCTCCAAGTGTCAATGTGGGGGTGGGGCTGGTGTTATCCTCATTCCACTTGATGGTGAACCTATGCCTTTGTCTTTCAAACTCAAATTTTATTGCACAAATAATATTTTGAATACGAAGCACTTGTATTGGGTCTACAGAAATTTAGCTGCCTATGCCTTAGATGTTAAATCAATCAACATCTTCGATGATTCTTAGTTGGTCATAAACCAAGTCAATGGTATATACCAATGTTGTAATGAGATAATTCAAAAGTATAAGCATCACGTGGACATACTTTTGACCACCTTCAACCATTACGCACTTCAAACCACCCCACGTTCTACCAATAAATTTGTAGATACCATGGCCTACTTGGCTTCTTAGATACCTGCTTCACCCGCTGACTCTAAAATATTTTTCACCATACAAAGACTACAATCACCCTCTTATTTTCCTCGTGAAGTCTACTCTATCAGAACCGCTACTCCTGACCCAAGTGACCTTTGGTATAAGCAATATACAGACTATCTTTCCCTTTCCATTTTACCCGCCGATCTCACTCGTAATGGACAACGTGCCTTTCTTAAAAGTGTCTCTTGTTATGTCATCATGGGTAGAATTCTTTACAAGTGTGGTTTCGAAAACATTCTCTTGCGATGCCTTATAAGTTCTGAAATTCCTTACACCATTAAGGAAGTCCACGATGGAATTTGTGGAGGTCACTTTAGCGGTTTGGCTGCCACAAAGTGCATTCTTTGCCTAGGCATTGTATTGCCAACCAATTGCGGATGTTGTGATTATGTCAAATGTTGCGTGAAATGCCAACAACATGCTAATCTCCATCACACAACTAGTCATGCCTTACAAGTTGCGCGAGACCTTTGGCCTTTTTCTCAATGGGGTTTGGATCTTGTCGGTGAGATCAACCCCTATTCTTCACAATGCCCCTAATGGATCATAATCGCTCTTGAATATTACACTAAATGGGTATAAGCCATTCCCCTCATTTCCACAAAAGATGAGAAAATATGTAAATTCATCAACCATCACATCATCTGTCGCTTTGGTGTCCCTCACCGCATTATCATGGATAATAGAAAACAATTCAAAAACAAAACCCTATGCAAACTATGCGATGCTTTTGGCATCCAACTTAGTTTCTCGTACCCTATTACGCACAAACCAACAGTCAAGCCAAATCAACCAATAAAACCTTGAACAAAATTCTTATGAAGGTAGTCAACGATACTAGGAAGGATTGACATACGCACATTCCTTTCGCCTTATGGGCTTATCGCACTAGTATTCACACTTCGACTCCTGCCACCCCCTTTTCTCTGGTTTACGGTACTGAGGCCATCTTACCTCTCAAAGTCCAGATCCCATCTCTCTACATCTCACTACAAGACATGCTCAACAATGATGACTTTCACCAGGATCATTTGGCACAACTTGAATTATTAGATGGGCGTCATCTCAATGCTCTTGATCATCTACAAATCTACTAAAAACATATCAAACATACCTATGAAAAACATGTTCATAAATGAACCTTTCAGGTCGGTGACCTCATCCTGAAGGAAAATTAACATGTAACCAAAGAGGAGAAAAGTAAATGAGGAAAATTTACTCCTAATTGGCTTGGACCCTATATCGTTACCCATACCTATGGATTAGGTGCTTATCGTTTGTCTTCACTCAAAGGTAAACCCGAACTTGAGCCCCTTAATGCCTTGCATCTTTGACCATTTTATTATTGATATCAAGTCCTATATCACTTTTTGTCAATTGATTGCTTGTCCCTTGAGCACTATTCACCTTCCATGATTACCCATTTTGAGGATCCACAACTAAACAAGAATCATGTGATTACCCGTCACCTTTTAGCCTTGTCTTCAATATGAGTACCATGGCTCTGCTCATAGCATGATTCTCATGGATACTTTTCATCTTCTTCAAGATGGAATCCCATGGTCGTTCATCACTTGAAACCACCTCTTTCATAGGTAATATTTGTGTATTATGATCTTGTCTTCTAAAACAAGAACCTGATCATCCTCCATAGTCTTGTCCATGATTTAAATGTCTAAAAATAAAAAGGGATACAACTCCTTGAGTCAAAATTCCAACAAAATATGACTCCCACAAAAGGGACATCTCTTCTTTATATTCTACCACTATCAATAGACTACTCCCTTGAAGGACAGCTATATACGGTCATTACAAAAATATAATAACCATGCAGAAGCTTCCCGCATCGATAAGCTTCACGAAGACCTCAAGGAGATAATATACTCATCCCATATAGACTTCCCACATCATTCAGTCTATTAAAAAAAAGAGGAAAAAGATGAATTTTTGTCATGGACTTGCCTATTTTGGATTCTAGGTTTCTTGTTCCAAAATACACGTCATCGTACACTAAGTTACGCTAAACCTCCCATTCTCACCCCTTGCCTTTTTCACCTAAATTCCTCGTTACTCAAGGGACTTGCCACAAACGCGACATTTTGTGATCATGTGACTTTTCTTCACCCTTAGAATAGTCCATTATGTAAGGCCTGTAGGGTCTTACATTCATAAGCCCATCTGGGGTATGGTAGACTCATTAGGGTTCTTATCAATTAAGCAACTCTTTTACCATCTCTTACCATTCACCTTCCTCATTACTTATTGATTATCCTATACAAGACCAGACCCTCGACACCTATGTTTAAAAATCACTCAACCATGCCTACAACCTAAACTCAATCATGCATATGACCTACATCACCCATGCCTCACACCTATCAGCCCATTCCACTATTTCATCATAATCTTCCCTAGCTTATGGGAGAACTACATTGGCCTGAGGTCCCTTTTCATCGGGACTATGTAGGCAACACTCCGAGGGCATGGGGCCCTTGGAGGTTAGCTCGAAGACTCTCTACCCTAACCAATTCCCTCTGCCCCTTTCCTATTCACATTCTACCCTAGTTAGTTTCCTTTTATATCAATCATTGGAAATTAAACCACACAAACAACAATTGCTTAACATCTTTACCATCATCACTCATACATTCATTTCATCTTGTCTACCATTTCTTTACCATTATCATTCATTTTCCTACAAAGCATCTTAACATGATCCACATCATCATTAATTACACAAATTAATGAATTAGAAACTCAACCATGCCTAAACCAACCTAACTCAACAATACCTACAACCTAAACTCAATCATGCCTAAGCCAACTAGACTCAATCCATGCCTATGATTTGACTCCATCCATGCCTAAGACAACCTGACTCCATCCATTCCTATGACCTGACTCAATCCATGCCTATGACCTGACTCCATCATGCTTAAACCGACCTGACTCCACCATGCCTACATGACCTTGACTCTAGCATGCCTAATCCACTGATTTCCACACACACACACACACACACACACACACACACACACACACACACACACACACACACACACACACACACACACAACAATGAAAATTAAAACATGTACACCATTCATACTATAAACACTAGCATCTATCAATCGGAAAGTCTGTGTAAACATACTTGTGAACATATATACAAATAATAATCACAATCATCTCAAAACTATCATATCCATCCTCACCATCTTTGGCACATGTAGCCGGTATATCATCAAAAATCTCAAAACTCTCATGTACATCCTCACTCTCTTCAACACGTAGGCCGACATATATATAAAAATACAAAAATATACAAAACAAGAGGTATATATGGCTATCAGACATCACCCTGCTGGATATCCTCCATATCTGTCTCACTTGTCTCCTCCTCCACTACCCCTATACGACATCCAGCTAGCATCTCACCACGCATCATCGGCCCCGGCAGAACTCATTGGTACCTCATCTGGGGCTGGCCTCTATGAATTAGTGGCCTCACCTTGACCCTATCTCGGGGCTCGATGGCCCCCTGTGCTCTCCACAATGTAGGTACGCAACCTCGTCCTCTCACTCAAGGCCTACTATGCTCTATACTCCCATAGGATAGAAAATATATCCCTGTGGCCATCAAAGTATCCTAATAATATCGGACCTCACCTAAAGCATCTCTCAACCGACCCATTGGTAGTTATTATGGTGGTGTCATCGGCCTCGACCTCTCGCACTGTCTCTTGGGACCTGTCCTGCTTGATACCTATAAAGAGGGACCTTGTCCACGTGCTCGTGATCCTTAGGGACCCCGTCCTGCTCTGCTTGTATCACGGGCTTGAAGGGCCGTAACTTGTGCTTGTGTAGTGGCCAAATGGCCTTACAAACCTATAATATGTGCTGTAGGGCAGCCACATGTACCCCATCTCCATCTCCACCTTATGTGGGTACCTGTCCCTGTGCGACTTGGTCTGTAGAGTGGCCACCGCGCTGCAACATAACAACATGTGCCTCGAACCTATCAGCTACCCCTACACCATACCCAACTGTGTAATCAGGGTCACCACCTACCCTTGTAGGGTGTCCCTCTACACTATGATGGTGGCTAAATTTGGCTGCCTGGCCTCGGCAGTACTACTCGTAAGTGTGCAACCCACCATTATCTGTATGTATCGTAACCCCTGAAATCATCAATCCTCTAGTCTCTCACCTACTCCTCCTTCCCTGTCGGTTGTGGTAGAAGTAAAGGCCTCTCCACATCATCCCTTCTGTACTATGGGAAAGGTGGAGGTATATCTGAAAGCGACCCAGAATTCTTGCTTCAACCCTATCCACAAGTATCATCTCGTGATCTCCTGCACGATGCCCCTCTATCCATCTAAGTAGCTATAATCCATCTAACTCAACGTCCATCTGTCTGTATGAGGGATCACCCACATACGGTCTCCAAATGATGTCCATGCCGAGAAAACCTCTCGATAAACTCCTGTAGTAGGTGACATCATGAGTCACCCAGTCGCTGATGCTCTCTAATAGCGAGACACCCATCGCCTGTAACCCACCTGAACCAAACTTGACTCAAATGCATCAGCCTGGGAATGCCAACTGGGCACACACACACAATGTTCTCATATGCCCAACAATGCAGTAGGAAAGTGCAACATAAGTTAAACCTCCGTAGTCACCCATACGCCCATAACTCCTGTATAACTACACCAGGAATGTTGGTGCCCATGCAAAATGGGTATGGTCTATCACCATATCATGTAGGACCCCCATCAATGATCATGGGAATCTCCCACCCTCTGCATCTAGCAGTGAAAAATAATAGACTACCTCCATCAATAGACAACAAGCCTAGTCTCCTCTGGACGGTCCTGATACATCTCTCCATAACCCAGGCTGGCGCTGTGGGACCTCAACTCCGCCAACCCCACACCAAATATTGTCATCATCAACTCCTTAGACGCATATGAGTATATCAAATATACTTGTGTCCCCACTATCGGCTACCGTAGGATCCTGTACACATCTTCCAGGGTGACCGTGATCTCACCCGTCGGTAGATGAAATGTGTTGGTCACCGAATCCCATCTGTCGATGAGGGTGACCATCAAACTTGGCTTCCAGACTATATGTTGGTAGTGTTTTACCCCAATCAGGCCAACCTCTGCAGCATGCCACCAATCCTCGATTGTTGTACCTCCTCAAACCTGTCACGAGTAGGGGCGGAACTCTATCTCGTATCCGTTCTTTGATCTCTCACTTGCATCTAACAAAACATCACATTAATACACCTTAATCATACCCACAATCATTATAGACACCTCACCTACACATATTACCCTCCCTCTTTTTCCCCTCGTAACTTACCTTCTTATCACATATCCTATCTACCCACCCCAACCCTCACCCACTATCACTCAAACCATACCTATTTCAACCTCTTACCCATGCTATGTTTTTCATCAACAACATCTTCTTTTCCCACTATATATCTCACCCACCCACCCTAGGTCTCTTTTGGCCCAATTTTCTCCACATGATGATTGGTCTTTGGTTACCCCTAACCGACCATGGTCTCTCCCAAACCGGAATCGGTCACCTTATTCATGACTAATACTAGCTTGACCACCACCGATGTCGACCACCCATTAAGCGACACCGGTCACTTCGTCATCATGCGCCGAAATCCGTGACACCCAAACCCTTGTCTTCCTAACAACTCCCTTCTTCTACCTTTATACCCACCCATTCCTACCTAAATCTACCCTAAACTCCACCCCACCCCTCGTTCGACTAACCACGCCCCCATTCCTATTTTACCCAATTTTCCTTCCCAAATTCAAAATCTCCTTTTCCCCCAAAACTCGTTTTTTACTTACGACCTATATACCCAATCTACCTCACAAAACAAGGGAAGGGATTGACTCTTACATTTTCAAAGTGACGAAGCAGATAAGGGAAAAGGCCAAGTAGGAATACTGTTAAATGCTAGTCGGTTGATGGTTGTTATGTAGGTTATGACTTCTTAATCTAGTGTTGATCGTGAGAGCTTCCTTTTGGCTAGGAGGAACTACCTGTAATAGAAAACAAGACCACAAAAAGGATAGTTAAATGATATATGACAATGGACTCGCCATCAGATGCTAGTTCCAGGAAGTGTGATACTTCCTAGATGGTCATCAATCCACCGTTTAAAATAAATTAATGTGAAAAACAAGTAAAGTCCTCTTTGTAGTTGATATGATTTAGGTATCTCATCCAAGTACAATAAGCAAATCTTAACATAACAAAGGCTAGGCTATGGTCGGATCGGAAAGGTAGGTAGTTGGCGTGGTCTTTGAACTAGTCGGGGTTAGATCTCGGGTTGTTTAGGTCAACTGGTGAGATGATTATTGGGTATGTTCTTGGTCAAGGTGCAAAACACTAGAGGCCGATGTCGGTCAGGTATGACCGATGCCAGTTTATGTGTAACCGATGACGGTTATGGGTAACCGGCATCAGTGTGGTCGAGATAAAAGAAAATCAAATAGATCAAATGATAGGGGTTGAGCTGAGGTCAAATGAGGTTGGGAGAGTGGATGAGAAGGTTTGTGGAGATCTCAGTACACTCATAAACAAATATTAGGTCAGAATGGTGATTTGGTGGTGTGGGTAAGGGAAATGGTGGGATTACAGGCTATTAAGCAATGGAGGAATGAACATGCAAAGTATAAACTAATGACAGGGATGACAAAAGTTAACTATGCTGAAATAGACAATGTTGGTAGAGATGTACTTATTGTGATGTAGATTTAGATGGCTGAATGGAGGTGGCTATTGATTAGAAGAATGGTGTTGGATATCATAGCAGTGGCTCCCAGAATGATTCTGTGAGTGCAATGCCTCCAAAATCTATCCTGGTGCTGGCTCTGGATGTCTGGATACGTGAAAGGATGTTGGTTTCACTTACATGTAGCTCGATCTCCTTTCCTTGCTCTCAGAATGTGCCAACCCAAAAACAAGGTTGTTTGGGTGAATAAATGGTAATGCCAACGACGGTTTTCGGGTTGTGGAGATGTCGGTTTAGGGGTGACCGGTGTCGGTTAAGGTGGGATTCCCTAGGTTTACTAAAATGGGTAGATCTTTCTAATTTCTTGGGCCCAATTAGTTTATTCTGCAGATTAGAATGAAAACTTCCCTTCTAATGAGCGAGAATGTGGTTAGAGAGATTTTAGGGATTGATTTTAGGGTTAGACCAAATTTTAGCTCATTAAGGCAAGTAAGACTTAGTTATTGTTAGTTATGGAAACATGCCAAGAATAGGTCTAGGGTGAGGTGGTTGGATGAGGTGTCTAGGTGAGGTGGTAATTAGGTCAATTAATGTAATTAAATGATGAATATTGTGAGGATGGGTATTAATTTAATTTAATTAATTAAATTAATATTAATGTGGGGTGAAAGGGGCCATAGTTAGGTGAATATGTTTGTGTTGGTTATTTGACTAGAGATCAAGGGTAGTGTGACCCGATTTTGGTGTCTACATTTTTCCCCTTTTTGTTGCATAGCTTGTATTGGTAAGTGACATTGACAAAAATAAGATGTGGTTGCCCCATGTGTGGGTGAAGGTGATCCCCCTCAAACTAGGAACAAATGAGGTAGAAGACCGAATTGGTGAGTGGTTTGATAAAAGGTGGATGTGATGAAGAAGAAGGTGGAAAATGGGGGTAATTGGGAAAAGTCCAATCGGGCAATCTAGTATCTTGGGCCAGGGTCAAAGATAGCAACACTCAAATGCACGCACATGTATAAACTGCGACACGGTATTAGGTTGAAGAGCATGCAAAATCTATATCATCTAAGGTTGATAGGTTTATTTAAACAAGGTTGAGGTGATTCCGGTATCCAAGGTATAGGATATGGTGCGGAAGCACTTCGTAGGTCAGGTGCAAGAACATTTAGGTATGTTTTGATACACCAAAGGTAAGGTTAGGATAAACGACATGACAATAGGCAAGGTAAGGTCATTAGGTCAAGTAACAAAGGTAATAGTGTCGCAAGGTATAACAAGCATATGAGGTCATAGGTTAGTAACAATGTTCTAGGTCCAGGTAGTTAGGTCGTGGCATGGGTAAGGCCGAGGTATGGGTAAAATAATAAGTCCCAAAACACAATTAAGGACAAGTATAGGTAAGGTAGGCATGGCGGTTCAGTAGTAGCAATAAGGGTGGGTAAGGCTAAACGATGGCTGGTTTGGTTAAGTTGGGTCAGAAATGGGGAAAGGGTAGTTGACAGGAGCATGACGGGTAACCGATGCGTCATACGGAATCGTTGGCGGTCTAGGTATCGACCATGTTTTTGTAGGCACACGACCGATGTCGGTGCAGGTATAACCAACTATGGTGTTCTATGGCACAAGAATGATGTCGGTTTAGGTATAACCGGCGTCGTCAGTCGACGTGGGAATATAAAAAAGAAAAAAAGACATAAAATATGGGTTCATTTTATGCGTTTTGGCTTTTGTGAAAATGAAAGAGCGTTGAACGATTTGTGCTTTTTTGGGAGGAAAGGATGAGGGACAATATCCTACTGAGGTGGAGAGATCTAGTTGGTTAGAGGAGCTAGGTAGATGGGTCCACGAGCATAGATCCTACTAGGGATTTAGTCAAATAGTTTGCATAACCTCAATAGGGTCATTCATGACCTTCGATAGTGGTGGCTTGGGTTAGTTATTGGTGTGATATAAAGAGTAAGTTGTGGCTGTAAAAACATTGCTTCCTTTAATTTGATAGAGAAAGAAATGGCGGAAAATGTCATGTTCTAAATCTCCCATTCTTAATGGGTATACTACGACAACTATTAGAAATAGTTGCATCCACTATACTCATTATTATACATTTTAAATGCCCAATCATATGCCATATATCCATCGCATTAAGAAAAAGTAATAGGACATGCCTTATGGATGATGCATCACTTGTATTACTTATGTGTAAGGAAAACTTTGCCCACAAGTACAAGATCCAATAAATGTATGATATCAATTGTGTTGTTGAAACCTTTATTGTGTGCACAACATAGAAAGGGTGTGCATGGCTATTAAAGACTATTCTATCATTGTTAAAGTTATTAAAACATTTCTCTATATATCATGATTTCACACTAATTTTAAAAAATTATATTGTGGGAGCCAATACAAATCCTTTTCCTTGTCATTATGCAAACCTAGTTACTCTTCCGGAGCTTTTGAGGAAGAAGGTCAATTTATTGATACCTATAAAGAATTTCAAATAAGTGAACCAGATTTTTAAAACCTTGAATCTAATGAACAAAGTCAAAAAACATAATTTTATTATGTGATAGCTTACATAAATTTTATTTAATGGAAGTTACTAATACACTTAGAGAAATATATGTAAGGGCTCTGCTTTAGGGTTTTCCTGCATGATTATGCTCGTGTTAGTCTTATTACTTTGGTCTTTTCAAGATTTTTTTTGTTATTATTTCCATTTTACATAGGGTTTTGGAATTTATTCCGCCTATTTTAGGGCGGCCAATCCTTTAAAATGACATCAAACCAACTAGTTACAACATTTGTTGCAAACGACAATGAAGATGGCTCCCAATCATTGGAGGAAATTTGTTCCAAAATTTTACGATGAGGTAATGCTTCTAAATCCCCTCCAAATGTTACTATTGAGCTTTATTTTGTTGATCATGTTGTGCAATTTTATCATAACAACTATTTGGTAGCTTATTTCTGTGGCTACATTCCATATGAGTCTTACCTCCAAAACTAGATTAAATCCCATTGGGAGTCCACAGGCATCCATGTTCCTAGTGTCCGGAACCTCACCAAAGGGTTTTATTTTTTTATGTTTCATGAGCCTTAACAAGTACGGTTGCTTTTATAATGCTTTACGTGTTGGTATATAGGTAATACTTTGCTTGTCTTGTCTAGATGGAACCCTGATTTCAACCCAACAAATCAGAGTCTCACTTCGAGTTCTGTTTGGGTTGAACTTCCGGGATTACCCTTGCAACTTTAGTCTTTTTGAATGATATTGTCTGCCCTCTTGGTCATGTGATTTGTCATGAGCCTGACCATTTTTTTTTTATGCTCGCCTACACAAACGAGGTTTGTGTGGAGGTTGAACTAGCTTCCGATCTTTAAGATCACATCGATATTCAAGTTAGGATGATGCATATTTCACAGAAGGTTGTCTATTTCAACTTACCGAACACTTGCTTCCACTGCCAAATGTCTAACCACCATATTCGTGATTATTCGCTAACCCAACATGCCAAGTCTACCAATGTGCAAAATGTTTATGTTTCACAAATTGAAAACTCTGAGGGTTGGACCTCGGTTGCTAACAAGAAGGTGGCAAGTAAGCCACCTTAGGTGACTACTCCACCTCTTGATAAGCAGCAATTGTCTCCTCAACTCTCCATTTTTGTTCCTACTAAACATGTTCCAGCCTCCCCTACCATGAAAATCCAACCCATTCCACCAAAATAGAATTTCGGGATGGTGGTGCTATGTCATCTTCTAACGTCACTCCTGAGTCCTTCTCGGGCCTCTTTGGGGAATGTTGGGCCAAACGGGGCTAAGTGCTATACCTTTTTGATGGAGCCACTAGATTCAAACTAGTTTTTGTTTCTTTCTAATAGCTTTGGAATTTTAAATTTGGAGGATATGTTATAGGATGAGCAGGGAAGGAACATTCCATGTCCGATTTTATATGAATTGTCTCTCATGGAATGTTAGAGGTCTTACAGAATCCTCCCGAAAATATTATGTGAAGCATGCTTGTAATCTTATTGGTAATCTTGATATTGTTTGTTTGCAAGAGGTGAAAATTATTAGATTTTGCTTCATACTTCCTTAACATGTATTGTGTTGAATTTTCGCATTTTTTTCCTTTTCACTTGGAAGGCAAAGGTGATGTTTCTATTATTGTGTCACCTAGAATTTCCACCATGATCTCTACCATGGGTCATGATCTTGAAAATAGGGCGGTTTGGGTGCTTTTTAATATTAATGGTTTTTCCTTTGGTATTTTAAATCTTTATGCTCCTAATAATGGCCCGGAAAGGACGACATTATGGCGATGGTTAGGGATAATCTACCTTTTTCTTATTGGTTATTCTGCGGTGAATTTAATATGGTGGAACATCCCGATGATAAAGTGGGGGTTCTTCCAATGTGATGGTGCATTGGAGAGTGGGAAGCATGGTTTTATTTCAAAAGTAGGTGGGGTATTAAAGATCCACTTTTTAAAAGATGCGAGACTTTACTTCTCAAAATTGGTTTACTTGGTCCAATTTTTGAGAAGGATCGACGTGTGTTCTCAAATGGCTAGATCGTGTCATGATATCTCAACATCATGGATTTGAACTAGCTTCCAATGGTCATTCCCCTCTCAACACGTGGCAAACATTCTTTGTCTCGATCATTGTCGATCTCTTTCACTCTTACGTGGAATGGAGCCTCTTTAAAAGTGCCAAACACATAATTTTATATGAATGTTTCTCTGTTGAATCATCGGGGGTACTTGGCATACATTGCTCAAGTCTAGAATATGGCACGACATCCTCCATTTCTTGCTAGCTGGATTTCTTGGTGGAATGATGTGATCTAGTGCACATCTAAATTCCTTTGTCATTTTGAAAAGAAAGTGGCTCGTTTATGGAAACATCTTGACAAGGCTCTTTAGAATGAGTTATAATGCATGACTCGATTGCTCGAGTCCTAGCCATTCGACACCTCTAGCCAGGTTCGAGCCACTTAGCTTAGACATCAGCCCAAGGTCATTAAACAACATAGAGCGAAGTGTGTCCGATTCAAACTCGGTTTCACTAGTTGAAAACTGGTGACATGGCCTCTAAAAGCTTCTTTAAAATCCTTAGGGCTAGGAATGTCAAGGAGCAAATCAAAGCCATCCAGTTGTCTCACTCTCGAGTCACTGCCTTACTGAATATTTCTTCTACTTTTGTGGACCATTATACCTTGGTTTTCCAAGCTCAAAATCTTTCTGCTGAAAGTAATGTGGCTCTACAACAGTGCATTGAGGTGGTACCTTGTAAGCTTAATCCACATGATCAAAAAATTTGTGATGCTTCTCTCTCTTTGGATGAGCTTCATAATTGCTTTTTTATGTCTTGCGAGATGAAAATCACACTGGGCTAGATGGGTTTCCCTATGAATTTTACAAAGCATCATGGCATATTGTTGGGAAGGATTTATTACATGTCTATCAAGAAGCTCTTTGATCCTAGTCCCTTAAGAATTTTATTAAAAAGAAATATAAAGTTTATTTCAAATTTGGTAACCCAAAGGTTTTAACCAACTAACAACCTATCATCTTTGCTTAATGTTTCTTACAAAATTTTGGTTAAAGCGGTGGCTCTTGGGTGGCCTCTTTGCTTCCCAAAATTTGTTCAACCCGAACAATCTAGTTTTGTTAAAGGTCATTACATTTTGGATAATCTTATAGCATTTTGGGAAGGAATGGATTGGGCTTGCTCTTCTTTGCAAAAGGTTGTTTTTTTAAGATCAATTTTGAGAAGGCTTATGATCATATTGAGTGTCCTTTTATCATTGCGATGCTTAACGACTGCGATTTGGAGATTTCTTCATCAACGTTGTTCATGCCCTTTTTGTTGATGCCTCTTCTTATCTCACCATTAACAGACACCAATTTCTTGTTGTTAGGTTGTTTTGATTTATAAGATAGGGGTGCCCTTTGGATCCTGATCTTTTTGTTCTTGTTATGGATGCTTTCAGGTTATGTTTTCTCTAACAGAGCCACACAAGGTCGAATAAGAGGCATTTATCTTCATGATCATCAAACCTAACTTATCAATGGCCACTTCGTCGATGATTCTTTTCTCACTCTCGCTGAATCAGAACAGAACGTGTAGGAGGCACTTTATTGCCTTGATATTTTTTGTAAAGTGACTAACTCCAAGGTTCAGTTCACCAAGTCATTAGGGTTCCGCCAAAGTTTGTGGCCAATGCCTGGACTGGTTAGCGACTTATCCCTTGCAATGGATCCAGAAAGGAGAAATATTCGATTCTTAGGGATTCCTTTTGCTTTTAACAGTGAATCTTCCACTCTATGGAAATTTGTGATCGATCGAGTTGAGCAGAAACTGCAAAAATGGATTTCTCAACCCCATTGTCTTTGGCTAGGAAGTTCCATGTTTATACTAAAATTATTACTGCAACTCATATCTATTATGCGGCATGTTGGTGTCCATCACGGGTTTCTTTTGATAAGATAGCTAAACTTTTCTTGGACTTTCTCTGGTCTAGCTACAAACACGATGGTTTTCATAGAGTTGTTTGGGAAATTTGCATGCTGCGCTGGGAGCGAGCAGGCGGTATGGGCATTAATGTCTCTACGGTAAAGTATTTCTATTTGCATTAAATAGGTTGTTCGGTGCATCCAGGAAACCAATCCTAGTAGATTTTATTATGACATTATATATCTTAAAGTGCCTTATGATAAGAAATGCTAGAAAAATATAGGGTTTCAAACTTTATTAGTCACAAGAGTTCTGTTAAAATATTTGGTACCTTTGTTGTCAAGAGCATCTGGAAGGCATTTGAGGCTATCAAACATCTGATGCGACGGGTTGGTGATGGATTTAGAACTGGTCTTACCTTCAACGAGCATAATATCTTGTGGTCACCTATATTTTTTTCGGATGATCTCCGTTGGTAGAAAGGTTGAACATTAAAGTTGTTCGGCTAGCTCGAAAAGGCATCTCCACTATTTGGGATCTAGTTTCTTACAAAGATTGGCTCCTTAGCTTACATCTTGAAACAAAAGTACCACCTTATCAATTCTGATTTTCCTTCAATTTTGGCAATCAGGTCTTTCATGTTGGATGTTATGTTGCACAAATTGGGCCTTCAACCACCTCATGCTTGGTGGAAAGATTAGAGATGGAATGTGGATATCCCCATGTTACAGTATAATTAAGGAATCATCTACTTTCTTCTTTCACCCATTTCACCTACTCTTGCTAAGCTTAATTCCAGATGGTCTTTGCAATCCTTTCCTTCCACTTGGCTAAAACATTTTCACTGGGCCTAGAACCCTCTATTTGAGCCAAAGATTAATTTTTTTCTCTTGGTGTCTGATTTACCAAGGGCTTCCATTAGGGGAAAGATTAAGTCACATTGGTATTCCTAACCATGTCTACCTTTTTGTGGTCTCCCTGAGTCTTTCAAACATGTCTTCTAGTTATGTCCGCATGCACAAGACGCTTGGCATTGGATTCATTCCCTTTTTTAGCCCTACCACCCTAAGTTCTTTGATTGGAAAGTTGCTTTGTTTGGTGATTATGCTAATTGGCCTTCTTATATTGCTTCCCTTTGGTAATTTTTTTCATTATGTTATTCTTTTCCAACTCTGAAAAGCTAGGAATATTGCCTTGTTTCAACATTGTGATCTTACATCGAAATAACCATTAATGAAAAGGTGGCTATCTTGTCTTCTGTTTGCATGTAGATTCGGGCATAAGTGCGAGAAGGTGGTGTTGGAGTTTTCTCACCTCCAATATCTACTTGACCATTGGGGCATCGTACTTATATACCATGAGCAATGTCCCCTCGGATGATGATTAGTGACCCGCCTTTGCCGCCACCTCCTAGATGCCACGACCGATCTCGTAGTCATTCCGTGAAGTGCTACCATCTCCATCTCTGGCTCATCTGGACCATCTTCCTCTAGGTTTTTGGAGCCAACCTGGTTCATGGAAAAGTGGTGGCTAGATCTTTTAAGCTGGGGTTCTCCGCACTTTGGTGGGGCATCTCAATTTGGTGGCTCGCCACCTCCAGTGGGTATCATGGTTCCTCTCAATGTCCGGATGCCGATCGGGATGGTTGGCTTCTCCCTCACTTTGACGAGCCATGCTCTCTTAGCTTCCTTAAAGTCATAGGATGATCTTCCTCCTCTTCCAGTGTTGATGCTCCTTGTGCTTGATTATGTAATACTTTAGTTTTTGTTGATGTGCCTTGTTGTTGCTTGGTGGCCATTTTTTGTTGCATGCATGACATGGTTTTGTCTGCCCTTATGGCATTTGAAACTTTTTTTTGAGGTTCGACCATTCACAGCCACCCCTTACTATGTAACACTTTGTATTATTTTGTCCATAATTTAATATAAAGGTGGTTCTAATAGTAAATGTTATTTTATGGTCACATGAGTGTGAACTGAAATTTCGAACACAATGCATTAAAATTCTTGAGAGAGTATTGTGAGGCATGGAAAAGTGCTCAAGTCTTTGTAAGTTGTTTAGGTTCTCATTGTGTGCTAATAAAAATCTAAATTGTGATGTATGTTCGTGATAGTTGACTAAAAATTCTCGTATCAATTTCTTTATGTTGTAATTAACTTAGTAATTAAATATGATTTTAATTTTGAAGTGTAATTATAATTATACAATACATGTTTATAGGTAAATGTATTGTACTTTAATGTGTTGGAGTGTAATAAAAGTGCATATAAACCTTAGTTTATAATTAAATAATCAATAATATTTATATTCTTTATTATTTAATATAAACTTAGTTGTTTATGTTAATTAATTATTAATTAATCAATATTTATTTAAATCAGGGTACACCCCATCACTTAATAAGGTCGTGACCTGTGGGGTCAAATAAATATGACCATGGGTCATTATGATTATTCACCTCGTGTGGATTTGATCATGAGAGAAGTGAGGAGGGAGATGTATGTTGGATTTGTAAATGTTTCTTGGTTAATGGAATATCTCATTTACTATGGTTTTTCCCCAAGGGTTTTCCACGTAATTTCTATGTTTTATGTCTCGTTAATTACCTTGTTTTGTTATTTATTTATATGTGTTGCATATTCTAATGTTCACATTAATAATATATTCATTGATTAATTAATGTTCCTCGTCCAAACATGGTACTAGAGTGTGAAATAATTAATCTTAGTTTAATAGATCTATCGGTGTGTCATGGTTAGATGGGTGGATTAAAATTATTTATACCCCCTGCTTCCATTGGACATATACTTCATTTTACATTACACATAGGTTAAAAATGTTGCAAAGCATTCCAAGTTCTTTACCTGCACTTGAAATCTTCTTGGGTGTGAAAACATACTCAAGAACCTACAAAATAAAAGGTAAGGGTAACTTTATTTGAAATATTTTATTATTATCCTCAAGTTTCTAAAGTGTACATGTAAAATTAAATGCAAAAATTTAAAACGAGGGGTAAAATTCAAGTAAAACCAAGATATATAGGGAGACACAACTCCAGGAAAGTAGGAATTCAAATTTTCCTATTGGCCTAGAATAATTTCATGTCCCTTGGTATCGTGTCATGAATATTTCATCTATTTATGTCCTTGGTACCCCTTTAAATAAGAGGGTTACATTTGAATTTGAAAAACTATAGTATTAAAATATTTATACTATTGTTTAAATTTAAACCTATAAATGAAAGGTTAATCCCATAGACTAAAAAACTATAGAAAAATAATATATGCAGCTATATTAAACTATATTAAAAAGTATATTCTAAAACCTAGACTATATCTATGCGACTAAACTTGTGTCTAAGGATCCTATAGCTATGCGGCCACATCACTATTGTTTAAAATTATATACAATGTATACTATAGTATTTAAATTATATAATAAAACAAATAACTCATTTATATGATTTAAAAGTGGACAACTTAAATGAGTTATTTGGAGAAACAAAACTTCAAAAGATCGTGGTTTAGTGCTCAAGATTCACAGTAGAAGAATTGATATGGCAAAGAGTTTGAAAACAACTTAATGAATCAGTTTCATTGGTCCCATAGACTCTTCAGTCTTGTGGACATCGTTTAAATATTTCATTTCATTTCATATAGGTGGGTTACATTTCTTTTTGCATATACTTTTAAAACTACCCTTTCCACTCCCATCACGCTTGAATGACCTCAACGTGGCTCCCTTTTGTCCCACTCTACACTAACCACACTCCTTATTATATGGCCATAGGGAATATTTTTTTATTGTTTTTAATTTTTATTTTTTTACAGAGACTTTATTCCCACATCGATTATGTTGGTCACTTAAGCAAGGTAATATGTTACAAGGTTAACAAGGTGTTCAACGTGGTTGTGGCCACACTTATATTGCTTTTTCCATTTTGATGCACCCACATGGATGGGTTGTTGTAGAGATGTAAACCTTGGCATGTTGGTGATGGATAATGGTGAGTTGGTATGCCACATAGGTAGGTTTGGTAGCGCCCTTGTTCCCCCTCTCTCCCGACAACTTGAAAAGTTTGTAATTTTTTTCCTTTGGGATTTTTATCCCACATTGGTGGGCTAGCATTTTCTTTAAGGCTTTAAACTCTATGGATGAAATGTTTAGTGGTGTGACTTCGGCCACACCACAACTTGACTTTTTTTTTGAGTCCATGGGGCTTGAACCTAACTCACCGTGTTTATTACGAACTTGACTTTGCCTTTAGCTTGCCCTTGGACTCGCCTCGGTTGTATTATGTGTATTGGAAAGTTGGATGTTTGATTGAATTGGCATTGGCATTAGTGATCTCGATTGTATTAATAAGTCGACTCAACTTGTCAAGTTAGCAAAACCAACTCGGCCGAGCTAAATAAAGTAATTCTATAAAGGAGCTATGTTCCAAAAAAATGTCTTATACATTTTTTTAAAATATATTTTGGATCATTTTTTGTAAACTTAAAATTTTTACAATATATTTGTATATCAAGAAAGAAATTTTTGGTTTATTACGGTTCTTTCACGAAATAAGAAGTAATACTAATTTTTTATGAAAATAAAGTGAGTCATACTTTTCTTGCAAAACTAAAAAAACCTCACTTATTTAGTATTATGATTTTATTTCATTTATTGCACAATATTCTACTACATGCTCATCTCCAATTTTTAAATCTCAATGGGATCTTAAATCCACTACCTTTATGTCTAATGAACATCATTCCATAGTCACTAATGTTCCTTCTTTGGTTATTCAAGAGCAACATATCCAACCCATTCCAACTAAGCAACCACCTCTCAAAATCCATCCTCCATCCCCTCCTCCTAGCAAGTCTTCTATAACATTACCAATTCCAACTAAGCAATCACCTCTCAAAATCCATCCTCCATCCTCTCCTCCTATCAAGTCTTCTACAATGTTACCAATTCCAAATTAGAAACCACCAACCAAGCAAGTTCAAACAATTTACTCCATCATAACTAACCTCTTTAAACTTCCTCATTTCTACCCAACATCCAACCCTAGTTCTATTGTTTCTTCTACCTACCATTGTGATGTCTTGCTCTCTCTCTCTCTCTCTCTCTCTCTCTCTTCTCATGACACAACTAACACTCTCCCAAAATGGCATGGTATCTCTCGCATCACCGCATAAATCTCCATCATCAGCACACTTGGGAATTATGCTTTCTCCCCCTTCTCACATTATCAGTTGCCTCTCGGTGTCTATTATCACACTTCACGCTATGCGCTTCATGATTAATCTCTCTCTACACTTCTACACCCTTTGATACACACATTATATCATCATTACCCTATGACGTACTCTAGTTCTATGGTTCATACTCAACTATTGAGGGTCTAATTTTGAAATGAACCTCACATCCACTACACTTCACACTCCTACTTCACGATACATCTTTCTAAAATCTAGTCTCGCACATCACATTACCCGATGACACACTCTTGTTTGATGGCTCATTTTTTACTGTTGAGGGTCCCTATAAATGAACCTCATCTCATACACATCTGCTAGGGGAAGATTATCCTATCATCTTCACATTTTGCATATCGCACCATCACACTTATACACAACATTCACATATCCTGATTGCATTTACTCTTGCTAGCTTATTTTATTTACATGTTACACTTTGTTTTCCATGCTAGATGGATTCATAATGTCTTCATCTTTATATATATACATATGCTCATTCATTTGGTATTTTGAGGTGAATGTAGATCTCTTATGGGTTTTTACATGCTGCAATGATGTTTGGCACTGTACCTCTTACCAGTCTCACTGAGGTTCTTGGGGGGCATCTACCTTGACTACTCTCATACATTATAGGTTATATTGTTTCATCGATTACTACTTATTCTTAATAACACTTACTTTTCATTAATATATACACACTTTTACACAATATTTATATTTATAACATGCTAACGGGTACTTCATGTGTAGCATTTGCCTTATAGGACTATATACAACCTTGGTTATCTCGATACATTTTGCTTGCTTTATTGTTTGCTTATTGTATGTTATTGTTTACAGCTATACCTTGTGTCTTATGTGATCATTATATGCTTTTGGAACTTCTGCCCTGATTATCTTGTGACATTGTGAGTGATGTCCCATGTTTGAAATCTAATTTTCACATTCTATCTTGTTTATACACTTATTTGTTACATTGTCTTTTTTTCCATGCTAGCTACTTTTACTACTAATGTACATATTACTAGCCTCTCTTGTTTTCATGTGTCATGGTGTCTACCATGCTCATCCCATACCCCCTCCATATATCCACTTCATAATAACATCAGGTCCTCTCCTTTGGGTCATATTATCCTAATATTATCGCATGCACCCAAAATGAGGGGGCATACATTGGGTGAATAAATCAACACTACAATATCTTTCAACTATAGTTCAGATCAAAACATTAAAAAAACATAGGAACACAATCGTAGAATGGCCCAAAATCTAACTTGGGTCCATAACATAGAGAAAACACTAATGCCTAGTACCTAAAACTAGTGCTCAGGCACTGCAGTCCTCCACAGGTGCTAATGTCCTAGAAGGACACACGGTAATTTTCTCATTACAACATAGTATGTAATAGTTTACAAAGTAGTTCTACTGAGAACAAGCATTGGAATTTAGTCACATAATTCATTCTATCTCCTATAATCAATCACAATCGAACTAATAATTTTTTGAGACAAATAGAACAAATCAGTACATACCATTTGTAGTGGTGCTTATTAGGCAAAGTTATAAAAGGAGAGTAAAACCAGACCTCTCTCTCCAACACTTGCTCTTTGGTGTGAGATATCCCAAAAAACTCGCACTTGGCATGAAATCAACCAAAAAACTTGTAATTGGTGTGAGATCACCCAAAAACTCAATCTTGGCGTGAAATAGCCCAAAAACTATTAGGGTTGCATCACTTCTTCATACAAGGGATTAGGGTTGCATCACTTCTTCATAGGCTGCATAGGAGGGGAATTCTATTCTATTCCATCCACACATACTATACATTGCTACATTCTAGATCTATCCCACTATCACTGTGCAACTTATACAAGGGAATCCTACGGAATTATTTCTACACAAATATACTAGAACTACATGGGGTATGAGATGTAGTGCAACGCTTGGTAGTAAGTTCACTATTTAGGTGACCTCCAAGGTCGGTGCGACTCCACATTTTGCATATTTTTATTATATTTGATGTGGTTTGTGGACACGTGCATGTAGTCATTCTATTTTGCATCTACGGGTACCCTCGGTGATCAAAAACAAATATAAAGTGACAAACATGAATCAATAGTGAAGCCCTTCTGACACAAAAGAAATTAGTCCCAAATCATTTTTATAGCCACCAACATCCGTGACACCTTTGCCCTCCCATGGGTGCCCTTGTCATGTGTTGTTCTTGGATTCTAGAATTCATAGTGAGAATTAACGATGTGGCCTACAATCGATTCAATACTTTTACTGCCTAGATCACCTTGAGTTCTCTTGGAAATCAGCTAAGTCTTCCTATCTCTCCTTCTTGCCTAGGGTTTTAAATTCTACATACTTTATTGTTTGCGTCTTATTGTATATTAGCATTTATATATCATACATTATAGTAGTTACTATGGAGTATATATTTAATTCAAATTAAACTAAATTAGTCTAGAGCTCACATACATCTTTGTGTAACACATAACTTGTCTTGTGTTTGTCAATGATGATGAGTTGCCAATAAAAAAACATGTTTTCGATATACCTTATATGTAGTAAAATTACCTAGCTGTTGACCTTAAGCCTCAACAATAGTGTGAGGGTTAAGAAGTTTTCCCTTTTGTTAAGGATGTGCAAGGAAAGAGTAAAATAAATCTAATTGATGAACAAAAAGAATGTAAAATCACATAACAAATTTGCTCCAAACATCAAGTCTTTATTCATATCTCAAAATAGATTACATTAGTCTCATACACACATACAATTTCTCTCTATTCTCTATATCTTATATATTTCTCATTTGTTGACACACATATCTTATCTCATGTGGTACATCATATACATTGGATTAAGTATAATAAATATCTTTCTTACAAAATAATCCAAAGACACTTCTTTTGGTCATGAATCTATCGGCTTTACACCTTACCCAGTTTTCCTATTTCTTTGATATGTGGATTTATGTAGGCTTATGCAGCTTTCTCCTATATTCAACGGCTTTTTCTGTCTCTTGTGGTTCTATATAGTCTTTGGTGGATTTCTTGCTTTATCCATGGCTTCTTTCTTAGTCTCACGGGTTTTCCTTTACTCTGTGGATTGTCCCAAAAATTGATGAAGAACCCTATCAACAATAACAAAAATAATCATTTCAATCGGATGGTAAGGCCCCCTTGTACGATTATTTGTAAATTGGTTTTCCCGATTTGACAAAGATTTGGTGATGAGAGGGTATCTTCATAAAGGTATATTTACTGCAAAATGAATTTACACTCCCATCTAGAACTTATTGTGAATAGGAAGATCAAGAACATGAGAAGTAGTTATTGATCCAAGGATAGTCATAGGAGATTTTTAGCTATAGTAGATCCACTGAGAACTAGAGCCACCTATGCCCCCTGATCCTCCACATGTAGCTATAAGAAGACCAGTGGATGCACTGCCATGTGTCCCAATAGTGGTACTAAACTCCTACAGTTTGCGAGGTGGTACTACTCCTAGTAGTGAGTCCAAAATTATGGGTGCTTGAGTTTTGTGTTGACAATGCACCGAAAAGGTACCTCCAAACAACAAAGAAGATGTTTTCTCAACCATAGATGTGATTTCTATATGATTTAATCTTGTTCTTCTACTACCCAAACTAGCTTTTTGACTACTTGTTGTACTAGATACGGAAAACTAAGCGCTTGAGGGCTAGGTTTCTAGGTAGATTAAGATGCATGCCTACGGCCCATGTCGTCTCTGATAGCCTGATCCTATATGAGGATGAGGAAGGTTCACTGTCATGCTTTCCCAAATGGGGAAGTTAAAGATGCTCTGGCTCCATGCTTTCTTCGTGAGCTCAAAATCCTTCACTAGCCATCTCTCTCCTCAACACCATCCATTCTGAAATATCATGCTGCTTCTCTATCTCCCTGTCGCGCGCCTCATTTTACTTAAGCCACCTTTCTTCTCTCTGCCTCTCTACTATTAGGTCTTCCATCCTTTACCAAACCTACTCCTACCCCCGTGCATGGTGGGATTTAGCTAGCCATCATATTTTATTCCAACTTGAGGGTTACCATCAAGATTTTAATCGCAGGTGGGATGCCACTGAGATAAGTTCCCACAGGATAAAGTAAAAATGGAACTCGGCTACCTTCGGGCACAAGTAAGTGGAAATCGAGTATTCCAAAGTATATCTATTTAGAACACCATGAAACCAAGTGTCCTGATGTGTGTCCAAACTAGATCAACATTAAAGAGGGCTGAAATTATACTTGCATCCAAAAGTAGTGCGATACCTCCAATTTATTTTAGGCGCATAAACAACTAGCCACTCGTCTATAAATATACTAGAAAAATGACAAAGAAGTTCTCATACAAAAATTCATACACATTCTACTCCACCCACATCGTGCATCAAACTCGAGATCCGGTCTTTGAACCTCGAGCATATTCTTCTTCTAGATATTTTATCCACTCCTCAACAATTTCTAGGTTTACCCAAAAGTCGTCTTCATCATGAAACATCCACGAAAATAGTTGAAAAAGATGTCAAGAATGGAACCAATGATGAAACCTAGAATCTACTATGAATAACCAGGACACGCCGACACATCACCTAACTGGTGAGTGCTCACCCAAAGCATCAAAGGCACCCGACCCTTTTTAGAGTTTCTTGTGCAAGATGTTAGTGTGATGGTGATAAAAAAATATTTAGATCCACAATTAAACACAAACATTCCACAATGTAATAATCCAGGATCTAAATATTAGAGATTCATGGACTAAACAATAACAATAATAAGATTAACCATACAAGAACTATATTTAGTTATGTTTAACACCATTATCCATCAAATATCATCCATTGCATTAAACACTGTAAAACACAAAAGCTTCTTACACTATAAAGTATCTCCATGAGTCATGTGCACATTAGAACCAACAAAATGACTCTACAATAATTCACACACACTAAACTACATAGTTTAATACATATTTATAGGGGTGGGGACTTTCCTTCACCACCTATGCACTTCTCAAAATAGGTCGCATGTTGATAATAACCATGTGCCTTTATAATAGCATGCATACATGTAGGTGTTCTAATAATAGATTTCTTATAGTTAACTAGAAGAAGCATTCCTATTATTAGCTCTGACCATACATGATGCTTATCAACCGATCGTTCCCAAAATACCATTGTGTGTTGCGCAAGTCTCCATCTCTATGTGTGCTTCGTACACTATCTTCAAAAATAATCTGTATCCATAAAAATGGCTAAGTCCTGAGCCCAACTATTCTGGTGCGTGTTTCCTTCCCTATCTTTCCGCACCTCCAAATGTGCCTTATTCAGCGTGGGTATATTTTTGTGTGCCTTCTCCTTAGAACAATATTTTGTCTACTCAACATTACCCCACACTAAAGTACATTGTCATCCCTGACAATGGGAATTATTTCTGATGTTCCCAAATAATAAAGAATAAGTGATGAAAGAATTAAAGAATCACTATACAAAAGAATGAACCTTCACTCTACAACACCCTCTTCTTCAATTGGGAGGATCAACTCTGGATACTCAGTTTTGATTTTAGCTTCCAATGTCTACCAATCACTCAGCGCGAGTCCTTGTTTTCTCTGGAATGTCTGTGGCTATGACATCTAGTTTGTCCTGAGTGATCTTGTCCTTCTCATTCTGCAGTACTGGACAACATTCGCCATACCTAACATCATTCCTTCCAAGAGATCCATCTTATGCACTATGAACTTCCCAATCTCATCAATTCTCTCCTTATGTGGATCTTGGGCTACTGCGAGGGCTTCACACTTTTGTTTCACCAGTGCTAATCTATCTGTGTGCCCTAAAGTCTCATCTTTCATTGTTGCCAAAAATTCATTATCTTCAACTAGAGTTCTGGTCCTTATTACTGCCTCTGGTGCTGCACACAAATTAAGAGCTTGGTCTGATTTCTTTAGCTCATCCTTTAAATTTTAGAGCAATGCCTCATAAGTTGAAATTTTTATAATCATAGAGGCCCTTTCTCTCTTTGCTTCTTGTTCAACATCTTTTGGTGTGGGAATTTGAATTGGTCCATCTTCTAGCACCAAATCAACCAAAGTGCACACATAATGCATAGCAGAAGGAAATTTTTTAGGTACCTTAGGCTCAAGATGAGGCCTTGATTTCAAAATATAATCACCAATTTCTTCTGCCATTCTAATGAAAGTGTCATTATTTTTCCGATCCGTTCCTTCTCTTCCTTTAAACATGTCATCTCTGCAGGTTTTATCCTCATTATCTCCCATCAACCCTTAAATGGTGGTAGCCTTATCAAAATTTCTACGTGCCACCTCAATAGATACCTTGACCAAGGCATTACCGACTGCTCATTAGACATTAGAATAGGATTTATTGTCATGTGCCTGCTCTGGGGTGCCTTTTTCACTCTTTGCAAGACACAGGACTCTTCACATGCATCAAATTCTGGTTCATCCGTATGGGTTTGCATGGACTAGGATAAGTGCTTCCTTATGCATACAGTGGACATATTTAGATCCATCAGCTCCCATCCGTATAACTCCTTAAGGCCCTCAAGCTACTAAATTGAGAAAATATAATTTTACTTGTGTCCTCAACATAGCCCATACTAGGGACAACATACTCCTCACTTGTTCTTTCTCTTTTTGTTCTTGGCCCCTTAGGAACTTGGGCGCCAAGGTCTAGATTTGGTCCTTCTCCTACTCTCGAGTCGGAGCAGGTGTTGTAGGCTCTTTGGAAAATAGTTTCTTATGCTTCTTTCACCTCTTCCTCTTCATATTTCATTTCTTCATCCCTGGGTTCCTCCACATTTTTGGTTGAAATGGGGTTCCTGGTGCACTCTCTTCAGACTCCTCTTCCTCCTCATTAAGCTTCAGCTTTCTTATTCTCTTCTTCTCTGGTGCTTCTCTCTGAGGGGAGATTCGAATTGACCTTCGTATAGTTTGAGGTGTTCATGCACCTTGGGCCCTTGTTCTTCTTAACACCTTCTTAAACTAGTGTTCCTCTTGGACTGTATCCACATCCAACTCTTCCTCTTCCTCTTGCACATGTGGGGTAGTATCTATGCACTCACCCTCCACTTTATTTGTGGGCTGCCTCCGGCTTCTATGGTCTAAGCCTCCACTATCATCGTGTTCTTCTTCTTCATCTATCTTTATGGCCGAGGTAGGATTTGGAGCTTCCACATTCTCAACTGTGTGTTTTCCTTAAAGGCCCTAGGAGCATAAATTCATTCTCCACATACTTGTTATTCTTCAACCTATGCTTAAGTTGAAGATATATGAGCACGACTCCACTGTCCCCAATAGCCAAACTTACTAGATTCATGTTTATAACATCTGAAATGAGCCTCAATGTAGGCAGATCGACCTAGATATACATAAGTTTTTCTGAGAGTATGGTAGTCACAATCTACCTTGTTTGCATTAAAGCTCAAATGGTGCGCATTAGTAAACCTGTGTACTAAGGCCTGAAAATAACATGTTGTGAAGGTATATGGAAATTTTCACCATGGAATCCATGTCCCATCCTTCATTACAAACCACGTGATGCAAAAGTGTTGATAGACCACAAATTGTCCGCCTTACCTACTACCAATGACAACTCTTTAGGAATACACCATTCCTCCTCAAATTCCATGTGAACTTGATCATACCATAGTTCCGCCCTTTGTTTAAATGTGCCACTCATTGTTCCTTCACATAAATACTTCTCAAACCTCTTAGCGAGGACTTCTTCTCCATGAGGTATTCCCAAATTTTGTTCTTTGGCCCATTGGGCACTCCAATTTCTATAAACACAAGAGATAAGAGGATAACACCAAAACTTATCTTTTCACATGTGCGTACTTCCTCGAGTAATCATATCTAATATGTAGCTGTTAATTTTAGACTTCTCCTTGTGATATTTTCTTCACAATATGTATCTACATGGTATTTACCTACGACCATCTCTCTTGATCATTTAACTTACCGAGTAGATGCGTGACTTCTTGCACCACAAGGTACTTCCTTAAACTGTAGATGTCCATTCCACGCAGACCCTTGGAGTATCCCAACTACTTACTTATGGCTATAACAATTGCCTTATCGAGTCGGATCACTAATAACATTTGTCCCTGTGCCCTTCAATCCTGTTAATGTGGAAATGATTCTTACCCTCCATCCGGTAAAATAGAATAAGTCCTCATGGACTTTGCTCATAAACCATTGCTATAAACTTTCTAGTTTTCCAAAATATGGGAGTTCATATATTTGGTAAACCCATAACTTCTTGAACAACTTCTCCCAACGTCATCATACACTAGCAAGATGTCATCCTTTGTGTGCTTGTTGGTCTTCTTATCCAACAAAACATCCGATTCTCCTTGTTGTTAGTGGTGCAATGGTTGTAATCACTTACTTTGCATCTGTGGATATGGGAATCCCAATCCTATCGATTATCATCCTTCTGGATATTGCATGTTTGAAAAATTTCTCTCAGGAGCAACTTTGACCTCAACTTCCACCTTTTCTTCCCCTTTGTTCATCTGCCGCGGGGTGCTTTCTTTGGTGCCATGGTAAAAATCTCTCCTTTTCTTCTTTGTCGAGTAATCCCTCATGCCCTATCTTGAAAACACATTCCTAGATCAAAACCCCATGCCCTAACTCAAAAAAAAAGTGAGCCCTAACTCCTTCTCAATGCTTCTGCTTTGCTCAAACCCTTCTCTAATGGGGATGCGAGGCCACTTACGCACACAAATCCACTCTCCACGTCTAGTTTTGCAGCTCTTTGCACCTCAACACATTTTACTTGGCTCATTACCACAACTAGCTCACATGAATACTTGTGATTACAAAGGTAAAAATGAACCCACATCATGTCCTTATATAGATTTGCAAAAAAGTTAGTGCATTTCTATCTCCTTCACCTACCACCAATCCTCTCATTAATTGACCATTTTCTCAACTTCCGTGTGGTACACCTTCGTGCCTCAGCTATAACCTTCTAGCGTGTCTTCCTACCTTCAGGCTGCAGACCTCGTCTATGCACTTCCATGTGCCAAATTACCTCGCCTTTGTGCCTTCCCCGATAGTTTCCACCCACAACTTACCTCGTGTTATACTATTCATTCATTTATTTCCAACTATGGTCTTCTTTAGGATAAATTTCTTTCTAGCAACTTCCTTCCATTTTTAAATAACACCTATAACAATATGTTCTTATGTGTACCCATTTTTAAATAAAAATAACAACCACCCCACACCAATGGTATGTGCGAGTCCTATGAGTATAAAAATTCTTGATTGTAATTACCTTTTCAAAGATGAAACACACTTATTACACAAAACACCAAACTAAATTGACAAAGCATAGTGACAAAGTAGGAAATACTCTAAAAGAAATGCAGGAAGTGAAATATATACTAAATGGCAATACTTCCTTATTACAAACACCAAGAAGACTTATTTATAGTAGGGCTTCAACCTACTCCCATTAAAGGAATCGGGTAACCGTATTCCATTAAGCGTCTCTAACTGACAAGCACTTGATTTAAGTATGTGAGTGATGATATACGGTCCCAACCAATTCTCCTTAAGTTTTCCTAGATGTTGCGAAACTTGGAATCATAAAAAAGTACCATCTGTCTAACCTCAAGCTTCTTGTCCCTGATGTGTCTGTCATATCATGCCTCTCGCCCGGCCTTTTCCTATACGAATCCAACGTGCTATGGTATGCCTCTCATCCAACTATATTAACTTGTCAATTTTTCTTCTAATGCTTTCTCATCGCCTAGACCTCCAATGTGTGCGATACACAAAGAAGGTAACATGAATTCCATGGGAATAAATACTTTGCGCCAAACACCAAGTGAAAGGGTGTAACCTTATTCAACCTCTTGTAGGTTGTTATATACCTCTAAAGTACATCAAAAAATTTATCACCCCAATCTTTCCTTCAACATCACAAATGTTTGTCAAGGTTTGGCTCAATATCTTATTGAAAGCCTCAACAATTCCATTTGCTTGAGGGTGATAAGGTGTAGTCTTGTGGTGCCACGACCATAAATTCATCCAATAATATCTGATTGTCTCATTTAAGAAGTGTGTGCCCTTGTCACTTGGAAAACTCAATGGACATCCATACCTAGTAAGAATATTTTCACATAAGAACCTTCTTTCTTTGTAGGTCTTATGCACGATCTTTTGTCGGTGTTGTTTCTACCCACCTTGTAAGATAATTTGTTCAAGTGATTATGTAGCGTGATCCGGTTCTACGCACAGTAGGAAATAGGACCCACAAATTCTATAGCTCATTTTTCAAATGGCTCTATACTAGTAATAGGCCTCAAAGGCATTTCATCTCTTTGACCATGTTTTCCAAGGTGTTGATAATGATTAAACGTGTTCAATACTCTTTACAATCCTTGCACGGGGTCTCCCACCATAATCCATCGAGTAGAATCTTTCTCGTGGTGGTGTCACTTACATAGTGCCCACCTGCAATACCACCATGAGACTCTTCCATGATATCCGTGTGCTCATGTTCTAGTACACACACCGATGCGATACTTAATCTCATCCTAGTTTGTATAAGTCACCACTGTGATCAACATGAAAGGTGCAAGCGTGAATGGCAAGTTGTTTCTTGTCTAAGGATTTCATTCCTTATTGTGCCATACTTGTGCATAAAAAGAAAGCAAAATCCTCCAATTCTTATGGTGCATGATGTAACTGCATAATTATGCATCCGACATTGTATCTTGATTGTCTACATGTCCTCCCTTAATTGAATTCTTGACAAGTGGTTCGGGCTAGAATTACTTTTACCTAGTTTTACCATGACTATAAAGTCAAACTCTTGGAATAAAAGAACCCATCGACATATGTGCCCCTGAAAAATGGGCTTATTTACCAAGTATTTTAATGCCATGTGATCTATATAGAATACAAAGTGTGTTACTAGTAAGTATTGTCTGAATTTATGCAGTGCATAGATCATCGACAAGGCCTCGTGCTTTGTAGTTGTATAATTATGTTCTACAAGAGTCAAATTTCTACTAGTAAAATAAATAGGATGATCTATAATACCTTCTCCAAGATGAGCTAATACTGCACCAATGGCCATGCTAGAGGCATCCAAATGTACATGAAAGGGTTGGTTCCATGAGGGAAAATGCAAAATAGGTGTTGTAGTAAGTCTCTCCTTCAATGCATGTGTGTTGTTGTGGTTCTCCCTAATAGAATGTCCCTTTTCCTTTTAGTAACTCTTCTAGGGGTGTGGAAATATTTTCATATCCTTTGATAAAATTTCTGTAATACCCTATGTGGCCCAAAAATATGCACACCTCACTCTGACTAGTAGGCTCCTCTAGGCCTACGATAACTACAACCTTAGCTGTATCTATTAACAAACCTTCCTTGTAGATAATATGCCCTAGTAGAGTTCTAAAGGTGTAGCAAACATGCACTTCTTGATGTTTAAAGAGATTCTTAACTATCTACATCATTCAAACATTAAGCGTAAGTTATCACAATAATCCTTAACAAGCCCATACACCATCAAATTATCCAAGTAAACACGTAAAAATTTATGAATACAATCCTGGAATGCTTGAACAACTATGCACAAAAATACAGAAGGCACGCTATTCAAACCAAAGGGCATCAAAATATATGCAAAACTTCCCCATTCAATGTTGAAAGTCATTTTCTCTTGATCCTCCTATGAAATTCTAACCTGGTGATACCCACGAGAATCTATCGCAAAAGAGTAAACTTTGCACCTGTAATGCCTTCTAATATTTCCTTGGTGAAAGGTGTAGGAAAAGGATCAATCACACATGCAACATTCAACTCCCTATAATCCACAAAAATCCTAATCGACCATCTTTATTTATACTGATTACCATGGGGCTAACCCACTCTGATTCTTCCAGGGGCTTAATGATTTCAGATTTTAACATTTTCTCAATTTATTCTTTAAATTTTACGCGTAGGTTAGGGTTCATCTGTAAGGTCTCTTCTTAACTGGGTGTGCACCTTCCTTTAGCTTAATCTTCATTTCACCTAATGACTCATGCACTCCCTTTAACTCATGGTAGCCCCTAGGGAATAAGTCTTGGAAATCCCGTAGTAACTCAATTATCTTTGCCACTTCAGAATCAGACCAATAATATCCAATTATGGCCTCCTTAGGTTCAACATCCATGTCAATGTTCACTTTCTTGGTCTTCATAGGTTCATGATAGGCACGTGCATTTTTATCCGCACTGTCTAAAACCTCATGCGTACATGTTGAATGATATATGTCCAAATTTTCTACTTCTTCATCATCCACTATGTAGACCATCTTCCCTTTCTTCTTCTCAAAGCAAGCACACTTAAATAGTTTGACATCTGTATCATCTACTTCATCAAAATGCGTTCCTTGTTCTTCCTCACCAAATAGCTCCTGAATGAGTTATTGAGCCTTTGCACTATCCCCCATAGTTAAGCACTCCATAAATCATGATGCATCTCTTACCAGAGGTTTAATAGAGAAGTAGTCAAAAGTCTAGGTCATTCCTACAATCAAGTCTTGCCAATTTCCAGTCTCCCTATGCAGTTCCACATAAACATACCAAGCACGTGCGCAACCTTGTAAAGTGGAATAAAGTTTATGCACCCAAAGTGAAGGTGGTAAAACTTCCTACCCCTCTGTCTAGAGTCTCTCACACTACTAAACGTGGTTCTGAATAGGTTGATTACCATGATATATGTAGATTTGAGTTGGTGCATTGCTCTGAGAAATCAGGTTGTTAGAGTAATTTTTTACTTCATTCCATTCTATGAGATTATCCCTGTGAACCCACCACCGGTGCATTGACATCTTGTACAAGGTATATAATAACATATTTCTTCTCTCCACTTGATCCGTTCACTACTCCTCCATGGCGTGCAAGAATACCGTAGGGTTTCCTTCTCCAGTATACCAGGGTACAAAGTTGTTACCTATCCTCCTAATACAATGAGGTTTGTTCCTCCATGCAAATGCACTTCTTACTTCATGCCCAACCATCTCATATGTGCCATGCACCTAATTATCACAAGCAATACTTGTAGTATCACTAATAGAATGTGCATCTTCCCACTAGAGGATTCCTTCCTTAGATGGCTCAAGTACTTCTGGATCTTGAATGACGTGCACATAAATTCTGTTCAAATCTTCCTCACTCAAAGGTTCAACATAAGGTGTAGATTTCCCATCTATCAAAGGGATAATAAATATTTCTTCCTTGCTCTAAAAACTTATATACCCCTTGTTGGGTGTAGATCATCATTATTTGCATAACAAAAGGACACCTAAGTAGAGATAGGAAGCTATCTACTTCTACAATTTCTAAGACCTCAAATTCCCCAGTGAACTTGGACCCTTGTATAGTAATGGATGCATCCTTTAAAACTTTGATTGGAGTGGCCTTAGTTTGATTAGCCATAAACAATACATTAGAGGATGGTGTAATGGAATTCTACCCATATTCACCCATGCATCTAAAGTAAGCACATTCACTTCGCTGTGTCAATCAATATATTGCTCAAAATCCACCCATCCACAACAACATTTAAAGTGATCTCTTTATCATAATCCAAGCTATGAGGGGGAAGATTAGCATGCAGGATCTACCATCCATTCTCAATACCTACGTGTGGAGTGTTCCCCTTTAACCAATTCCCTAGTAATGGAATAATATTCTCTGGTGTAACATCTTGCATACCTCTTTTAAATCATCAACATCAGATTGGGTCGTTTGTCTTTGCCTTATTTTGTTCCAACTTCCATGTTTGCTCTTTTAAACACTATATTTCACCTTAAAGAAAACTTATTACCTCCATGGTTTCTGATAAACCTCTTGATGTGCAAGATCGGGTACCTTGCATTTAAAACTTCCTCATTAGTGATGGTAGGCTTTTATAGACCAATGGATGTCTTGCCCTATGTCCCAATAGTGGTACTAAAGCTGAACTCCTATAATCTGCGATGTGGTACTACTCCCGAGTAAGTGAGCCCAAAATTCTACGTGCTTGAGTTTTATGATGATGATGCACCTGAAAAGGTACCTCCAAACAACAAAGAAAATGTTTTCCTAGCCATATATGTACTTGATATTTGATTTACTCATGTTCTTCTACTACCCAAAATAGCTTGCGACTCTTTGGTTGTACTTAGATCTTTGGAAAACCAAGCGCAAGGGCTAGGTTCTTCAGTAGGTAGATTCAGGATGTGTACTGTGGCCCATGTCGTCTCTCTTTGGCACACTCCCATATGAGGTTGAGGAGGGTTCCTTATCATTCTTACCCAAATGGGGGAGTTTAGATGCCTACGGCTCCATGCCTTACGTGTGAGCTCCTAATCCTTCATGAGCCACTCTCTCCTCAACACCATTCATTACGAAATATCACATTGCTTCTCTATCTCCCTCTTGCACACCTCATTTTACTTAAGTTGCCTTTCTTCTCTCTAACTCTCTCGCTTAAGTCTGCCATGCTTCACCAAACTGCTCCTTTCCCTGTGCGTGGTGGGGTTTAGCTAGCCATCGAATTTTCTTCCAAGTTCAAGGTTACCATCAAGATTTTAATCACCGGTGGGATGCCCTACGGATAAGCTCTTCTAGGATAATGTAAAAATTGGAAATCAGCTACCTTTGGGCACGAGTAAGTGGAAATTGAGTACTCCAAAGTCTAGCAATTCAGAACACCATGAAACCAAGTGTCCACAATGTGCATCCAAACTAGATCAACATTATAAAGGGTCTAAAATTCTTCCGTGTCCGAGAAAAGTGTGTGATACCTCTAATTACTTTTAGAAAAATAAGCAACCAGCCACTCATACAACTCTCTGGAAATATAATGAAGAATCTCTCATACAAACAATCATACAAATTCTGCTCCACCCACATGCGTGTCAAACTCAGATCTAGTGTTGAAACTCCAAGCTTATTCTTGTTCTAGATCTTTTATCCACTCCACAAAACTTTCTAGGGTCAATTGGTATGTCTTCATAAAAAAATCCTAAAAACAAGGTTGAAAAGAGGTCCAAAGAACGGAACCAATGATGTTTCCTAGAATCTACTATGAATAACCTAGGCATCTTTGGCACATCACCCAACTTGAGCTAAGTGCTCACCCGAAGAAGACAAAGGTACTAGACCCCTCTTTAGAGTTCTTGTGAAGGATGTTATTGTGATGGTGATGAAACATGTTGAGATCCATAATTAAACACAAACATTCCACGGCAATAATCCAGATCTAGATCTTAGAGAATCATGGAGTAAACAATAACAATAATAAGATTAACCATACAAGAACCAGATTCAATTATTTTTAACACTATTATCCAGCCAATATAATCCATTTCATTAAACACTATAAAACACATAAGCTTCTTACACTATAAAGTATCTCCATGAGTCATGCACACATTAGAACCAACAACATAACTCTACAATAATTCACACACACTAAACTACATATTTCAATACATATTTATAGGGGTGGGGAATTTTCCTTCACCGCCTATGCACTTCTTAAAATAGGTTGCATGCCTTTGATAATAAACATGCGCCTTTACAATATCATGCATACATGCAGGTGTTTTAATAATAGATGTCCTATAGTTAACTGGAAGAAGCATTCCTATTATTAGCTATAACCATGCATGGCACTTATCACCATTTGGTTCCCAAAATACTATTGTGTGTCGCACAAGTCTCCATATTCATGTGTGCTCTACACATTATCTTCAAAAATAGCCCGTATCCATAAAAATGGCTAAGTCCTCGAGCCCAACTATTCGGCACACATTTCCTTCCCTATATTTCTACACCTCTAAATGCACATTGTTCCCGAGCATGTATCTTTTATGTTCCTTCTCCTTAGAACAATATTATGTCTACTCAACATATTACCCTTGTCCTTAATCACTTAGTGTATGCTTGAAGGATGTATTCTGGTTCCAAGATGGTTCTTCCCTCCTCATCAAGCTCTGGTAACACTATTTGGGCTGATATTGTCTGCCTAATTACCTTCTTTAGGCAAGATACATGGAAGACTGGATGTATACGAGTGAGCGGAGGAAGTTTTAGTTTGTATGCTACATTTCCAATCTTTTGTAACACTTGATAAGGGACATAATACTTAGGTGAAATCTTGTTATACTTTTTCTATTGTTTCAAGGAAATTTTCTTATATGGTTGTAAATGCACAAAAACCTAATCACCGACTTCAAAATTTTGTTCACTGCAATGTTGGTCTACCTACTGCTTCACGTGGTTTTGTGCTATGGCCAAGTTCTCCATGAAACTTGAAAGTACCTCTTGTTGGTGTTGAATATGTTCTTTAACTACTTGAACCCTTTGTTAGACTCTCAAAGATGAGATGATGGATGGTGGATGGTACCCATATAATGCCAAGAAAGGAGACATTTTAGATGAAGTATGAAAGGAGGTGTTATACCACCATTCTACCCGGTGATAACCATTGGACCCATCTCACTTTTTTATTTGAGGTATGACTAACTAAAATTAGAAATTAAGCTTCTATATCCTAGGTTAATCTAATGCTATGAAAAATAGTAAATAACAATGAAATGAATAAAGGAACCGGCTAAAACAATTAAGTAAGTAGAAATGTAAAACTCTAATGTGTAAGAGGGGTTGTGAAATCCTTATTTGATTCGAAGAAGGTGCAAGATCGCATCGCAGTGCCAACTAGGTGAACAGGAGGAGGAAACGGCCACATAGATGTTTGAGAAAACACATATTTGAGCTCTTTAATTGGAATGGGGCACCTAGAAAGGGACATGGGCACCTATGGGCACCCCGGTTTGATAACTAGGTGCCCTGGTATGCGAAAATGGCCTAAAAACCTCCTCTAAGGTTTCACTGGATGTTCACCTGTATGCTCTTCATGTCATACTAGCTTTTACGAACTATTTTAGATGTTGTGGTAATACTTATAATAAGGAATGGCTGCAAAACCCCAGATAAAGCATCAAAACCCTAAAAAATAAACATGCACATGAAGGGGTTGGACTATCCTCAACTACCACAATGGTGGACTTACTAACTAAGCATTGCACTACATCTACGACACAATGTAGATCTAGGTGTGTGTGTGTAAATCATGCCCTAGGTTTCTCTTGTGTCACCACTCTTTAATGAAGTAGCAAGCAATAACTAGATGTAGAAAGTAATAAATGTGTAAATGGAAACAATAGACTCCTCTCCTATGAAGTGTGATGCGAGATAACTTGACCTTGTGTGCCTTGTGATGGAGCTAGATGAATGCAAATGTAGCTTTAGATGCCTTTGATGGATGCAACCTAGATGTGTGATAATAAGTGCTTAGTTTTTGGTCCCTCATTATGGTCACATAACTTTATATTTATATGGTTCTCTTGTTCTAATTTCATAATCAACCCCAGAAAAAGCTAACCACTAAAAAGATAAGATGTTCAAATGACTAAAAAGTGCCTAAAAGATGCAAGTAAAATGTAAAGAGGATCAGGGCACCCCAAATGGGACTAGGGTGCTTGGGGCACCCTAGTCCTAGGTTGGGCACCCCAGTCGGCAATAGGAAAGACACAAAATGATAAAACATACTAGGTGACTACATGTGTAAGATAAAAAATATGATAATAAGCAATATAAAAATGGCCAAAGACATGAGTTAATTATTACTCTTTTCACTCAAGAACCACATGAATAGTAGTATGAGACCGAGAGTAACTATTGACTCAAAGTGCATGATTTAGTGAATACATTTTCCCCCACTTTATGTTGGTGAGAAGAAATCTTGGTAAAATAAAGTAGATAGATATGTGTACATAATAATCCATGTAGAGTGATGTAGAAAAATGTACCGAGAAGGACTAGACAAAGCGTGGAGGTAAAAAAGATGGAGCATGAAGACTAAAGATGTAAAAAATAGTAAAAAGTGATGAGAATGAACCTAGGGAGGAAACACGTGTGTGGATGCCAATGTGTGTGGTGACCTTCATGGTTATTATCATGTGTTTACTCGCCATGTGAGTGTTGTTGTTGACTATTTTCTTCTTATACAAACGGAGCTACAAAAGAGAAGATGATCAAGTAGTCAAATACACATGTATATGTGTAAAAATGATATGTAAATAAACATATAGAAATAGTATGAAAATGAAAATGAAAAAGGAACGTGTGCACTTGATCCATGATGAGACAAAAAGGGTATAAAAAGGATATTTTGTAAATTTCTGTTAAGTGTGTTTTTTTGGGTGACCTCATGCCACTTTGTGGCTGAAGTAGTGTAGGGAGGAAAGTATGTTGTATCCTCCAGCCTATAACTACTCCCTAGGAATGTTAAGGATAAAGTTCCCTGTAAAAGCCATTGTGTATGGGGTTTGTAGACTGATGCCGAACCCACTCGGCTGAAACCAAATTGTGCCATAGACAACAACCTGTAAGATCAACGTGTATGTATATGCGGTACTATGTGAAAACCCAAATGATGCCCCCTCTTTGGGGGTGCATGCGATGTTGCGTATAGGAGGATGCGGCCCCGAAAGAGGACTGACCATGAATAGTGAAACTCTTCCTTGTAGGGGGAAGGGAAAGTGCTTGGTAAAGACCAAGGTACACACAAGCAAATGACTAGAAAACAAGTGTTAGTATGATCAAACATGTATGTAGAAGATAAACAAACATTGTATAAGCTTGAATCTGAAGCACATAATGTAAACACACAAAGAGAAAAACATAGATCGTGCAAAGTGGGTTGCAAACATGGGACACCACTCATGGTGTCACAATATACTCAAGGCCATCATGGCTATAAACAAGAAAGTGTGTACACACAATAAAGGGCAAGGCCGAAAATAAGACAAACAATAACAAACAATAGTAGACAAAAAATAAGTATTGAAGAAAATATCCCTATATAAAAATGTTGCACATGAAGTACTAGTTAGTATGTTAGAAAAATAACAAGTATGGCAAAGCATGTAGAACATGATAATAGAAAGTGTTAAGTACAAAATGAAATAATTACACCTATAGTCTATGAATCTGAATGGCCCAATAGATAGTGTATGAAGCATCAATATCATGTATAGAAGCTCTATGTATGTAATTATAACTAGAAAAGGACGTGAACACACATGTGTGTATGGTAAATATAATGACATAAAAGAGATTTATTTAACATGTGTAGCAAAGTGAACACGTAAAGAAAAGTGTAAGTAAGAATAAATACAACCATAAAATGCAGTATGTTATGGATGGATGGAATGGAATGCAATATGGATGATAGGATCCATGCCCCCAAGTGAATGGAGTTGTATGTAGTGAGGTTCATTTAGTATGCCCCCTTAACAGTCAAGAATGGACCAAAAACTAGAGTGCGTCATTGGGAATTGGTCGAACTATGTTTTGTGGTGTGTAATGCCCCGTGATGAGTGTGTAGTGATGACATGTGACATAGAGATGTGAGTATGCGTGACTCTATATCCTAAGCATATATCATGACAAGATGAGTAGAAAGGAGTGGTGATTTAGCCTAAAGCATATACCACTAAACAATGTAAGTGAATGTGATGATGTAGCTGATCCCGAGATGATTCTAGAAGAAGTGACCCTATAACCTAACATGTATATCACTAATCCTAGGAATGTTGCATGAGAGGAAGATTGTATGATGAATGTGTGAGTGTGATGTGGTCCATTTTTGTTGTATACCCTCAATATCCCAAGTATGGACCGTGAGACTAGAGTGCGTCATCAAGTAGTGAGTGTAGTGTGTTTAGGTGTAATATTTCTTAAGGTGCATAACATTGAGTGGGTTTTTGAGTGGTTTCCCTAAAAGGGTGGTGAGGTGGTAAACTCCACCACCAAGCTTTTCAGTGACAACATATGGGCCAAGCCAATTGGGCTTAAATTTACCTTTAAGAGGGGCATCGACATTTGTATTTTTTTAATTTTATTTTAAAACCAAATTGCCAATGTTGAATTCATGGGGATGATTTTTATGATTATATGTGTGCATGATATGAGATTGATATGTGAGAAGATGCTCAAGTGCTTGTACTCGATGTGAGTCCAACATTTCTAATTCATGTAACCGGTTTTCACGATATTCATTATCTTTGAGGATACCTTTGAGTGAAATGCACAAGGAAGGTATTTCAAGTTCTAATAGAATGACAACCTCAACCCCATAAACTAATGAAAATGGAGTGGCGTTAGTAGGTGTGTGAATGCTAGTGTGGTAGGCCCATAGGGCATAGAATAGTTGGTTATGCCAATCATTACCACTAGAATCTACTGTCTTGCATAATATTTTGACAATGGTTTTTGGTGGCCTCAACTTGGCCATTGCCTTATGGATAGTAGGGTGTAGAAAAGGATTGTTTAATTTTGAATTTGGTACAAAACCTTTTAACATCATTATTTTAAAAGAGGATCCATTATCAACAATAATAAGATAAGGCACACCAAAATGTGTGATGATATGGGTAGTGAGGAAACCATAGATGTTAGTACCAGTGACCGTGCATAGTGGAGCTACCTCAACCCATTTGGTAAAATATTTTTTGGCGGTAATAATTAATTTATTTCCTTCGGTAGATTTAAGATTGATCGCACCGATGATATTAAGTCCCCAAAGAGAGAAAGGATATGCTGGTGCGATAGGTTGTAATTTGTATGCAGCCACATGGTAAATGTTTCCGTTATTTTGGCATTTATCACAGTGGGTGGCATATTTAAGACAATCATGTTCCCTTGTAGGCCAATAATATCCATGACATATAATATTTTGTGACACAGATTTTCCAGAAAAATGGCCTCCACACATGTTGTCATGTATCTGTGAGATAACGATAGGGATGTCTACAATTCCTAAGAAACGAAGAGTCAACCATCAATTGCATGTTTAAATAGTTCTATTCCTACAATGACATAGCGAGTAGCCTCACGTCGATTCTCACAAGGTTCTAGGTTATCGGGGATAGTATACTTGTACAAGTAGTTGTAAATTGGTGTAAACCATTCAAAGTTGTCTTGACTACACATTATGGTGCAAGCTAAAAGAGGCAACACATAAATGAAGGGATGTCTAAGGTGTGTTATGATGAATGTGGCTTGTTCATCAGTAATGTCTTGTGGGATAAGTGAGGTTGCACTAGCCATGACGTCTACATGACGATTATCTTTGTGTGGGATAGTAGTGATAGAGTAAGAGTCAAAGGTAGCCAAGAGATATTTTATGAGTGTGTTGTATGGGATTAAATGTTCCTCCTTTGTATGGTAGGTATCGTTAACTTGATTGATGACTAACTGAGAATCACCATGAATGCACAAGTTGTGAATGAGGAGATTTTGAGTGGTGAGAAGATCGATGATGAGAGATTTTTATTCAATTATGTTATTTGTACAAGTAAATATTAAGCGATACGTGAAGGGAAGTAGATCACCTTGTGGTGTAGTTAATACGATGTCACCCCTATCACCAAAATGATAACGCAAACCATAAAATTACATCATCCATGTATATGGCTCAACATAATAAATGGTAAAGTCATCGCGAAAAGAATCAGAGATAGATGAAGTGTCTAGAAGAGGTGTGGTGGCTAATTAATGAACTATAACTTGTCCTTTAATTTCTTTTTAAGGTATGAACTTGAAATTGAACTTGGTGAGAAGCATGACCCAACGCATGAGATTTCTGACAGATGCATGTGGGATAAAAAATATTGTAATGGGTCGACCTTGGTAATAATATGTACCTCATTATTAAGGAGATAATGACACAATTTATCCGCAACAAAAATGAGGCCAAGACATAGCTTTTTGATGTAGCTATAATTGCACTCGTAAGAGAGAAATGTTTGACTAATGTAGTAGATTTCTCTTTCACACTTAGAATCATTGTGTTGTGTGAGAAAATCCCATAAGGTGTGAAATGTGTCAGAAATATATAATAAGAAAGGTTGGTCACTAGCAGAGGCACTACGACCGGTGGGTTTAGAAGATATGTTTTTATGTCCTCAAATGCTTGTTGGAATTTATCATCCACATAAATTTAGTATCTTTCTTCATAAGACACGTAAATGGTTGATTTTATCACCAAGTTGTGAAATGAATTGGAAAATAACTTGTATCTTCCCTTGCAATAATCATAGTTGATGCAAAATTTTAGGTGGAGGCATGTCGACATTGGCTTTAATATTATTAGGGTCGATTTCAACTGCGTTGTGAGATAATATATCCCAATAGCTTACGGTTGTGACCCCAAAACACATTTTTGGATTTAAGTGAACATGATATTGATGTAAATTCTCAAATAATGTGCGTAGATCTGCAGTGCATGCATGGAACAGTGTCTTGACTTAGCTAATATGTCATCAACATAATCTTCAATAATCTTGTGAATGTAATCATGAAATATATGGGTCATTGTGTATTGATACGTGGCCTTGACATTATTAAGACCAAAGGGCATGACAGTGTAACAAAAGGTTCCTCAAGGTGTGGTAAAAGATGTCTTCTCTTGATCAACATGATTGATTTTGATTTGATTATAGCCTATGAAAAAATCCATGAAGGAGAGGATGTCATAGTCGGTGGTGGAGTCGACAATAACATCAATATGAGGTAATGAGAAACTCTCTCTGTAGGAAACTCTTTATTTAAATTGTGAACATCAGGCAACGAGAGACGCTGCCATCTAGTTTCATTATGGGCACAATGGTAGATACCCATTAGGGGTAAATGAAATCTGAATAAAATTGACATCAAGTAATTTTGAGTTTCTTCCTTGACTAATAGTACTCCCTTTGGGTGAATTTTTCATATTTTTTTGTTGTATGGGTTTAGCAACGAGGGTTAAGGACAATGTTGTGCATAAAAATGGATGGGTCGATTCCTAACATGTCACTATAGTCCCATATTAAAATATCGGAGAAATCATGTAATAATTATTTGATATCTTTTTGTTCACTAAGTTAAAGAGAGGTAACTAATAAAAATATTTGTGTGCTCTCGGATGGTCATAGGTTATATTGGATGATTTCCTCATTAAGAAGGGCATACAAGTATTCGATATATGGATTTATGGAGATAGTGTTTGGAGAATTAGTGTCATGAATAGATGTATCGGTCTCTCCAAAGTAGGTAGTTGGTTAAAGCAATAGTGGAGTACATCTTTTATGGTGAAATGAAGGAAGTGATCATAAACACCCATGTGTTCTAAGATAGCATCATCGGTAGCAAAAGTGTCTAAAGTATCCCAAACTATAGAGGCATTTTCATTGATGAATTTTGGATGGATGAGTGGAAGTGAAGAGGTGTGCAAGGTGGTATAAAATTCTGAAGAAGGGATGGGTGGGGGGCGATACCCCAATCCAAATTTATTAGATGGTATGGGATGATCCCAAAGTGTTGTTATTCCAAGTTCTTGTTTGTCTTGGTTTGTATTGGATAAGTTGTAATGATGTACGTATTCATATCCTAACCCATAATTAGAAAAGTCACAAGTATCATTGGAGGGACTAGGGGTATCACTATATTATTCAATAGAATTGTAATACAGCAAAGGGGATAGATCAATGAGAACATCATAGGAAACTCCTTGATAACGAAAGCATGACATGGATCCATGGCCACCCAAGAAGAAGGTTATAATTAAGGTTTTTGGGCATGACATGGTATGGAATGGTGATTATACATGGACCAATAGTAACATGGAGGCTAATAATACCTAGTACACACTTAGGAATATTATTGAAGACGTGAATAGAGACCGATGAAGGGGCTAATGAACTTTCTAAAATACCTAAGTGATGGAGAAAGGTGACATTACAAATGTTAAGGCTAGACCCATTGTTAACTAATGCACGTTTGATGCCGATATTGTTAATAAAAAAATGAATATATAGTGGGGGGTCATTCTCTAATATTGGTTGAGAAGGTATCTCATCTGAGGTAAAAGTAATTTGATCTTCATTAAGAGATAAAGCTGAAGTAAAATTGTGGCATACATATCCGGTGATGTGTGACGAGGGATATTAGTAGTGGAAAAATATGATTTGAGTTTGTTAATAGAATCAAGATGATTCTACATATAGGCATGGATAGAGATATTCATGATTGCAAGATGATAAGATGATAAAGAAATCAACGGGATCCTAAAATCATGAAGGTCGAGCATGGGTTTACCAAAATTATTAACTAAAATATGAAATTATCTTTTATATCCTAGGTTAATCTAATGCTATGCAAAAGATAAATAACATCTAAATGAATAAAGGAAATGAGCCAGGACAACTAAGTAAGTAGAAATGTAAAACCCTAATGTGCAATAGGGGTTAGTAAATCCTTAGCTGATTTCATGAAGGTGTAGGAATATGTTGCAATGCCAACCAAGTGAACAAGAGGAGGAAACAAAGACACAAATGTATGAGAAAACACATATTTGAGCTCTGGTGAATTGGGGCACTGAAAGGAACAAGAGTGCTTGTGGGGGCCTTTGTATGATAACTAGGTACCACTGGTCTATATAAATGGCCTAAAACCCTCTTATGAGATATCAACTTGGATGTTCTCCTATATTCTCTTATTATTGCAATAGCTTTGCTAAATTGTGTCGATGTCGTTCTAATACTGTAATAAGGAATGACTTGAAAAAACCCAGCAAAACATCAAAACCCTAAAAATAAAGATGCATATGAAGGGTGGACTATCCTCAACTTCCACAATGGTGTACTTACTAAGCCGAGCACTACAAGTACATCTGCGCCCAATGTAATTCTAGGTGTGTGTGTGCAAGTCGTGCCCTAAATAGGTTGCTCTTGTGTGAGTCACACTTTATGAAGTAGAGATAAATAAATAGATGTAAAATGTAATAAATATGTGCATGGAAACAATATAATCCCCTCTTATGAAGTGTGATGCGAGATGAACTAGGATTGTGTGCCTTGTGATGGAGCTAGATGGATGCAAATGTAGCTTTAGATGCCTTTAATGGATGCAAAATAGATGTGTGATAGTAAGTGCTTAGTATTTGGTCCCTTATTATGGTCACACAAATTTATATTTATATGGTTCGCTTGTTCTAATTTTGTAATTAAGCCCAAAAAGGCTGACCACTAAAAAGATAAAAATCTCAAATGGCTAGAAAGTGCCCAAAAGATGTAAGTAAAATGTAAAGAGAATCATGACACCCCCCGAATGGGACTAGGGCACTGGGAACCCCAATCCTAGAAGTGGGCACTGAATCGGTAATATGAAAGACACATAATGATAAAAAAAGGGTGAGTGTAGGTGTAAGATAGAAAATACGACAGCAAACAATATAAAAATGGTCAAAGACATGGGTTAATTATTAATATTTTCTCTCAAGAAACATATGAATAGTAGTATGAAACCGAGACTAAATATTGACTAAAAGTGCGTGCTTTAGTGACTACAAGGTAAAATAATGAAGATATCCCTCCAAGCACTTGTTTACCACCTCTATTTACCCAACAGACCGAGGATGATACGATGAACTATAAGCTAGTTGCGTGCCCAAAATGAGAACAAACCAATCCAAAATTACTAGAAGATAGAGTCTCAATCACTTACTTATTATCTTTGGTGTCTACATGTAGTTTCTAAATCAGACCGTATGCATGTCACGTACCCAAAATTGTAGGGTACGCATCCGAACAACGTTACACGTGCCCCAAATGATGATATAGGCCTCCTCGCAAGGTGTTCTGGGATTCGGAAAAGCTCTCCAACCATAGGTTAACATCATGCATGCCCAGCTTAGCTTCTGCGTGCTTTGCTTTTCCTCCCCCTTTTTCCTTTTCTTTTCGGTCTTGATTCACGGAACCGCGCCCACTTGGGCGGCGGTCTCGTGACCGCCACATGACAGTGGCGGCGGTCCTTTAACTTGCCACCTTGCTTAAAGGGCGGCGGTCTGACGCATTTTTCGAAACGTTCTTTTATCGTGACTTGCATAAAAATCAACGTTTACCATCTTTTTTTCACCGCCTTTTCTTGTATTTATGATTCTACGAGGTTCCACGGAATAGTGTTTTTCCATTATTTATGGTTTAAGAGATCAAATTGGTTTTCACCTTTGGGTAAATGGGATTCTATAAGTAGCTGGCTTGTGCTCAAGAAAAAGTCCCCTCAAATTTGCCTCTGAATTTCTCATTTCAATAGCTTAGCCTTTCAAATTTTGCTTAGGATTCATAGTTTCATTTGTTGTATGCATGGTTAGTATTGTTTAGTCATGAGGAAAGCCACATATTCTCCTTATATGCAAGTGTTGTTATTATTTCATCCAATCAATTGAAGTAGGATAGTTTGATTTTCAATAGGAAAGCCATTAAAGTTACGCAGGTTTTGTTTGTCAAATAAGATAGTTTTGGAGTTCTAGACATTTTATGCTTTGCATGACCGGCAATAAATCCCGCTAGAATTACATACGCTTGTTCTCTGTACTCTTGCGCTATCCCTCTCCTACTGCATTATGTATTGATCAGATATCCTAAAGCTGTTATTGATCCAAATATCTACTTGCTGATGTTAGCATTACATGCTTTTCGGATCCCATGTGAGCACGAAGGAACGAGGAGATCACACTTTGAGGGACAAAGCCGATACACTGACTAGATTTGCCACCGCTCTACATTGCGAATCTAGGTTCAAGCTTTCAAAAGTTCTAGATAAAACATATCAAATACAAAGAGTTAATCATTTCATTTTAGTTGATTTCACTTTCGATATTGCATAGGAAGGCGTGGGGATTGATAGTTTACGAGAAACTATGATTCATTCCTCACTTCCGAGGTAGGATCGAGGTCTTCGAATAGATTAGATCGATTATACGGTTATTTTAGAATAGATTTACAGCACAGACAGTAGCTATACTCGGCTGCTTTGTTTGTTTTGATTTCGTTATTAGCTTAGTTGTCAATTTCTAGATATATTAAATAATTGCTCTTTAAATTCTGCTCAATAGTTTATCAATAAATATCAGATTTAGGAATATACATAGATGTATCTTACATAGTTAATTTATTTTGTCATCAGTTAGCTTTATATCATTTCCTTTTGCATGACAATCACGGGACCTAGGGATCCGAGAGAATACATATTCGAGCCAATCATACCTTTCAAACCAACTGGTTACAACAATAAGCGATATAGATCTAGAATCTTAGGAATCCAAGTCTTCCAACAACAGACTCCCACATTTACAATGATCAGCTCCACAGTTAAGAGGTTAAACATAGAAGATGACCAAGCACACATTTTGGTCAAACCAGCCAAACTACATGATTACCCTAGAAAAATATCCACATGATCGTAGAAGGGCTTGAAAGAGAGCAAACATTCCGCACAGTGACCCTCGTCCCATGAAATGACGCAGGAGACGTTCTCACCAAATAGACACCGAATTAAGAAATTCAGTTGCCGCTAACGCCCAGAAGATACTCCGAGAAAATTACACAATTGTTAATTCTAAACATAGAGGCCGAAAAAGGCATACGACTATTGGATACTAGGGATTAGGACTCGATTCGCACATGACCACAATGTAGTCCACAACAACCACGAATCACGCCAGTGACCCACAAATCCTGACCCAATGAGAGTCTATAGGTAAATCTAATGTTGATGTTGGCTTACACACATTAGTATTTAGATCCACTCCACTTCCACCTATCATCATCGCACGTTATCCTTGTTAGACGTAGTAGCTAACGGTAAGCCAAGGATTTTGGACTATACCAGAGAATCGGACGTGCAGTAATCCATATATACCCATCATCCATTTTCATGATCTGTCACGCCTGTAGACATACGAAGAAACAATCCCGTGTCATTTCCATGTATCCACAAACCCATGGATCAATCATGCTAGAGCTATATATTGATTGAGCCTTGGAAAGTCATCCTCACCCAAACAGGTCTATCATGCCAATTTAGGTTAGGAGGGCCTTCTTTACCTTAGATTCATAGATTCCATTAGTGCGTGTCGAAGATATAAGACTACCTACCTAGTTTTCCTATACCCAACACATATTCCATCCCCATTGGCTATCTCGGCACAACCTCGGGAGGTCGGGTGTGAGGAAGAGTAACTTGGTAGATTCCTACGCTCCACTTGTCAATTCCATCGTACAACATCCATGATGTCTTTTATTACTATACTCACCACAAATGAATGTGATAAGGCCCAAAAGTGGGCATATTTGTTCGATTCTATCCACCACCACCATGATTACATTTTTCCTTGTGATTTAGGGAAATCCTGTGATGAATTCCATGGACACCTCTTCCCACCTCTAGGTAGGAATATATAGAGGAAAAGACCCGGAGTTAATTATTTTGCCCTTATTTTCTGAGCAAATCATGCATTCTTCTACAAATTTTTGGACATCCCATTTTAGCCTTCACCAGAAGAAATCGCTTGATTAAATGATAAGTCTTTAAGAATCCGAATGCCCCTTACTTAGAGAAGCATGGCTCAGAATAAAACCTTGTTTTTAAGGGTTAAAATCTTTATATAGGTATAATATGTCTTTATACCATAAAAATCTCCTTTCCATATAAATTTGTACGAGATGCTAGGATCCTATTGAAGATTATGAATGATATTTTGTGTGCATGAGTCATTTTTCCATTCAAACCTCTTTTATCCTCTATCTAATCCCCTCCTATAATATAGATATGGAACACACGATGCCTTGGCTGATTCATCCTTCTAAGTTAAGAGCATCAACAACTACATTATATTTCCATTCTTATATATCATCTCAAAAAATCCTTACCCAATGACATTTTTAGACCCATTTTTGTTGTTCTTTAGATGATAAATGTTGTTCTAAGAAGTATTTCAATCTATCATGATCTTTCTTTACTTTGGAAATGTCTACCCAGTAGATACAGGCCTCCATTGTTTCAACGCATGAAGTATGGTTAACATTTCCTTCTCATAAACTAGTTTTGATATATTCATACCTTTGAAATGACATATCTCGAAGGTAATGGGTCAACCTTCGCTTTGAGTACTGCCTCCATACATATCTGCCAAACATCACATTCAAAATGAATGTTTTGGAAAAAATAAAGGTGTAACCTAGAACTAGAGTGGTGCACATGGCCTTGTTCAACTCCCCTCAAATTCCTTAGTAGCTTCCTCATTCCAATGGAAAGAGTCCTTCTTCAATAAAGACATGAGTGGTAAGTTTTGATACTACCATAATTCTACAACAACTGGGTATATGATAATGACTGTAAGCCCCAAAATCCTATGAGATTTTTTTAGGGTTTTAGGAACCTTCCATTCAAGTATGGTTTTAATCTTATTAGGATCCACTTTAACACCTTCATAAGGCACAATTTTCCCTAAATATTCAACCTCCTTGACTCGAAAAGAACACTTTAAGGATTTGCATAAAGTTGATGTTGTTCCAGAAGTTTCAAGGAAACCTTATTTACATGATGTGGGAATTCCTCCCATGTTTTACTATAGATTAATATATCATCAAAGAACACTAAAACAAACTTCTCACATAAAATTCATTAAGCTTTTAAATGTAGAGGTCGTGCATTTGTTAGTATAAAAAGCTGAATTACCGACCTTCATGTGTTCAAGACTATTTTATGGATATCTTCATCCTTGATTCTAATTTGATGATATCCAGGAATGAAGATCAAGTTTTTTGTAAAGTAAACAATACCATGTAAGTCATCAAGCAAATAATCAATTATAGGAATAGGAAACTTATCTTTGATGTGTACTTATTGTGTTCTCTGTAATCACGGACACATTACCCGAATCATACTTTTTTATGTACCATCACTTTATAGGAGAAGAGTAAGCACTGAAGTATGATGAATGATTCATGCTTCAAATATCTCTTTGAACCATCTCTCTCAATATCACTCTTTTTGCATATAAGAATACCTATAAGGTCTGATGTTGGGTGGTTGACTCCATGGTACTTGTTTGGATGTCATGGTCACGGTCTCTTTTTGGAGGTAAACCCTTTGGCATATCACCAAACACAAGCCAGGTGCTCATCATAATTCTTGGATATCTTAAGGTATAATTGTATTTGGACTGATGTGATTCCAATGAAAATAGTTGTGCCACAAACACCTCTCGCACCTTTTCTAATAAATTTACTGCATCATTGAGATCTCACTTGTTGTAAGGGACTTTTATCTTAATTCTTTTAGTTCAAAAGTCCTCCCCTTCGATTTGGAAATCACATGAGCAAGCTTCTTGGAAATTCATTTCAATGGTTCCCAAGGTGGTAAGCCACTGGGAAATCCTAACACAATGATAATCTACTCCTCCCATGGAAATGACATACATAGGGATCATTATGCAAGTAATCTCCCATGGTGAGATTAATGTTATGGAAATTTCTTGAACAATCTAAAAATTCCCCCATCGCTGATCATTACTTGACATTCAGAGTTGGATAAACAAAGCGAGTTTAAAGCGTACCACCGACTTATGATTAATGAAGTTGTGAGTACTTCTTGAATTAATCGACATTGTTACCCTACTGTTTTTAAGAATCTGACCACTTTGATAGTTCGGGGGAGTGCTAATACCTTAAATTGCATGACATGATATCATTGGTACCTCTTTATCTTCATTATCTTATTCTACATTAGGTCCCTCAATGTAGAACAACTTCTTTTCAACACACTTATGTCCTAGTCCAAATTTATCGAATCCTGATTAAAAAAATAACCTTGTGGCTCTCTTTTTATTCAGATTTGTTGAGGTGTCGGTCTAAGCTTAGTGAGAGAATGATGGTGGTAATGTGCTATGATCTTTGATATTAGTAACAGTATATGTTTCTTGTTGGAAAGAAAGTTTTCCTCTTACCTGGCGTGCCATGATAATATAATCTACAACATTATGAGGATCGAACATACCGCCTCATTCCCGATATGTTCCTTAAGACCTGCAAAAAAGCAGTCATTTAGATTCTCTTAGGTAATATTTTCACTTGTAAGGAAAGGTTTTTGGAATTGATGAATGTAATCCTTATTGATCATGTTTATCATAACTTTACATAATTTGCAGAGAAATAATTCTCACGACACTACTAGAACTATAATGCACGATTGTAACTCTTGATGAAAGGCTTATCGTACCAATATTCAGACCACTCTTTTCCCTTTGAGCACATAACCATCAGTATTAAACAAATTGGTCGGGTTCGAGAGCCCTAAGGAATCTGCAGCTGGTCAACACTTCCCCCTTTATCCTAATGGAATTTGAAGTATAGATCAAAGAAATTATCCATTTGGTTAATCAGATTAATTGGATCACTTTCCATTAAACTTATGCATTTACAATTTAGGAATCGTATTACGGCGAATACTGAAGGTCATTTATATTTAGATTGGGCATGCTCGAAGATCCCACCTAGGTTATCTATCTGATACTTTGACCTAAAGACCCGACGATTCTTTGTAGAGTATTGGCGAGTTGTGGTTGATTAGGAATAACTTGATTACCCATTAGATTTGAACTGAATTAGTGACTAGAAATCACATCAATTTTTGTCCGATTTTTGTACATCATCTTACGCGGTCATTCTAAACTCAAGGGTTCACAGGCTCGAGCTCAAGTATGCTTACCTTGTGTTACTGTAAAAAGTAAACCACAACCTTTGAGGAATTTGTAGTTACCCCTTCGGCTCTGGCTCCTCAGCTATCATCTCATCCTTGTTTGGGGTTTTACTCGAATTGTGCAGTTCTTTCCTCTTATGGAAAGACCCCGCCATGAGTACTTACAAAAATGGTAGGATTTGGGGATCGAATTCAAAATTTAGGGTTTGGGATTTGGATATGAATTCAAAAATATGAAAAAATTAAGAATGAAATCACACTAATTTTTTATCCTCTTTTCCCAAGTATAAAGAACTTGGAAAAATTTCACAATGTTACATGATCGATAGAGTAATGCATTTATCAAAAACCTAAAATTCATTACTTAACTTTTAGCAAAATAAGTCAAAATATATTGAAATTTGGAGAGGAACTTACTTGATTGATGTCATAATACCCAAAAAGCGATTGTATAAAAATTAGTTACCAAAATTGGAGATATAATGCCATTATTTGAAATTAGAGTTTTGACACGAGATCCGGTTAAGATCCGATTTCTGATACCATGTTATAAAGGAAATTATTTGGGAAAATAAGAATATCGATGTAGCGAAGACCGAAGAACACAATTATGAATAGTAAATGATCATAAGATAGAAGTAGAATATCTTAATCACTTAGAGGGAGTAACCTCTACAAGCCATGTAATAAGACTTTCGAAATGCTCCATTATGATGATCCAGAATGCACACCTCTTAACCTCTATATATACTTACTCATATCGCTATAGCCATCACAGGTGACCATTACCCCAATGATAATGCAAAAAAACACATATGAAAGAGATACATCATGAAGTAAGAAGTTACTTAGTATCCACAATTCGGTTTATCTACATCCGATGTAATATATATGATTAAGGGCATATGACGGCTTATATACTGGACGAAGAACTCCGATTTATCGAGAATATCAAATGGTAGCTCCAGTTTAAGTAATGCGAAATGCCCCACGGCTGATGCCACACTAAAGCCTAACTAAATTTCTCTTCGAACTTGAATATTTTGTGTGGTTAATCAAACAGTGGTAGTTTGAACATGTTGCGGCTTCAGCGGCCGGGCAATCACGAGAGTCGAGAAACTAGGGTAATCGTCTCAAGGTGTCTCTACTACGTGTTTCCCACTAACTCCACGTGATAAGTCCCCTCCATCCCCGAGGCTTGGTTAGAGAAATTTAACTTTGCCAAGACTGCCTCAACGATTATAAAAAAATGTTGCACTCCTAGAAAATCCACGAAATTGGTGGACCCATAGAGGCCAAACGATTTTATTAGGATAGGTAAAATCACGGAAGCTTGGAGAAAACTATGGAATGAGTAAACTCTGCCGGCTAAGGCAGTCTCCGGTGAGGTGGCACTTATAAGTAAATAACACATTGCTCCTTCATTACAAGAAATTTTGGACTGGCCATCCCTCTCGAAATTATGGAGCGAGTAAGAAAAAGACAAACTGAATGTCCTGGAAACCATGGGATGTCTGTCTCATCCCATCTCGAAAGGTATATCTTACAATAAGGCAGCAGGAAGTGATTCTCATAATCCAGCCGGGTCAAAGAATAGCCCGATTCTATGTAATATTTATGTCAGACGATACTTTCTCTACAAGTTCTCGACACCTTTATATCTTCACAAGATGGTCACAATTAGGTTGGGGTGATCCGAGACACCTATAGAATGACACTTTGGACCATATATGTTTTATTTTAGGATGTATATGTCATCAAAATCCAAAGCTAATACTCATTGCCATCATTTTCCCTCGAAAAATTGCATGTAAGTTGAAAAATGACACCCCAATTACGAGGATTCGTATACTGAAAATTTATGACCTTCGGGTAGCGACGATTTTTTATGATGATAGAACCACCCCTAGAGTGGAGGGTGATGGTCTTGTA